>JABSTQ010009691.1:0-600000 GCA_013358835.2 Ixodes persulcatus
GAGATGGACACGCCAAAGAGATAGAAGAAAATGCATCAATCTACAGGCACGTTTATTACATGCCTCATCGAGCAGTGATTCGAGTTAACTCGGAGTCAACTAGACTTAGAGTTGTATTCGACGCATCTTCCCATGCAGCAAACACCGGATCTCTCAATGATCACCTTGAAAAGGGTCCAACGATCAACACGGAGCTTTTACCCGTCCTACTTAGATTTCGAATGCAAAAGGTGGCCATCACAGCAGACATACAGAAGGCGTTTTTACAAATTGTAATCTCGAAGCGTGACAGGGACGCTCTCCGATTTCTTTGGTTTGAAAATACTCCCAAAGCCCAACGAGCCACTGCCAAACACGAAGGAGTGGCGCATGACGAGGGTTCCTTTTGGAACAACTGCCAGTCCCTTCCTACTCGGGGCTACGATACAGCACCACTTGCAAAACGTGAGTGGACCCAGCAATGACATCGCAACTATTTTACTCCGATCCTTTTACGTGGACGACCTGCTAACTGGAGCAGCGAACATTAAGGAGGCGCAGCGACTCGCTGACGGAGCACTGACTTTACTCAGGGAGGCAGGCATGGAACTGCAAAAGTGGAATACCAATTCTTCTCAACTCCAGAAACTCTTTGATCAAAGAGCGGATAACGTCGATCATTCATCCTAGAATAAGCCAATTAAGTCCCCCGAGGTCACCAAGATATTGGGATTGGTGTGGGATAAAAATGCGGATGCCTTCAAGTTCTCTGCTGATCATCTCTTGGAGATACTTTCTACAAATTTGAACACAAAGCGCTGCGTACTCAAGGGCTCGGCTAGGATCTTTGATCCCCTCGGTTTCCTATCGCCGTATGTCATAAGAGTGAAACTTTTATTCCAACGTATGTGGCAATGCGGACTTGGATGGGATGAGGTTCTGACAGAGGCTCTATTGCAAGAGTGGAAATCCTGGTGCGCCGATTTAACGGAATTACCACAAATCATGACGCCGAGATATCTGCTGGGTGTCGAAGGTGAAAGCGAGCTGGAGATTCACATCTTCACCGACGCTAGCCCTCTGGCGTATGGTACCTGCGCATATCTCCGTGCAGTGAACAGGAAAGGAGAAGTCAGCGTGAATCTGATATTTGCCAAGGCTAGAGTTGCTCCACTGATGACGCTAACCCTTCCACGACTAGAACTGATGGGAGCACTATTGGGAGCACGCATTGCTACATATCTTCGTAGCTCATTGTTAGGTCACACCGTTACAATATGGTACTGGACAGATTCTACGATAACACTAGGCTGGATTAAGGGATTAGCAACCGAGTGGCAACCCTTTGTGTGCAATAGAGTGACAGAAATGCAAGCACTCAGGGATCCGTCCAGTTGGCACCACTGCCCAGGTTACGAGAACTTAGCCGACGCTCTCACTAGAGGGAAGACTGTAGTTCACCTAGGGACTCAACAAGTTTGGTGGTCAGGGCCGGAATGGCTTGCCCTCGAACAGCGAAACTGGCCAGTTAGTACACCCTTAAAGAACCTGGACGACATCGATGGGGAGAGACAACAGCGAACCGAAACGCTGCTGACTGTTGTACGTGCACAAACTGCGCTTTTGACGCTTGAGAAGTTCAGCAGCTACACCAAGATGTTGCGGGTAACTGCTTGGGTTAAAAGATTTGCGCACAATTGCCGCCAGAAGAATGAGTCAGCTGAACTACCATTGACTACACAAGAGATTACGGATGCGGAACTTTTCTGGATTAAACACGCTCAAAAGGAATGCTTCGATAAGGAGATACAAGAGATAATACAAAGTGGGAGAATTGCTACAAGATCTAAAATAAGTGATCTACAGCCGTTTCTTAATGAAACCGGAATCATGCGCATAGCAAGGCAGACTTCATCAAGCTACCTTGACGAAAGACGTGAGACACCCTATCCTTATATCGGGAGACCACCCGTACACTAAGCTGCTGGTCACTGCAACACACCTTAGAACAGTACACGGAGGCCTGCAGGCCACATTGACAGAACTACGTGAAAGATTTTGGCTGCCACGAGCAGGAAGAATCGTGAAGAAGATCCTCGCTCAATGCCGGACTTGTCGGCGGTTAAGCGCAAAGCCAGCCACGGCTCCAGTAGCTCCACTACCACGGCCGGGACAGGGTGGAAGAGGGACACCCTTTTCAGGTTGTAGGAGTCGACTTCGCGGGGCCGTTATTCGCCAGCTCAAAGGGACAATGTGCTAAAACGTACATTGCTCTCTTCACTTGTGCGACTACCCGTGCAATACACCTCGAGCTAGTATCCTCTACGACCACTGCATCGTTTCTCTTGGCTTTGAGGAGATTCGTGGCTAGAAGAGGCATTCCGACCACAATTTATAGCGACAACGCATTAACATTTAAAAGAACAATGAAGGATCTGAAAGCCCTATGGGAGGCTATTCGCAGTACCGGATCCCAAGACTTCTGCAGTACCAACCGAATAACCTGGAAGTTCATTGTAGAGCGGGCCGCCTGGTGGGGCGGCTGGTGGGAAAGAATGGTGCGGTCGGTGAAAACGTGCATGAGGAAAGTTCTTGGACGACAAAGTCTGTCTTTTGAAGAGCTAGCTACCGTACTGACCGACATCGAAGCAGCAATCAACTCCAGACCCTTGACATACTTGCACGCAGACAACAGCGAACCAACAGCCTTAACTCCGGCTCACTTACTCATCGGAAGACGATTGACAGCCCTGCCAGAGACGGAGCCGCCACACCCAGTCGCGTCATCGAGAGATACGCTTTCACGACGGTGGCAATATCGACAGAAGCTCATGAACAATTTCTGGGTACGCTGGAAGAAAGAATACCTCCTAGAGCTTCGATCAGCACACCTAGCAACGCCTCTTAACAGCCTACCGCCGAAAATCGGAGACGTGGCCATGGGCGTACCAACCGGGGGGCAAGGGGGGCGCTTGCCCCCCCAGTTCTCAGAGAGGGGGGGCAAGGCATGTGTTTTGCCCCTCCTGAAACAGCCGCCACTGGGTAGGGCAAACACTGGCCGGCGGCGCCCAAGGAATACCAAGGGCACCACCCCCCGACCCGCGGGGGCATATTTTTAAAGCGCAGGGGATACAAACCCTATACGGCGCTCACGCCGGATTGGCTGGTTCGTGGAGATAGGCGCTGCCGCCGTCAACATAGGCAGCGGTTACAATGCGAGTGTCCGAAGCGGTAGCGTAACTTAGTTGAAAGATGTCTGCCTCATACGTAGCAGACCCGGGTTCTATCCACGGTGTAGGCTTCTTGTTTTTTTTTTTTCCTCAAACATTTTGTTTTGTCGAGGCATTTGGCGATATTTGCGACATTTCTTTTTTACGGTTAACACTGAAAAAAAAAAATGTTGTAGACGAAACATCGCTGAACTAAATCGTATGGGACTCTATATACGGGTGTGCATGGGGGACAGCGGGGCTTGGGTTGCCGGCTGCAAAGCGGCGTGTACGGGGATAGAAGTGGAGGGGGGGCTAAGTGGGTTAATAGTTGTGTAATTAGCTGCCGCACACTGTCGCCGCGAAGTGGCGTGAACGCAGGAGGGGGGAGGGGGGGGGGGCGGGTTAAATACACGCGCTGTCCGAATCCGAAATTTAAGTTCCCGCGCGTTGCCGAGCAGCCAATCCGGCGTGAGCGTCGTTGGCAGGGGTCTATCACCTGCGCCGTAAAAGTTAGTGATGGACCGAATCTGCCGAACTTCAGATTCGGCAAAGTTTCGCACATGCCGAAATTTAGAAGGAAAGTTTGGCAAAAATTCAGCAAAAATTCGGGAAATGTTTTTGCGCGCGCACGAACGCGACGGGGCCATGGATCGCAAATGGACGCCGCGCAGTCGCGCGGTTACCATCGTACAGTTTAGTACAACCAGCGGTTACGGCGAGGTGTGGAGTAGGCGACACGGTAACTGTGCGGTTGTGAGCTTTCGCGAGTGTGGTTTTCTTCAATATTTTCTGCCTCAAGAACAGAAGATCGACCAGTAATTTACGCAGTCCACTGCGCAAGTGACAAATGATGCGGTGCATTCTGGATAACGTGATTTTCATTTGACCTTTCCATTGATAATGCAACGAGGTAGTTGAAACATTGACTGACAACTGACAATTATGCTCATGCCCGTCTCCCACTAGAGCGACAGACAGAAACAAAAGACAGCGACAAGCCTCAAACCCATGCAGCATGCCCGCGATGGTACCTTTGGCAGGCGTTTAGTAGTTCGGTGCTCGTGAAGTAAGCACGAGCGATTGCAAGGCTGCCAAAGGTACATTCGCGTGCACGATGCTCGTGTTTGAGCATAGCCTCCTTTATTCTACAAAGCCTCTCAAATCGCGAAAGACTCTGGTTTGAGGCTTGTCGCTGTCGTTTGTTTCTGTCTGTCGCTCTAGTGGGACACGGGCATAGTGTTCGCAGCCCACTGCCATCAAACGGGCCAGAGTCACGAGAGCTTGCCAGAATGTATGGGATGCAGGTGGGATCCTCGTCATAATGTGATACATGTTTTCCCCCTTCTTTTCTTTCCTTTTTATGCACTTTCTGTAGTGTGTATAGTCCGTACATTTATATATCACTTTTGTTTTTTCACATGTGGTGGCGGGCTGGCAGGCGCTCTGCGTAAGGGTTTTCACCTATCTGCCTAGCCCGGGCCGCACACCACCACATGGGCCCCTTCCAGTTTGTGCAAATAAAATTATTATTATTATTATTATTATTATTATTATTATTATTATTATTATTATTATTATTATTATTATTATTATTATTATTATTATTATTATTATTATTATTACAATGCTATTTTCGGCTCACAAGTAGTTTGTGCCAAAACAGAATAATATTACTTTTTAGTTCGTATTATTTTGCAATTTTCATGTATCTGCATAAAACTAAACACATAACTCTCTATCATGCTCGACGTTCCACATCCGACATTCCTAACTCTCCTCATCTTCCTAAACGTCTGTGTGTGTCCTAATACCAGAAACCGGAATTTTAAAGGTTAAATACGGCACGTTGCGAATGTGGAACGCACACGTTCATGCAAAGCTGACGTCAATTGACTCAAATCGAAAAACATGCATATTAACAATATTGTTACTCTTCCGGTGAAGGCTCAGCAACCGTTGCATTTGTTTTCGTGCACGAAACGGCAACTCCCAGAAAAAGTAAGAACGCAGTGATTTCCTTTATTTTAACAATGTAAACACACTTGCGGGCGTGCGCTGATGACGTCTCAAAATCAAAACTCTGGTTGCGTGATTCGTGACTGCGCCGGCTTCTACCCAACCTCGTTGTCACGCCACTTTCTGGAAGCAGACACTAAAATTGCATGTAAACACACAAAAGCGACACCAATACAATTATCTTGCAGAATATTACCTTATTTAGTAATAACTGTGTCAATAGGCACTACATGTTGTATTTAGGTTAAGAAAAAAAAACATAAACCTTTTTTCGTGAGCAAAAACTAAATATCATGGTTAAGTCTGGAAAATAGCTAACGTAATACCTGTTCACAAAACTGGTGATCGCCAACTAATAAGTAATTACCGTCCCATCTCTCTCACCAGTATTCCATCTAAGCTCACTTTACTCAAATATAATAAACTTTCTTGACTACCATAATCTTCTTTTTGAACATCAGCACAGATATCGTAAATCTTACTCTTGTGAAACCCAGCTAACCGCCTTTCATTCATTCAAGCTTCGATTCGAATATTCAGACCGACGCCATTTTCATTGAATTCTCCAAAGCATTCGTCAAAGTACCACACCAATGTCTTTTAACAAAGCTAAACGATATTAATATCCATCCCTCTGTTGTTGAGTGGATTTCTGAATTCCTAACTAACCGTAAGTAATATCCCTCCGTTAACAACGTAAAATCTCCCACCTCTACCGTAACGTCACGTGTCCCCCAGGAAACCGTACTTGGCCTCCTTCTGTTCCTAATCTAGAGTAATGATTTCCTCTGTGTGCCTGTTCGCCGACGATTGTGCCATTTACCGACCAATTCTTTCATACCATGATCATCATGCTCTCCAGAAAGACCTTGAGTCTGTAATCTATTGATGTGAAAAATGACAGATGACGTTAAACCCTATCCCTATCCTTTTCCCGCAGTTCGCGTGCCATACCATTTTTGTATTACTTCACTAACAATCAAGTAAAAGCATGCTAATCATATAAATACCTGGGTGTTCATCTCACCTCTGATCTATCATGGACTACTCACATAACTTCTGTTATTTCTGATACTAACCGTTCTCTCGGATATTTGAGCCGTAATCTCAAACTTGCTACACCCTCCGTAAAACGTCTAGCGTATACTACTCTTATAAGATCGAAGTTAGAATACGCCTCATCTATGTGGTACACCATGGCAGTTTTACCTTGCAAATAATCTAGAATCCGTCCAAAACAGAGCCCTTCGTTTTATTTATAACAACTACTCACCATATACCAGCAAATCAGGATATTATAATTAGCTAACCTTCATTCATTTTCCCTTCGCCACCGAGTATCACGCCTTTCTCTCCTCCATCGAATTTTTTTTTATCACAATAGCCACCTCAAAGAACCACCGCTATCACCTTTCCATCGTATTTTCCCGCGTCTAGATAACCTATGTAAATTACATCCAATTCGATCATCAACTGGTTCTCACCAGACTTCCACACTACCATTGTCTATCGAGGATTGGAATTCACTACCTCATAACATCGTTTCTATTAGTGATACTACTAAATTTGTTGAAGCCATTACCCTCTCTTTATCTAACCTACCTAGCTAGCTTACAGTGTTATAATTGTGTTTACTGTTCTATTCTTTTTTTTTCTATTGCCACCCCCTTGTATAATGCCCCACGGGCCCTCATGGAAAATTAATGATGATGATGATGATGAACAGTGCATTTTTGCCGAATCTTTGTCGAATCTTTAAAAGAGTTCGGCAACTGCGCCGAATCCCGAAATTCGGCAAACGTTCGGCTTATCACTAGTAAGGCCCGCTTCAGACGGGGCAACTTTTCCAGCAATTTTGAGGTTGCTGGCGGGTTGTTCCCTAGCTTTCCCTAGATCGACGCGAATTGCTGAGATCGGGTCCGGCTCGAAACGGACGAGCAACTCGAACAACTCGGAGCCGTTTGAAGCGGCAGCAGCCAATCAGGGACGCGATATTTTCAAATGACACCCCCGTGGTGGTGATGATGATAGCTAACGACTTGGTTCTGGTTTGAGATTGATCGTTTTTGGAAATAAACCTTTTCAGAAAGATAAGTTAGTATTATCAACGCCATTCAAAGATATAAAAACACGTTTTTAGCGCGTAGCTGGGTGTCTAAATATTGCCGAAAAAATCAAAGTAAATGATGATGATAGCAAGTCGTAGCAATTCGGTTGCTGCGTGTGAACGCGGACGGCCCGTGTTGCTGGTGTTGCGACGTCAAGTTGCTGGGTGAAATTGCTCCGTCTGAAGCGGGCCTAAAAATATGCGACCCGGGGGGGGGAAGGGGGGGGTTGGTTTGCCCCCCCCCCCCCCCCCCCCCCCCCCCCACACTCAAAAACAAGTTGATACGCCACTGCATGACGGGATTGCATTTTGGCGCACTCTCGATTTTTTCGGTGCAGCGAGTGCATGCACGCGTGGGGTGCCGCCGCTGAAACGAACTCGGAGGGTGCAACTAGAGCACTATATAGCTCCTACGGAGCAGAGTAGCGCAATCCTTTGATCCGCGTGTTTTGCCGACAACATGGCCGACAGAGCAGCTCGGCGCGAGTCACGTGGTACTAAGGGTTCCAGGAGGCGGCCCGCCCTATGGGAGAATACATGGAGATCGACGCAACACGACTAATTAAAAAATAAACGGCGAGTTCACACTTTTCAAAACTAGTCTGTCGTGAAATTGGTAATGCACTAAACACTTTATCAAGGTTTTCATAATATCAGATGCGTGTGCAAAATTTGAGAAGGCAATTTCCAAGGCAATGGCGTTTGAAGCAGACGATTTTTGCACGCAGCGGAGATGGGCTCTTTGGGTTGGCCGGAGCGGGTCACGTGGACGCTGTGACGTTGCCGCGTCGTCTGCTGCATGATGCCTCTCGTGCAATTTTTAAAAACAAATTACGTCCTTACTTGGCACAGAACTCAGCGCAAATGATTCTAAAATGTTCCTTTATTATGTCAAAAACTATTGTCGTTCCGTACATCTCCACAACATTGAAGAAACAACGATTTTCTTACGTTCCCCATGCATTTCTGACCGGAGTTGGAACCTCCGGGCGTTCGCCGCTAGTCGCCGAGAGACGGCGTTCTAGATTGCGCTACTCTGCTCCGAAGGAGCTATATAGTGCTCTAGGTGCAACCACTCGTGGAGTGCCGACCGAAACGAACTCGCGTTACGCCGCGAGTGGGCACGCGTGGACACGAGTGCCGTGAAACGAACTCGCTATTTCTTTCTTCGCTCTTCGGACGCGTCTCTTTCTCGTTATTTTCTTGGGACCGCCGATATCAACCACTCGTGCAACCACTCGAGGAGTGCCGACCGAAACGAACTCGCGTTACGCCGCGAGTGGGCACGCGTGGACACGAGTGCCGTGAAACGAACTCGCTATTTCTTTCTTCGCTCTTCGGACGCGTCTCTTTCTCGTTATTTTCTTGGGACCGCCGATATCAACCACTCGTGCAACCACTCGAGGAGTGCCGACCGAAACGAACTCGCGTTACGCCGCGAGTGGGCACGCGTGGACACGAGTGCCGTGAAACGAGCTCGCTATTTCTTTCTTCGCTCTTCGGACGCGTCTCTTTCTCGTTATTTCTCTTGGAACCGCCGATATCAACCACATCGTGCAACCACTCGTGGAGTGCCGACCGAAACGAACTCGCGTTACGCCGCGAGTGGGCACGCGTGGACACGAGTGCCGTGAAACGAACTCGCTATTTCTTTCTTCGCTCTTCGGACGCGTCTCTTTCTCGTTATTTCTCTTGGGACCGCCGATATCAACCACTCGTGCAACCACTCGAGGAGTGCCGACCGAAACGAACTCGCGTTACGCCGCGAGTGGGCACGCGTGGACACGAGTGCCGTGAAACGAACTCGCTATTTCTTTCTTCGCTCTTCGGACGCGTCTCTTTCTCGTTATTTCTCTTGGGACCGCCGATATCAACCACTCGTGCAACCACTCGTGGAGTGCCGACCGAAACGAACTCGCGTTACGCCGCGAGTGGGCACGCGTGGACACGAGTGCCGTGAAACGAACTCGCTATTTCTTTCTTCGCTCTTCGGACGCGTCTCTTTCTCGTTATTTCTCTTGGGACCGCCGATATCAGCGCCCAGCATTTGCCGCGCTTTGCTCCTATCTTTCTTGACAAAGCAGACGACACCCGTGCATCGTGAACGCCGTTGAAGTTTCGGTTTCGCTCATGAGCGTACGTGCGACTGCAAACTTTGCACGAAACTGAAACATATTTTTCGAAGTTGTGGTCGCATTCTTTTTTAAACATATAATCAAGATACATACATTCGGTTGGGCATAGATCAATTTTTGTTTTACATTAACAGGTCGCATATAAGTCGCATGTACTTACCGCGTGGGTCAAATGGGTCGATGGCGGTTTGAAGGAACCGCATAAATTGTTTTTTTAACTTATCGCGCTGGGATTTACTACTGAGGTGCTCGAAGCTGGTGCATTAATTAATTGAGAATATGAAGCATGAAACTTCCGGAGTCAAAAGAAAGAAAATAAAAACTGGATTTGCCCTATCTGCCCTTGGAAAAATTGTTGCTAAGCCTTTTATCTCAAAATCACATGAAAACTGTTGTAGGCTATTCTGGCGTTTACTACGGTTAAAAACGTGTGAAGTGAGAAATAAAATAGAATTGGCTTCCCTATTCTTCCTTTCATTTGGCCTAAATATATAGCGCCAGTGTAAAACATAATATTTTTAGTGTGCGTGCAAAGTATAAGGAAAACATAGTTCTTCAGTTTTCTTGATTTTCTCAGGTGAGTCAATCTTAGCGAAAGCTTCCAGCAACTTCAGACACCTCTGTAGTAATCAGACCCAGCGCGATACGTTAACAACCCGATCTATGCCGTCCCCTCAAATGGCCATCGATCCCTTTGAGCACTCTTCTTGTAACCACGTCTTTTTTCTTTTTTAAATCGGGACGAGAGTTTATTTAGTGTAGAACGGGCTGGGCTAAACTGTGGGCATGCAGGACAGGGACGCGTAAACCGCGTAAACAGTCATTCGAAAACTATGTGAACTAAAATTCAATGCCAGTGTTTTATGCTGAGAACAAGTCGTCTGTTTCTTGCGCAGGAGTTGCTGTTACGTCAATGCGACGCCGAGCACTGATTCGCCTTGCTTGAAAGAATAGTGGGTAGACCTCAATGCTGCCCACGAATTATTATTATTATTATTTCAATCGGCCAATAAGAGCTCGGCGTCGTTCTGACGTCACCGCAACTTTTGCTCAATCTAATAACGTTGCTTTTGCTCAAGAAGCAGACGACCTGATCTCCGAATTAGTCTGGCAACCTTTTTTTTTTTTTATTGCCGAATTTTTAGAATTTTAGTAAACGTTCGGCAAAAATTCGCCTTGGTTCTTCGGCCTATGCCGCGCACACTCCTGCGCAAAGCGCAAACGGCATAGAGAGTATCCAGCGCTTCACGGTTTCACCCACATGCTTCACCTGGCCCTGGCCAACCGGTGCGGCCGTGCGGCGCACCTAGCGACGTAGCGCGCCTCCGGCGGATGGTGCAGCAGATTTCGAGCAGCGGAGCGGAGGAGGGGCAGGCAGGAGAGGCGACGCAACAGCAGCGCTGTGCCAGCTGTGTGTGTGTTGCTGGCCTGGTGCTGCTGCCCCCGTATGCGGGCATCGGCGCCAGCATGGCGCTTTCCGTGACCACCAGCAAGAACTGGACGCCGGCGACGCGACAAGGTGAGTGCGACCGACATCGCGTTTAGGCCTAGGCCCGTCAATCCGTCTGTCCACGGCGGATCTGCCGTGCCGCGGGGAGCCGGCCACGCGAGCGACCCAGCGCACTTCTCCGCTTCCGACTACGCGACCGCGCGGCAGGGTTCCTGTCCCGTGTTCACGCGAGCGGTTGACATCCTCCATTCAACTCGTTCGGAGCCTTTGCGGCGGGGAAATAGCGAAAGAGAACACCGACTCGGTGTTTTTTCTTCCGTCGAGTGGATCCGTGGCTCCGTCAGGCTCCCCTCTAGGATATACTGTTAAAAAATAAACGAGTTAAAAGGTATACCGGGAACCAATTTTGGGTTGCGGGTCTCTGGACTGCGGTTGTCGCGCGTCAAAATGCGGCAGCTGTGGTGTTGTAGCGCGGTGAGGATAGTTTTGTTGAGGGGTCGATGCTTCGATGACAGTCTCTGTTGTGCAGCGGTTGTCATGTGTACGCAGGCGTTCGGAGAACGATTGAATGGATAGGTTGATTGTACCCGAGGGTGACTTCCTGTCAGGGGGGGGGAGAAGAAGGTAAAGAGGAACTCACTCCTCGCAACATTATAATCTAAAAAAAAAAAATAAAAATATAGAGCCCATTTTTGGAATACGAGTAGGAGCCATGGCCAAGGAAGAGATGTTCTCTGCCGAAGAAATGTAGGTTTTTTGAGCTCGCGAGATTCAGATATTTAGAACTGAGTAATCTGCCACTTCTGAAAAGTCTGTTTCAGCGTAAAGCTAGTCATGTTATGGCCATGTGGCCTCTCCTTGCTCAGCAGTGGTAAATTGGGAGTCATTCACATCCGTGGAAAGTGTTATGCAGTTTATTTTTTTGGTACATACAGATGAATATACACGAATAAACCCTGAAAAGTAACCCGGCCCCGAGCGAGTTTTATAAAAAATCGGGGTGAGCTGGAAAGCCCCTAGTATAAGAGAAAGTATAAGAATAAGAAAAAATCCAAGCTTCACGGAAAGAAATATTTATCTACATGTTTATTTTGTCTCAAATCAAAGCACATCCCCCAGCGAGATGTCTGTCCACAAGGCTGCTGCTTGCTACTCTCTTTTGGAAGCATACCTCTTGTTCTTCTCTCTCATCGGTACCCGGTCATTTTCCAAGTGCTCGCTTGCATGTTCCCTGGAGGTTGGAGATTGCCATTGTCTCCTCTTACGCGTTAGCACCGAGAAACGGCTATTTTTTGTTCCCGACACCGAAAAACGCAGAATTCGTTTAATAAAATATACAAAGAAAAGAAACACCCCTGAGTTTGAGGAAATCTGATTGACAGAAACACGGAACTTAGGTCACGTCACACATCGACAACCATTCTCTTTTGACTACACCATTAAGTGTTTATGTGATGTCTGAGCTTCCTTGCTACACCATGAGCCCATTCTTTCCTCATACTAGGGTTGGTACTCGCCATAACGAAAATCTCAAAAGAATACCGGGAGATTCTGGACACCTAATTATGGCCTTAGGGATGAGTGCTGGACTATCGAGAGCTATGGGATGGCTTTTTGGCGATTTTCTCGCTTGCATTGTTTGTGCAGTGGACCTAAAATCTTGGGACCATTTGGATGGGAAACGTCTTTGTCTGTGCAAACATGGCTTTTATGTTTGTACCAATTCATGAATGCTGACTCTTATTGAGTACATACAGTGTGCAGCTTTTGGAAATGAGAACTTGCACAGTGTGCAGCCTTTGGAAGTGAGAACCTGCATTGGCTCATTGGATTGCTTGACCGGCCAAAAACACGTCTTTAGGGAGGGTCTAAAGAGAACTTGGGAGACGGGTATTCCCCATCCTCCCGAACCCCAACCAGGGTGGCCCGGCAGTGCAGCCGCCTATGTAGCAGATAATAATAATAATAATAATAAAAAAAGGTGTTACTTTCTTTGTACAAAATTCGGGTCCGTCAAAGCCTAGAAGGCTTGTGCGACTTGGTCTGGCAGTCGCAAAAGCTAATCTAATCGAACACTGTTCCTTGCGTTGAACAGAAAAAAAGCAAAAAAAAAAAAACAAACAACAAAAAAACACACACACAAAAAAAAGTTTTTTTTTTATTTTTTTATTTGACTACAAAGCAGACTACCATAAAATCCCAATAGGTGCCCCACCACCAAAATATAGCCCACTCCTAGTAAGAGTTGTGTTGGGATCAATGATGGCCTCGGCGTAAATGAGGCTAGTTAGCCATGGCGGGATATAAACAAACGTTGCTGACTGGGAACGACAGTCATCTTTGCTTCTTTGCCCCTCACCACCATAACAAGCTTGGAAGGGACACAATCTCAAAATAGCAATTTTTAAAACTTTGCTCTATTGTACACCGAAAGGTGGCCCACTCCATATTTTCACTTGATTTGCTCTTGATGTTAGGTGGGCTATCTCTCGGGATTTTATGGTAGTCTTCCGCATGCAAGATGTAATGGAAAAAAAAGCGGAAATACAACATGTTCAATGATTGCAGGGTACATTCACTAAATACATACCACAAAAATTGCAATCACTATTCATACTAGGAGATGAGTCATAGAAAACATAGCAATTTCCACAATAGAAACAAAAGCTTTCAGATATAGAGACTTCAATTAGTTCTAACAGAACGAGCCATCGAAATGTATAAAAGATGCAATATACACAATGGTCAGCAGACACACACACAGAAGGTTCTAAAAGAGTTCTGGTTAATATTGAAAATGCATCTGTATACTGCAGTGCAAAATATACAAAAATTAGCAAGAATAATTATGTAATGCGAGCATTAATGTCAAAAAAAAAAGAAGGCGGGGGAAAATTAATTTTAAATTTCACTTCGTAAACATCAAGTACTGAACTTGTCTTTAACAGCTTTAAAAAAAAAAACCTAGTCTCCAGTTTATGCATCAGAACTAAAATTTGTACCATATGAAATATTGTCTACTATCGTAAATATTAGCATGTTTACTGTTTGCAGTCTATTCGAGGAGGAGCCGTAAACCAAAATGCATTTCTAAGCACAGACTCTCCTAGAGCACAATAAATGTTTTGTTTCACAGTAGCACATGCTGCAGTACCAATACGGTATATGTATGATGAAACAATTCTCAGTCTCTTTTTAATGTAATCAACACGATTTTCCCATGTCATGTGTTTATCAAAAAGCAACCCCAGGTATTTTGTGCTGCCTTCATAAGTTATTTCGGTATTATTGCTAACTCCGTCTTTAGTACCACATAAGTTTAAAGAACGATTTAATATTACTTGCTTCTGCGGATTCCTAAAACACTAAGTTTTGTCTTTTTAGAATTTACAAGTATAGTAGTGTTTTCAGTTAACCAATCTATCACAACATTTATGTAATTTTGAAATATTTTTACCGCAACCTCATAGTTTTCACGTGTTTGATCCAGGAAAGCTTTGGGACATACACATGTTGGAAGCATTCTAAATCAATAACAAGATGCTAACATATCAAAACGATAACAAGATGCTACACCGGGTGACTGCGGCGCTGTTTAATTCCTGGATGCGAGCGCCTTGGGGGTGGTAGCCTTCTACCAAGACTGGGCCACCTCCTGGGGCCTGCTGCCTTCACTGACGTGAGCGATGACACCGCCGAACCGCCAGGGATTTACCATCCGAGACGTTAATTGAACAGCCCGCAAGGGGTGTCACCTCTGCTGCCTGGCCGACTCGCTTGAACCTTTCCTGAACCTTCGAGCAACGGTGCTTATGATGTTGAGAAGACCGCGTCCTCCTCCCCTTGTACATTTCATCTCATAATCACCATCACTAGACGCAGCACCGCGGGCCTCCATATGGTACAGGTTGTTGCCTTTCTGCAGTGCCTGTGCTTTCCTCAGCCAATAAAGATTATTATTATTATTATTAGTAATAATAAATCTACCGGTGCAGATTCTTGAAGGGGCCATGAAGTGCTCTTGGCTTTCAGCTTTGCCAACTTTACGCTAGCATGTCGATGCAATGTTCTGGAATTCGGTGTTACCGACTAGAAGGCTTCTTTGTTGCTTGCTGACAAAGTCGTGGGCACTAGAGCTTGCAAATATCTATCCAACTGGATATTTGACAAAACTGAAGGGTAGCGAATTCGGCTTCAAAAGCTGGTTATCTGGATTTTCGCATGCAAATAACCGGTTTGGCAGACCGGTTATTCGGTTTTATCTCATGTATAGTAATAAGGCTTATTTAATGTTTATTCCATAGCCCTATCTCAAAGAATGCAGCATGTTCCTTTGGTAAAGTAATAAATTCACTAATTTCTGTGCATACGGCGAAGAGAGTAAACTCTAAAGTGTGCTTTGTCCGGCTTGTTTTCTACGGAGCTCGGTGTTTACCCAAAGCAAGGCCTCTTGCCAGGAATAGTTTCGTCATCTGTGTCAATCGAGCCCGGGGCGTAGATTTGACGCACATGCTGCGTCAGTGTTTAGCTGGTACTCGTGTTCAATTGGTGCTTCGTTGATTGAACAAAGGCCCCAGCTGAACTCTGGCGCGGTGTTTGGCTATGTGAGCCAATCTCTGCGTTAGAAGCACAAATAAATAATTCATGTTGTTGTCCCTATGAGTGTAGCTCTCAAATTAGCCACTAGGGGCTGCAATGGTTGGATGGATGAATGACCTCTGAAGATCACCTTTAGTTTTCACAACACGCAGCAGGCGACAGAGGTGAAACCCCCGGGCAAAAGGCTGCAGAGGCAAACATTTATTTAGGCCGAACAGTCTCGATTTTGGTGCAAAATAATGTGTATAAAATTCTTATATCCAAATATTTATCTAACCGAATGACCGGGTAGCATAACCGGTTATTCGAATATCCAGTTAGCCGGTTTTTAAAATAGAATAATTTGCTAATTAAAATAACCGGATAACCGGTTATCTCAAAAACCGGTCGGTACTGCTCCGTCTAGCTGGCGCGGTGCGAGATGGGAGTGGTGCTTCACTAGACACAAGCTATGCGGAGTGAAAGTTTGTCTGCTTGGTTTGCAGCGGTTGTGGTGACGTCAGAATGCCGAGCTCTGATTGGCTCTGATTGAGGGACAGTGGGTCGACCTTGAATCAAGCCGCCTTTAAGTTCTACCCACTATCCTTCAATCTGAGCCAATCGGAGCCCGGCGTTCTGACGTCGCCACAACTTCTGCAAAAGAAGCAGACAAACTTGCGCTCCGCATTAGCATTACATTGTGACCTCCGAGACGGCCAGTGCACAAAGCTTCCTCCTTTCACTTTATTCCTCGAGAGGGACCCTTATCGAAGGAAATGGCTCGTGGCAGAACCCCATCTGCTTTAGCGAAAGGTCACTGGTTTAGTCCCGGCCTCACACAGTATCGGCTTTTCAATATTGTCTCTTTAACTAATTTCTGTAGCGTCATGGTATTGAGAAACGGGCAGTTGGCAACTGCTGCTGCACGTCGATGCTCATAAGCGTGCATCACGAATGATCTCGGAGGCTGCGACGACACTCCTGTGCTTCTTGCCACTCCCATCAGTTGGCAGCTGAGGTAGAGGGGGCCGTCCAGCTATCCGCGGCCTCCGTCGCCCAT
Source organism: Ixodes persulcatus (assembly GCA_013358835.2). Lineage (NCBI taxonomy): Eukaryota > Metazoa > Arthropoda > Arachnida > Ixodida > Ixodidae > Ixodes > Ixodes persulcatus. The sequence goes on from JABSTQ010009691.1 coordinate 16,538, forward strand.
GGGGGCTAGCTAGCAGACGCACATGCTTATGGGCCCCTGCCTGTCTGCCTAGCCTTTGAGCCGCTCACTAATAAAGGTTATCATTAATATTATTATTATTTTTAGTTGTAGTAGTAGTATTACCGTAAAATACCGGACAAGCGCCCACTCAAAATTTAGAGATAATCGCGAAAAAATGGGGGATGGGCGCTTGTCTGGTCATCAATTTTACATATAAATCTACTGTGCATATTTTTTAGATCTTAGAAATTTGGGAATGGGCGCTTAATGTGGAATGGGCAAATGCGTGGTATTCTACGGTAGTTGTAGTATCATGAGGAGCAACTGCTGAAAGAAGTGCACTGGTGCGGTGTCGTACGGTGTGTAGTTTTAGTCTATGTACTATATGGGAGAACTTGTTTTCATTGCGAGAAGTAGATGTGTTGTACTGCATTGTAACTTCGGCCATGAGTTTTGAGGCTGGAAGGGAGTACCTAGCATTCTTTCTGCTTAGAGGGCCTCTGGCGAGGTATTTATGAGTGCCTAGAGTTTACAGAAAGGCAGCCTACGAGGCTCCAGCAATTTAAGTCTGGCTTCTTCACCACCAAGTCTACCTGTCGGCAACTGGCTGTTCGGGGCTGTTGTTTGCAGTCATATTTTCGGAAGATGATGCAAGCTGTAGCCTTTCAAAAGTTGTTTGTCACTGCAAATAGCGGCAAAATAGACCCTCTATTCAGTGCCATCTGGTGGCCTAAACCAGAGTTTAACCTTTGCCGTACTAGTGGTGGCAATGGACGTCTAGTATTTCGTTGGGCGCCGTCACCTTTGCAAGCCAACGGCAGAGGACAGTGTGCTCTTGTTGTGGAGTTCTTTCTCAATCTTTTTCGGTTTCGATGGTGACAAAAACATAACAACTTGGAAAGATAGTGCCAACCCACATTGACCTCTCGATAAAATTCTATTCATCGAAGGGCGCCGGAGCTTATTGGGCATCAAAAGATTGACTGGACCGGAGTTACCCCTTTGACGGTCGTCGCCGTACATGTATGGCGGCGATAGCGTATTTGAAATACCTTGCCTTAGCGCCAAACCGCTCAAGTCCCGAGAGGTGCTGCTTTTTGTTATGTCTTCTAGGAACTATAAACGTTATATACGCAGTGTTTCCCTTTGCTGGGGCTATTTATAGTTTGAAAGCGAGATGCTCTGCACGCGTGATATGCGCGAGATTGTCGCTTTGCGTGTCGACTGCCCCGACGATAGTAGCCATTGGATCGCTGGCTCTTCTGGTTCAGACTTTGCACGCTTCTCAGAATTAAATTCAAAAGACGAGAGCTCATCAGCCTGTGGAGAAGCTTTGTGAAGTGCCTCGGGTTCAGAATCGGAGACTCCTGGAATGTTGCTGAAGCGGGCGCGTCATAGTGAAACCGAAGGGCAGAAAGGCGCCATCATTTCTCCCTCTGTGTTTCCATTCGATGCTTCTCAACCTGAACAGCTTGCAAGCACTGAATATTCTCCCATTAAATGATAAAAAAAAAAATGACAACTGTACACCGACTTTGCTTTGTACTATCCCTTCAAAAACAATCCCCAACCACAAAAAAATGTTAAAAAGAATTCCATTGTGAAAGGGTTTACAGTGAATGTTTATGCGGCTTTTGTATTCTTTGAGCCTTGTGCTAGCGTCTCGAATGCATGGGGCTTTCATCATCTGTTTGAGTGAATTTTCAACTTCTTCCTTCATCTTACACCAAAAGGCTGCCATTAGTATTGGCGGCGAGATGTTTTCGTGGCTCCACCTCTCAGGTGCCTTCTTGTGACGGAGCTGGTAGGATGCGAGCAGACGGTGCACTATGTGAAAGCACGGAGTGGATATGTTAGTTCGCGTCTCTGCCGATTAAAAACGGTTTATTTATTAAAGAAACGTGTATGACGTTTTTGTGATTGATCTTTTGAATGAATAACAGCGCCTCGAAGTTAATTTTTGTTTTTAAAAATCCTTAAAATTTTTAAAAACAAGCCTGGAGCTTCACATTACAGCTCACGCGGCGTGCGGCAGGGCTATTCATAGTCTCTCCGATTTTATTTTTTCGGATGTGTGGATGCTGCTGTAGAGAAAGGTTTTGCATTCACCAGAGTAAATGACGTGCTGTCGTCTTAGCATTGCTCTCGGGAACAGTTGTGTTCCAAAGCGCCACACATTTTTTTTAAGCATATACAAGTGTGACTCGACAGTTGCTGACGAGCAAATACTCATCAGAACCTGACGCTTAGCTCCTCCCGCATTGAATACGATTGTCACATGGCAACTTCTGCTCGAAAAGAAGCTGAAATTTTCATAAATTTTTAAGCTGTTGGACATCACCCAGCAAATTCAGGCGATTTATTAATTTGTTATATTCAATTTTACTAAGAATCACTAAGTAGAATTTAAAATTTCTCGCTGAGAAGCGCATCACGCATTATGCGCATTTGGGTCTGCAAAATTAATGCGCAATTGGTAGTAATTCATAGCAGGTGTATACCTAATTTTTTGGGACGCTGAAGTGTCACCGACTTACTAGATTTAAGACTTAGATCTCGAGGGTGTCTCGTGCGTTTCACGTCGACCAGGTGAATAAGCAGAAATTTAATTGAAACAACGCCGGAAGCTGGCCACTGCCTCTTCCTGCCTGTTATTTTGAGGAAATGTTTGTTTACTGGTTTGCAAAATTAAAAAAAGAAATCAACTTGGAACTAACAAGAGACCAGCACTCACAAAACACATTGGAACGAGCAGGATACACGGAGTCAGTTTCACTGAAGTGTTTACTATACACGCGAGAGGTTCTTGAATTTCGCTTTTCTATTTTCAGTGTGATAAGACATTCCTTTCTCGGTTTTATTTTGTCCGAATCATATTAAAAAAATACACCCTATTTGCCGTGGTAGATGTAGTGGGGTAAAGCGCTGGATGTTCTATTATCAGCATCCAGCATTTTGTACTGGGGTGAAGAACAGCACACCACCATCCCATCGTTTCGACATCTCAACGCCAAAAATGTTTGTTAGCGCGACTATGCATGCCACGGTTTCAAGCTTTAGTAAAATGTCCTACTACAGATATCACTTCATTGAATCAACATGATGCATGAAACAGGCTTTGCCCTGCGTCACCCGAACAGCGCATGATGTGAGCTCTAGAGCCCAGGGATCCCAGATCAGCGCGATCTGTCCCAGTCTCTCCCACTCGTGAGGTCACAAACGATGATGATCATAGCTAGAGAAGCACCCCCTGTAGTTCGCGCATGCCGCCAATGGCCTAGATGCCATGTCTTAGATGATAATAGTGATCAAAGTGCCCAGACTGAATTTCGGAAAGAGCCTGTGAATACCTGGCGGCGCTCATCTCGCTTAATGTGCAGCTTGCACCCTCTCGCAGACGACATGCAAAGTTGGCCCTTCTGGAGTGGAGTTTCACAGCTGAGCTGATTGAGAGATGCTATAATGAGAGTTTGTGCAACTGAAAAGATGGAACATCCATCATAATGTTGAGGGGTAGGGTGGGTGTGATTAGATCAGCCCAAAACAATCGAGACAACCAATAGCTTTGCACGCTTGTACCTGCCCATTGCTGGCATTTGACATCTCTCTGCGTATGTACACTACTGTGCTAAAATCGTTGTCGCTTGCTATCATTGGCGGTATCAGCCGCAAGCTATGTTGGTTTAAGGAAAGCGGGGAAAAGGTGCACCAGCAAGTTGTGCAACTGGTCGGTGGCTGAGACATGTACAAATAGCAACTAAAAACAGGTGTACCGAATATCCCTTCAAATGTAGTTTGAGTCGAGGGAAACTTAATAATTGCGAGTGAATTGCTAACCAGTGCAGAAAGTAACTCCTTACTTTCCAAGCTACAATTTGAGTTGTCAAAAATGCTTCACAGAAATGTTGCTTTTTGGAGTGGATGGCAGAGCTTCCATTTGGTTTGAACGAAGCTATCATTCCCAAAAACAAAATGACAAAATTTTCCGTCAGATTTGACGTCCTTGGTGTTGATTGTAGGTGTGACACAAAATGTTGGCATTTATCGAGGCTTATCTCGCAGAAAACAGGGTGTAGGACGCCCCAAGCTGCAGGGACCATGCGTGTCCTGACGAGAGGAAACGAGATAAGGGAGCGTTATTCCTGAACACAAAAAAAAAACAGAACAAAATGGATATGTCATCTCCTAATCATCATCACTAGACGTGGCACCGCGGGCCTCCATGGTACGGGCTGTCGCCTTTCCGCGGTGCCACAGCTTTCCTGAGCCAATGAAGACTACTATTACTATTACTATTACAGCCTCGCAGTCAGTTCAGTGGGGTTAACCCAAAACAAAGCTGTAGATGAAGATTTCTGCCCGTGAAGCTTGGGTTTCTCTCATTCGAGGGCAGTTCCAATTCGGGGTTGCTCGGTTTTTCCCGATTTCTATAAAATCGGTTCGGAAGTCACTTTTCTAAGTTTATCTTTTTTTTTTTTTTTTTTTTACGAAAACAGGGAACATTAGTTATGTCAGCGTTGCGATGGCATGAATATCGCTTTGACTGCGCGCCGCGTCGCCCCTCGTCGGGTCTGTCCAATCTTCAATGGATGGCTAGTGGCTTAAATGGTTTTACTGACAACTTGTAACTTGCATCTCTGAAAATAAACGCCATTGATAGATTGATTGAAGCGCCTTTCTTTGCAGAGCCCCTGAGGGAGCGGACCGTGTCTCGCATGCAGAGGCTGCGACGCCGGCTCAGCCTGGGACGCCTCTGTGAGTCGCTGCTCCCGCGGAGCTTCCGCCGAGAGATTCCGGCGATCCCTCTGAAGGGTACCTCTATTCGAGCATGGCCCTTTCTTGTCCGGAGGAGATAGCTTCTGGAGGATACAACGTGTTGGAGGATAGGGAGAAGCATTTCTACAGTTGGCTTCGGCATGACTCGGTGAACAACGAATACTGTGAGCCCCGCTAGCCAATCAAAGCGACGGCGGTAGGCATGTGCCACCTCTTTGGGGCTGCAATGCACTCCGGTGGCTGAATAGGTACTTCGATGCACCCGCGTGCCTTCCTCCGACACTTTGATCGGTGCCCGGGGGCCGTTGATTTTGCCGTTTGCCGAGTTACTCTGAAGCAGAGTATAGACATCCCCGGGAAACCACTGCCCACGAGCCTTTTGATGCACTTTCATCTTCCTCGTTTGTACGCTTGCAGCATGCTCTTTTCTTTCCAAGTGGTGGAGGAGAGTGCAAAAAGGTGTCTCGTTCTGTTGGTGCTGAAACAAAGGGATTGGCCGATTTCTTAGCTGCTAGGGTAGGAGATGATAGCTTGGCCATTTCAGACGAGATATCTACTGACATTATTAAAACCGTAGGAGGTGTGTTGAAATTGCAACGAATATCTTGTGGGGTAAAGGAAAATGTTTTATAGCATCGGATGGGGTGCTGCTTAAACGATAGTGAACTTGCTAGCCGATTTGTGAGGACATGGTGGTGGTGGACTTGCAGCTTGGTGATACAGCACTTGGCAAACGAGGGCAGAGATAAGCGGTAGACAAGACGAGCGCTGAACTTAAACTAAGCACTTTTTAAAACTGGACTGTTTTGGAAAAGGGAGAAACACAAGAACTTCTGGGGCAATGCACAAGGTTGGGAACAAGTAAACTAAAGCAAGCCGTTTCTGGTGTTCCGAATGAAAGGATGTGTGGGTACAGCAGAGCCCTTTAAATTGATTGTCGGCTTCGGCCATTATTCAGCGTTTCAATTTACAGGACTAAAATATATTTTTAAACGTGTATTTTCTTGTCTCTATTAAGATTTTTGCACTGTACATCTTTAAATATGAACAAACAACTCACGCAAACTTTCATCTTAATAAAATAAAGGTTAGGCTGATATTTGTTATTCACTCGATTCCTGAGGTCTAAAAATGCATCCCCCGTAAAATGCGCTTCTTTGCGACTGAGTGCACGCATCGCCTGTCCAGCTCGCCGCCAGAGGCAGAATAAGGAAATGCGGATAAGTGGGAAGGACTCTCGCCTGCACTCCTGTGGCCTCTCACGATTCTTCCTTGGCGTCACGAAACAGGGAGGTGCAGTTTCGGCGAGCAAATTTTGAAAGCGTAACAGAGAACGGCTGCTGGGTCGTGTACAGGCGCTGCTTTCCGAATGCTTCCGAAAACACTCAGAGTTTCTTTGAGGACAAGAAATTTGAGAGTTGCCTCGGCGGCGAAGGAGGGGACTTTCGGTAGTCTTCAAGGTTGTCGTCAAGTTTTGCTTAGGGGACCCTGAACAAATCCAGCTTCTTTATTTTAAAGGGCCAGTTTCCAGGGGGGCATCCTGTATCCAAGCAGTGCTGCCACCGTAGAGATAGCTTGCTCCGTTTGAGCTCGTTCCAAAGACATTTAAAACAGCAGATCGCTCGTCTTGGACCTCCAGAAATCTTTAAAGGCTCTGGACGACTTGAATCCTATTGAAGGCATGGCCCAGCATTTCCTTCTAGCCTACCCAATTTGGGACCCCAGCGCCTCTTGCTCCATTGGAAGCGTGGCAGCTGAAGGTCCTTCTGACAGAAAATTGCATCCCCTTGAGGGAGTGGCAACGTTTCGGGGTCGGCGCCGGTTGGACTTTACGGTAGTTAGTCCCGGTGATCCCGGGACGCGACCTTGCGCCTATCATTCTAAGAGCGAGCTCACTTTTGGAACATGATCCCCGGGAGAATTGCTTACTCTGCGCTTACCTCTGGCACCCTGTACTTGCAGCACTCTCCAAGGAAGTCATCCTGCCCGATGCGGACAACGAGGTAAGTCGCGGGCTTTGTTTTTAGCGCTCAAAAGTTCCTCAAGGCCCACACGCACAATTGCATATGAGTGCAATGTATTTGCTCGTGGCAGGCGGCTGCGGAACATTGCGGGGAGTGTTTCTGTAAAGCAATCGAGAACCACTAAGAATGCGCCGTTGTCGTTTGCGGCTTACCGACAGGGAGAGAAATCCAGGGCAGTGTGGCAGCACTTGATGACAGTGTCGAGGCGGCCGGTCTCGGGGCGATCCCACAGGCTTCTGTGACTTCTGTCCGGCTTGAACCGTCGGAATAACCTGCACCGATAGTTCCCACCGCTGTTCAATAAGCAAAAGCTAGATTCTTTCTTTGAACGGGGAACCAGACGCCCGTCGCTGACGGGAGCGGCCGAGCGCGTGAACCTTTTTTTCTTGGCTTCCGATTGGTCTGCTGCAACATTCGGTAATTGCAGCCGCATTGGAAAGTCGAGTGCGGTTCAACTTCCTCGCATCTCACAGTGGCGTGCTGTGCAATGGCATGCGTCGTACTGTAAGCATTTGCTCTTGACCGCAAGGACGCCGTCTTGCACTCAAACGCACTCATATGTCAGTGTACGTATGGGCCTTCACATGAGGGGGAAATTCAGCGCTTGAAGGAAACAGGAAATTAAAAAATATGTGTACAAAGGAATGCAAAAAATGTGAATTCATTACATCATGTGGCAGAAAAAACATGTCCCAAGGCCAGCTCTAAAACCGGTGCCTGTACTTTGCGATCTCAAATTTTCATCGAAGGTGCACTTGAGTGGTGATTTTACCTTGGGAAAGTCAAAGGAGTAGCTTTCCCCTAGAAAAATTAGTCCAGCAGACTCGCCATGGTCAACTCGACGGACGGATTGAGCAGATGACCAGGTCGTCTGGTTTCGTCTGAGCACGTCGTCTGCTCTTTGCACTTATCAGGAGATGGCGCCATATTTGCAAACGTCGTTAAGCATCAACCATTGGCGTCGACCCTGGCAAGTTTGTTGATCGCATTTTTCGCAGGAAGGGAGCTACGCCCTGAACTTTTGCGAGGTAAAATGCACCAATGAAGTGCACCTGAAGGTGAAAATTTTAAGATTGCAGTGTGCAAGCGCCAATTTTTCAGGGTCGATTTTAGGCCGAGCTTGGGTACTGAAAGTACCCCGTGGCTGTGTTCCAAGCTTTTTATATCTGCTCCAGAGTAAAGGTTTTGTACTTTCATGTTCTAAAACCTCAGTGTCACTCTTTGTGTTATCACGTGATATGACCCTCTGGGAGTAATTCCAAAAGTAAGGCCTGGAACACAGCCCGTGCAGTCGAGTCTTTTTACAACAAACACCCCCGTTTCCCCCAAAAATCGTTCATAATATGGTGAAAAATGCAGATGTACGTCCCCGAAAATGTTGTCTTTCTTGCGGGGCGTCCACATTAACGGGGTCCACATTAACGAGACACAACTGTATTGTCACAGACAAAAACATCGATTCGCGTGGAAGCTAAGAACAAATGTTTATTGAGAAAAACTTGCACCTTACGCTAAAATAAGAGAACCGTGCATTCTGCGTCGGTGATGGGAGGGCGACCATCTGAAGTGGCACGTACCCGTCGCTTTTGTACACGCGGTTTGTTGAGAATGTTCTGAACCAGAACACGGGGCGACGGCCGAGAACGAGCCAGAACCTTCCAGAAGAGCAAAGTTCGACAAAAGTGAGAACCGGGGTAAGCGGGGTTCAAACCCCGTCCCTTCGTGTGGCGGCCGCGCATGCAACAGCATTGTCTTTGCGTGTCTCGGGCTCTCACGGTCAACATCCCGACCAACTCGAGTACCTGTCTACCCCAGCAGCGGGTGACCCTGAACGGCTTTGAGCGGGTGGCGGACGCCAGCCAGCTGAGCCCTGTGGGAGAGGACGCCCCCCTGCCGCCGCCCCGCACCTCCTCCTCGCACAGCGGCCTGGACCGGCCGCCCCCCGGTGCGTGGCCAGCGAAACCCGTCTTGCTCGAAGAAATGTGTAAACGAAACAAAAGCCAAATCGAACGTACTACTGCCAGCCTGGGGTCTTTGACGTCGTTGCGCAGCAGGGACCCGCAGGGGTGGATGCAGGCGTTTCCAGAGGGGGTGGGTCGGCGTATCGGACGTTTGACAAAACATACCCCCTCCCCTTTTCCCCCACCCTCAAATTTTACACATGCGGAATTCAAGGGGGGGGGGGGGGGGGGCCAGGACATCCGAACCCCTCCCTCTGGCACAACGCCGGTACAATGCTAGTCTGTATCGAAACGAGCAGGGGTGGGGATTGAGCCCAGGATCCCTTAAGCTGCAGTGTGCCGACACGCTTGGCCATCGATCACCCCGAGGAATTGCGTAGGCTGAGGCCGAAACAATTGTTTCAGCTCGTTCGACAGTTTCAGGAGCGATTCCAATTTATAGGGACACCGAGCTCCCCAAAGGCATTTTTTGAACGCAGAGTGCATTATAAGGCTGAAATTTGTGAGAAAAGTGTCACGGTTGCTGGGCTGTTACGCTCGACCCACAAATAGGTAAGGTTATATGAGCTATATTGCTCGACACCCTGATGCCACGTGACACTGGTGTTGCGTGACATCGCAGAGTCACCTTACACGCTTATACTCAGCATTTCCTTAGTTTATTCGCAGCATATTCTGCGCTTCCCTGAGTTTATCGCACATATCTGCGCTCCGAGTTTATCGCGCGAGGCACGGATGTTCCAGCGACTTCCGATCGTAACTCGACGTGCGCCCCGGTAGCATGTTAAATACTGCTGCGCAAACGGGTCTTAAAGGGGCACTAAACCACTTCCTGCGAAAGTTTATTTATTGTCATACTCAATTTATCAATACTCAATTACTCAATTTATGAGTTCTAAGCATCCTAAGAAACCAAACATCACTTTCATGTGTGGCCGATTTTTCTATTAAAATCAGTATTGAAGATTGATTACCTTAGAACTGTCGCACACCAGAGGACGCTGTCGCACCAGGAGAAGCCCTTGGATGGATGGATACGGCTGAACCATCTAAATCAGGTGGCGGCTTGCATCACCTAGCCAAAGCTTCTAATTGAAATCAAAGAAAGACTGAGGCGGTTCTGTATTTGAGAAAAACGCTTAAGTCATCTTCATTTTCCTCTACGATCACTAATATTGAAATTTTAATTCAAATCGATGCGCCAATTAGCCACAACAGCACTTTCAAAATAGCAATGAAGCTGCTATTTGAAGAGAAGGGAATGGTGACATATTATATGTAGATCTCGACATTTCCACGCCTTCTGCAAGCCTTACCCGAGCGGGTAAGGCTTGCAAGACAAGCGGCATGTGCGAGGCAGTTGAAACCTCTGGGAATGACTTCGCACCCAGCGGTTAGTTTTTCGGTTTTTCTCGCGTCTATTGATATGTTCGAATCAAATGCTCGTGGTATTCAAATTCACGAGACAAAAATATGCTTGAATTCATCTCTAACTCGTTTTTGTTTTCAAAAACCTCTTCAGCTTCCCTCTAACTAGTCCTCATCCTCTCCTCCTCGTCCAACGGGCCCTCTGGTGTCTGCGATAGTTCCGAGGTAATCAATCTTTGGTATCACTTTACAGCGCACAAGAACAAACACACTTTATGTAAGAAGGTAAATGGGCCTTCTGTTTGACCAGCGTGCTGCACCAAGAACCCCCAAACTAAGTTTGTTCCCTGGACAGAGGAAGCGATTTATTCCTTTCCCCTTTCCCGTAGATCGCGCTACATCAGACAAACAGGACGATGTCTCAACGACAGACTTCGGGAGCACAATAACAACGCCTTCAAGGCCGACTCGGGTCATTTGGGAGTCCATTGCCGAGATTGTGGGTGTTCTCCATTTCCAGCCAACTGCACCGTACTGGGCAGGAGCAATAACAAACTTGCGCGAGAGATCATAGAAACCGCGATCATTGTCACGCTACATAGCTTATGTGTTAGCACCCCTTCGATAACTTTATAAAAAAAAAAGAGTTGCACTATTTAGGAAACGTTGCCTAGTTATGTAGCTTAAATTAGTCCTTTATATATAAGAGTAAAAGAAGATGAAGATAAAGCACAATACAAACCAGAGTTGAGAGTTAGCGCCGTGTGAGTGTTCTTTCTTTATGTGAGTGAACTTTTGAAGTGTGTTTGTTCTTGTGCACTGTGTAGTGTAAGCATGAACCACCAACTCGCCCAAGCTGAAGTATTAACCTTTGATATCAATTTTGGACAAATCGGCCATGCATGAATGTACTGTTCTGTATTTTTAGAATGCTTAGAGCCCATAGATTGAGTTATGACCATAAATAGACTATCGCAAAATCTTGTTTAGTGCCTCTTTAAGCGGTAATATGGGACTTATTTATACCATGAGGGGCAAAACAAGTTATTACGCTGGCAAGGACTTGGTAGCAATGAGCTTACTTTCATTGCTGTGGTGGTGTTTGAAGAAGCTCAATTTCTGTTGCACACTGACTCCACTGTACTACCGTGGTGTGTATTGAAATAGGTAATTTTACTAAAGTGGGTGCTCGGAAGCAATTTTTTCATAACTACATATTTCGAGATATTCTGGAGCAGCTTTATATGCATACATATGGGACGACGTAGCTGCGAGGTATTAGGACATTGAGGAGGACTCGTACGAGAATAAAGTGTGCTCATAATTAAGTATTGAAGCCCTGAGCAGTGACTAAAAAGATGGTACTCGGGGACTATGCCTTTGTGCATTAGTGGAGGACAGAGTGACGAAGTGCTCCATTAGTAGAGCACTTCGTCAGAACCACAAGTGGTGCTGACAAAGTGCAAGGGCAGAATCCTCTTGACGCCGGGGGAGGATAGAAGTGGGATGCAGGCTAACTGTGTTGCTCTGTCTTCTTTCAGATTTGTCTAAGCACGAAAAACTATGGTTCTGCAATGTTTTAATTGCTCAAATCATAATGCATACAGCAAAAAAGCATCTGTGTCACTCTTGTATGCCTCATCCGGTTTATGCCAGCTATCTAGTCGTAGAAAAGTGAAGCATTTAAAATTTTTGTACAATATAATACTGGATAAACTTGATGTTTGAAGATTATCTGAAGTACAATGATAGCCGTGACACAAGGCAGAAACACAAAAGGCTTATCCTTGGTTTAGCACAGAAAAAAAAAACATTTTCAAATGCTTTTTTTTTTTTAGGCCTGTTCAGGGTTGGAATGGTTTGCCTCATGGAGTTACAGGCACTGCTACCTGTAATTCTTCTGCTAGATAAAATTGTTTTAATCATGAGTGATTAATCATGCTCTCAAGCAATATTCTTCGTAAAATAGAATGCATGCATTTTCTGTCATGCATTTGCATTTAATTTCTGTCCCAATGCATTACACCTCTTCATGCCTTGACTTGCAAAAGTCAGCTGGCAGTGTTTTAGAGCGCAGCTCTTAGGCGCCCGTTTCCGGCTTGAGCGGCGTCGGCGTAACCGCGCGGTGCATTATGGGACGAGTGACGTCACTGGTGACGTCACTGATGACGTCGTCAGTGACGCCATCAGTGACGTCATCCGTGACATCATCGGCATCGGCATCATCACTGATGACGCCACCGGCATACGCATCGTCATCGTCATTGGCACTGATGACGTCATCAGTGACGTCACTGATGACGGCATCAGCATCGTCACTGATGACGTCATCGGCATTCGCATTGTCATTGTCATCGCCATTGATGACGTCATCAGTGACGATGACAATGACAATGACGTCATCACGATGACGTCACACGTGACGTTATTGTGATGACATCATTGTCAGGGTCACGTGACCTCACAGGGGTCACGTGACCCCTGTGAGGCCACATGAGGTCACGTGACCCCCGTGAGGCCACATGAGGTCACGTGACCCCGGTGACGTCACATCACCCCCGTCAGGTCACGTGACCCCCGTGAGGCGACGGCAACGCCGCTCAGAGGGAGGAGTAGCAGACAGGATGAGGAGGTGAGGAGGAGGGAGGAGGGGTATACCTTTCCCTCAGTACCTTCCCTCCACCTCCTCAAGAGCTGCGCTCTAATTCGGCGTTACAGGGAGTTGTAAACGGCTTTCATTTCTTAAAGTGAATGAATAAATAGTGTTTACTGTTTAGTGTTGGATGATCAAAGCACTTTTTGTGAGACCAATTTGTCAAATAAAGCAAAGATCTGGGACAGACCAGCCTATGTCCTTGCATCTCTGTTGGCCGTTCTCTGGTGCTCTACCGCCTAGGCAGCCTTTGCGGCATTGAAATTAAAGTGATCTGTCGATCAAATCAGTCTCTCGACCGGCAGCTTCGTCCGTGAAGGCCGGCTGGTTGCGGCCGACGCCGCACAGCAGCAGCTTCGATGGAAGCAGCACGACGGAACGCCGGCCGGTCTGTCGCCCCGCCCGTCCCAAGTCGGAGGTGCTCCTGTCCCAGCACAAGGCGACCCAGGCGGCCAGGAGCCCCTCCATGCTGCTAGAGGTGCTCTTCTCCCTCCCTCTCTGGGTAGCTAGATACCGCCGTCCGGCTGGGACGCACGCCGTGCACGCCCACTCGATCGCTGCTGGGGACAAAGCACCGGGCCTAGTGGAAAATGCGTTCATCGCATAAACCAATGAACCACACATTGCAGAGTGCTCAATCTTAAGCGAGAGATGCTTCAGTTAGGAAAGGAGAATGCCAATTCTCTGGAGATTTCGAGTCCCCGAAAGCATTCCTCATTCAGACATTGGCTGGCTATCTGGCATCTAAATGAATTGCAGAGCGTGTTAATTAAAGTTAAGAAGAAAAAAGAAACATGTAGGACGACGTGTGTGTCTGTTTCAGCTGGCAACACCATTTAACGCTTACGAAGGAGTCGAGAGCTTGTATTAGAGTTTCCAACTGCTCGATCAGGGTCACGTGGCTGATGGGCCGCGTTTGCAATACGATCTGCGAGGAGGTGACGAAAACATAGATCGTCTGCAAACACCTCCGCCTCTCCTCCTGCTTTGCTCCTCGCCACGTGAAAGCGCAGTGCACGTGCAATTGCAACCAGTCGGCTCGGAAGGCGCTTGCCATTAAAATGCGAGTGCTCCCCATGGTATGAGATGGAGCCCCATCTTCAATCTAGGCTCTTTACGAAAGAGCATTGACAAGAGCCTACCGCAGATGTTGAAAGAAGAGAAGAGGAGAGGGGAAAGGAGATGAATTTGCCGCAAAGAGAGACCAATGTCGGCTGAGAAAGCAGAAAGGACTCGTAGCTACTCCCGTACGCCGCTGAACAAATGCCCACCTCCCGAAAAGATTACCCGTACCGTTTTTCTGGCTAAAGGACAACAGTAATACCGTGAAGTTCCGAAAGAACGCCCACCCCAAATGAATGGATAAATGGTGGAAAACATGGGCTATTCTTGGGGGTGCCACAGTAAAACTTTATAAAAAATTAATGATGAACACCCTGGCACCGGCGACAAACCATGTGACGCGGGAACTGATTGCAGATTGCGGACACCGCAAATTCGCGTTTCACGATGCAATGAACGCTCTGGAAATCGCTACGAATTCCTGTGTCACGACAAAGGATACCGCAAGTTAGGGACGCAGCAGATTCGCGTTTCACGGTGTGAAGGACACGCGGAAATCCGACGAGAACTCGCATCTTGCGGGAACAAATATCACAAATTGCAGACGCAGCAGATTCAAGTTTTATGGTGCAATAAACACGCAAGAACGCACTACAAACTTCCCTGTCATGGGAACCGATATCTCATGCACAGATCGCGGATAAAAACGCGAGTATCCACTACAAACTCGTATGTTACGGTAACAAATACCGCATATTGCGAACGCAGCAGAATCATATTTCACAATGCAATATATACGCGGGACCAACTCGTGTGGAATCCAGATCGCGGACTAAAACGCGGGAATCCGCTACAAAATTTACGTCACGGGAACGGATACCGCAGATTGCGTACGCAGCAGATTCACATTTCGCGGTGCAACATACACGCGGTAACAACTCGTGTGTTACGAGAGCTGATATCGCGCACGCAGATTGCGGGCGAAAATGTGGGAACCCGCTATGAACTCGCTTGTCAGACGTGCCGGTACAGCAAATTGCGCGGTTGATGCGATTGCCGTCCGACATCGCGTGACGTCCGACGGGAATCGGGGGGTGGGCGATGTTTCAGAATTTTTATGTTGCAGATATTTAGCCAGAAAAACGGGATGGGCGATCTCTGGGGGGCAGGCATTTTTTTGGAACTTTACGGTAGTAATAGTAGTTCATTGTTACGAGGATGAGTCTCAAACTGGGTTGATGGGGCCCCAGGGTGCTCCCCTGGGTACCCACACGGGTTCCCCGAGGTCTCAAATTTCCTTCACTGCTCCTGCCCCCAAGTAAAGTGTTTTTACAGTTTAAGCACTACTTCTACAAATCTGAGCCACCCATTGATGTGCAACTACGAGTCAAATACACCCTAGTGTGTCCATTAACAATTGCAAGGTCTCTAGACCTCTGCAGTACTGCGTTGCATTGCTGCAAAAACCAAGTGGTGCTCTTGGGCTGTCAGTCAAGGCAGATAGGGATTCCTCGACACCCCTGGTTTCAAAATGGAATAGAGGAGCATGGTCTGTCTCCCAAGAGAGGTCATCTTTGTCATCCTCTTTTAGGCGAGGGGAAGACTGGGTGTTGTAGAGGTGTGCCAGAGAAAGAATTCACTATTGGTTGATATGGAATGAACAAGATGTGCAAAGGCAAAACACTGAAACACAGTGAAATAAGCTGGCAAGCTTATTTCACTGTGTTTCAGAGTTTCGGTCGGGCAACCTTTCATGGTTTCCCAACTGAAATTTTTCGCCTTTTATCTCGAGGGTGGGTGTTTGTTTGGAATTTGAGAGTGTGCCAGTTCAAAGCTTAGGAAGTTGTCTTCTGCCCTGATCCAGACTAATGGCGGTGCAGAAACCTTGTCAACAATCTTCATCTTGGTGAATGGTTCGAGAATTTTTTCTCTCATGCCTACTTCGGTGCCCACCCAGATTTTTAGTATCTTGAAATTGAGAAGTGAAAATCAAAAGTTAAAAGCAATCTTAGAAAATAAGATAATTAGTTGAGTTAAAACTTCTGGATGTAGGGACAGAACGAGCGGGTTGGTAGGGATAATTAAACTTGAGGAAGAAAACGAGAAGGGACGGACAAACACAAACTTCCAAATTGCGCATTAAAGAACCCTGTGTACCAACTAGCCCATCTCTCCAATGGAAGTTTGTGTTTGTCCGTCCCTTCTCGTTTTCTTCCTCAAGTTTAAAACTTCTGCTTTCTGCTTTACCGCCGGGGCTATCTAATTCTGGTGAAGTTTTAGTGCTGTGTGATGTGTGGTTCCTTAATGCGCAATAAAAACCTCCAAACATTATCTCAGACTAACCCAGTAGTGCCAGGGTCTATTGTTTAAAGGGCAACTCCGCTTCATTTTTGATATTTAGAAAACTATGCAGCCCTCTTCAGTATCATATAGGAAGACCCCATGTCAAATATTACGATCTAATTCCGTCTATATATTACATAAACTGGCAGCAAACTTTCAAATGAGCCAAGTCGCCGAAATCTGCCAACTCTAGCGTGCGACATGAGGTGCAATCGTCAGCGCAGTCAATGCGACGGAGTTGGAGCGGCCAACGTTGACCCATAACGTCAGAGGCATGACTACGTCATTCTCACGTTTTGTTTGTTTTTACTTCTCGGAGCGAAATTGAACGATGACGTCATGAGTTTCTCCTCCCGGTGTTGGCTCGACGGCGTCCACGTGATCACCGTAACGCGGATGCGTTAGTTTCCGCTGCCCTGCGCGCTTATCGGTCGGTTTCTCCGCTCCCCCTCTCCTCTTTCGTCTTCTCCCCTTCCCCCTCTCCCCCGGGCCATCACCGTCCACGCCATGCGAAGCGACCTGCCCGCGTCGCGTGTCCTGTCCCTCGCCCCCCCGAACGTCACAAGACCACGTGGTTCGACGTGACGTGGCCATGACTCTGTCGACACGAGACCAATGTTGCCTGACGCAACCAAAGTTTCGGTATCAGCTGATGTTTAAATTAAGATTACACAAATAATACTCCACATTTCTCGAATCCGAAGACGTAGAGCTGTTTAGTAGTGCTTTGTGAAATGGAATCGCATGTAAACGTAAATTTTTCGGAATTGAGCGGAGTTGCCCTTTAAGCACCTGCGGGTGTGTAACCCTCTGTCCTGCTTGCCGTAAAACAGACAGAGGAACACAACACGAAGTGCCACTTTCAACTGAATGTTTATTGAAAAAAAAATGCGACTATTTATTCTCCTTCGCTTTGTGTCCCTCTACTTTTGTCCCTGCTTTACGGCACATATTGTTTAAGAATCGTGTACCAACTAGCCCATCTCTCCAATTTAATACATACATTTCCATTGATGCCCCGGCTTTCATTTAACTTACTTAGCCGAAGACATCCTTTTGGATGCATCACACGAGCGACCGTTTGGAACAATGTATAATAGGAATCCAAAAAATGACACTACAGCAAAAATAAAAAGGAAACTGAAAGCTTGTTGATTGATTCAAGTAGGTTGAACACATGCACGGGCAACCATTTATAGTTCCACCAGCTGCCGTTTGTTTATGTTTGGCAGTAGCTTTTGCAGTTCACGTTGCTTAGGCACAAAGGGGTTAGTGGTCATTGTGGTTCTCTCAAGCTAAGAAGGTGAGCCAAATACTTTACTAGGAATAATACAGGACACTCCCCAAGAATACAATGGCTTCATTGTGGACAGGATTTGCACAGTTTGGGCGGGTAAGCGTATTGCGGCGTCGGGGTTTTTTTTCCTTCTCGATCAATCGGTTATTAACGCCATCTCTCGGTGTGGTTTATTTAAGTACCGGCAGGATTTCGTCCATAGACGTTGCGTGCGTGCTGCTTTGCATCCGTCTTCTCATCCGCGCACCCCGTCAACCGCACAGCATTCCAAGGCGTCGCCCCGGTCGTGTGCTCTGGCGACGAAAGGAGGAGGGGGGTGGGGGGGAGATGCGTTGCCAAATAAACCACTCCACCAGGGGAGGATTCGGCACGGCCGTCATTCTGCCTAATGCATATGATTAGAGTGCCCTATATTGCCCCTAGTAAAGTATTTGGTTGAGTGGTCGAGCCAGTGGCACTGCTTCCTCTCGTCCGTTGATTTCAGCCAGTTCAGGTGAAGCGGTTGGAGACGGATAGCGGCATGTAGGATTGTAGCGGAGAGGGATTCACAGTCATTTGGCCTCAAATTAGCGTAATGGGCTTGCTGTCGGCCTGCTTCCGACGAGAACGTATGCCGGGACACTGGCAGGCGTACATGGCACCCCGCGTTTGGAAGTGCCAGCAATGTGCGGTCGTCTTTACGCCCTCGAGAGGCGAGGAGGATTTGCCCTGGAACGGTCCCTCCGTGAATCTACGGCGATCCACCGGGACGCCCCACCTCGTGGCATTTCAAAAGCTGGGCTTTGAGAATGTACACCCTTGCCAGTCGTGCGCATGCCTTAAAGTCGACTAACAACCGGGAAAGGGGAAACTCCCTCGATTCCTTCTTTCCATCGAGGAAGGGGGAGACCCTCTTTTCTGCCAAGAGGAACTCAAAGGCCCGTTCCTGTTTGCCGGGAAGACAGGTTCCCATGGAAACTGGGAACCTGTCTTCCCGGCAGAAGACTATTCTGTGGGTTGGCCTCTGAAGCCGATGAACGATTGGAAAGGAGGGAACTGCCACTCGATGTCTCCTTCCCTCCTAGAAAGGAGGGAGCCTCTTTTCCTTTCTACTGATGTAGCTCCAACACCTATGGATAGCAAAGCCGTACTGCTGGTGTTTATTCGTCGTCTGTTGGAGGCCAGTGCGGGAGGCCAATGCGGCCGGGACTCTAGTCCCGGCCAAACGCCGATGCAGCATTAGGCCTGTTGCCCCACGCTGGCCTCCACTGAAAGATGTGGAAAATCTGGAACTACTGCCTTATCGAGGGGTGCTGGTAGCTCCCAGACCCTCTTTTTAGGTGAGGAGGAAGGAAGAGCGTGAATGGGAATGGAGAGAAGGGCACTGGAGAAGGAATTTCTGCCTAGCGGAAAGTTCCGTCTGTGCTATGGCCCTTAAAAGGGTGCCCATAGTCCCCATTGGGAAAGGCTCTAGCATTGCCTTGCCTTCTGGCACAGGTGACATCACGCAATTGCAAACATTGGGATGAAATGGGTGCAATCGGTGCAGCATAATTTGAGTCCTGCTCCGTAATAGCTATAGTATGTTACAAGTCAAGAAGGTAGCGGCAAATGCCCCTCAAAGGGAATCATATATCCCTCCGCCACCTCCCCATCCAATAGCGTCACATCGTTTCCGTGACGTCGTGGCCAACGCGCGAGGAGGGTCGTGCCTCTCTGTACATATTTGCTTTATCTCTCGACTTTGACTTAGCATTGTGGAAGCCACGAGAGGGAGATTAAGTCTTCCCCCTTCCGATGGAAACAAAGACGACTTTCGGGGATTAGCTTCCCCTTCCGATGGATACAAAGGCCACTTCCAGGGGCTCGGTTTCCTCTCCGATGAATACAAAGGTCGCTTTCTTAAAAAAAAAGGGGGGGGGGGGGTGGTCGGAGACAAGTTGGCATCACTCTGTAGCCATTATCTATTCATTGAAGCGGAACAAGGGGTGTTTCCAGGGAACTATTCTTTCGACTGCGGATGGATTTCAAACAGTCGCATCACGATTATGGGAGGAGCTTCTCCTACCTTCTTGACTTGTAACCGACTATAGGGATGATGAAGCAAAATTTGGTCTAACCCGACCGCACTGGACCGGCGTTGTAGCCTGTGAGTCTGCGGCTCGCCGCAGAAAATCGCAGACATAGCGTGTCTTGCAGGGCAGCCAGCTGCGCTTCGGCCGACTGGAGGCGTACGTGAGGCTGGAGCAACTGGGCGAGGGCTCGTATGCGACGGTCTACCGGGGCTACAGCAAGTGAGTGGCCGCCGGATCTTTAAGGCCGGGGCAGTCTCTAAGACCCACACTGGTGCTCAGTCTCATGGGCCAGGTGGTGGCCCTCAAGGAGATCCGGCTCCAGCCTGAGGAAGGCACCCCCTTCACGGCCATCCGGGAAGGTGAGTACCGACCTTGGCGTCTACTATACGGGTGCAGCAAGCATGTCGTGGGAAGTGGGCCATTGATTTATGTGCCGAGTTATTCTCTGTCTGGCCATCTGCTTTTGGTCTGGCCGTCAAGTGGGCTATTCATTTATGTGCTGGGTTTTTCTGTCCAGGTCATTCACTGTATGGTTTATTCACTGTCTGGGCCATCTGCTGTCTGGGCCACTCACTATTTGGACCATTCACTCTCTCTGCCATTTACTGTCAGGGCCATCTGCTCTCTGGGCCATTTGCTTTTGGGCAATTCACTGTCTGGGCCATCTTTTGTCTGGGTAATTCGCTGTTGGAGCATGTCATTGTCTGGGCCACTTGCTTTTGGCCAATTCATTTTCTGGGTCATTCACTGTATGGGCCATTTACTGCCTGGGCCATCTGCTGTCTGCGCCATTCGCTTTTGCGCAGTTCATTCTGTGGGCTATTTGCTGTCTGGGTCATTGAGATAAAAGGGGTGCTCTGCACATTGGTTCCTTTTTGAAACGTCAAGTAAGGACTGAACTGGGAAGAGTGGGCCTAGCACTGGTTACCATGCATGTGCGGCAGAAGTCTTGCCTAGTAGCCCGCACTCCTTTGTCCGCCAGACGACATTGGCGTTGGCCTGCCGCGATCTGTTGTGCGCTAAAACCAACGTTATTAGACAAACTCTCCCATGTATCTCCACTCTAGTACCTTGAGAATATAGCATGCCTCCAAACAACCGTAAAGCGCACTTAGCTAGGAGCTTTTTGTGTTACGGACGACGTGTAAACACCGGCAGACGATATTTGTGACCAATGCCCACGAGCGAAGGGCACACTAACGGGGCGGGGGGGACGGTGTGCCCAGCGTCCCTGCTGCGCGGCCTGAAGCACGCCAACATCGTGACCCTGCACGACATCATCCACACCAAGGACACGCTCATGTTTGTCTTCGAGTATGTGGTAAGTGGGGAGGCCGCCGCCCCGGCGGGAGTGCTCCAGGGTCGCCCTTTGCAGCACACGGACCTGAGCCAGTACCTGGAGAAGCATCCGGGGGGCCTGCACAGCCGCAACGTGAAGGTGGGTGAGGGGGAAGGGGGCTGCGTCGAAGCCCCCCCTCAGTTGTTCCTCTTCCAGCTGCTGCGGGGGACTGGCCTACTGCCACCGGAGGCTCATCCTGCACAGGTACCCGACCCCTCTCCACCCACTCCTACATATTATTCGTTTATTTTATTACTCCCGAAACCGAGGTTGTATGGAGAAGAGTGGGTTTCCAAAATTCCCGGTTCCTCGCCGCATCCCACAAATGAATGGCGATGACGGCCGAGGCGTTACACACTCTGCTGCACACAGTTGCACTGCCTTGTTTCATTTTAGTGGCCTCACATCCTGCAAAATTCAGCGCACGGTGTTTATGGGACACTTCACACGACGCCATGACATCGCGTAACAGTTTGACTTCGCAATGTCACATGACATCTGACATCATGGTGTCGCGTGACATTGTGGCGTCATGTTACGTCGTGATGTCAAGTGGCATTGTGATGTCAGAGTGTTACATGACGTCATGGCGTTATGTCATGTCAGAGTGTCACATAACTCTGATAGTGTCACATGTCTGACACTCGCCATGTGACATCGTGACGTCACATGACACTGACGACATGCGATACTGTGACTTGCGTGACACTACATTCCCACTAAATTTAGCGGATAGATTTTTAAGTGGAGTCAGCAGGAAACTTCACTAAATTTAGTGGGCATTTAGGGCTGCATGACATCGCATCGTCGTGTCACGTCGCAGTGTCGCAGGACATGACGTCGCTGCCTTACACAGAACACGCACAGAATCCATCGGGCGCGTTCAGTAGCGGCCCCGGAGTAAAGGAGTTACTGACTCCTTCCACTAGACGGCCAAAAGTCACTTCCGGTGCACAGTAACTCCGGGTCTTCGGAGTCAAGCTCCAAAGCGCCGAGTCCGGAGACGGTGCACGTAGAGTCAAAGGAGCTAAAGATGACGTCATTTCCTGACTGGTGACGATTTCCGGCGCTAATAGAGAAAGAACAAACAAAATGGCGGGATAAGTTGCATCGGCTCTGTCGCGGGTGTGAGGTTTGCTCGCCTTTGTTAATGATGTTAATAGAGAAAGAACAAACAAAATGGCGGGATAAGTTGCATCGGCTCTGTCGCGGGTGTGAGGTTTGCTCGCCTTTGTTAATGAAAAGTGCTCAAGGTAAGACGAATAACGCGTTCAAATTTCTTTTCCAGGTAAGGCTCTTTTCGGAAAATGCATTGGACCGTATTTTGTTTGGTTTGAATATGCTAATAAACAACGTAAACGTTCATTTGACGCCGTGTCTTGATCGCCGTTGCACGGAAACTCGGTGAATATCGACGATAATCCTGTCCGCGCTGAAGAGAGCAAGGCAGGGTATGAACGCGAATTTGGTAGCCGGTTGGACACTCACGCAGAGCATGATCCCGATTGATGTTTTGTTTGCGTAGCTAAATCGGGGTGCACGTTGGCTGACGCTCGCTTCGGCCGAGAAAACCTTGATCGCCGAGCGCGGCCGAACTTCCCGTGTGTATACGAATACATTTTATAGGAAGTTCGTTACGAAGGGCGGAACTAACGTATGGCCGTATAAAAGTATAGCAACCGGCGGCGTAGATTCGCCGAGCTCTACATTTTGCGTGTGCTGACGACGTTTTTGTCGGTTTTTATAACAGTAGCTGCCTTTGCACCGCCAAGCGAAGGGCTCGATTGCGTTGCATCGCTTCGAACAGCAGCGCTGATGTGTACAGTCACTCGCTTTTTCTTCAACGACCGTGTCAAGACTTCTTCAATACCGGCGTCAAATAAAAGCGATCGTGCTCGCCATCGTCTGCTTCCAGTTTATTCGGAGACCGTCTGGCACAGGGGAGGAAGCGGAAATTGCGTAGAAGCAGGTTTGGAGTCGCAGCTTTTTTCGCCGTTCAGTAGGCGCTCCGATGACTTCGACTCGAGTGACTCCGTTCGGAGCTAAGGGAGCCGCTCCTGAACGCGCCCATCACAACACCTTAAGAATAAGAGCTATCGCCGAAAGAAACTCGCAATGAACGGTTGGCGCGAGAAATTCCTAACAATTGTTGTGGCTCGTCGTAAGAACAGAGGTTAATCGTGTCTTTTGTAACATTATTGGTAGGAATAATTTGAGCCTCCCGTGTGGGAAGGCGATTCAATTTCAGGAAGACAATAGAAATAAAAAAAGTATGAGGCATACTTGTGCCGAAAGGCCTTCGCCTTTTGGCACAAGTATGCCAACTTTTTGTCTGTGGTTGATGTGTGCTCATAAGTATTGTGGTGATGTTATACTTGGTCTAAGCAGTACTGTCACAGCCACGGGTGGGCAACAGAGAAAATGAGCCCTTGTACGAATATGGAGTTTCGGGCTAATCTTCCGGGGGGCAAAAAGAGGGACGTCCGGGACGCTCAAAAGAGGGTCTGGGTATGAGGGTACTTTGCTCTCGTCTTCAAATGCTCCGGTCACGCTCTCGCTGCTCGTACCTTTAGTAAGGGCCGTCACGTGCTTTGCCTCCGTTGCTCTCATTGGCTTGAAGGGGCCGTAGCGTTCGCTCTTTGCCGAGTTACGGCGAAACAAAGTATGGGAATCTTTGCTCGAGAGAGCGATCTCATCGATTATGACACGTTTTATAAATAGCCAGAAGTGGGACACGTCTCTAAACTGGGAAAAGTTAGGCAGTGATACGCCAATGTGTATTACCGTTACACCATGGTGTGGGCTCTCAAACCGGGTGGGTACCCTCGCTAGTTGTCAGACTTCTTTGTGTGAGCCCGGAGATCGAAAGTGTGGTGCGGCCGGCGAACGCATTACTGGGGCGAACGAGGTGAGGAAACGTCGCCCTGGGACAGCGTCGGAAGGGTGGTGCTAGAGTCGCTCGGTAAACTACGCGGCAGAGTGACGACGCATCGGCCGTCTTGTTGCTTAAAGTCATTGTTTCCAGTCGTCCGAACCTTTATCTGGAATTGCAGGAAACCCCTTTTCTTCCTCCAGAAACGTTAAAAATAAAAGAACAGTGCACGACACTGGTTTGCACATTTGCATTCAGGTCTGTTTGAGCTCGTTGCGTTCTGTCATAAGTGCATACGACTAGAGTCACCAAAATGTTTTCAGAGTATCGCATTCGATAGCATCCGCTGCGACTGTTCTATTTTAGCTTTGATCGGTCATTTTGGCGCCGAAACGTGTAGGGTGGAAGAGATTTTGGGGATGCCCACCCCCGTCTCCCAAGCGGACGCACCGCAAATTACCGCCGAAGTTAGGACTCACCCAGGTCGGGACGCGGTACCTGAAATCACCGGTGAGACACGATTGTATAAAAACAATATTAATTGTGCCGTAAAACCCTGTGAACTAAAGTTTTATGAAAACATCATGGTCCTGTCATTCTGCACTAATCTCCAATAAAAGTAGCTATGAAAGGAGCTTTTTCCGTTTGTTTTTACTTTAAAGCATGCTTTCTAAACGCTCATAATGAGCACAGTAAAAAAAAAAAAAAAAAATCGGCTGCCATTTTGGCGTTATTGAGCCTGGGAGTTTCGGTACCCTGGCAGCCACATTCAGTGGCCCTACCTACGACTAGAGAACATTTGAGAGCCTTGATCCAACAGAGGGGGCAACTCGAACCACGGAAGGCATTTGCAATATAATGGTGGATGCTTCCCACGGAGATTGGGCAGACGTGCACATGCGTGCATTGTCGAGCGGCGAAGAGGACGGTGCGGGTGGATAGCGAAGCGAGGTGGAGACGCCCGCGGTGACGATCGTCGCTTTCGAATCCTCCTCGCTGCTCGTATCAGGGCGCGTAAACCACGTCACACCGATTGAGAAGTTAGAAACACTCCTTAATCGAGGCAGACCGGAGAACACGCGGGAACACCATCGCCATCGATCGGGTCGCCCCGCAACACTCCCAACCTGCATTATATATATTTATAATTTTTTACGCGTCGTGTTTTTCGCTGTTTGCTCCAAATAATTTTGGCGACGTTATAAACGGCCATTTGTCATGAACGGTGCGTAGATCTGATCTCGCAAATGCTGCGAAGCCTTTGGTCTAGCTTAACATCAATTGGAAGTGTTCCAGGGCCAGCTGATAAATGGCGCCAGCGTGTCCTCTCCTCGTAAGCAGTTACGAAATAACTAAACACTCTTGAGCATGCTCAAATGCGTATGCGTGAATTGTGCTTGAAGTGTAGCGTGTATCGCTACTGCGTGATGCGCATTAAACACCCCGAACTAGCTGCGGTAGTGCACTGGCTATATTTCTCCTCTACGGCGGAAACCAGCTTCGCCGCACCTCAAAAGCAGACCAACCTTACGCCGTCTAAACAAAGACATCCCATGTTTTTTTTTGTTTTTTTTGGTGAATCTGTTTTGTATTCTTTTGCAGGGACCTGAAGCCCCAGAACTTGCTGATCAGCGAGCAGGGGGAGCTGAAGCTGGCGGACTTTGGTGAGGTGCCAACACGCGGTGGGAATTGCCGGCACGCAGTGGGAAGTGCTCCTCACGAACCCCCTTGCAGGCCTGGCCAGGGCCAAGTCAGTACCTAGCCGCACCTACTCGCACGAGGTGGTCACCCTGTGGTACCGGCCCCCCGACGTCCTGCTGGGCTCCACGGACTACTCCACTTCTCTGGACATGTGGTAGGCTTCCCCGCCCCCTCGGCCGAGTTGCCCTCGGGCGCAGTGCAAGATATGGGCGCGGGCACGGACGCGCAAATGCAGGTGCAGACACGCTGCACGCCGAAGGCTGCGGCACAATCGATTAGATGAAGTCCTGTCAACGCGTGCCAGAACAGCCAATGCCGACTGCGTCTCCGCCAACCGAACAGCGCAGCTGCGACGCACTAGATGTCCGCACCGTGCCCTCGAGCCTAGCTAGAATCGAAGTGCGGCAACCCTGCCGCAACCCTGGCATCATTAAGGGTGGTGTACATTCGGCACCGATATTAGTGCCCAATGTAGCGCTCATTTAGCATTATGTTTCACTGTCTCCCCGTGGAAGCTTCTTCCTCACAACTTGCAACATCACTAGGTAGCTCGCTGAACCGAGATCAGTTTCGCTACCTCTCGCGCCAGTGACGGAAGCGCTGTACGTGCCGAATCAGATTCCGTCTGTTGTCACGGTGAGATAACTTCGTTCCGACAAAGACAAGATTTACAGTGTCAAGGCCGAGCTTGGTGCTTCCTACGGTGTTCTTTGCAGCGCAAGTTTTTGCTCCGTGCACTCCTGCGATGCAATGATGCGAGGCCACCGATACCCCACTTTAACCCTTTGACGGTCGAGTTTTTGTTTCCCCAAAAATTATTTCCGGTTTTCCGGTTTCGTTTGCAAAGGAATAGTATAAAGAGAGGGTCAATGCACAGGGTGTTTAGGTACAGTGCTTGCAGGCTGTTTAAGTTTAGAAGCATCCAATGAAAATATTGCAGGCAAAAAGCTGTCACGCTTCTTCCCTTCGCTTTCATTTTGGCGCATCCACTTTTGCGACATTCCAGCGGCTTTAGATTCCTGACTGGAGATACTTTAAGGAAGTTCCCCATCAGATGATGAGCTCCCACCCTCTAAATTTGATTCTGAAAAGCGTCGGAAGTTTGAACCGGAAGGGCCAGTGGCACTACCACCAGAGAAGCCGGTACGCGAAGTAAGCATCACGTGTACGGAGCGTTTAATTTGAAAACTATAAATAGCCTAGCAATGTGAATACACTGCGCGAATATAATGTTTATTCACCAACCCATGTTTACAAACAAACCGGAGCGCCCCTAGCGGACGCCACCGGCGCCGTGCATGCGCGATGGAGTGTGGACAAAAAGCTTGCCGTCGCCCATAATCAAACCATTGAAATGCGATGTTGTCGGCGTCGGTGTGAGTCCCCCTGCCCTTTCTCGCGTTTAATCGTTGATTCTACGTCTTCCTGGCAATGTCTGACTACCTGAGCGGCCTCAGCGAAATTAGTGAGGCTCGTTACACTGCAAAACTTCGCGTGAATAATGTGACATGCGGCGATTCATTCCGCGTGGATGCCGCAGAATGTATGCTAAAGCCTGATTCGCCTGATTCGCATGATGAGATTTCGATCACAATTTTCAGTCGTGATGTCGCTCGGGCTGCAAAAGCGTGAACCGTAGCTGAGATGGTCGTCGATACTGAAAATCACAAGCAGAATCGGTCCAAGTGAATCAGGCATAACAAGTCGGCGATGGCCACTGGTAACAATGATCAATATCTCCTTGTATCTACTGTTTACATCGAGCCTGCTTACCATCCTTCAAACTTAAGTCTTTTGAGACCTGCACTTACTTCTTATCTCAAGTATCGGGCCAATATTTGATCTAGGGGCCGGTGTCATTTAAAAGAGCAGACGACAAGCAGAAACGTTTGAAAGAGCAGATGACAGTTCGAATGATCAGGCGGCCGTTTGTACTTGAAGACGCACTGAACGTAGTCCACAGGTGGTTCGTACAACTTGGCGGTTTTCCGGTGTTCATGTTGGAACAAAACAAATAAATCTAATGACCACAAGTATTCGTGAATTCAACCCAAAGTGCTTCCCGCCCAAGCCATCGTGGTCCGACGGTTTATGGTTTTCCCTTTTCACGGCACAGTATCCACGTTCTCGGACGAACCGAGCACATGAAAACTGACCTTCAAACCTTTCTCGACTCTTCTGGTACAGCCCCAGTCGCAGCGTTTTAATGAGAAGGCAGGTTTTTGTCTGGTTCCTTTCAAAACAACGTATAAATACACGTCTGGCATGGGGACTTCCGCCCACAGCCCCAGACCGGAAGTGCGCCCGACGCACCACCACCGCGGCGTGACGTAACAGAGTTGAGTTTGTGTATAGTTTACCAAAGACCTAACAAATAGCAACACCTCCTGCAGTGTCCGCAGTTTCGTGTTTAGGCGGGTACTTTCAAACATGGGATCACCGGCGACGACCGTCAAAGGGTTACAGATTTACGACTCTAGATTCAAGTAGAGTAACTCTTGCGTAGACTATGTGCCATCTGGTATGCACCCTTTCTCCGAGACGCAACTTGCAGAGACACTGTAAGCATTAAAAACTACCATACTGGTTAATTTTCCAATAAATTCTCGCTACATATTTAATTATGAAAAGAAAAGGTCCGGGACCCCGACGTGCTTGAACGTGCGGGGGTTCTAAGCTGCTTGCCTTTGCGTGCAGGGGCGTCGGCTGCATATTCATCGAGATGGTCACTGGAGCTGCCGCCTTTCCCGGGGTCAAGGACACCGGTGACCAGCTGGAGAAGATCTGGAAGGTGCGCAAACATTCCACTTTACTCGTCGGCGCTTGTTGGCCGATACCAGTGGAAGGAAGTTTTCTTTTGGGGTTGGGGTTGGCTGTGGCAGAATGTGTTGAAAACTGGGCTCCATCCAGAGCCATCTCGGAGCTCTAATGGCGGCATTATGCAGCTTCTCCCCGTCAGAAAAAAGTGAATGTCTTAGGAAACGTAAAGCAGGAGTGTGACATCTGCGCCAATTGCGCCATTTTGATACAAACCCAATTTTCTGCACCTAGTTGCGCCAAAAACGCAAATCGGTCGAAATTGCGCCACACTGCGCCAAAAGTAGCTCAAAAACTAAAAAAAAGTTTGCGGCAACGCTAGATTTAGCGGGAAACGAGTGCTTGGTTGGCAACATTCAATCTCGTCGTAGTAAAGTACACGGCACGGGTACAGGGTGGCACAAGCAACCGCCGGATTCGAAGATTTCAGCTGTAGTACCCTTCTATACCTATGATACGTGATATTTTCCCCATTTTCCTACTACTTTACGTTGTCATTTGTGACTGCATGCTACCCAAGGAGGATAGAAGCGTAGGAGAGGGCTTGACGTCAGCCGCGTAGCCTCCACAAGCCATGCTCCCTTACGCCTCACCTCTTTCTTATTTTCCTCCTTACTCTGCTCACTTATCATCCCAACATGACCACATCACGTGACCGTAGCTAGCCTTCGTCTAGCCTTCGATCTGATAAAACCTAATGGACGGAGCGCGCGCAAGACTGCAAGGAATCTTTCTACAATCAACCATCCATCGCGCACGTGACATGTCACGCGCACCAATCGCCAGAGAGATCTGCGGTCACGTTGGGCACAATATCATTAACTTTTAGGGGCGAAGCTCCTTAGGAGCTAGCCATGTCCGTATGTCCGTCCGCCGTAGGCCCGGCGTCGGGTGCTCGTGCTTCTGCTCGTAAGATCACGTGCTCACGAGCACGTGAGCACATGCTCACTTGCTCGTGTAGGGCAAAAAAAAAAAAAATTGAAAAAAAAGATGAAAAAAATTATGAAAAAAGAAAAAGAAGAAAAAAAAGAGTAGGGGGTTCTGAGATGCCATCCCATCTGTCTGCTTAAAAAAAGAAAAAGAAGAAAACCACACATTCTCCTACTGACATGAATGAAAAGGCTCGGCATGCTGCGGCTCGGCGTCTACGCAGACAAGCACCACCGGAGCTTCGCCCCAAGCAACATCATTCACCACGTGGAGATGCGGTCAATTTTTTATGACTAGGCTTCACCAATATTGCATCATGCCCCTCCTAGTACTTATAACCTCCTTGATGCTGCCGGTGCGCTGTCACGCGGTCTTGCTGTCTGGCCGCGGGAGGTACGACGCACAGGCTATAAAGATGCGCAAACCTAAGTATTTCTTTCGTTTTGAGAGTAAACCTTTTCTTAAAGGGGTACGGAAACGAAATTTTAGCGCCAATCTTTTTGCTTAAATATGGGCTAGGGACGGGCACCACCTCGGAAATATCAAAATCGTGCTGTAAAAGACAGGAGAACTAATTTTAAACCTAACTAAACAATTTCACATTCACATCTGGTGGATGGTGTGAAAGTTCTCGTGACATCACCTGTGGCATGGAGCAGCGCCGTTCTGCGGAAATACGGCGTGCCGGCAGAATTAGCCTAGGCCTGTACGCGTTTGCAAAGCCTTGGCGGAGAAAGCCAAAGCGTAGTTGGCCACAGTGAGCTCTTTCTCGTTGCGGCTCTGCACGGCACGACGCGAGCACGCTTTTGCTTCTGAAGGTTTCCAGCTGAACGTAGAGGGAAAAAAACCAAGGAGTGGAGAAAAAGAGACACACACTGCTGGACTATCAACCATTTACTGAAATTCTTCTTTTTCATCTACCCTCATGAGATTATACTATTGAGTTCCCAGGGGTAACTTCTTCTTCGGTATGATATTTGGTGGCTAGCATTCGCATGTTCCTGACTAGGTTTCTCACTCGGGGCGCTCCCAGAAGATACAGTTTTTCTTTCAGAAATAGCGGAAACACAAAAACCAGCTTGCAAGGGAAATCCTGGAGTCTCTGGCTATTGAGGCGCACGGGGATGACTGTGTGAGTGCCGCCTCCATTACGCTATTTCCGAAAAGAAAGGCTATCTTCTGGGAGCGCCCCAAGTGAGAAACCTAGTCAGGAACATGCAATTGAGCAATCTGCTTTTCTTTCGCAAGGGAATCTGAAGTGCTCGACGCAGTGGAACTTTAGGAGATAGCGGCTTCGTGGCAATTGCGGAACCATTCGCGCTGCTGCGCACATCGCCGCTCGTTCTGTTCCCGCTCTTCTTCCTCCGAAGAAATGTTGCCGCCATCTATGAGCGACGGCAGCAACTAGTTGTCTGGTTGCCGAGGCTGGAAAGGTTGCCGCGATTTGTGAGCGACGGCGGCAAGTAGACAACCGGCAAACAACACTCTGGACAGCTACCGCCACCTATGAGTGACGGCAACAACCAGAGTGTTGTGTCGACCACGGGTGTCGACATTTGTTTGGTACCGGACACGATCCTGGGAAAATTAGCCCTTAACAGCTCCGCTGTAAAAAAAAAATTAAGTGTAGTTTGCCAATAATTTCATCCGGGCATGAGTTGTCCTTGAACAGCTCCAGGCATCGCAAGCACACCGTCACCGCGGCTTAACTCCACTTTGTTTCAAAGCAGCCAAGGGATGTTTCGTGTCTCCGCAGTCGTTGCCGTTTCCCGAAGTGCCTTTCCGATGTCGCTTCGTATTTACCCTGGCCCTCACGCAAGGTCTATGAACGCAGCATCATTGGCAGGAGCAACAACCGGAACTTCCCCATCGACAAGCGCAAGCGAATGAGTTATCCTTGATGGCTTCGCCGACATGTTTTCACACGCTTCTGTAGAGACCATTGCAGCTCTGGAAATCGTGTGCCAGCTCGGTAGGCACGCTCGCGAGAGAAAATGCAACGTGCGCGAAGCAGTTGGCGATCTTTCATGTTTGGGTCGTGGGCACGCTTTCTCTTGCATGAGAAACTTCTCAAATGTGTCGACAATGTCAAACAGCCAATGCCGATTTGGGCCGGCCACTTTTCTTAACATCGCAGATCTAAGAGACTTTCGCTAAACACTCCCAATCTCCCATACGGGCACGCCCGTGCAGGCAGGTGCGTCGGAGACTCCCATAGGGATGATCTCCTCCGACTCCACCGCTCCCTTGATCCGATTCCGACGTCGGACGCAGGTGCCGTGAGTAGCGTCAGAACGTGGGTGCTGCTCCCACTGCTCCCTGCCCGCGTCGGCGCATTGGCATCGGAAGCGGCGCTCTGCCCTCCGTCACCTGTTTGTTCCGTTTACTTGTTTGTCGTTTTCCTTGGTGGCGAAGGCGAAGGGAACGCAAGAGACTCCGTGCGCCTCCGTGTAGACTTGCATGCTTTCGGCACCTCGGCTTTCATAATAGGCGTGGTCGGCCGCCGACACAGAATAATCTGGTACAAGATGCATGCATTTCGGTCGGGACCACGTTGAACTTCGTTAAAAGTCATAATTCGAAAAAAGTGATTTCGTTATAACGAGGGTTTACTGTACTGTGTCTAAAGTACTGTTCACGTGTCACGCCCAAATTAACCTTCAATGTCAGCACCTCCTCTGCGAAGCATACAGTTCGATATATCAATAATTTTATATACAAACATATGTTAAATTAAGCTGAGTTGAAATTTCCTGGCATCTCTGCTAATAGCGAAGGTCGCGACAAATGAGAGCCTACCAAATAGAGCATCCAAGAGCCGCTAAGTACAGTAGAGCCTAGCTGGCAAAGACCGCAAACACCGCCGCGCTTACGCGCGCACCTGGCCGCGACCTCCACACAGCATAAGCAACAAAACACGAAAATAATAAAAAAAAAAATGGAAAAAAAAAAAACGGAAAAGCGAGACTCATAAAAAAAATTGTAAGAAAGTTAAGCAAGCAACAAAAAAGGAAGCTCACTAAATTCGAGCAACAAAAAAAGAAAGGCAAAAAAAAACTGGCAAAGCAATAACGGCAAAAGAAAAAGGTAAACAAAGAGAAGGCATTTGAAGTGCGATTGCGCAACCAATGTTGTCGAGACACTCAACTTACTCGAGACTTTTTTTTTGTTTTGCTTATTTTATTTTGGGGCTAGGGAGTCGAGCAGCACCAGCAGTGTTCAGGGTAAGGGCGCAGGCTACCGTTCTGACAGCAAGCACTCGATCCCTGCTCTCCCTACGCTCCCGCGCATGCCCTTCCCCTTGCTTTTGCCATCCTCCACTTTTTTTTTTACAGTTTATTGTTTTTCTTTTTTTACCCCGTGAATGCTGGCTTGGTGGTCTGCCAGCCCCGCAATGCAAGCAATGTGCTCACCACCTGCGCTATGGGATCGTGAGGCAAGCAGCGGGCAGCCGGGCTTCGTTCGCTATATCGAGTGTCCGCCCCAAGGGAGCACGATACAAAAAGACAACGCTCCTATAGTGTTACATGTGATTTTCAAGGCGATGTTTGGACTGTTTGATATAAACAATAATTCGAAATACCCGAGTGTGATATAACGGGGCTTGACTGTATCTTGTCAATTGATCCAAGAAAGCACCCTCTCGCCGGTGCAATAGATTCGTTTAACCGCGTCTTTTATATTTGCGGTTCAGGGGAGCCAAGGGGGGACTAAACAAAGTCCCACAAGCACGCTGACGGGACAGCTGGACCTCGGCCAAAAAGCAGAGGTTTTCCCGCCTACATGGGACGTCTGGTTACTTATGCTACAGCTGAATGTGAAATCTTACTGCTTTGGCCTAATGCAGTGCCCGACACTCCTGAGTGTAGGTAGTCCTTGTGGGATGGTCACTCGTAGTAGTAACCATTGAGGGGACACCAAACCTACTCCCACACCCCGCAGCTTCCGCTCGAGAACACTGTGCTGGCGGGTCGAAATGTCGGCCACGCCGACAATCGCTTCTCTCAAAAGGAGGAGCAGCTACGACACTAGGACTGGGTCCAACAGTGTTTATTGGAACACCCAGACACACTGTCTCCCGTGCCGACAAGGATAAATGGAAAGGCTCACCTTGTCGACACTGTTCTGAGAGCACAACTGAGAGCGAGCGAAGGTGGTGCCTCGCAACCTGTCCGTTCTCTATCGCATCCGTGGGAGGGGTCCTTCCACTCCCCGAGTTGGGAACGCGCTAGAGCCTCTTTCTCTCGTGGGCGTCGTCCTCACCCAAAACACATACCGTAAAATCCCGTAAGGGCGCCCTCCCCCAAGAGATCGCCCAACCTGCTTTTCTGGTTAAATATCTGTAACATAAAAATTCCGAAACATTGCCCACCCCCCCGATTCCCGTTGGACGTCAAGCGATGTCTGACGGGAATCGCACATCAACGGCGCGATCGGTGGTACCGGTGTGTCCGAGAAGCGAGTTCCCGCGTTTTTGTCTGCGATCTGCACACAATATCGGCTCGCGTAACACGCGAGTTGTTCTCGCATGTATATTGCATCGTGAAATGCTAATCTGTTGCATTCGCGGGTTGCAGTATCCGTTCCAGAGTTCGTAGCGGATTCTCGTGTTTTTGTCCACGATCTGCGTGCTCGATATAGATTTTTAGTTGTAAGTAACACGCGCGAGCTACTCTCGCGTGTATATTGCATCTTGAAATGCGATTCTGTTGCGTTCGCGATCTGCGGTATTTGTTTCTGTGACATGCGAGTTTGTAGCGTATTCCTGTGTTTTTGTCCGCGATCTGCGCGCGCGATATCGGTTTCTGTGACAGGCAAGGTTGTACTAACTGGTTCCCGCGTCTTTATTGCACCATGAAACTTGAATCTGCTGCGTCCGTGATCTGTGGTATCCGTTCCCGTGAGATGCGAGTCCTCGGCGGGTTTCCGCGAGTCCTTCGCACCGTGAAATGCGAATCTGCTGCGTCGGCCACTTGCGGTATCCTTTCCCGTGACACAGGAGTTTGTAGCGAATTCCAGTGTGTTTATTGCATCGTGAAACATGAATTTGCTGTGTCTGCGAACTGCGTATCAGTTCCCGCGTCACATGGTTTGTACCGGGTGCCTGGGCGCTTATCATTAATTTTTGATAAAGTTTTGCTGTGGCATCCCCAAAGATAGCCCACCGCGTGTTTTCACCATTTTTGTCTTCATTTTGTGTAGGCGTCCTTATGGGATTTTACGGTAGGTTCCTGGATTAGTGAGGGGGATGGCAAAGGTCCACCCTAGGGGAGAGTCAAGAGGAAGGCCCCCAAGATAGGCAGCCCTCCTATGCCTCATGAACAGGCCGGAGCTCGCAACGAGGTGGCCGAGCATTCCGACTTGCGGCCTCTACGATGCCCGCCAAGAGGGGCGATTGACAGTCCCTCACCTTTTAGTGCTGGGGAACTGAGAAATCGGCAGACGAGTAAACCATGCGGTGCATACTAGTTCCCCGAAAACTACTTCCAAGCGGTTGTTTTCTAGGCAGATATACGAGTAATTATCTGAAACGATGGCCCTTGCCCCTCAGCCTGTTCCGGCGGCACTGGAACATTGAAGGTTGCGTTCTCGACAGCTCCGGTGAAGGAGCAGGTACGTTTGGAAGGCTGTCCAGGCCTCTCGGATGACGAGGCTGGGCTGTAGCACCGCATTTTCTACGTCGGCTACCCAAGGCAAGCGCAGCTTG
Organism: Ixodes persulcatus; assembly: GCA_013358835.2. NCBI lineage: Eukaryota > Metazoa > Arthropoda > Arachnida > Ixodida > Ixodidae > Ixodes > Ixodes persulcatus. The sequence goes on from JABSTQ010009691.1 coordinate 51,442, forward strand.
GACACGGGAGCTGCATCAGCATTCGGCCGAAACTCGTGTTCAATCGGTGAACACACAAGTTCCAGCCAAGCGCTACGCGGCACTTGTGTCCAACATGTCCTGTGTCTGCCTCCGGTAGGCAATGTAGACAATCCAGCACTACATCCTAGCTATCTAGGAGGTCCAGGACAGTTCATCGAGCGGTGATGTCAATGAACATTCTTAAAATACACGTTGCCGTCGCAACCTATTGAACTGGGAAGTGGAAACATGGATATTACTAGGGAGGCGGAGTATGCTACGCAGCCCGATATTAGAAACTGGCTCGGAGTGCTATAACTTCCGTTGCTTGGTTGCTGACTTGTTTCTTTTGTTGGTGCTTCAAATATTTTTGCTGTAGCGTGTGAAGGGCTTTTTTTTTTTTTTGCACTGCCTTCTCTTTTTGATACTGCAGATTGGGCGAGTTGGTAAGGCATAATTACGAACCAGCGCACAGGTAGACAGTCTACCTGTGCGCTGGTTCGTAATTATTCCTCTTTTTGATGCGAAAAGGAAATAAAGATTGTTATTAACACGGAATGCGTTTTATCAGCCAATTTTCACGGAGGGCTGTAACGCCCGGCTGTAGCAGCCGTTTGTAACGAAAAGCCTACAGTAGGCTCGCGATAATTCAAATTCGGATATTTCATAGATCCTGTTAATTCAAACAGATTTGAAAATTTTGGTTGTCCCGCTATGTTTTTAATGTATTTATAAGCCGCTTAATTCGAACGGCGTTTTCGTGTAGTTCATACTTTTTTGTTCTCGCGGCCCCGTTGAGTGCGCTTCTTTCCGAGCACCGGTGCACCGCAGAGAAGCAATACCCGCAGAGCTTGCTTTCACGAGTGTTGCTTCTCCGCAGTGCACCAGTGCTCGGAAAGAAGCGCACTCAACGGGGCTCAAGCGGGCACACATTAGCGGAAAACGGCGTTCACTTTATGTGCTTCAAGACTAGCAATGATGACCAAGACGACATCAAGGATGAGGGACAGCTCACTGGCATCATGCTTTCTGGCCTTGAAGCACATAATGTGAACGCCGAGCTGGCAGAATATGCCGATCTTGACGACGATGAGTGTGTTTGTCATGACGACTTATTAGAGGACATAGTACAGGAAGTAATGCCAGCACAGTGCAGCAGTGAGAGTGAAGATGACGATGAAGAAAGGGATGACCCACTACCAACTGTCACAGCCGCAGAGGCCTTTGAGCACATCGCTCAGCTCCGAAAGTTTCTGTCTGCAAAGGAAGGGTCCCGTAAAAAGCTACTTGCGTTGGCTGGTATTGAAAATTTTGTTTTGAGATCTCATGTGCTGACTAAACAGCCCACAATCAACAACTTTTTTGCCGGATGAATAAACTTAATGACACAGTTCTTTCACCAATGTGTTATGCCTGTACTTGTTTATAATTAGGCGTATGTAGAGGAAACTGGCAAAAATCTCCTCTGTATGTGTAGCTATCCATGTAACAAATCATAATGTTGTCTAGTGTCATATTTAGATGAATTTCTGATAATTCAAACTTCTGATACGGTCAGACCTCGATGTAACGAACTTCTATGTAATGAAACCCCCGATGTAACAAAGTACATAACTTTTTCTTACCGCAAGTGTATACACGCCATGTATTTTTGACCTCTCTGTAACGAAGTCCCGTTTGCCGAAATTTCAATGTAAAGAAAATTCATGGACAATTCGGCACAAACTTTTGGGGTGTTAAAGGAGATTTTGGGAAGTACACGCGCTGAAACGGGCCCCCGATAAAGTGCAAAGGGTGAAACGGGCCGCCCAACTGGCCCATCTGGCCCAATGCACCCAATGCTCTGGGGAGAGGGCGTCTAATCTGGCGAGTGTGGTGTACAGAACGGCGACTAGAGGACACTCGAGCCGCCGGCGTTTCGTCCATCCGCTTCGTTCGCGCAGCGTAGTTAGTTTCTTTCGAGGCCTAACCAAAAACGTGCATTTCTCGTTGTCCTGGGCCACGGAGCTTTCAAGGCGATGGAGCCTTCCCTGACAACGTCGACCTCGACGACTTTCTGTACGCCGACTCTGCTGTCATTGCGAAGGAGGAGGTGACCGACGAGGCGATTGCTAGCGATGTTCATGGGAACTCGCAAGACGGGGACGACAGCGAGCCTGATGAGCAAGACACCTGCGATGTGCCCAGTAACCGTGAAGTGGTGGATGGGATCGATGTCTTGAAGCAGTTGCGAGCACACAGCAAGACGAAAACGCAATGCAAACTGTCTGGCTATGCGAACGTCGAGTGATGCCAATAATAATGTCAAAAGTGGTCCAGAAAAAGGTGACTGACTACTTTCAACCAAAATAAAGGCGCCCTCGGTGAGTTTTGTGCACCCGGGAAACATTTGTGGAAACTCTTTAACGTCAGCCCCAAATTTCTATGTAGTGAAATTTCAATGTAACGAAGTAAATTCCGAATTTTACCGACTTCGTTAGATCGAGGTTTGACTGTAATTCAAACTAAAATCTGAGACTTCCTGGAGTTTGAATTAATGAGAGTCTACTGTACATTGAAATGCGTTACACTTGTGGGGAACCGTATGGAAAGACTTCCGTCCCCCGGAAAGATCTGAACTCGCCACCTCGAGACTGCGAGCCAAGTGCTTTGCGGACCGAGTTACCCAGGGTCGGGGGTTCGGACCATGCAAAAGCGAACTCATTCGTGCCGCACACGAACAAGCTCGTGCATTCTGCAGCCTTTCCCGTCGCGCAGCGTCATTTTGCGGCGCGTGTCGGAAACGAAAGCGAATCTTCGGTAGGTGGTGCAGTTCAGACGCCCTTTTCTTCTTCCCCGGAAGTCCTATTGTGCATTCTGCGCTTACCAGTCTGTCAGCACGATCGAGCTCATAACCTTATCATTAGATCTCCTCCAGGTGCAACGACTCTCGCCCATTCTGTTTCAGGTCCTGGGCACCCCGACGGAAGCGACGTGGGAAGGGGTGTCTCGGCTAAAGAACTACAAACTACGTGAGTGTGGCCTTGGTGGTTTCTGTGGGGGCGCTGCTCGAGGTGCCTGTCGTTGCAGACAAGTGCGGCGTGTACCCGGGCCAGCCCCTGCGCACGGCGTTCCCTAAGCTGGCCGAGGTGCCGCAGGCCGACGAGATGGCCAACCGGCTACTCCAGGTGAGCCCCTGCAGTGGTTGGCGATTCGAAGGGAGTGCTCTCCATCAGTTGCATTGAACGGGGGAGCAAGGAGCTCTCTTGATGCACTTAACTCCCTCAAAACATTATTTTAAAGCGCTTTAAACATATCTTTTGTTCTGGGGTTGGCTTACCAAATTAGAAGCATGCTTTGGAATCCCTCTTTACTCAAAATGATTATCAAGACATAAATATTGTGCTTAAGGTTGTTTTTTTTTCTTAAGGGAAAGTTTGTTCTGGGACGTACGTGTCCTAACCAGGCGCGCATAGAAAAACAAAGTGTTTTAGGAGTTTAGTGCCTTTCTAAAGCTCACTCTCTACTAACTTTTTTCTGTTTGTTAATATTCGAAAGGTGTGCTACGTGCACACACTCTTTTTCTTTTGATAGGTGCATGTGCCATTCATTGCAGGGCCTTAGAATAGTTTCGTTGCACAACTTTCACTGTCGGCCCTCGTGAAACCTATACTTAGTTTCATTGCAACTCAGAGTGCAGTCAGACGGGAACATACAAATGCAAACGCGCAAAGTAAAAGTGCAAGGTCACGTTATTAACTGCACGAGATTGGTATCGCCGATGATAGCACACACACAAAGATTACAAATGCTGTGAAGTTACACTTTTGAAGCTACACGATTGGCTCTCTCGGCTCATAGCATCGGCAGCACTGATTTATGGTGAAGTATAATTTGCTCGTGTTCCACTCAGCATGTCTGTGCTGACTAATCCTTTCCCCGTTTTTAAATTTCAAGTACATGTTCCAATGAAATGTAGCATTGTTTGCTTCTACATTTGAAAGTTCTAGATATTTGCACAATCCTCGGAGCAACCTAAGCAGTTTTCACGTCTGCCACTTCATTGTAATACATTAATTTTCTCTCCTTGACCTCCTTCAGTTTAGTTACATTTAGGGACGAAAGCTGTAAGACCTCAATGTAAATGAAGAAATCTTAAAGTCTGAATTTTCAAGTTTTCTCATTTTTAACTTCAAATGTTTCTTAGGTTCATATAACCTACAAAACGCAGCACATGCGAGGCACCTTTATTTATTACAGCTATAGCTGTTATGGCCTCTTTCCACCACTGGAAATGATGTCCATTGTCGATGTTGTAGTTGGTGTAGTAGGGCGTCCGTCGTCCATGTTGCCAAACCCTCGAAGGAGATTGCCGGCCGCCTGCGGGAATCAAACCCGGGCCCGTTGCGTGCAAAGCGGAGGTGTTAGCGCAGAGCTGTGCCGCAACGTTAACAACCCGCTTTATATCTGGGTTTTCGTTGTACCCTGCGCCCACTGCACGCACTCTGGAAAAAAAGACTGGAAAAAAAAGAATAGTTGATCACAAATTGCCGTTGTAGCACTGTCACTGCCAAGAGCTTCTACCGGGAGACACACTTTTTTCATAAAGCGTTTGGAACAAAATGGTCAGATGTCTATATTTTGTTCTGAACGCCTTTGTTCACTCACTTCACGGTGCCCGAACGCGACGCCGATGCCCAACAACTATGCCGTGATGTGTCGCAGCTATTGCTGTGACTGTACTGTGGATTAATACGGGACTGCTCAGCTTTTTTTTATTTGAACCTGCAGCACCCAGAGGGTATTACCGCAGAGAAGTGTTACGGGCGGTCCAAGCCAACCCGCAAAATGGGCGAAAGCGGGAAATGTACTTATAAAGCAACCTGTCACTGCAAATTCGGATCAGCTCCGCAAGAATGGAAAGTTTAAGGAGAAAGTGCTCATTTCATAAACCAAAATGGCGACCATACAGGGACCTTGGTGCTACTATGCAAAGATTTAGTGATGCGAAGTTTTAACCAGACATTTCTTGTAAAAATACAGTGGCTTAAATTGGACATAATTTTAATGGCACTGACGCTTTCATCATACCCGTACCTTCCAGAGACTAATCCCACAGCTTTGTTTAGTTAGTCTATTAAATATATTTGTTTAAAAGTTTGAGCACTTGCACATTTTTTTTGCAGGAATTCTAGTCCTTTTTTGGCTTAATAATACTTGCTCGACAAAATATTTCGAAAGTAGTAAATTGGAAAATTTCAAATCCAATATAAATTTAATATAAAATATTTAGTTGGTAATGGAGATTTTGAATATTTTTCCTAAGTTGAGGCAAGTTAATGTTGCCCATTGCCCATTTCTGTTGCAGTTTTGACTTGTTGAATATAAAAATGTTCAGTCGGTATTCAAAATTTTGAATATTTGCACTAAACTGAGGCAAGTTAAGCTGAGGCAACCCCATAGCCCATTTGTGTTGCAGCTTTGACTCCTTGAATATAAATTGAATATAAAATATTAGGTTGGTATGTGAGATTTCGAATATTTGCACTAAGCTGAGGCATGTTAATGTTGCCCATGGCCCATTTTTGTTGCAGCTTCGACCCCAGGATCGGATCTCTGCGTCCGAGGCGCTGCACCAGTTGTACTTTGCAGACCTCCCGCCCCAGGTGCATCAGCTGCCCGACCGTGAGTCTTGCTCTGGCGCATTCAGTCCACATTTGTTCATAATTTGCAACAAACATGGAAGGGCATATAGTGGGAATATGGCTATTTGAAGATACAGTAAACTTTCGTTAATTCAACCTTGATGGGACCTTGAAATTTGGTCAAATTATCCGAATGATCTAATTAAAAAAAAGGACAGAAAAACGGTTAAAATTAGACTTCCTTTTATTGCCTAAAGTACTCACGGATGGTCCGCTGCCGTCTGCGCTTAAATCGCGTGTCCAAAAGCATGCTCCGGAGAGCAGCGATGTACCTTAGTGCGCACTCGGCATTTTCCTCGTGGGAAAAGTACAGCCCAGCAGCCTGAAGTCCTACCCCCACATCAAACACACTCGGGCGCTCGGATGGGGTACTTTCGGCGGTATCCTCCTCACTTTCATCTCCCGCGTCCACCTCACGGCCGGTCACGTCAGCCATGATGTCATCATCCGAGTCTTTGGCGGAAGACAGTTCCCCGCCAGCACCACCCGCATCGTCCCCAGCCTCCGGTGCAGACACAACATCCGTGGGCAGGATGAATGTCTTGAAACTGTTGGCAATCATTTCCGGTTTAACTAGCTAGTATGGTGATGTGGTAGTCCTTGCCGACTTTCAAAGCAGATGAGCATCCGTTGCAGCAGCATTTTCCTGTACAGAACCTTAAAGTTTTTTTATGACACCCTGGTCGAGTGGCTGCATGGTCGCTGTCACATTCGGCGGCTAAAATTCAAGGCGCACTGCCCACAGTCTTTGGACGTCAACATGTGCGCTGCAATTGTCCACGATGATCCCTTGACGCAAACTTCCAGTCCAGCTTGACAATCCATTCCCTGAAGAGTTCTGCCGTCATCCACCCCGCAGGGGGCACCTGTGAAAGCAGGTGTTTGGTGAGTGGCGTCACCACGGACCCCGAGCCATGCGGGCTCGCCCGCCCACGTCTGGCTGTGCGTGGCTTTCCCGTGTCCGGGGAAAAGGGCATCCTGGTGGTTGAGCCGAGCCCGGGGTAGGTTTGGACCCTTCGGGGCCCCCCGGGTGAGGCAATACACCACTTCGGCCCCCGCTTCCCGTAGACGGGTGTCCTGGCTTGGCCCGACCAGGATGATTCAGTCAGTCGCCACTTCTACTATCCCCTCCCTTCTTCTACCTTTGTCTTCTCCTTCTTTTTACTCTTCTCATTTCTCTTCTTTCCTTTTTCAACTCTTTTGGCGGCAAGGGCTAACCTTGGGTGGCGACAGACCCCTTGTCCAAAACCACACTTGGTTATAGTACCTGGGCAGTGCTAATAGTGTAACGGTTCCAGCAAAGCCCTTTTTGTTATGGTCCGTTAACTATTCCCTTGTTGGGCTCCGTGGTGGGCGGCACACCACAGGTTCTGAACACTTTCCGCCTCTTATGGCTCCCTCTCTCTCTAAACCCGGTTCCAGGCAGGCATCCAAACGGCCCTGTCCGGAACAAGTCATCGCCAAAGCACCAGAGACAGAACACTTTGTAAAGTTTTTTGTAGTTCACTCTGAAGACGATCAACGCCCTGCTGCCAAGTTGTCTCCTTTCATTGTTGCCAAAGTTCTTGAGCACTTGATCGGACACTCCTACCAAGCAAAAAAGCTGCATTCTGGGGACCTTCTTGTTGAGGTCACCACACAAGCGCAAAGTGTGGCCATTCAAAAGTTGAAAAGCATCGTCGATACCTCCGTCACGGTAATGCCGCACAGGACTTTGAACACTGTGCGTGGTGTCATCTCCGAAGAAGACCTCCTAGGTGTAAGCGAGGATGAGATCCTTGAAGGCCTACAAAACTCGGGTGTCACTGTAGTAAAGCGAATTATACTCCGGCGCGAGGGTCAGGAGATCCCCTCAAAACACCTTATTCTTTCTTTTGAACGGCATAGTCTCCCAGTAACAGTGAAGGCAGGCTATCTGAACTGCCGTGTCCGTCCCTATGTGCCGAACCCCCAGAGGTGTTTCAGGTGCCAACGGTTCGGGCATGGGTCTAGGAGCTGCCGTGGAAGAGAGATCTGCGCCAAGTGTGGCAGCAACGAACATGTCGCAGACATCTGTGAAAACACTGTGTGTTGCTCGAACTGCAAGGGCTCCCATGCAGCATACTCTCGTGTTTGTCCCCTATGGAAGCAGGAGAAGGAGATCTTAAGTTTGAAGGCTAAAGAAAACATTACATACCTTGAGGCTAAGAAACGCTGGTCATTCCTTGCACAAGGCTCGTATGCCGACGTGGCGCGCCGGGGTCCTGCGCCACGTATGGAGTCGAGGGCAACCCAGGTCTTGCTCGAAGACCTGGCTGCCGCCCTCAGGACCCCAAAGCCTTCCCAGGGGCAGCGGGCTCCCTCTCTTCGCGGAGAGGGTTCGCCAGCTGCTCCCACGTCCCAAGACAGGCCAGCGCCTGCTGCGCCTGTACAGTCCGCGCGATCTCCTACCAGGGAGAAAAAGCGAGGCCCTTGGCCTCACTCTCTGGAGAGACCGCCAGCAACCAAGGAGCTGCACGGTCCTCATGCAGCTTCTCTAACACAAAAGGAGGCGGAGCAGATGGACGGGGTTGAATCCCTCCCAATTACATCTGCCACCCTCCCGTCAGGTTCTGGTCGCGGCCGCGGTTTAAGTTCTCGCAGCTCCGACCCTCCCAAGCCGGCAAGCAAGCCTGCTTGCGGAGCTCAGGAGAGCGGGGCTCCTGCCCTGTCCACCTCCCCATCTACCCCTGGGTCTGACCAGGAGGAGATGGAGTGGCAGAATCCGAAGACCAAACAAAAAACTAAAAAACCTGTGATCCCTCCGAAGTGATTACACTTCTTTCACTCTTCACCCGTGTGTTTGTAATTTTATATCTTTATAATGGTTTCAGTGCTAATGCAGTGGAACTGTCGAGGGCTCCTAAATAACCTGGATGATGTGGAGTTTTTGCTGGAGGAACACAAGCCACGTGTGCTTTGCTTGCAGGAAACTCATTTAAACCCCAGCCATACCAACTTCCTCAGACGGTACCAGGTCTTCCGGAAGGATCGTCCGTGCTCAGTCAGTTCTTCTGGAGGAGTTGCGGTGGTTCTCCCGAGAGAAGTGCCCTGCGTACAGGTTCCACTGTCTACCTCACTGGAAGCAGTGGCTGTACGGTTCATGCTTCACAAAGCTCTGACAGTGTGCTCTTTATACTTACCACCATCCTTTACTTTGAAATCCTCAGATTTTAATTCGTTTTTAGACCAGCTTCCTGAGCCATTCCTTTTGATGGGCGATTTTAATTGTCACAACCCTCTATGGGGGAGCACACGTCGTGACATCCGAGGGAAACTTATTGAGACTGTCTTATTCTCGCGAACACTTTGTATTTTTAACACTGGTGAGCCTACCTTTTTAGCTGTCAACACCTTACTTCATCATGCATTGATCTTTCTATTGGGACTGCCACACTTTTTCCTAACTTTTCATGGCATGTGGATCCTAACCCATATGGTAGCGACCATTTCCCCATTATTTTAAAGTGCACTGCTCCTTCATCCTCTCTCATGACACGTTCGCCACGCTGGAAAGTAGACCAGGCAGACTGGGCCATGTTTGAAAGTTCATCTGAGGTTAACCCTGAAACCTTAGTTGGCCTAGATGTGAATGATGCCTGCAAATTCCTTACTGCGTCTATAGTTGAGGCAGCTCATAAAGCTATTCCGCAGACTTCTACACGCCTTCCTGTTAAGCCGAAACCTTGGTGGACTAAGGAGTGCAGTGAGACTCGAAAAAAACAAAATTGCTCATGGGATGTGCTACGCAGATACCCGACCCCTCCAAATGTTTTAGCCTTCAAACAGGCTCGGGCGAAGGCTCGATATGTTCGTCGTCAATCAAAAAAGACGACATGGAAGAAATACACCTCCTCCGTTAATAGTCACACCAGTGTAAAAGTTGTCTGGGAAAAAGTGCATAAGATTAATGGGGATTATCGAGCCTTCTCCATACCGCTTTTTGTTCTGCCAGGTGGTGTACTGCCTAACCTTGAGCAGCAGGCCAATATTCTAGGGGAGCACTTTGCATCTGTGTCAGGCTCATCGCATTACTCGGCAGCATTTTTAAAGCATAAAAGTGCTGTAGAGAAGAAGAGAATAAATTGTTCTGGAGGACTACGAGAACCCTATAATAGGCCATTTACTTTTCGAGAGTTACAGGCAGCGTTAAATAAAAGTAAAAATACGTCCCCGGGACCCGATCGAATTCACTACTGTATGCTCAAGCATTTGCATTCCAATACCCTCCAGGCGCTTTTAAACTTTTTTAACCAGATCTGGAGAGAAGGTGTCTTCCCAGATTCTTGGAAAAGAGCTGAGGTTATCCCGCTCCTCAAACAAGGAAAGGATCCATCATTACCCTCAAGTTACCGGCCCATAGCCCTCACCAGTTCCTTGGGGAAAACCTTTGAACGGATGGTAAACTCAAGATTGGTCCATTTTCTAGAGGAACATAACCTACTCGACAAGTTTCAGTGCGGTTTCCGTGCCCACAGATCAACGGTGGACCACCTAGTCCGACTTGAGAAAACTATTCGTGAGGCTTTTGTTAATAGACAGCATTGTGTTTCCGTCTTTTTTGATATAGAGAAGGCTTATGACACAACATGGAGGTATGGAATCTTGAACGATCTTGTCTCATATGGAATTCGTGGCCAAATGCTCTCACTCATTAAAAGCTTCTTGGAAGACAGATACTTTTACGTCAAGCTTGGTACAACCTTCTCTCGTAGTTTTGTCCAAGAGAATGGAGTTCCACAAGGTGGTGTCCTTAGCGTTACACTGTTTTAATAAAAATAAACTCTATTGCAAGGTCTATCCCACAGTCACTTTCCTACTCTCTTTACGTGGATGACTTGCAGATCTCTTGCTGTTCGTGTAACATTTCAGTCTGCGAGAGGCAACTTCAGCTGGGTATTAATAGTCTGATGAGGTGGGCTGATGCCAATGGGTTTAGTTTTTCAACAGAGAAGTCAGTATGTGTCAACTTTTCATTACGTAGGGGCATGATCCTAGAGCCTAGTCTGACCTTAAGGGGTCAGGCAATTCCTGTTCGTAATGAACACAAATTCCTAGGAGTGATATTTGATAAAAAGTTGAATTTCCGTAGTCATATACTTAACCTGAAACAGAAGTGCTCAAGGTCAATGAACCTCTTAAAGGTGCTTTCACATAAGTCTTGGGGTAGCGATCGGGAATGCCTCCTTCGTCTCTATCGCTGCTTGGTCCGTTCAAAATTAGATTATGGATGCATAGTGTATGGATCCGCACGCCAATCTACTCTTCAGGTGTTGGACCCGATCCACCATCAAGGCCTGAGGCTTTCCACTGGTGCTTTTCGGACGTCCCCTATACCTAGCCTGTATGCTGAGTGTAATGAATATTCACTTGAAAAGAGACGATTTTATTTAGGGTTCCAGTATGTATTAAGAATTCGCTCTATCCCTTCTCATCCAATCCAGGAAGCAATCCAGGATACTCGCTATGAAACCACATTCCAGAACAAGCCATCTGTCGTACCCCCTTTTACGCAGAGAATTAAAGCATATTCACAGGCGTACAACCTTGACAGTTTCAGCCTAGTTGCTCAACTCCCACCTGCTGTAGCTCCTTGGGAGTGCATAGCACCCATGATCAATTTTACTTTGATTAAATATAATAAGCGGCAAACTCCTGTTGCTGCCCTTCAGCAAGAGTTTTCCCAGGTTGCTTATACGTACAGCAACTGTAGGAGCTTCTTTACAGATGGTACCAAGAGTGACTCTGTTGTTGGTTGTGCTGTTATAAGCAAGACATGGAAGGTTGTTAGACGTCTTGATGCCAGAGCCTCAATCTTTACTGCAGAAATATATGCTTTAATTTTAGCTGTTGAATTCATTATAGAAAACTCTATCCAGTATTCTGTTATCTACTCTGACTCTCTCAGCGCATTAAAGGCGCTTGCTTCTTTGGAAGTACCAAAGAATGCCTTCGTTACTAGGCTCCGGAACATTGTGCACAATGCAGCAAAATCACAACTACACATCAATTTCTGTTGGGTGCCTAGTCATGTCGGTATTCAGGGAAATGAGGATGCTGATAGAGCTGCCAGTACGTGCATTGAGAGGCAAGTGGATCATCAAGGACATTCCATACACTGATTACAAACACAGTCTTAAAAGAGCAATCCAGAAAAACTGGCAGTTAGAATGGGACACTGAAATACACAACAAGCTTCATTGCGTGAAACCTACCCTGCAGGAATGGGCAAGTTGCCGACACAGGGAGCGCTTCTTTGAGGTTGTGCTCTGTCGTCTGAGATTGGGACACACCCATCTCACGCATGGGTACCTCCTACGGGCAGAGGCAGCTCCGAAATGTGAATACTGTAACGAGTCGTTGAGTGTCATGCATATTCTTATCACATGTCCTAAGTACCATCACGAACGCACCACTTATTTCTCTACCTTTTTCCGCAATCACGTTCCGTTTCACCCGGCATTATTATTGGGTGACGAGCCTCTTGTGCTGCACCATCAAGTCTTTAAGTTTTTAGATAGCATCGGCATCCTACATCGGCTATGAATTTTAGTTTGTTTTCATTTCTCTTACGTTTGCCTGAAGATTAACGGTGGCAGAGAGCCGGCGATCTTGTATTGTCGGAACATTCTCCCATACTCTCTAGTGTGAATGAAATTTCTTTAGAGTGGCTTTGGTTAGTGGAGCATCGAATAAAAATTTCTGGAGGCCTTAATAGGCCTGTATCTTGTAAAGTTTTAAGCATTCATTCCCCATAGTTTTAAAATGGAACTACCTACTATAGGTCTTTTCAGTATTGCCTTTAACTTACCCTGTGTTTGGCACACTATGGCCTTAGTTGCCGCTGTGCCAATAAACACGTAATTTTCTTCTTTCTTCTTCTGCCGTCATCCAGGCTTTAGAGTTTGCTGCATAGTCAACTGGGAAAGTTTTAATTCCCTTGTAACAACGTGGCTCGGACGCTTTCCCCAGAACGAGCAAGCGGCACCGCTCGGTTCAGGACATGTTGGTGGCTATCAACACAGTTAGTCGCTCTTTGCTGCGCTTTCCGCCGGTGCAGACGTCGTCCTTGAATGCTAGCGTTTTGTCCGGAACCATTTTGTAGTAAAGAGCAGTTTCGTCTGCATCGAAGATGTCATCTAGGTGGAATGTCCTCAAAATGTCTTGCAGCCGGTCCATTTTTTCAAGGCTCGCATGCCGCAGGATCGACTTCTGCCCGCTTGCCGCAGATTGTGCGGAATGTGAGCTGGTGCCGACTCTTGAACCTTGACAACCAACCATCTGAACAAATGAAGTCAGGGGCGTCAAGCATGCTTGCGAATACCCGAGCCTTTTCACAGACGACAGGTCCGCTGAGAGGAAAGTTGCGGCTTCTTGTGTCACGGATCCACTGGAGCACAGCCTTTTCGACGTTCGCAGACGTGTTTTTTCTTGGTCAAAGTGCTCTTTTCGTTGAGCCTCGATGATTTTTTTTCTTGTTGGCGATCGAGAGGTGGCAAGCGTGCTTTTCTTCAAACCATACTTGTCTGCGACCTCCTTCCTCGATACATCCTCCACAACCTCTTCAAGAATGGCCGTCTTCGTGCCAATGGACAGCGACGTGTACTTGCCGCATGATGTCATCTCGAGTGAACCAACCGTTGCCTCTCCGCTAAATGAAAGTAACTGCCGCTGCTGCCGTAACGTAACAACCGAGCTCGGCCTTTGTTCTACACCCAGCGACCCGGCATCAATCGTGCCGTGTGCAATAGAAGCGAAAATGGTCGTTTGCGCAACGTAACTAAACGTCGCGTCCCCGAAAAATCGCGCACTAATAAAAAAAAAAGCTTTACGAGTCGACTTTGGCGCCTGGCTGGCCGGGCGGCCAGACCGTCGGCGACAAAGAAAAGTAACAACAACAAAAAAAAAAAAAAGGGAAAAGAACACCTGCGCTTTCTGGTGCGCAAGATGGACCGCACACAATGCGACAGAAAAGTGCTTTGAGAGTGCGCGCTGTCTCCGCGCTCGACCACGTGCTATCTTCTCCGCGCTACTCCACGCCAGATTGGTTGCGCTGGCTCGTGTCATTCGCTACGGTCCATCTCAACGGCGTAGAGGAGCAGGCGCACATTTGCGCACGTTCGGCTTTGCAGAGAAGGGCCCGCGTTTTGCCGCACGTTGGTGGTTTTTCTGCCGTGGTGCCGTGCAACGTGAGCCCGCGCGCATTCGCTCGGGATGAATTATCTAACGCGGAGTTTTCCTGAGTTCGAACTATTAAACTTTTCCTCCCATAGAAATGTATGGGTGCTCGCCGGGACTTCTGAACACGATTGAATTAAACGAAAAGTCGAATTAACCGTGGTCGAACTAACGAAAGTTTACTGTAAGTGGATTTGTTTCAATCTCGTATAATCGTGACAGTTACAAACACCTATGTTTTCCATAAACGTCGAGTTAATTTGAAGGAGTACGGAAGCGAAATGACATGGCCGGGGGATCTCTACCTCTTGCTTGAAAATCGACCAGCGAGAAGCGCATTGTGTATCGCACTCGTGACGTCAAGGGCCCTCGCACGGCCAAGGGTACTGTAGTTGCAGGCATTGCCGCTTGGCGGAAGTAACGCGTGACAATCTTGCCTAGTAGTAATATCCGAGGACCGTACGCCCTATGGCTTGCCCGCAAGCAACGTCATTCGCAGCTATGCCGGTATTTTATGTGCGATGAGCGTTCGGCTCAGCGTGTTAGTTTTACACCGCAGAAGTAGTAAGTAGAAAGAACGGTCAGTACCCAGCAACGGCGACACTTGCAAGCTATGGCTGGGCGCCATATTTGAGCAAGTTATTCACGGCGCATCTGAGCGGTCGGGAGGTTATAGTTGGTCTGGTAGAGGTCCTAGCAATCTCGGATCAAGGTCCTACTCATTGTCTGCAAAGAACGGCGATCTTGATGGTGTGGAATGCAAGTTGCGGAAGCACCGTGGAGGCTTTGGCACATACAGCGTAGTCAGCTCGATAGCGTCGTCCGCCAAGTCACATTCAGGACTAAGCAACTCCACGAGCGAGCCGTACTGCCGCAAATTGGCGCTGCTTCTAATGGGCCTGCGACGTGGCGGCACTCCAACGGAGCTTCACAGACCGCCACCAGGCGCAACATTGAAATTTGTTAGTGTCTTGAAATTAGTTTTCTTCACTTTGTTGCTGGTGGCCCAGAAACAGTAGCCTAGACTAGTGGTTCTGGACTGCCGGCACAACATAGACCACATCTAAGCAAAGAAAGAAGTGCAAAACTTTCGTTTCCGTACCCCTTTAAGGCAGCAGTTGAACGAATACCTCTTCTTCGACTTGGTGGCGATCAGTTGCGAAATGGCTAGCGTAGTGTACACACCTGGAAGTGATGTCCAATTATTCTTGCATGCCAAATTAGTGCACTCATATTATAGGGGTGCGATTTCAATTTTGGACAAGAACATAGGAAGTACTAAGGAAAGGGGTGCGACGGCCAGTTGCTTTTGCAGCCCATGGCATGTGCAGCGTTAATTTTACAACTTGCTCCACTCCCGCCAGTGCTGTTCTCCCTCTTTCACCGTACATCAGCCAAACCGATATAATGCTGTGGTGCTGGGTTTTCCGAAAATGAATAAATAAAATAGGTAACTATTCCTGCAAAAACAATGCGTCACAGAAAAAGCATCTGGTGCCATATTAATCACTGCCATGGTGTGAGATATAAAAGGTGTGGACACTGCATGTATCGCAGCTGTCAGATAAAGTCCTCTCCTCGCCTTGGTTGCAAGCGGCACCACCAGATAACTTTTCGATAGAGGCTATAGTCCTTAGCAACTCAATAATGCAGGGTGAGGAAACGGAAGACCGGGGAGGAGGAAGCAGACAGAACGCTAAAGAGAGGAGGTTTCCCCCATCCTTCTCTAGCGTTTCGTCTGCTTCCTCCTCCCCGGCTTTCCTTTCCCTCGCCCTTCCTTCTTGAGTTGCAAGAGACTTAGTGATAGCCTGTCACAAGCTCGGTTTTCCATGATTTTTTATGAGACACATGCTTGTATTTAAAAATGGTTTTCTGGGTGTGCCAAGTCATGTAGAACTTGGCACTTGTACTACGTCCATTGCTTAGACACAGCGTCATCATTGACCCTGGTTTCATGCCTCAACAGTGGCATGAACAGTTTTATGAACACGTTTAAGCGGAGATCTCTGGCGTAGCGTTTAAGCCAGCGTCTGTCGAGATCGGAGCAGACGCTCGAATGGAAAGTGCGTGCACCCAAGTGCTATAACAATGAAACTTTTTTTTTTTGCTTTTGTCTGTTTCCTTGCCTCTCAGTTCTGCCGTCTGACCAGCAAAGTTGTCGGCATAGGCTACTTCAGTGTGCACGCTGGTCGATTGCGTCGCAGCATTTTCCGTGCTGAGTGTCCTCCCCTAAAGAGCATCTTAAACGATGGTCAATGCCAAGGGGCCATTAGACCTTTTCTAAATCTAAGGTGATTCCGGTGGCAAGGCACCAGGCACAGTGCATTTCGGGTGCCAGTTGGCTACTCGGTTTTGATTTTGATTGGCTTTCCATAAATTTAGTTCAAAAGATTCTATACGTGCAGCAGTTAATTTCTTTCCACATGTTAGCAGTTGAGCACAACTTGTAGAGGAATCTGCATCTAAAAACACCTTGAGCTCATCAGTAATGCAGTGACCATGTGCGTCACTCTTTTTTCGTGCAATACTCGATGCATGAGCAAGTCAGTTTTCTAAGATTGTCACAAGCTCACGTATGCAACCAGAGCAGTCGTAACGGCTGCAGCCCATGTGCGACACGAGGATTCTTCGTAATTAATTCTGCAGACTTCTTGGGTCTTTGGCTGTCAAGCTAGTACCATTCACAACAGTATTTCAAAACCATTTTATGCTGTCTTTAATAGGACATGCCACGAAAGATTCCTAAATCTTAACTGTGGTTGTGAGGCAAGGATATATTAAAATTTCCATCATGTCAGCAACTGCTGCCCCTATGAATTTTGTTTCTTTGCCACTTTCTTTCTTGTCGAGTACCGATGTGGGGGACATCCCAGATGGCAGGGTCGTAGTGCTGAATGTTCGGCGTCACCTACGATAGACCAATGTGGGGCAGACTGGACGCGAGAGCTGCATCTGCTTCAGTCAGTGAGGACAGGAGTTTCACTCGAGCGCAGCACCAGTGGTGTAGCTAGGCCATCCAGCCGGTGGCAATCAGTTCATCAAACGTTTCATCTAGAGATCGTTTCATCGACACGCAATGTTTTGACAACTCAGATTAGTTTTTTCTGTAACAAGTTGCACGAGACTCGCCGCGAAGCGACGTGTGCGGGTCGGTCAGGTGGCTTAACATTTTTGTAATGAGCCGCCGCACACTGTCACACCGAAACGGCGTGAACGCAGGGGAGGGTGTGGGTTAACGCGCACCCCAGAGATACACGCGTGAAGAAATGTCCCTACATAGTGAAAGTCGTGTAATGAGTTTTGATGGAACGATCGTGTTGACAAAATGTGTGTCCATGAAAAGCTGTCCACGAAACGAGTTTCGACGAAATGATAGGGACCCTCAAAAATTCAGCACTACGTCCTCGCTGTCTAAGAGAAACATCCTCGGTGCTACGACATACTGCAGTCGAGGCATGATAGGTTGCGAACGCTGTTTATCGGTAAGAATGCGGTAATGTAGGTAGTGCCGATACTTCGGTGCAAATCAGAAACGATAGTGATAACAATGATAAGTACAAACAGTATCATCATGTAACGCTTGCTTTCAATAATACACCACACTGGAAAAAAAAAAAAAAAAAAATTGAGTGCTGCGAGTACTTTTTTTAGACTTGGTCGAGTGGGTTTTACCACGGTTGCTGGGTCATCCGTAGCAAATTGCGAGTGATGCCTCTAATCACTAGAGCCCTAAAACTTGTTGCGAATCTTGGCATACCTATGACACTGGACCTCCTCCCGTTCTTTCCATCTGCTGCAGAGAGCTCGCTGTTCACGATTGCGGCCTGCAAGCTGGCTCAAGAGACGTACAACATGCCCCTCTCTGTGATGAAGGCAGCTGCCAAGCTCCGCTGCTAGCTGTGATAAGACTCCAGTGAATCTCAAGCCATTCCGACCGTCCACCGCGGCTCCCGAGAACAGGAGCTGCTCCGCCGTAGTTGTGCCGCAGCCACGCTCCGGCCGCGCCGCCACAGCAGCGCCGCCACAGCAGCGCTGCCAAGCTCGGGACGCCCGGAGTGTTTACTGTGGCACAAGCCTTCCGACGGTTCGTCGGGCAACCCTCGTTCGAGGCTCATGAACTGGTCAGCGCCGTGGCCAGTGTGATCTAGGCGACGAAACACGGAGCATGTTTGCAATTTTGCATCTCGCACTTTTGTGGTGCACCGGTGGTTGTTGGAACAATTGTGTGTGGCACCACCAAGAGCCACCCGAAACAAGATCTGTGGTCTCTTGCCTCCAATGAAAGATCTGTTGGGAAGCGTGTCTCGGTCTCATTCCTCAGCGGTGCCAGTGTGTACCCCTGGAGACAATTTGGCACGGAGGAGCTTTAGTTGCCCTGCCTCCAGCGCAAACTTTTTACTTTGGACGTCGCCTCGGCAGCCCATGCATGCACTTCGAGCGGCATAGAGCGTGTGCTGTAGTCCGGGCGTCTGAAAAATGCGCCCTGCTGTTCTCATTCTATCGGTGATTTCCAAAGATACAGAGTGGTCGCCCACCCCTACAAATGCCCCAACGCAGACTCCGCGATCCGTGAACATTCGTCCTACCCGAATGACGCGGCCGCGGACGGAAGGAAAGACGCTTCACATTGTTCACGCATTTCCTCCCAGATTTCTGTGACCCTGAAGTTGGAGTACATGCATGCAAAGGAAAACTATGGAGGTAACAAAATAAAACTTAGTTTTGCTTACAAGCAAAGTTTGAGTTATCCGAAAGAAAACTCGAGCAATAACTCGTTCAGGAATTGCGAGATCAGAGAACGCCCCATGCGCCTGAATGAAACCGCGGAGTGTAAGGTCAAAGTCCGTCTCCACCGAACTACGGTCACTGTGAACCCGCTCCTTCACCGAGAACGTTGTGGCCGTGGTCGGTAAGGTTGTGCAATGTTTGAGACCGGCAACCGGTAAATGAAAATTTAGTGGGACGCCACACAGATATTTGTAAAGCGTCCCATTTCAAGCTCCGCGATCGTGGTGCTGTCCACGCCACGCAGCAACGCCGCCTCTTCCCGTGTCGACAGCACACGGATGCACATATGTATGCACCAAACAAGAAAGTTGCACAAGAGCCTGCTAATTGCGAGTGACAAGGTGCCCAACTTCGTTCAGCCCAGAGTATTTGCCCCAGCATCGCTCTTCGTCGCTCCTTTCGCCCGCTCACTAGCTCGGTGCGCCTGGATGGTTCCATCTTTTTTTTTTTTTTACTAACAAGAACATAGCGGTGTTAGGAACATGCTTTTGTGAACAAACGTTTGCGATCGACGGTGTTCATCGCACGTACGCAAGCAACAAACTTTGCGATAGTAAAACATCCTTTCTCGAGTATTTTTTACATAAAACAACGTGACCAATCTGGGTTTTTAGTTTAATGCAGCTTCTGTGCAGCCACGCTAGATATGTACAAAAACATGTTTTTTTTTTAAGCTTTTTCTAAACTTTTTGCGCTTGCCCACCGAGACATGGCCCACTTGAATTTGAGGTGGCAGGGGGGTGTGGGCGACAACTTGGCATGTTACGGTAGTTCTGTAGTCGGACCAGTCTGATCGCCAGTCTATATTTGTTTCTATTAGTATATATATATATTTAAAAAAAGTTTTTATGAACAAGTGGCAGTTGAGAAATAGATTAACGAGAGGGGCCACACCATCCATTTGACAGACTGCATTGAGGATAACCTACATTTTAACAAATGTCATTTAAAAAAAAAAAAAAAAAAAATTTCCAGTTTCTGGCTGCAAGGGCTAATGAATGGCAACATTCATTTTGGGGATGAGTACATCAGACATCCAAAATGGCTTTAAAAATAGGCGAGGAAACTGCATGTGTGCTTTGGGCAGAGACTAATCACCGTTTTTCTCACCATTACATTGGGGACACCGAATATTGAGAGCGCCGGCAACGAAAAGTTTACCATTAGGCGTTGGTCGTCTACAAGGCAAAACTAGTATAGTATACCAGCGATAGTACAGTATTATCCCGAGATGCCTCCATCTATGGCATTATTTGCCATTTTTCCGAAAATGCCGAGAGATAGAAAGCTCCTAGCAAGTGCAGGGACTGTCCAATGGTGACCTCGACAGAAGTGGTGTAACTTAGCCACGGCGGAATATAAGCGAACGTTGCTGACTGGAAAGAAAAGTAGTCTTCGGTTCATTGCCCCTCCCAGCAGTCGCCTGTTTCGCGGGTCACAAAATCTCAAAGTAGCAGTTTTCAAACTTTTTTTTTTTTTTTGCACACCGAAAGTTATGTAGTCCCTATTTTCAACAGATTTGCTTTTAATTTTAGGTGGGCTATCTCTCGAGATATATTATGGTAATTTAAGCCCCCCATCCAGTCATTTATATAATGAACGGAGAGAGAAAACTGGGTCAACTGTTAAAGCGTCGTCAAATGGAACGGTGTTGACAACATAGCATGGTTACGGTTACCAGATCACATCTCCTCCTTAGTGCCCCTCATTCACCATGCATCGAAATTAGTCTCAAAGGGGCAACAAATTAAGTCGCACAAGCCAGCGTGTGCACCCTCTCAATCCTGGCGGTCAGTCACGGATGTTCTGCCAAAAGGTAAGAGCGAACGAAGCATGGCTGTCGTTGCAACATTCCGGCTGCAGAAGCAATCACGAATCGCCAAGCTGGAGGGTGATCAGGGGTGGATGTCCTAAACCCCCCCCCTCTTGAATTCTGCATGTGTAAAAATTTACTGTGTGGAGACGGGGAGGGGGGGGGGGGGGGGTTAAACATATGCTGACCAACACCTGAACCCCCCCTCTAGAAATACCTACATCCGCCCCTGAGGGCGATCTACGGCAGAACGCTGCATGGGCGGGATAGGACGCTAAACGGACGAAGGCGTTCGTCCAGGTACCGTAGTAGTAATTGCTTCCAGCGGGAAGCTAGTCAACCCCAGCGTCTTGCGTTTTCTCTGTAGGCAAGAAATTTAGCCAGTGCAGTAGTATTACTGCTAGCCTGGGGTCATTGACGCACATCAGGCAGTAGGGATACGCAACTGTGCGCCCCTGTGACGCCCCTCCAGGTCGAAACGGGAAGGTGCGGGGACCGAATCGGGGATCTCCGGGACCTGAGCGCAAGCTTTCGCTCCACGCACGACTTCAAGCGTAGCAAGAGAGGCGAGTCCGCGCGCGTGGGCAGACGGGCTTTATTGGGTCCGTTATTGCGGGGCATCCTTGCGGTCCTTTCCTTCCTTGTCCTTGTCCTTGTCCTCCGGGCGGGTGAGAGAGCCCAGGGCCCTGCGCACGGCCTCGCTGTGCGGGTCCACCCCGGGCAGGCTGCCCAGCACGCCCAGCAGGAAGGCCGGGTCCCGGATGGGCTCGCACTCCTCCTGCGCCCCCCTCACTGCGGCGTCGGTGCGGGAGGGAAGCACCCTGCCCGCTCTCCCCGCTGCCCTTACCTCCTTCGGGGGCTGCTCTTCCGTCTCCATGGGCTCCTCCGCCTCGCCCGCTCCCGCACCCTCTGCAACGAACAAAGGAAAGGGTGCGTACACCTTCCCGAGAGTCGCCTTGACCGACGTCGTGCGTAGCCCCGCGGCAGTAAGATACCATAACGCTGCGGTGTCTCGTGCACTTCCAGCATGCACGCTGCCATTTGGTCGTTCGGCGACTATTGAAGATGAGGCTTGCCCATGTCGTCGTCTTTCGTCGTTGAATGTTATTTTCCACTCCCATCCTTTAACCTTTTTTTTAATTTTTTTTTTTGTGTTTTTAGTTTTTGGTTTTGCTGTCTTATCTTATGAGACAGCAATAATTTTGTCAGTCGTTTTGTTCTCCCCAGCATGCCCGCCGCTTGCGTGTGAGCGTCCAACTAATTGCGGCGATTGTTGGAAGGGTTCAGCCACAATGCACGCGATCAGTGCAATAAAAATCCAGTACCTCGCTTATCTCAAATTGTTTTTTTTTAATAGTTTTTATGACTTAGAGTTATTGAGGGTTTACTGTACTCTGTTTTTCCGGAAGTCTGAAGAAATGAAAAGATTACAAAATGAAACCCTTTTCAACGTCGAATTCCAAAAAACAAAAGTTAAGAATTCACCGGAAGCAAAATTCAACGAGCGCCAAATTTATGGTAAGAAGTGAACTCTGAAAAACACCCTCTAAAGATGACCAGCAATCAACTGAGAAGACATGGAACCTTACCAGCAACGCACCACGACGCAAATTAACCTGGCACAAAGTGGCAAAACTCAATTTCGTCGCGGAAGATCCCTCCCCACTTTCGGATACATTTATAGAAGTATCTATGTATTGCTTTCTGCACAACTCTACACTTTGCCCGAGGTACGCATCCCTCCGGAACATAACTACTCACGATGGATTAACATTCCCACGGCATGGCTTTAATACTTTGAATTGTATTACTAGTCGGGACGTCATTACCCCCCCCCCCCCCCCCCCTTTTCCGTTACACTTTGAGTCGCACCTCATGTGGGAAAACGCGGACTTCTTTGTCAACAGCGTCGATCCGTAATACGCTAGTTGATATTTTCCGGTCTCGATTCCGGGGAAACTATAAATACCCGTTCTGTTCCGGTTCCCGAAACTAATTTGCTTCCAAACTGCTTCTGGTGAGGGTTTTGGCTCAAGTCTCCCAAAATCTCAGAGCGGTCTTACGAGCCTGCTGCAGGGACATCTGCATGGCGTAGGCAATCTGCTCCTCCTCCGACATGGTGGCAAAGTCCGGCAGCACGCTGGCAGGGGCCACGGGCTCAGGGTCCAGGGACATGGCCAGGGCACGCTCCAGCAGTTCTTCTTCCGTCGAGCCCCCTGCGGGACGCCAGTCGCCACGATGAACCCTTCCGAGACCAGGCTCCTTTCCCGCACTCCAAACATAAATTTTGCATCTCGGTAACACAGTGTGCTCTGCGAAGCATATTTATTTATAAAAGACGCTACGGGCAAAAAGTTAATCAATGTCTACGTTCCTTTAACTCCTTTAACCTACGACGCGTTTCTCGTATTGCACTTTTCGGGACGCGGTACCGTGCGGTGGCACCTCGAGTGCCCACGCCGAGGTCGCTTTTTCAAGCGGCCTTACACGGCCTTTGCTTAGTGCGAACTGTAATGTCCTTGTTTTCAATATCGTCAAATACAGAGTTGATTGTAAATTTCTAGATATCGGCGATCGTCGAGAAGTGTGAGGTTGAACGACATAGGTTTGCCATTCTGCAACAACGAAGGAGTGTACCAAAACAAAAGTCGCCGAAACACAAAAATATATGCGTGCCATCACAAAAGTGACACCGCGAGACAAAACATTATTTTCGTGGCTCTCTCGTACGTGCCACTGTATGCGTAAAAACAAAATTATATCCCAGTGGGGAGAGGCAGGGGGGCCAACCGAAACTTTGACAACACGGGAATGCACCCGAGTATAGGTACTCGGGCGTGGCACTCGAAATGTTCAAGGTGAGCTCCGGCGATTTATTTTACCTGCCCAAACTAAAACAAAATCAAAAATAGCTTTTTGTGTTAAATGATTTTCAAAATATTGCAAAATGAGTCACCTGCCTACGTTTCAGTGACTTTCTGGGAAAGATGCGCGATTTCAATTTGAATGAAAACTTGTATAAATATTGAAATGTATGCGTTCCAACCAACAAAAACTTTAAGTTAGCGGATTGTTTTTTATGCGGAGCTACGAAGCTTTGAATTTAGACAATTTTGTGTCTGTGTCATATCAGATGTTTTATTATCAAATAAAAATATTTTCAAAACAATGGAAACTTTTTGGGTCTACTGCATGTCCAGTCTCTGCACGAACTACATTAATTAAGCCTATGAACTGTTACATACTAACACAGTTTGTGTTATATAACAGTTAAAAATTACGACTTTGTGCAAGTCGCAAAACACGCACGTGGTTGACAGCTATTTTTGTGACTTTCGTTCCACAATATAAACTTCATTTTTCACAAAAATATTTTGGAGACTTTTTTAAGCACACAAACAGCAAAACATTTTTTTTTTTTCATAAGAATTTAAATGTTAGATTAGACATGGTTGTTCGATCGTATCTGCTATCGCCCAGGAGACACTTTTGGTCTAAAAAAGCCGGTGAGAAAAATGAATTTTGGCCTAATATTTGTGTTATAGTTTAGCAGTTGGTAGGTATGTTAACAATTTTGAGGCAAATCATCGGGGACCATAAAAAAATGCCAGAGTACCCTTTTAAAGGGATACTACAACGAAATTTCGGCGCCTATTTTTTTGGTCTATACGCGTTCAAACGAGCAGTATCACATCGGACACACCAATATCTCGTTAAAAAGACACGAAAATTTATTTTAAAACAAATTAAACGATTAGCAAAGAGCACCTGGTGGATGCCGCTAAAGCCTCGTTTGTAATGCCCGTCTAGGAACCTTGAGAGGTAGTGGCGACAACTGTCTCGCCTAGAACTATACATGCTTTGAACCTGATGTCATCTCGACAGCTCTTCGGCCAGCACAAGAGAAGAGGGTAGAGAGGAACTCCCTGCTCAATGGGACTCTGTTATTGCGGTGGCGTGCTTCGACCGCTTCGGTGGCTGGAACAGTTAGGGCACCCTGACGACGTCAGCCTCGCCTCCGTTTTGCTCACCCCGAGACAAACTATGTCACGATTGCGCCGGGTGTGACGTGCCCTCCGCTGGCTGCTCTCCAAGCGCTTGCCAGAGTGGGCCGTTTATAACGAAAAGTACAGCCATCAGGCTCAAAATACAAACATGCGATTGTCATTTACGAATATCGTGGATCATATTCAGCCCATTTCTGAACACGGCGGGTATATTTCAAATTTTGTTGAAGTATCCCTTTAAGGCTTTAAAGGTGCAATGGCAATGAACGCAATACCGCGCCCCTGCTGGACGTCGAGCTAGCTCGGCCCACTGCTGGGTCTGCCCGGCAGTGGGCCGAGGATATGTCTCAAAGAGGATATGTATCGTACAGGGGAGTCTCCAGGCACCAGAAGAACCACTTGGGCATCGCCCTTCGATTTTAGATATTCGACAAACAATATATTTCTTTTTCCGGTTCCCTCCGCGCAACTTCTTTTCCTGTGGCGCGATTACCGCTTGAAGCCCGCAGTTATCTCCTCGTTGGGTAAGCAACGGGTGGCCAGGCCTCGTTTCGCAAAGCTCGTAAAAAGTTACCGGCACGGACGAGACACATCTGTCCTTTTTCGTACGGGTCAAAGCGGAAAGGTCGCTCGATGTGGGAACATAAAACAGATTGTAGGAGTCCGGACGTAGGGCTCACCCTCTGCCTTGGGTGCAGTCACCTCCTTGGCCGAGGCCACGCGGCGGGCTTCGTCCTCCTGCCGCTGGCGCTGCTCCTCCATCGACACGCGCAGCGCCTGCATGGGGTCTTTGCGTCACCTTCCGCCGCGTGCTAGCTCCGGCAAGAAATCCCGACGGCCGCCATGGTCGGCGACAGAATGAGGTCTTTCTAATGCCCGGCCTCCAGGACGCGCTCGAGGTTTGCGAGAAGCTGAAGGGCTTTTCCACGTCGGATCGTACAACGATCATCCGGATCACAATTTTTATATTTATGTTAAAAAGGAGCATTCAACTATATACGAACGTCGTGGCTAATTTTCTTCCCGAGATATAAAATTCGAAGCTCGAGGCATAGAGATTGCCAAGGTTTTGCTATGGCACTTTACGCAGCTGTAAATTTTGCGTCGAGTCGTGCATGTATTGATAATTTTTTGTACTTATTTTACGAAAGGTTTACAACATGTACAATGATCATTAAAAATTACAATAAAAACTTTTTACGCAAAAAAGGCTATGGAACACTGAGCAAATGAGCATCTTGGCATGCATTTTACAGATATATAAAAAATACCTGCTTAGCCATTATCTTAGTGGCGTTATTAATGCAGAAATGCAGCCAATTTCTCTAAATGTGGTAAAATTGTGCATCGATATCTAAAACATCTCAATTTTTTAAACTTTTCTTAATCATCCGCAGTGTCTTGAACTAACTCGTGATGGCAAAATGTTGAGTAACATATGACCTCCAAAAGAGAAAAAGGACAACAAACCTTCACTCATATTGAGCTAGCTTCCTTTGCTGTACGACGTCTGCTCCAAAGAGACATTTTTCTAGAACCGACAAAGGCTGCGCGGCGGCACCACATTTTTAGTTCATCTGCATTGGAATATGCCTCTGCAAAGTGTTTGTGCGCTCTATGGTCCGGTAATCACTATGAGACAACATTCAGCAGTGCCAGTATAATTGATCAAATTTACATGAGAAGCATTTTTCACTCTTCCCAGCATGTCTACTTGCCGGTGCACCGAGTAGACATGCTGGGATTGAAAAGACTGCGGCGGCTTTTACCAATGCATCGGAGGGGATCCCTGTTCTCTATTTCTGGGTCTCGCATGAAAAAAGCTAGCACCAATGCGGCCCCGAATGTTTCGTATAGCGTCACACCCCGGTAAGCTGACACTCCTTAGAAACTCAGGTTGGCTGCTACATGGGATGTCTGTGCCAGTCCGGTTATGTTTAAAGGGATACTGAACCAAAGAATTTAGTGTCCATAATAAGTGGCACACATTCTTTCCACGAGCCAGCAGCCGCCGGTGTGCGCGAGCACACGCAACGAAAATGACGTCAAAGACCTCCATTCGCGCTTAAGAGGACAGTGAAATGCATGGGCTTCGTGCCAAAGGAGAATAAATACAGGCTTTTCATCTCTACAAGTGAAAGCTACGTGCTTGTTAGAACAATTAATCGCTTATCTTTTACACCAGACACCACTGTGTAGATGAAAAACTTGTCTTTATTCTCCTTTGGCCCGAAGCCCATACATTTTACTGTCCTCTTAAGCGCGAATGGAGGTCTTTGACGTCATTTTTGTTGCGTGTGCTCGCGCACACCGGCGGCTGCTGGCTCGTGGAAAGAACGTGCGCCACTTATTATGGACACTAAATTCCTTGGTTCAGTATCCCTTTAATGCTAAACGCTTCGTGTAGGAGCAGCACCGTGGCGCCACCGTCCTGTTGCGTGCTTCCAACAAAATCTACCCCGGTCGAAGACGCTTTCAGACACCGCAACATTGACGAGAACGACGTTACACCCCATTCACATCCCAAACGAGCAACATCGGCGGTTGCTTTTTCCAATACTTTGTATATGTTTTTCGGTCAATAAAATTGAATTGAATTGAATTGAATTGCCTTTTCTTGGCCACAAAGTGTGTGACAGACCTTCTGCAAAATTACCCAAGCACCGAGGAGCGTGCTACGAGTGTAGTTACGCGCCCCGCACGTGCTGGCATCTGCAACAGTGACTGTTCTGCGGCAAAAGCCTAAAAGAAATGGCATCTTGCACGCGAGTTCGTCAAAGCTCTATTGTTTACTTCTAATCTTTTACGCGGGAAAGGCGAGTGCGTGCGACGCGTATACCTACATTCCCAGCATTCTCCTCGATGCTCGGGTAATTTAGCAACGGGTCTGTCGGATCCGAGTCCTCGCCGAACGCCGACCAAGCAGTCTTTCTTCGTGCAACCCCAGCAGAGTCCGCGTCAAATGCCGATGCAGCCCTCCCATCCAATACGTGCTCGGAGTATGCGATCCGGCAATGGCGGGCTGGGATAATTTGTGCGACGGCTATTATATTTGCTGGTTAACGCGAGCTTTCCACTTTTGAGAACGCTCGGTTGCATATGCAACCAAAGCCTGGTGCAGGGCAGCAAGCGCATGCCAAAGGCGGAGTAACTACTGGGTTCTTAACCTGTCACCAACTATACGGGGTGTTTCTGAGCTCTATCCGGGTAAAACAGTTTTCGTAAATACACCGAAGAACGGAACACAATTAAACTTTTTACAAAGGTGCCTCATAGTGGTGCCTTAAGCATATTCTATGTTCATTAACGTAAGCATCGAAAAAAAAAAAAAAATTAAGCCTAAAAAAGATTTTGTTTCTTTTCTAGGCACAAACAGAATAACGGTAAGGACCGTCTGGCTGACGCCGACACTCCCATGCTACTACCACACAGGCTCAGATCTGCTTTCAAGTCTCAAAGTTTCCACGATTTTGCTTTACATTGTGCAGTCTTAGAGCAGTGGTGTCAACCATGCATTTTTTACCCCTTTTCTCTCAGCGTGTAGAAAAAAACAAGACTTTTCAGAATTAATATTTTTTTCCTGAAACCCACACTTATTAACTTACAATAAAAGTGCCACGTAAAGATACCCTTTGAAAAGTTTCGCCATGCTCAGTTGCTTAGTTAACTTATATAAATTTCGTCGAAGCTCGAAGAGCGCTCTCAACCGCCCCGCAGACGGCGCGCACTTCCGCGAAGGGTCCGTCGAGGGAGACAGCTCACCAGGGCCAGCTCGGGGTCCTCGTTGGGGTCGACACCAAACTCGAAGCCGGCGGCGCCGAGGCCGATGGCGCCCGTGCCGTCCTCTCCCTGGATGACGGGAGAGCTCATGAGGGCGTCCGACAGGTGGGGCCCCGGGGGCACCGTCACCAGGTGCGAGCCGCTGCCCTCCTTGCCGTTCAGCGTGTTCACAAAGTGCGCCAGCTTCTCCGTGTTGCTCTGCTCCTCCCCGAAGTTCACCACGTCCACGTTCACCTTCTCCTTCTTCAGCCGCTTGGCCAGCTTGGTCAGCTGTGGACAGGGGCCGCCCAGACCACGCTTCGAAAGCGGCTCCGTCTCACTCCAAAGTAAAGCGCGCCGCGGCGCTAAATCGATGCTAGGAACAGCGTCGACAGAAACGTAACTTGGCGCAGATTAAGTTCCATATTGCTAATGTACCGCAAATTCGGTGCTGCAAACACGAGGTCGGTGTTAGTACCGGTGCTGACAATAGCGCCGAAGTACGGCTCTGGTGTATGTGTGTGTGGACTCGCGTGATCCAAACCAATGCGCTTCTGTGCATGCGTAGGTCATGTGCTTCCTGGAAATTGCGTATTTCGTGACGTCGCGCTGATTCCTTGCGCCTTCCGAGCTCGCATAAGAAAGTTGCATGATTTCAACTTTTTCTGAAGGCGCATAAAAACGTGCTGTGACATAGAAGGGCGCTCCTCTCCCGGCCAATCGGTGGAGGGCACCCCCCCAGTTCCGGCTTCGCGTTCTTTCGCCGTCTGGCGCAGATGCTCTCTGCTTGCCCGAAAGTACACCGTCCTAACCAACGCGCACGCTTGTGAATCAGAAAGCGCACCGGAAACAGCAATAACGTCACGAAATATGCAATTTGTGGGAAGCGTACGACCGACGCGCGCACAAAAACACGTTGGTTTGGATCGCGTTTAAAGGTCTTGCACCTCAGGATTAGAAAACCTACCCACATCCGGCATGTGATCTAACTCCAGAGTAGACGTTGGTTACTCGCATCCAGTGTCGCTCCGCGTTATCGACCAACACGACCTCGAGTAGATCC
This sequence comes from Ixodes persulcatus, assembly GCA_013358835.2. Taxonomy (NCBI): domain Eukaryota; kingdom Metazoa; phylum Arthropoda; class Arachnida; order Ixodida; family Ixodidae; genus Ixodes; species Ixodes persulcatus. Next base: position 80,752 of record JABSTQ010009691.1, read on the forward strand.
GGGTCATTCTTGCGTGTCAAGTTGCATGATACTCAGTGCCATAGCTTGCCGACTACGCAGTTTTGGAACATGTCTGGTGTTTGTGTTGTTGTGCCGACCGCATCTTTTTTTTTTTTGTGTGTGTGTGTACTATGAAAACATGGGTAATAATTAGTATTGATATTGTTTACGCACGCTTCCTCACGATTTGTGTTTTTGTTCATTTTTTGTATAAAGCTGAATAATACCCCTGTCAGACGGGCACCTCAAATGACATTTACCCCAAATGACATTCAGTGTAAATGTCATTTAGGCAGTGTCACACGGCAACTCAAATGACATTTGACTTAAATGACATTCGAGCTCAACTGAGTTCTCCCAAACTCATTTACGGCTCGTAAATGTGTAGTCTCGTCAACAGCGGTCAGCACAAGTTCCGCGAATTGAAATATAAAACATTATAAATAATATAAATACAATTGAAAAGAATGCTTGTAGCAATTATTTTTAGAAAAAAACGCTTATAACGTGTATATCTCGCACACCTTTTGCGATATATTTGTTCAATATACTCGCGGCCCCAGTTGCGCGTCAGGAACGCGATGCGACGTTCCGGCAGTTCCGGATACATCGCACTACGATCATTGTCGTCAGCAGGCTCCATCGCTACAGGCTCACGGCCTTCGCTTGAATCGATCGCAGACGTAAACGTCAACGAGGTATACGAATCCGGCGAAGAACGAAAGAGCGCGAGGAACAACGGCGAGCAAGATGCACGGAGTTCCGAATGCAGACGAGCCAAGCGGCGGAACGGCTACGGCTACGGATTACTTGGGATTGCTGACGTCGTGTCATAGTGGCCACAAAACACCTTGTCTCCGTCAAAACGTGTACTTAGTTTTCATCACCGTGTTTGAATTTTATGTTCTGAGAATTCATTACATTTTATTTACTTAGTAAACAATAAAATAAACACTAGTTTGCCGGGTTAACAACAGACTGCTATCGTGATTGACATCACCTAAATGACATTTGAGTTGCCCGTCTGACACGACACGACTTAAATGTCATTTGAAAATCCTAAAGGCCTTTAGCGTAAATGACATTCAAGGTGCCCGTCTGACAGGGGTATTAGATAGATAGCCACCAATGTCTGCCTCCAATCCAACATCAGCAACCACCGATGTTGGGTTGAAATGCTTCTCAGTTTACGCGAGGGACTGGAAAGTAAACTCGCATGCAATGCCACTGACTCGAAAGGTCCTTCGTTACGGTGTCATTTCACCAATAAAAGCGGAATATTTATTTCCTCCCCTCCTTCGATCGCGTGGCTGCTTGTTCCAGCTGCAAGTGCACAGGGTAAATTCTGCTCATTTTCTTTATTTTTTTTTCTACGACTGCTACCGCAGCGAGAAAAATGAATGCGTGTTTCGTAGGTCATGAATGTCGAGGATTAATTCTGAGCAGTATTTAATGAGAGTAAGAAAATAAAAAGTAATGAAAACAACTTCACACCTTACTTGGAAACATCAGTACTTAAATTTTTGCTTAGGTTTACTCAGCAAAAACATCTGGTGTTGTGCGCTTTATAAAGCAAAACAAAAGTCGACAAGTAACTCAACAGCTTCAATGCGTCCTGGCACTATGAACACAGCCAACGTTGTGCCAGCTTTCCGTTTTTTTGTTTTAATTTTCTGTCTTTTTTTTTTTTTCTGGTTCTTTCCTTCGGAACCACCAATGCCGGCACTTGCGATCTGTGCCACGCCCAGCACCGCCTATCCTCCCTTTCACAATAACTTTGTGAACTGTGAGGCTGTTGTTGATTACGGGCTTTATAGCGCAAAGCGTGAACTGTGAGGCTAGGGCCCCGCGACCCAGTAAGAGCGTCGTGACCCGACGTCACGGGAGCATTTCTGTCGCCACGCCAAAGGCGCGGCCCGAGGCCCGGAGGAACTGGCTGTCATCTGCTAGCCAAGAGTCGTCTGCTCCGAAACCAACCAACTTCGGGTGAACGTCCACCGCAGCAACATATCCGTCCACTAGAATAGTGAGCACTCCAGGAACAGTTCGTGATACAACCATAAGCAGCAATTTAGCCACGAATCTGTGAAGGGTGCTAATGCCACGGCACAGTGCAGTTTTGAGTGGAAATGCCCGATTACATGGCGGCGATCGCCGGCAATCGCCAATGGCCACGGCAACAAGGCGAAAAAAATCGAACGGGTACGGATGTAGCATTACTTGTTTGGTTTAAATATGATTGAAACTCATATATTTGTGATTCTTTATTCTTCATATCTTCTCGTTATTGATGGAATCGCGCGAGTTCAATTCCGGCTAAAAGAAGCCTAGAACTACATTTTGTTGCGGAAGGCTCTGTTGCAAAGGGAGTAACGAGGCCCCAGTGGCCTTGACCATAGAATGTTACAATGTGCCTTGCTCCGGCGCCCTTATTGGGTCGCGGTGGCCGCAGCCTCCACAGTTCGCCAAGTTATCGTGAAACGGAGTATAGATGCTGTCAAGACCAATAGCCAGCCATGTCCAGCTGGCTATTGGCCGGGCCAACAGCCGTGTCATCTCGGTGATGTGCCGCCGTGCACCCACCTCCTTTGTGTCCGTCTCGATCGGGCTGCCCACGAACACCACAATGCGCATCTTGTGGTTCTTGCCTTGGCGATGCTTGAGCACCAACTGCGCCAGAAAGCCGCCATGCAGTCAGCGCCTCGCTCAGTGCCAGTCAGTTCGTCGAACGACACTTCATCGACAGATCGTTTCGTCAACACTACGATATTTCGTTGAAAAACAGCCCGCGAGGTCCGTTCACGGGACGTGTGTCGACGAAACGCGTGTCGATGAAAAGATGGCGACGAAACGCGCTTCGACGTACATGAGCGACCCGGATGGCTGTGAGCAGGTTAGTGTCTCCCTTGGGCTGCACCTGATGCAGCTTGGACAGCAGGCGCCCCACGTCCGTCGTCAGCGTGGCCAGAACCTCGGAGCTGCGCGGGGTGCCGGAATCTGAGCCCGGGGCCCAGCGCTTCTATCGCGCGCTTCCTCTCACCTCGCCAAGGTGAGCAGGCCGACGTTGTTCTCGGGGTTCGATCGCGTCTTGGAGTGGCACACCAGACTCACCGCGTCCTGCTGGGCCTGCAGCCGGGTCGGTATGAAGTCGCCATTCCGCATGTATTCGCTGTTATCCACGCTGAAAGACCCGAGGAGATACCGCTGAAAACACCGACACTAGGCCTGCGTTCGAGCAAGTCACGAAACGAGCTACCGGAGCTACCGGAACGCTTTGAGGGATAAAATGGACCCGCGGGGAGCCCACTTACCAGACAACAGTGCTTTCGAGGACCATGGTTCTTTAACTTGAGAATCGCCGGAATGAGAAGCGACCCAAGACCTTCAATACGAGCAACCGTGACGGGGCGAAATTGGCAAAATACGGCAGAGATTATCTGCTGCCTCCAGCACCCGAAACAACTGAATGTCAACGTTGTCAGATGGCTGCAACAGCAACACTGCCGACCGCTAACATAACCGCTAAATAGCTGGCAGAAGCAACGTTCTTCAACGTTGGGCAGAAGTAGTCAAAACGTAGCCAAGGTCATAAAAAAGAAAAGAGCAGTCATAAAAACCAGACTATTCGAAGATGTGTATGTCTATTTATTAGAAATATTGGCTCAAATGGGAAAGAATTTTGCGTTGAGAGGTATGCGCCGATCCTTTTCCAACCGACGGTGGCGTGGCGGTCATTTTTAGTCGGTGGCGGTCGATCTCGGCGCGGAATTCAAAATTACGCGGCAGTGGCCGACGTACTCGCTTACTTGTGTTATGTTGTGTCGTCTTTCTAGTAGCAGTGCTGTTTTGGGGATCCTTCGCAGCGGGCGTGAATGAAAGCATCAAAATCGAAGGCTCATTTGCGACATAACATTCCTTAAAGGGGCCCTGCAAGTCTCTAGAGGAAGGTGTACTTCCAAGCGAATGGAAAAAGACATTTGTTGCTCCAATCCACAAGCATGGATCAAGAAAAATTGTAGAAAACTATCGCCCCATTTCCCTTAGTTGTGTATGTTGCAAGGTTTTAGAACACATCGTGTATAGTAATGTTGTAACACATTTAGATACTAGCTACTTCTTTTCTCCAGCTCAGCATGGTTTTCGAAAGAGCCTTTCGTGCGTGACTCAGCTTGTTGAACTTTACCATGATCTTGTTACAACAACTAAGAGTGGAAGTGAAACGCATGCTATTTTCCTTGACTTCCGAAAGGCTTGCGATTCTGTGTCCCACACTTTGTTGTTGTATAAACTGCGCTCTTTGGGCCTTGATAACAGCGTCTACCGATGGATAGAAAATTATCTTTTTGAAAGAAAGCAATGTGTAGTCATTAACGGTGCAAAATCTGAATTTGTTGCTCTGACATCTGGCGTTCCGCAGGGGTCAGTCTTGGGGCCCCTCTTATTCCTCGTTTTTATAAATGACATACCTGTAGGTATTGACTCGCCTGTGAGGCTGTTCGCAGATGATTGCGTTTTATATCGTAGAGTAGAACATTCACGTGATTCTGCACTTTTACAATCTGATTTAGATAAAATATCCAGTTGGTGCCGGACGTGAGATTTAAAGGGGCACTGACACCCCAAAAATAGTATTTTTTTTATTGTCTAAAACAACGCAAGTTGTAGTCATAGACACGCAAAAAAAACCGCATCGCGAAAAAAAATTTTCACGCGCGCCCGCGCGCCTTTTTATTTTTGGCGTTTAAATCTCCCGCCGCTACCTCCTTGCTTCTTTTGATCGGTGACGTCAAAAATCAGGAAATTTAGAAGCTTTGTAGGCGACATTTCTATAACATTTATTAACGGCAATCGTAAAACATGTTTTTTAACGCAATTACGAACGCACTACGGCCCCTCTTTTTGAAATACCAAAAATCAGAGTTCGGTGAGATGTCCCTTCCTAGATTTGTGTCCTCTCTCAGAAAACTTGGCCGCGCTCGAGCAGATCGGCGAGTAGGGGAAGAAACCGGTTTCCGCGCCGGCTCCCTCCTATCGCGCCAGCTCGCCTCCTCCCATCGGGTCAGCGGAGGTCCGAGAGAAAGTCGAGTCGCAGGAGACCGCAAAATTCGCCTGACTGCACTGGCGCGGATCGCGCGGGAACTTCAAATTCGGCATTTGGAAATTGTTTTTTTAATTCACAAATACTGAATTCCCAAGTTTCGAATTTTGAGGGTAATGTCCCGGCACCGTTTTCAATCGTTTCGGATAATAAAAAAAAAATATGATTTTGATGTGTCAGTGCCCCTTTAAGTCTCAATGCTGATAAGTGTGTCAACGTCACTTTCGGGAAAAAACGCGACAGCATTTTATCGTGTTACTCTATTAATTATCGACATTTACACAGAAACACGCATGTGAAGTATCTTGGAGTCATTTTATCAAGCGATCTTTCTTTTAATGCTCACGTAACACAATCTGTACAAAAGGCTGGTAGAATGTTAAATTTTATTAACAGAAATCTACGCAGTGCTCTCAAAGAGCTAAAAGAAACTGCTTACTGCTGCTTGGTAAGACCGATGCTTGAATATGCGTGTGTTCTGTGGGACCCGCACCAAGCGTACCTGCCATGAAAATAGAAACAAATTCAAAACCGTGCTGCAAGGTTTGTATCGGGAAACTTACGACAGAACGTCCAGTGTGACAGATTAAACGTGAGATCGGTTGGGAACTATTGGATTTAAGGAGAAAGAAATTTCGTTTAAAGTTTTTATTTTCTATATTTAGTAACTTAACTAGAATTGATAAGTATAAATATCTTGAATTACCAAACTATATTTCAACCAGAATAGATCATTTTAACAAGATCAAGGAAATATTTTTCCGAACTGATTATAAAAAAATACTCATTTTTCCCTCGTACAATAACGGACTGGAATTCATTGCCTGCATCAGCATTTACTACAGATGACGTAGGATATTTTTTTTTTCAATATCCTAATTTTTTTAACATTCAAGAATTTGTGTATGTTCTTTTATTTAACTGCATTTATTGTATTTTTGCCATTGTATTTATGTTCGTGAGTATGTGTTTTATTTTGTGTTTCCCTGCTATAATGCTTCGGCGCTGCAGGTTGTTTCTGTAAATAAAATAATAATAAAAAAAAATCATATTTAAGCATCTACTTTTTTTGCGGTTCCCACGTCCCTCGGGGTTCGGGAAAGCTAGCGGGCACGGACAGAGTGGGTAAATATCAGTGCGTCATATTTTAACCGGACGACGCGGAAACCTCCTCCACCTACGGGGGCGACCCGCGGTGCCGAAAGTGCGCGATATGTGACGTCTTAGGTCCTGGGCTTACTACTCTTCAGAGCCGCTAAAAGATTCTTTTTTGTCGAAATACAAAATATAAGTGGCGAAAATTGAACCCCACGTGAAGTGAACGCAAGATAAAAGAAAACGAAAAAGAAGAAAAGGAAGAAAATATGTACAGACTAGATCTATAAATTTGAGAAAAAGAAGGAAAGAAATGAAAAAAGGTAAAAAAAATAAATGGAAAATTATGTATTGGGTCGTGCGTTGCCCCTGTTCTCAGCGACATCTTCCTGTCCGGTTCCCTCAATACCCTCAACTTGTTTCGATATGTGGATGATTTTTTGATTGTATACGAGAAAGGGGTGGAAGGTCATGCTGTACATCATGGTAGTCGAAACCTTCGTCAAGTGCGGTTCGGGACTAAAGTTCACGTTTGAGGAACCCAAGGATGGGAACCTGCAATTTTTGGATCTATCGCTATCGGCCCAAGCCAACCACTTGTGCTGGTCCTACTCTCCCCGGTCAAGAAAAGCCATTCTGCCCTACACATCCTCCCTCTCTAAGATTGTGAAACGGGGCATAGCCATGTCCATTTTAGGCTCAGCCTTGGAAAAATCATGTTTTCATACCGTGAAGGACAGTTGTCGCTCTCAACTTGATCTCAGTAGAATTTCATCTCCGATAGGAACTTTTTCGGAATCGCGATATAGTGCTATTTCTAAACAAAAATAAAGAAAAAGCTTGTCTTTTTGTTCCGGTTATCAGCGGACGGCTTGACCCTGAAAGCCCCCCCCCACTTAACCACCCATCCCGTCCCTCCACCCTGCGAGCTGCGAGAATGGCTTTGTGGGCCTCCGAGGCCATCGCGAAGGGGGCCCTTTGTCCCATTCTTACCGGATGAAGAAGAAAAAAATTAAAGCCGTTTACAACTCCCTGTAACGCCGGATTAGAGCGCAGCTCTTGAGGAGGAGGGGAAGGCACGGGGGGGGGGGGTCACGTGACAAGGGGGCTCACGTGACCGCGGGGGGGAGGTCACGGGGCCTGGGGGTCACGTGACCTCGAGGGGGGGGGGGGGGGTTGTGAAAATTTTCCGCTAAATTTAGCGGGGAAAATTTCCCGTTAGATTTAGCGGGGAAAATTTTCCGCTAGATTTAGCGGGGAAAATTTTCCGCTAGATTTAGCGGGAAAAATTTTCCGCTAAATTTAGCGGGGAAAATTTTCCGCTACATTTAGCGGGGAAATTTTCCGCTAGATTTAGCGGGTAAAATTTTCCGCTAGATTTAGAAAATTTTCCGCTAAATTTAGCCGGGAAAATTTTCCGCTAGATTTAGCGGGGAAAATTTTCCGCTAGATTTAGCGGGGAAAATTTTCCGCTAGATTTAGCGGGGAAATATTCCGCTAAATTTAGCGGGGAAATATTTCCGCTAAATTTAGCGGGGAAAATTTTCCGCTAGATTTAGCGGGGAAAATTTTCCGCTACATTTAGCGGGGAAAATTTTCCGCTAAATTTAGCGGGGAAATTTACCCATCATGCACCGCGCGGTTACGCCGACGCCGACGGCGACGGCGACGCCGACGCCGACGCCGACGGCGACGCCGCTCAAGCCGGAAACGGGCGCCTAATGGTACGTTTACACCTGAGAAGAAATCCGCTGCCGCGGTAGCGGATCCGCTCCCGGCGGCGGCGGCGACGAGCGGGTTGCGTTTACATCTATTTCCTTCGAGCAGTGGCGGCGGCGCCAGCTGCGGCAGCGGTTCCCGTAACATCTCGTCAAATATGACGAGAGGGCGCGAGAGTTCCCGCCTCGGCTCTCTCTCCCGGGCGTTGCTGCTCCCGGAACTACGCGTGCTCATGACGTAGGCAGCGTCGCGCTGCGCAAGAATGTCACTTCCGGTCAGCGAAACGCCTCGTTCGGCGGCAGAAATAGGTCCTGGACCTAAACGGCTCGCCGCCGCGTTTTCCGCCCAGCGTTTCGCCCCAGCGGAAAAAGCTGGGCGGATTCGCTAGCGGATCCGCAAGTGTAAACGTACCATAAGAGCTGCGCTCTAAAAAAAAAAAAAAAAAAAAACGCGGTTAGAGAACGCCTCTGTTGCAGATTGGAAAGAATTTGACGCTCACCAGAAAATTTACGACGAGAAACTATTCGCGTCTCCAGCTCGGCGCTCGCCCTCCCACGGCGGAAAAGGGAAGCGCTCTATACTCTGTTTCACCTTCTGTTGTACCGCAGGAAAGGCTACGAGCGCGAGCTCCTTGCTCTATGGCACACCTCGGCGGCACAAGCTCTCGTGCACCAAGGGCAGCTGCCAACGCTATGAGCTCGCGCTTCTAGCCTTCGCTGCGGTACAACATAAGGTGAAACGGAGTATAGTGAGGGTCCCCCGGTTCTCCTGCTCAGCGGGCACGGCGGAACTGCGCGCGATCATGGCTCGCAAAATGTAGTTTCCGAATGCAAACAACACTCTTCACCGTACCAACGTAGTGCTGCAGCCGGTATGGGATTGTACCTCCCTGGAGAGTTTTAGTATTGCGCTTACAAGCAAACGCAAGCGGTGTGCGTTTGCGTTCGAGTTGCGCGCCCCAAGTTGTGCGTGCGCCTTATCGCCATTCGGTATCCAAGACCGCAATTTTCGGCTCCGCGCACGCGCAGTGTGGAACACGCAAAGCTAGCGCAAACACACAGCGCTTGCGTTCGCTCGTATACGCAATACTAAAACTCACTACTGTTTCAGCGGCTTCCAACGCACACGAAACGCGCTGCAGTGAGCAGACGTGCAAGTAGGTAGGCGTTCCTTCGAACTGGAAAGGCTGAGATTGGCAAAACGACGGAGCGTAAAAATGAAAGCAACTAAATGTTATAAAAAATTAGTAATTAAAAAAAAAGTTTTTGTTTTTTTTTTACTTTTGGACATTTGGTTTGGAAGGATATTGGCGGCGATTTCGGACGTTTTGCCGATTGTCAAAAGTCGCGACTTTGATAGCAAAATATACTTTACCCACAATTAATGTAATTTTACATGGATTTCTCACATCAGCTAGAATGTTTTCATTGATTTTAGACTATTTTTTATTACTTGCTAATTAAAAATGCTGCAATTGGCACCACTGATGATAATGAGCACACTTTTGATTGTAATATTTGTTCGCGTGTTTGAAATTAGATCATAAGCACCAAATTATATTAGAGCTTGAAAAATTACGTATTAAAATATCTGAATTTTAATATTATTATTATTATGAATACAAATCGCGGCAATGTATGCCCCCAATTAACGCCGAGATCACGAAAATGCGCCATTTAAACATAATAGTCTTTCCAGAAAGGTATAATTTTGTTTTCTTTTTAGCATATGAAAAACTCTGACATCGTTATGAAGATAGACAAACAGTCAAACACTGAATTTAATATAAAGTTTTAAGCGTCACACGTTGCTATAAAAACACACACACACACTTCAGCTGTCTGACATCGGATTGAGTCTTTGGGTTGTTGCAGTGAGAACAGCGTTTATTAATTTATACGTTTTGTGGACATATCGTAAAAATTGGAATTATTCTATTATCTTGTGCTGGGAATGATGTTAAACCAATTAATCATCTAAATACCCAAACACCCAGTAAAAGGCCCGCAGTTCATTATTTCCCATGACAATTATCTGAGCGAGAAAAGGCAGTGAGAACGCAAAAATATCAGCACTGACTTTTTCAACAATTACAAGTTACAACAACTACAAAATCAGCCTGGATCAAACATGTATGTCACAAAATAAAGTTTCCGCGAACAACTTCTCTAACTAAAAAATTGCGATGTGAGACACATCTTGAGTTATGAAAATTCCGAAATTAAGACCTATATCGAGAAAGTAAATCCAAAAAAGAAGTTAGTTTCGGTTTCGCTCCAGAATTAAAACGCGCATCCTTGCGTAAATATTACGCTAAACACCGTTCTTGTTTTCAGGGTAAAGAGGTGACCTGCGATCATAACACCCTAGCTTCCTCGTATTAGCAGAAATAATTTGTGTCGCTCAGTGAAGCCAGCACACTAGACAGGCTCAACAGCGGCACGTATCTCCGACCCTCACTAAATCCGCCATTTTGGAAAATGAGTGGCGCCACCTATAGTTAGTTGGAGTCGCGAATAAAAGATTGGAACCGCACGATCGGAACGAGGCAAACGACAGACAGAAGCCGTTCGAGACACTTCTGTGTAATGATGTATATTCAATTGATTTATTAGTGTAAATACAGTTTGTGTTTTGTTTTTGCGTTAATCGCCTGATTTAAAGTAAGACGCCCACACGATCTCTTCGATTCTGAAACAGCCTCATTTCGCTGCCTGATACTTTGGATTCATTTGGCTCGGTTCTTCGGCTATTTCGCGTTCCGAGATTTTTCGTACGATACGATTTCCAAATAGCATGTAGACTGTTGATATCGTCATTACAAAAAACGAAATATGCCATATCATCATTACAAAACGAAATATGCCATGTGTCGTGTGTCGTGTCGTAATGCTGCGAAATAATCTACCACAAGTCAGAATGGCGTTGCGTACTAAATAGCGGCCCTAAGAGCTTACTTTTCATGAAGCAGTGCTTTGAAAAATAAAGCTACTCACTCTAAAAGTGTCTGATCTCCTTGTGCGAAAAAAGAAACGAAATGAACCAGTTCACGATACCGTCAGCAGCCATTAGAGTCACAACTTTTTTTTTTTTTTATACTTGGGAGAAGAGCGTGTTGGTTCAAGTGATGGATGAAGAAAGAATAATCAATTAACACTAAGACAACACAACCACATCTTTTTTTTTTCTAGAGCACCGGATTTCAACGGTCACCCCAATTTCTAAACCGGTGTGCGATCTCTAAATGGCACGGAATCAGAACTACTTATATGTTGTACTGCCGAAATTAAAAAAAAAAAAAAATCAACAACCACAAGTTGAGATAGTGTTGCGTCTTATATACGTACTGTTCAAAGCGTAGTTCTAGTGTCACAAAGCTATGCCTTAAAAAATTATTAAAACAATACCTTCCATAATTAAGTGTTCCGATTAGTTTCGATAGTGATCTGACGAGATCATTTCTTTGCCTAGCCGTTTCGGAAACGGTTTAGTATTGGCTGATAGTATATTCCTAGATAATATTTGTCTTATACTTGCAAGGCAAAAATTATTGTGCCTACAGTGCCACAGTGCCTATATTTTTATTCGTGCGATCCTAATCTCCCGGGGACAAAACCGCTGGTCTACCCGTGACGTCACGACGGGGATAGAGCAACCAATCATTACACTGATTTCAAGCTCGTTCTCGCGGCTAATAGAGGCACCAGATTGGCGCGGACGGCTTCCAACTTCGCTCTCAGTCGCAGTTGAAGTTTCCACAAACCTGCGAGTTGTTACAAAGAAAGGGTGACGAAACGATGAACATTGGAGGCTCCCACTTTGCGTTTGACTACGCCATCGCTGCCGCTATGCATCGAGGGAACTTTAGTATTTCAGCACGTGCCCGAACCTCGCTGGAACGCTGCGCGTGAAAAGCACGTAACGGCACGAGCCGTCTCGGACGCTGCCACCTGCTTCTTGTGAACTAAACTTTTGTCGCTTTCACGCATGCGCGAACGCTTGGTGAGGTCAGTTTATTAGAGGGGGTCCACTGGTTTGTGGCTAGGGTAGGCATCGTTATATGGCATATCGAGGATCTGGACCTTCTTTGTGTTTAGTGCCAATTGCTCTTTAGGGAGAAAAATAAAGGGGGAGGGACACAAACCTGTGCCCGAGTTGTCGTCGAGCAAAGCAATAATCGTGAAAATAACCCCGAAGGAAAAAAAAAACGGCAAACGCGTAGGTTCCAGGACATTTCATCGAACGCCGTTTCATCGAAAAAGTGGTCGTCCCGTACCGAAACGTTCATTTACAAAAATTGGCCGGTATTTTTAAACAAAAAAATCCTAATAGCCGGCCAAAAAACGTTGCTAACAAAACAAATTGAAAAATTCGGGGCTAGGGGGTGGCGGAACCCGAATCCATCCGCTTGGGTACACCCCATGCAGGCGTGTCCTCCGTCGTGCCATCCGGGCTTCTGTCGTACGAGAGGACAATGAGCAATTTTCAAATTTTATTGCAGAAACCTATGACGCATTCAATGAAACGGCGTTCTATGAAATGTCCGGTGTAGGTGCGTGTGACCTTCTAGTGCGCAACAGAACCTTAGGTGTCTCAATTTGTGAAAATGTGATGGCTGAAAACCAGCATCGTCTTTCAGGTCCGGGCGATCTTCTGCGGTTCCGATATAAAAAAGGTTCAGATCCATGCCGAAGTCACAAATCTCGGGAAAAAGCTAATAGAAGAAAATCTCACCGCAAGACCGACCTACGCGGAGAAAAGCTCATCGGAATCTTGATGAATGCGGTGAAAACTCACCTACGAGGTTCGTTTTCGGAAATGGCATTATTTTGGTATATGGATAATAAAAACTTTATTTTCCGTATTTTTTTTTTGTTGTATTGACTTATGACTATTGGTGTGATGGGTCCTGCCGCAATTTGGGGGCTCTCTGTGGTCGTCGGGTGCAATGACGAGGTCACTTCGTTACTGTTCACAGAACTCAACGTTAAGGCAATGTCTTTATAGAAAAAAAGACGTGTCTATCCCTTTGTTAATTGTTCCCATTCTGCAAAATTGCGGACTTCTGCTTTTTCATTAATATTGGTGTCTGCAATATACGAATCTTGTATATATCTCTCCGTTTGCGTTCCCCACACGGCCCCCAGAGTAGAGCCGCAAATACTAAATTTAAAAGCTTGATCGTATAATTCTTGAGTGGGTTTATCTCAGCATCTGTCAGATTTTCGGTGAACTGTTCTTTGGTGAGCTTTTCTCCCGTGATCCTCTTGGTGTTGCGCTGTTTTCCGGCGGAGAAAAGCACACCGGAAATCCGGCGGATGCGGAGAAGAGCTCACCAGACTTCGGATAGATGCGGAGAAAAGCTCACCTTTACAAACCGTTTTAACATTATTTCTTCGCAGCTCTCGATATTTTATCGAACTCTGTTCTATCAAAGTCATTTAAATGAACGCCCTGTAATTGAATTCAATTTCATCGAAGCCGTTTCGTAGAACACCGTTTTATCGAACATCATGATGGTTTCTGGCCAGATCGTTTCTTGTTTTTGTAAATAGTGTTTTCTTCTTTGCATCCAAAGGATAAAGATAATGTCACGAATGACAACTGATGAGGCGGTGAATAACAAAAGAAACTAAACGTTTAATGGGGTGAACAAAATAGAAGGTTGGCGTCGCAGGCGTCGATGTCAACGAAACAGCAGGATCGGGACTGACTCCGGCTCTCCACGCGGAGCTCCTTATGTACACGCGTGGGCTTCTGGAACAATCGGCGTAGAAGGTTCGGCGGCTAGAACATTCTAACCTCGAATAAGCAACAGTGTTCTCGAAATTACCAGAACGCGACATTACAGAAACAATAAGAAGGTGAATCCGCGGCCAGGCATCGAAGATAAGCACAGTAACCGTTAGGCCACGGGCGCGCTGCGTATACTTGGCTAGCTGCTCACGCGGCAATATTATGTTCCGTTTTTCTTTTGCTTTGTAGTAAACAATGACCTCTTTCGGTTATGCGGCCTAAGACGAACTTCTAACTTCAGGCCTCATGAAAGGACCGCTTGAAGCGTGAACTTTTTAACTCCCAATTTCTTGACCCAAAATGCCAACAAAAATGGAACATCCTCCCAATGACGAGCTCCGGCGATTGAAAACTAATGACTCTCACCCACCCGCTAAACATCTCCGCCGCCAAAAAAAAAAGAAAAGAAACTTCTAACTTTCATTTGTGCGACCCCAAAACACCAACAAAGAAGCGGAACATCCTCCCAAGGACGCGCTCGGGCTAGGGTGTTTACATGTTTCCGGCGCTCCGCTGTTTAGGGTGGCGACAACGTTTGTGGTACCTGTTGCCGACGAACCAGTGTTGCCTACATCGTTACCATGGCAACCTACACTGTTTTCGTCGACCAATTTGTCACACTCGCCGGTCGTGCGCTCGGACTACGCAGCTAATCCTCGTTAGGGCTAAGGAGCGCTCACCGCTCTCGTTTCGGCGTTCAATGCCGGTCTGTGGCGTTCCATTTTGTCGCGGGAACTCGCGTTTCGATAAAAGCAACGCACACTTCCTGCTCGCAACTTCAAAATATGAAACACCCGAATAAAGAGAGCGACAGCCACGAATACCGCCATCCCGCTGAGCCTCCGACTCCTCTTATGAACGGAAACGGAAGTGGCCTCACAGTGTTGCCGGTGTGTCGATACTACAGAAACTCAACGTTGTGAACGTTTAGCGAACTAAGAAGTGGAAAAAAATGGCGGTGGGAGAGGATCTGGGAAAGGGTATCAAGAAGTTGGCGCCACCCTAAAGCGGAGCGGAAACATGTAGGCACCTTAGCTCGGGCGATATACAACCTATTACTCACTAACGCGATAACCCGCAAAATAACTTCGCCGCCTAAACAAAAAAAAAAAAAAAAAAAAAAAAAAACGAAAGAAAAGAAAAAGAAAAAAGGAAAAAAAAAACGATCAGTTTCGAGAGGCCCCCTTCCTCAAAATCCCGACTGTCAACCCGACGACCTTGAAGATGTAAATAGTCCGGACGCAATAACACATTGCACAATTTCAAGAGCAAGTTGTGCGGACAGACTCATAGATGGCGCCAGGTGACAGCTTGATTTTTTGACGTTTTGATAGGCTACAAACTTTGTTAAAATTTATTAGAATGAGAATCTCTGGAAAAAAATCATGTAAGAGATATATTCAAAAAGTCCTGGTCTTGAATATTGTCGAGCCTAAATTTGCATTTTGGCCCCGGTTTATTTTTAAATGTTGATGAAGAACGGAACAAAAAAAAAAAAGGCTTTTTTTAGCATCTTTAAGTTCCCGTAAAAACTTTTAAGCTTAAAATCGGGAAATGTAGTGCCGCCATATTACTCAGTTTTCTATTATCTTTCTAATAAAACCATTCCCAAGTCAATCCGTTCGGTGGTTCTCGAGAAAAATACTAAAAAGTCGCCATTGTAATTGCATAGGGCTCGGTAGCTGCGATATCCTCTTAAGAGGATATCGCAGCTCCCGAGCCCTATGCAATTCCAATGGCAACTTTTTAGTATTTTTTCTCGAGAGGATATCGCAACTCCCGATCGGCCCCATGCAATTCCAATCGCAACGTTTTAGTATTTTTTCTCGAGAACCACCGGACGGATTGACTTGGGAATAGTTTTATTAGAAAGATAATGAAAAACTGAGTAATATTGCGGTGCTACATTCTCCGATTTTTAAGCTTAAACGTTTTTACGGGAACTTAAAGATGCTTGAAAAAGCCTTTTTTTTCGTTCCGTTCTTCATAAACATTTAAAAATAAACCGGGGCCAAAATACAAATTTAGGCTCGACAATATTCAAGATCAGGACTTTTTGAATATATCTCTTACAATATTTCTTTTTCAGAGATTCTCATTGTAACAAATTTTAACTAAGTTTGTAGCCTATCAAAACGTCCAAAAATCCAGCTGTCACCTGGCGCCATCTATGAGTCTGTCCGCAAAACTTGCTCTTGAAATTGCGCAGTGTGTTATTGCCCCCCGGACTACTTGCATCTTCAAGGTCGTCGGGTTTAAAGTCACTGGATCCTGGGAAAGTAGCGCCATTGCCTTCCCTACCTGCTAGCCGGACACAAACGGATACTAACATACAGACGACCCAAACCTCGCAAGGCGATTGGCTAATCGGTCTACGTTGCCATGGGAATCGCCATCTTGGTCCATTTAAATCTTCGAAGCTTCCAGGGGGTCGTTCTAAACCAGTCGCGCCAAGATCACCATGAAGCATCATCGTACTGGAAGCGTACCTCGCCAATTTAAGAGTCTTTGGCACTTTGTATGTGATCAACTTAATAATCATGCCCATCTCCATGGATCTCTTACAATTATATTGTTCTTCTTGCGTATTTCAAGACAGTAAACTTATTTTTCAGTGCCTCCAAGCACCGACACAGCATCTGGTGGTGGTACGAAGGTGTACGCTTGTTTCGCCGGTGTGTGGTTAGAAAATCTCGGTCTACAAAAAACGACTCCATAAAGGTACCCGTCACCAGCGAATCTAGATTGGCTCACCAAGAACGGAGGGGTCAAGGAGAAATTGCTCATTTCACGGACAAAGATGGCGACCACACGGGGGGAGCTTGGCGTTACTTTCCCAGGATCCAGTGACTTTAGTCGGGTTGACAGTCGGGATTTTGAGGAAGGGTGCCTCTCAAAACAGATCGTTTTTTTTTTTTTTTTTTTGGGGGGGGGGGGGGGGGCGGAGATATTTTGCGGGTTATCGCGTTAGTGAGTAATAGGTTGTACTTTGCCCGAGCGCGTCCTTGGGAGGATGTTCGGTACTTTGTTGGTGTTTTGGGGTCGCACAAATGAAAGTTAGAAGTTTCTTTTCTTTTTTTTTTTTTTGGCGGCGGAGATGTTTAGCGGGTGGGTGAGAGTCATTAGGGAGTTTTCGGTAAATCATTTCCGCTGTACCGCAACGCTCTCCGCAACCAGCTACGCTAGCCGGAACTCTACAGTCAAGGCCATCGGCGCGCCGGCGCAGTAGCGGCTGTTTCGTTGAGGAGGGTTTAGCGGAGGGGGAAACGCGGTTTACGAAAACTCTCTATTAGTTTTCAATCGCCGGAGCGCGTCATTGGGAGGATGTTCCATTCTTTGTTGGCATTTTGGGTGAAGAAATTGGGAGTGAAAGATTTCACACTTCAAGTGGTCCTTGCGTGAGGCCTGAAGTTAGCAAATGCAGGTAGACAAAAGCAACCGAAGCGTCAAAGAGTAGATACTCTCTTACCACTTCTTTGTGTTCGAAGTTGGATAGGTGATTTGATCTGGCGATTTCAAATGTTCTGCAGATATGTATTTAAAATGTTTACTTATTTTAAATGTGGAAGAACCATATGTGAGTTCGTCGATTTTGTTTTAAGTTCGACATTCGCTTTGCATATCAACTTGTGGAGGCGGATTTCTACCGAAATAAAACAAACATTGCGAAAAAATTGACCGCATCTCCACGTGGTGAATGATGTTGCTTGGGGCGAAGCTCTGGTGGTGCTTGTCTGCGTAGACGCCGAGCCGCAGCATGCCGAGCCTTTTCATTCATGTCAGTAGGAGAATGTGTGGTTTTCTTCTTTTTCTTTTTTTAAGTAGACAGATGGGATGATATCTCAGAACCCCCTACTCTTTTTTTTCTTGTTTTTCTTTGGGCCTTTTCATTCATGTCAGTAGGAGAATGTGTGGTTTTCTTCTTTTTCTTTTTTTAAGCAGACAGATGGGATGGCATCTCAGAACCCCCTACTCTTTATTTTTCTTCTTTTTCGTTTTTCATAATTTTTTTTCATCTTTTTTTTTTCAATTTTTTTTTTGCCCTACACGAGCACGTGAGCATGTGCTCACGCGCTCGTGAGTACGTGATCTCACGAGCAGAAGCACGAGCTCCCGACGCCGGGCCTACGGCGGACGGCGGACGGCGGACAGACAAAAATTTCAGTGAAGCTCAACAGAACAAGCTTTTTGGTAGTAGGCGTGACACGTTGCTATTTGGCAGTTGTGAAAGTCGCGCTGAAGATTCTTTGTTTGACCCGAACCAACACCCTCTTGATCAAGTATTTTATGAAATAGAGGCGAATGTATTAGACAAGAACACGCACATCTTTTATTATGGTGTTCGTCGATTGTACTGTCTTGGCTGCGATGAGCCCTTGGTCGGCTGTTACTGTTGGGCGGCGGACAAAATATCTCACCGGAGAACGGGCGGCGGAGAAAAGCTCGCTAGTGAAATGCTCACTGCAAAACCGACAAATGCGGAGAAAAGCTCAGTTAAGAAATATTTTATTATTGTTTGCACTGCGGTGTTTATATTTAAAACTCACGTCCGCACTTTGCTCAGCGCTCGTGCTGCGCTTTTGCGTGTTCGTATATTTGTAAAACCAAGTGTTCTCGTTCAGCCCCAGAAGAATAGCTTACCTTCTAAGAAAAATGGGGAAGAGGAAGACGAATCCACAGTTTTGCTTAATGTGAACATGTAAAAAAGTGGGGAACGCTTTTTTTTTCTGTTAACGTTTACATGGAGACAGGACATTGCCTCAATGTTGAGTACTACGAAAAGCAACAATGTGACCTCCGTCTTGGCACCCGACGACTCCTGACCTCCCAAAAAGTATCAAGTTCGTCTTAGGCTGCATAACCGAAAGAGGCCATTGTTTACTACAAAGCAAAAGAAAAACGGAACATATTGCCGCGTGAGCAGCTAGCCAAGTAGGCAGCGCGCCCGTGGCCTAACGGTTACCGCGCTTATCTTCGATGCCTGGCCGCGGATTCACCTTCTTATTGTTGCTGTAATGTCGCGTTCTGGTAATTTCGAGAACCCTGTTGCTTATTCGAGGTTAGAATGTTCTAGCCGCCGAACCTTCCACGCCGATTGTTCCAGAAGCCCACGCGTGTACATAAGGAGCTCCGCGTGGAGAGCCGGAGTCAGTCCCGATCCTGCTGTTTCGTCGATATCGACGCCTGCGACGCCAACCTTCTATTTTGTTCGCCCCATTAAACGTTTAGTTTCTTCAGTTATTCACCGCCTCATCATTTGTCATTCGTGACATTATCTTTATCCTTTGGATGCAAAGAAAAAAACACTATTTACAAAAACGAGAAACGATCTGGCCAAAAACCATCATGATGTTCGATAAAACGGTGTTCTACGAAACGGCTTCGATGAAATTGGATTCAATTACATGGCGTTCATTTAAATGACTTTGATAGAACAGAGTTCGATAAAATATCGAAAGCTGCGAAGAAATAATGTTAAAACGGTTTGTAAATGTGAGCTTTTCTCCGCATCTATCCGAAGTCTGGTGAGCTCTTCTCCGCATCCACCGGATTTCCGGTGTGCTTTTCTCCGCCGGAGAACAGCGCAACACCGGAGAACAGCGCAACATCACGGGAGAAAAGCTCACCGAAGAAAAGTTCACCGAAAATCTGACAGATGCTGAGATAAACCCACTCAAGAATTATACGATCAAGCTTTTAAATTTAGTATTTGCGGAGAGGTATAAACGGAGAGATATTTACAGGAATCGTATATTGCAGACACCTAAAGGAATGAAGAAGCAGAAGTCCACAGTTTTGCAGAATGGGAACAATAACCAAAGGAATAGACACGTCTTTTTTTTCTATAAAGACATTGCCTCAACGTTGAGTTCTGTGAACAGTAACGAAGTGACCTCTTCATTGCACCCGACGACCACAGAGAGCCCCCAAATTGTGGCAGGACCCATCACACCAAAAGTCATAAGTTACAACAAATAAAACAAATACTGAAAATAATGTTTTTATTATTCATATACCAAAATAATGCCATTTCCGAAAACGAACATCGTAGGGGAGTTTCCACTGCATTCATCAAGATTCCGATGAGCTTTTCTCCACATCGGTCGGTCTTGCGGTGAGATCTTTTCTATTAGCTATTTGCAGAGATTTGTGACTTCGGCATGGATCTGAACCTTTTCTATATCGGAACCGCAGAAGATCGCCCGGACCTGAAAGACGATGCTGGTTTTCAGCCATCACATTTTCACAAACTGAGACACCTAAGGTTCTGTTGCGCACTATACTCCGTTTCACCTTATGTTGTACCGCAGCGAAGGCTAGAAGCGCGAGCTCACAGCGTTGGCAGCTGCCCTTAATGCACGAGAGCTTGTGCCGCCGAGATGTGCCCCAGAGCAAGGAGCTCGCGCTTGTAGCCTTTCCTGCGGTACATCATAAGGTGAAACAGAGTATAGAAGGTCACACGCACCTACACCGGACATTTCATCGAACGCCGTTTCATTGAATGCGTCATATATAGGCTTCTGCAATAAAATTTGATAATTTCTCATTGTCCTCTCGTACGACAGTCGCCTGGATGGCACGACGGAGGACATGCCTGCATGGGGTGTACCCAAGCGGATGGATTCGGCTTCCGCCGCCTCCCCCTCCACTAGCCCCGAATTTTTTGTTTAAAAATACCTGCCAATTGTTGTAAATGACCGTTTCGGTACGGGACGACCACTTTTTCGATGAAACGGCGTTCGATGAAATGTCCTGGAACCTACGCGTTTGCTGTTTTTTTTTCCTTCGGTTTTTTTCACGATTATTGCTTTGCTCGACGACAACTCGGGCACAGGTTTGTGTCCCTCCCCCTTTATTTTTCTCCCTAAAGAGCAATTGGCACTAAACACAAAGAAGGTCCAGATCCTCGATATGCCATATAACGATGCCTACCCTAGCCGCAAACCAGTGGACCCCCTCTAATAAACTGACCTCACCAAGCGTTCGCGCATGCGTGAAGGCGACAAAAGTTTAGTTCACAAGAAGCAGGTGGCAGCGTCCGAGACGGCTCATGCCGTTACGTGCTATCCACGCGCAGAGTTCCAGCGAGGTTCGGGCACGTGCTGAAATACTAAAGTTCCCTCGATGCATTGCGGCAGCGGTGGCGTAGTCAAACTGCCTGGTCCCGTTTTCTCGAACGCGAACCGTGGGTTAAAGTTAACTATTGTCCCTAGAAGGGGGAATTCTAGGTCACGTGACTGGGAGAGCAGGGGCGCCGAGGGAGGAGCAATACCTACAAGCAAAATGGCCGCGACGTCGCTTAATGAGGGCTAATAGTTCTGCATGGTTCTGCTGAACATTCATTTCGATCCGGCTGTTATATTAATGACGCGCCATCAACCTATTAGCACGTCAAGCAAAGCGGTAGCTCAGAGGGACTACTAAACTAACCGACGGCAGCATTCCGCGAACGCATCACTCTTCAGCAGTCCGGGATCCAAGACATATGACGGTACATAAGCCTTGCAAGTGTTTTTATGGTGAGTAAAAAAATGTTTTGCGGACAAGTGTTCGTATATATTTATACTAACACGTTTAATTTGTTACGCTATGCAAGCCAACTCGTGAACAGCTATTACTTTGCGGAAGGGGGTTATCCTCGATAAAGTCTTCGTTCCGGGTGAACAGCTGGGACATTGTATACTGTTTTTTGTTCGCAGTGCGCCGACAGTATGCCGACAGCATCAAGGTTTTTACATATCCCCGGTGGCCAGCAATCCAACGGTGACGAGAATCTTTGCTTGTGGAGACTCAAGAACAGACAACCGTTTCGCTGGTGTCCACACCCATTCTAATCGTTGTTCTAACCCGCGCTCGTCCTGAGCGCGCGCTATAGCTTCACCCGCGTCCCGAGCCATCTTTATTCTCTTCCTTTTAAATCGCCACAACCTTTACGCGGGTGTATCTCAAAACATCCCATTCGCATTTGAACCTTGCGCATTTCGTCCCATTCTCATTTGGTCCTTCTCGTTTGAACCTTCTCGTTTGAACCTTCTCATAAGATCCGAATCGTTTTTTTCGCAACTGGACCCATTCTCATTTCGCCCGTTCGCGCTACGACCGAATGGCACTAGTTCGGCATGCTTCTAACGTCGTTATGCCTTCGCGGCTTTGTTGATGAGCCTTACCTTGCTTGGGCCCCCAACATACCATCATATATTTGTTATATGTAGAGGTACGCACTGAGAATCGTACAATGACGCCTACTTCCCTTCCTCTAAGGAAACGAAAAAAAAAAGCGATGAACATTTAATTTGGAAACTTTGTTTGAACAGAAATAGCATCGAACTGGTGGCATTGTTCCAAGTCGAGAGACCTCAAACAACGTGACATTTCGGAATATGATCTGGCTGCGATAAATAGTTGGTCTGTTTTATTGTCAGCTAGTAGCTTTTCATGACGACCTCGACGTACTGCTAAAATCCTTAGCAGAGAGAGGTTGCCGGTAGCGTGAGACACACACACACACACACACACACGCACACGCACACGCACGCACACGCACACGCACACGCACACGCACACGCACACGCACACGCACACGCACGCACGCACGCACGCACGCACAAAATATATCAATGTATTTACTAATATTACTCGAAAAGAAAACAATTTTGGTATGGAAAGAGTCAAGTGCGACGGGTCAAAGCTAGATATTTTTGAGAATGGCTGTTTTGAAAAGGGCCAGGTGAGAAGGGCGAAACGAGAACAGGCCCAAATGAGGAGGGTTGAACTGCGAAAGACGAAACGGGAAAGGGCCAAATGCGACGGGTCAAAGCGAGAAGATCTTTTTGAGAATGGTTGTTTTGAGAAGGGCCAAGTGAGAAGGGCGAAACGAGAACGGGCTCAAATGATAACCACCCCCTTTACGCTGAAGCAGTGCCGCTGCGTTTGGTTCTGACCGCGACAGTCGGTCGATGCATCCACCAATGGGAAAGAAATCAACCTTGCCGATGTCATCTGCAGAAGTCGCAGAAACGAGAAATAAACATATCGTTTCCGTTATCAAAGTACAAATGGGTTCGCAAATCACTTTGTTAGTAAGTCCGCAGTCGGTCGGTGGGCTAATCGGTGGATCGGTTGGGCAAACGGAAGAGGGGAAAACGGATCGCAGAAACGTGCGTCGCAAGGAACAAAAACGAGACTACAGCACCGGCGTTGCCAGACTGGAAGGCACACAGGAAAGCTATGCGTTGTTTAGGGCGAAACATATTGAAGGAAATGTTTCTTACATTTTCGAATATTCGTCGACAAACTCTAGCATAGTAGCTAACCATCTGAAGCAAATACATTGGTCTTCAAGTACAACATTACTATATTTTGAGTTAAAATATCATACTACATCGATAAAAACCAGCGGAAAAAGAGGATAAACAAAATGATTGGCTTTTTTTCACCGATAGATGACGCATCTTACTGCCCAATCAAAAATAAGTATTGTTGTTCTATATCCATCTGTTTATTACAGTTCCTAGGTACTTTTTTCTTCCTAGGCACCGTGGTTTACCAAAATGGGTTTACCATCGCTTCGAGAAAACCGGCCCTGGTGAGATGGGTCTGTTCTCTTTGAGAGTTGCGTTATCCCCAGCGCAAAGTGGGAGCCTACAATGTTCGTCGTTTCGTCACCCTTTCTGTGTAACAACTCGCAGGTTTGTGGAAACTTCAACTCCGACTGAGAGCGAAGTTGGAAGCCGCCCACGCCAATCTGGTGCCTCTATTAGCCGCGAGAACGAGCTTGAAATCAGTGTAATGATTGGTTGCTCTATCCCCGCCGTGACATCACGGGTAGAGCGGTTTTGTCCCCGGGAGATTAGGATCGCACGAATAAAAATATAGGCACTCTGGTACTGTAGGCACGATAATTTTTGCCTTGCAAGAATTAGGCAAAAATTATCGTGTAATATACTATCAGCCAATACTAAACCGTTTCCCAAACGGCTAGGCAAAGAAATGATCTCGTCAGGTCACTATTGGAACTAATCGGAACACGTAATTATGGAAGGTATTGTTTTAATAATTTTTTAAAGCATAGCTTTGTGACACTAGAACTACGCTTTGAGCAGTAGGTATATAAGACGCAACACTATCTAAACTTGTGGTTATTGATTTTTTGGCACTTCGGCAGTACAACATAAAGTTCTGATTCCGTGCCATTTAGAAATCGCACACCAATTTAGAAATTGGGGTGACCGTTGAAATCCGGTGCTCTAGAAAAAAAAAATGTGGTTGTGTTGTCTTAGTGTTAATTGATTATTCTTTCTTCATCCATCACTTGAACCAACACGCTCTTCTCCCAAGTATAAAAAAAAAAAAAAGTTGTGACTCTAATGGCTGCTGACGGTATCGTGAACTGGTTCATTTCGTTTCTTTTTTCGCACAAGGAGATCAGACACTTTTAGAGTGAGTAGCTTTATTTTTCAAAGCACTGCTTCATGAAAAGTAAGCTCTTAGGGCCGCTATTTAGTACGCAACGCCATTCTGACTTATTTCGCAGCATTACGACACGACACATGGCATATTTCGTTTTGTAATGATGATATGGCATATTTCGTTTTTTGTAATGACGATATGAACAGTCTACATGCTATTTGGAAATCGTATCGTACGAAAATCTCGGAACGCAAAATAGCCGAAGAACCGAGCCAAATGAATCCAAAGTATCAGGCAGTGAAATGAGGCTGTTTCAGAATCAGAGAGGTCGTGTAACGCAAAAACAAAACACAAACTGTATTTACACTAATAAATCAATTGAATATACATCATTACACAGAAGTGTCTCGAACGGCTTCTGTTTGTCGTTTGCCTCGTTCCGCTCGTGTAGTTCCAATCTTCTAGTTTTTCGTCGTACCAATCTGCAAGAGAGTCGTTCTCTAACCGCGTTTTTTTTTTTCTTCCTAATCCGGTAAGAATGGGACAAAGGGCCCCCTTCGCGATGGCCTCGGAGGCCCACAAAGCCATTTTCGCAGCTCGCAGGGCGGAGGGACGGGATGGCTTTCAGGGTCAAGCCGTCCGCTGATAACCGGAACAAAAAGACAAGCTTTTTCTTTATTTTTGTTTTGAAATGGCACTATATCGCGTAAGCAGGTGAGTACAAAGGCTTCCTCCCCAGAGCCATCTGGATTCTGGAAAAGTTCCTATCGGAGATGAAATTCTACTGCGATATCCTATCCGGTTACCCTCACGCACTTTTAATAGAAGTTATGGGGTCTTTGTTGAAGAAGGTTAAAGGGGATAGTAGCAGAAGGAAAAATATACAAAAGAAGCGCCCAGTCGTAGTACCGTACCTGCATAAATATTCTCACAATTTAAAGCAGATCGCCAACAGGTATGATGTCCCCGTGGTGTTTTTGGCCCCCTTAAGGTTATCCAAGATCTGCGCAAAAGTGGGGTCCGTCCTTGACAAACGTTTACAAGCCGTATGCAACAAGAGGCACAAGAACAAGTTCGTTACCTGCACGGACGGTGTGGCCTACAAAATCCCTCTGACCTGTGGTAGATGCTATATAGGACAGACTGAACGATGCGTCAACGACCGGCTTAGAGAACATTTCTATTCACTTCAAGCCACGGTCGGAAGACACTTGCCTACACACTGTCGCTCCTGCCAGTGCACACGGACTTTTGGTGAAACAACTGTTCTTGGGAGATTTCAAGACCGGACTACTCGAGATATCTTCGAGGCTTTTCAAATTCAAAAGCTAGGACAGCAATGCGTCAGCCAACCGTCCCTGTCGCTGAGTGCTAAGGAGGTGTCTTTTTTGGCCAACGCCTATGCGCAGTAACTTTGGCCGGCCAAGGGTGAAAGTACCGTTTTCTAATTTTTCCATTTATTTTTTTTACCTTTTTTCATTTCTTTTTTCCTTTTCCTTCTTTCCTTCTTTTTCTCAAATCTTCCTTTTCTTCTTTTTCGTTTTCTTTTATCTTGTGTTCACTTCATGTGGGGTTCAATTTTCGTAGCTTCTTTTTCCTTCGTTTCACTTCTTTTTAAATAAATCAGTTGGGAGTCAGCGCTCTTTCGTTCTACTGTCCTTTTCTCTTCCGCAAACGTTTTGTGCGCTGTTTAATATTAGTGATGTACCAACTAGCTCAAATTACCACTTTACTACAGCTCCTTTCCTTCCGCTCTCCCGGGGTGGCGGTCCCGTCGCGCGTGTCTAGTTTCCTCCGGCTCCTCGGGGCGGGTCTGTGTCGTGCGCTAAACAGCTTCGCTGGTCATCCACCTTCACAGGGTGGAGTGG
This sequence comes from Ixodes persulcatus, assembly GCA_013358835.2. Classification (NCBI taxonomy): domain Eukaryota; kingdom Metazoa; phylum Arthropoda; class Arachnida; order Ixodida; family Ixodidae; genus Ixodes; species Ixodes persulcatus. The sequence goes on from JABSTQ010009691.1 coordinate 106,738, forward strand.
CTCATGATTTTTTTTCTTCTGGTTTTACGTTTTGTGTGAAGCGATACAATATTGTGTGGCCGCTAGCTGTGACGAAGAGACAAGGGACACACAAGAGTGTCAAATACTGTGAATACAGAGCGGTGGTGTTTTGTTTCAATACCGGTTACAACACATGCAATGAAAAACGCTCCTTGTTTCGGATGCCGAGCGACGCCTCCTTGTTCGCGGAATGGGATCGTCTAATTAAAAAAAAAAACAACAACAACAAAAAAAGCTCTACTGCGTCACGCGATTTTATTTCTTTCTGAAGGGAAAAAGAAACCGGTACAGAAAAAAAAGGAGTCTAAGAAGAAAGTGTGACCTGTGTGACATGTCGGACAGCAGTTTAAGTTGCTCCATTTATCTTGCCAGTCTAGTTTTTGATTTTCATATAAGCACGCTCACTAGACGCAAAATGTACAGCTGTCAAAAAAAAAATAGTTTGGAGAGAAAAGTATTGCATATTACGTCATACTCAAAATTCACTTTCTTAATGCTGGCATGTACGGTGAGATAGACATATATTCTTCTTTAACAAAAAAAAAAAAAAAAAAAAAAAATTGAAGAAGCGGGATTATGTAAGAAATTGATTGTCCCTAAACGTCATTTGCGCTTTGGATATAAGCTTCTGCCGCTCGCGCAAGTCCCGCTTTTTCACAGGGGTGTGAGATAGGATTCTACCTGACGAAAATAAAGAATAGCACCATTTTCACGCCAAACAAAGCAAATCTGCTGCGACGGCGCCAGGCTACTGCCAGCCTCGCAGAAAAAGGAAAAAGCATCCAGGGGGAACACCTTTTCCACAAAGGCGCAGCCATCTTGAATGTCGCCTCCTCTGGTATGCGGTAAAACATCGGTTTGATCTCTCCACGCCGCTGGAGGCGTTTACGAAAAATGCGTGATTGTCACACATTCTTATTTTGCCTCACCTATATTTATCTCGCATACTCCAGGTTTAAGGGGGATTAAACCGCTCGTCACTCAATGGGCAAATTTCGCCACACAAACCTGAGTTTCAGGAATGCACGACAGTATTCATTCTTTTGGAGGTTATGTATGATAACGTAATGAAGGTTGTGCGGCCCTTGGAATTTTCTTTTAGAGCGCTGGAGATTTTTAATAAAATAGTGAAATATGACCGTTCTGACTGTTTTTAGCACCTTTTGAGGCATTTTTGAAAATAGAATTATTTAGAAGACAAACGTGACAAAACGCTTGGCCGTACGTACTAGGGGTGCCTATAATCTTAATTTTAAGACCATGACGAGAAAGCAAAATATTGTTGTATTTGCGTATTTGTGTAAATAAAATCACCCTGTTAATTTTATTTCCAACTTGATAAACGAGATGGCGACACTAGTACTAAATGCCTCAAACCAGAGATTTCTCTTGCTGTTGCTGTTGTTTTTTTTTTTTCTCTCGAGCTCGAATTCGACCGCGATGTCTCGTTGCTCGTGGATCGGTAGCACGTGTAGCGAAAGCTCACGCTGTAAAGCTCACTAATCGTGCATTCAATCCACCGCCTCTGCCCGTTTCAATCTGGATGAGCATCGTACCGGCGTGCTGTCATGTATGATGTATCACTATTGCGTGATGCACGTTTAAGATGTCAAATAAGCAGTGGTATACTGCACTGTCTTTCATCTCCAACGAAGGCACCAGATTCCCTCAGAGCTGACCAACTTCCCGCTGTATAAACATAGACACACCTGAATACCAATTGATGGCTCCGTTGGTCGGCACTTTTTGAACGTTGCGAAAAAAGTGTAACTACGAGGGTTGTCCGTAAAATAAGGTTCCCAGTAAGTTTTCACAATGAAAAACATGTTTATTGGTATTGAATAATACATTTTTGGAAAGCTTAGACTTTCCCCTTTTTTTCGACATAATCGCCGTTGATATCAATGCATTTTTGATTGTGGTGTACCATCTTCTTTATGTCTGAGTCCTAGAACTCTCCCGCCGCGCCGTGAAGGTAGCTGAAAACCCCTTTTTTCAGCTCCTCTCCGGTTGTGAAATGCGTCCCACCTAGGTGTTTTTTTGTTTTTTTTTTCGATTCAGGAAGGAGATGGTAGTCACTTGGGGTTATGTCTGGGCTCTAGGGCGGGTGTGTGACAGTATCCCATTCAAATTTGTTGATGAAATTGTTTGTTACACGGGCGATGTGCAGACCAGCGTCGTCCTGATGGAAACGCACTCCCTTCGTGAGCATGCCTCTACTCTTATTCTGAATCGCGAGGCAAAGGTTTTTCAAAGTCTCACAGTAGCGGTCCGCATTGATTGTTGTACTGGCAGGCATAAATTCGCACAACAATAACCCCTTCCTGTAGGAAAAGACGCCCGTCATCACTTTGCCGGCAGACATTGTTTGTTTGAAAGTTCCGTTGCTTAAGCGACTCTGGATGTTTCCACTGACGGGATATTTGTTTGGTTTCCGGTGTCGTGTAGTGGACCCACCGACGCGGTGTTTTTGAATGTCCACCGGCGCGGTGTTTTTTCCAGAAAAAAAAAAAAACGATTCACAAAGCGTAATTCGCACCTGGCGGGAGAAGCGAGTGGGAGCTCCATTTCTAACGGCTGCCAAACCAAGACTCATCGTCGCAGACAGCTCGCCGGGGCGGGGACTGGGAGAGAGGGAACCAAGCTACACGCCAGTTTCGGCGGATCCCGCGTAACAGCGTTCCTCGCGACTGCAGCTCCTTGGGAACCTTATTTTACGGACAACCCTCGTATACTCCGTTTCACCTTATGTTGTACCGCAGCGAAGGCTAGAAGCGCGAGCTCATAGCGTTGGCAGCTGCCCTTGGTGCACGAGAGCTTGTGCCGCCGAGATGTGCCCTAGAGCAAGGAGCTCGCGCTTGTAGCCTTTCCCGCGGTACAACACAAGGTGAAACAGAGTCATCAGCAGACTCCTAGCGAAAGGCCTGATAAGGCTGTGAGGGCGATACTTTTGTTGATTCTATTCTTTTTTTTGTGTGCTATGTTAGCGCGCGTGGTCAAACGCTTGCATACGCTACAAGCGTGGCTCGTAAGCACCCTAAGCTCGTGCAGGGTTGAGCAGAGATATCCTAGGGTGCCTCAATGTCCTTCTTTTTAGGGTGATGCCACCCTTTGTAGTACCGGATGCCGTCAGCACGCGCTCACGGGTAAAATACTAATAAATCGACGATAGATATTTATTGAAGCATGGAGAGGTAAGCCGGAGTTTGTGCTTTCTCTGGCTAGCTACTCCGTGGGGAAGGGTAGAGGGGAATAAAGACGATTAGAAAAAGAGTAAGTCACGCGCACGTAAACACAACACACACACGCACACACTCAAAGTTGATCGATCAGTCCGGTGTCTTCGACATACTTTTGTAGAGATTTTAAGATGATGTGTTGATGCCGCTTGTTTGTCTATGGGCCTAGGATTTTTTTTTCATTGAATGGTCTGGGGTCCTGCTGGTGAAGTATTCTTTTCATGGATTCGCGTTGAGTTTGGTATATGCTCTACATCCTCTTGGCAGTTGCATGTGGTGCACATTGGAGTGTCACTTCGGCCAAGAAGAAAATTATAGCTGCCAGTGTAAGCCACCCCGAGTCGTAGCCTGTGGTACAGAGTTTAGAGTTTTCTAGGTAGGGTATCTGGTAGTTGCGTTGTCAATTCTGGATCCACTGAATGTAATTTCCTATTTTGATGAACTGATGAAGACCACGACTGCATAATCATAGTGTTAATTACCTTCTTTATGGAGCATTTTATGTCATATTTGGTGAATGGAACTTTTTGAAGCTTTCTGAGTTTGTGTCCGGTTTTAGCAGCCCTGTCAGCTTGTTCATTTCCGCTGATGCTGCTGTGACCTGGAATCCATTGCAGTATTATGTGATGTCCTATGTCAGCGGCTTTGGCGTATACTCGTCCCACCTGTAATTGAAGAGCATTATTGCTGCATGATCTTCCAAATATCATTAGGCTTTTAAGAGCATCAATGCAGTCGGTTAGGATGACACATTTTTGTATATTAGTTGATTTCGAAATATAAATAATCACCAACAGAATACCATGTAGTTCGGCTGTTGTAGATGCTGTTCGGTGGGATAGCCGTGCGGTCTCAAGTACATTGTTCTGGGGAATTACGAAGGCAGTGGAAGACGATGTTTCAGTAGTGGATCCATCAGTATATACTAATACATGACCTTTGTATACGTTAGATACGTGAAGCATTGTTTGTTGAAATCGAACGGGTATCGCTGTGTTCTTGATTGCCCCCATTCCAGGTACCAGTCAAGGTACCATTCCAGGTAAACAAAATGTCGCCATAGCACAGTCAGCGCCACAAATCCGTGCCGGGACACGCTCTTTCACGCGCTTCTGAACAAAAGAAGAAAAATAAAAGTGTGGGACCAATTGGCCAGATGTCTCCACCCTAAGCAAAGCGCACATGAAGGGACCCTACTAATATGTATTTGGAAATAAAAAAAAATACTTGAATGAGTTGCAAAGAAGGCTAAAATACAGGGTGTCACAAAAGAAAATTTACAGGGTTTTTATTTCCGCAAAAATAAACTAGGCATCGCCGAACGCTCATTCTCTGCCCAAAGGTAGCCCTTGAGGTCACAACCAGATGCCAAAGTTTCAGCCCGATCCGATAACTTAGTCAAAAGTTATAAGTGATTTTCTGAAAATTTCAATGGGAAAATGGCGGCCGACGGAGTTTTCGAATACATGGGGCTCTATGGCACCAGAAACGGAAAACGGGCGAAAATAGGCTACATTTTCCCATTGAAATTTTCAGAAAATCACTTATAACTTTTGATTAAGCTATCGGATGGGGCTGAAACTTTGGCATCTGGTTGTGACCTCTAGCGCTACCTTTGGGCGGAGAATGAGCGTTCGGCGATGCCTAGTTTATTTTTGCGGAAATAAAAACCCTGTAAATTTTCTTTTGTGACACCCTGTACTTATTCCGAACAACATTTATTTTATGAAACATTATTTCAGATATTTTCATTCTCTGTAGACCTTGTTTGGTGGCTAGTGGATATGAAAAACAAAAAAGAAGCATGAATTCTATTATTTTGAACAATTACAGTATATTTTCTTAACCAACAAACAGGTGCGTACTCTAAGATGCAAATTGAATTTTGACGTTAGCGTTTTGGCGCCCAAAACAATTTTTTTTTTTTTTGTAAATTTAACACTTCCCGTTTTGCGGATTACTAAGAAAACCAATCGGGCCATCAATAGGTAGAAAATACGTTTCTACCTAAGGTGAGGCGTACGTTTCTTTTTTTTTCTTTTTTTCTCTTCACCTTTCTAATTTTTAGGCAAAATCAAATGAACCTCTAAATAACTTTAGTATCTTCATAAGTAACCTCGGGAGTTCACTATGCTATTGTTTGTTACGAACACCTCTTTCAACGGTGATTTTCGCCCGCGAAACGTGTTTAGTCATTATTTTGCTAACGCTGTCCTCGTCATCCCCGGACCCCTTCATCACCATATTTTCCCTTCCCTTTCCCCGCATTCACCCTCATCAACCTACAATAACCCAGGCCCGTGAAACGTGCCCACCGTGAGCGAGGCAAATGTCACGTCTGGCAAACAACACAACCAACCAACCAACCAACCATCTTACTATGTCACGGTAGAACGAAGCGGTGCTACCTTAAAAAAAAAGAAAAAACAATATTGGGTTGTGTTTATGTTTATACAGCCTAGAACTTGGTTTGCCTCGACGGGCGACGAGTCTCCCAGCTGTAGATGAGAAATCTAGCCAGTGCAGTACAACCGCTAGCCTGAGGTCTTTAACGTGCATCACGCAATAGTAATAATATACGACCGTGCCGGTACGATGCTCATCTAGATCGAAACGGGCAGGGGTGGGGATTGAACCCAGGATCCCTGGGTTATACAGCGCGAGCTTTCGCTCCACGTGCTCCTGGTGTGCTCTAGCCCACTCGACCACCGATCCTTTTTTTTTCTTTATTGCACTTGGCCACCGATCCCTCTTTATCTGTCTGGACTCAAAAATAGACCGATCTCACCAGCCAGTTTGACTACGCCACCGCTGCCGCAATGCATCGAGGGAGCTTTAGTCTTTCTGCACGTGCGACAACCTCGCTGGAGCTCTGCGCGTGTGGAGCATGAGGCTGGCACGAGCCGTCTTGTGCATTGCTGCCTGCCTCCTGCGAACTAAAGTTATGGCGGCGTCACGCATGCGCCGAACGCTTGGTGAGATCGGTCTATTGGGTTGTGTGTATGTTTATACAGCCTAGAACTTGGTCTGCCTCAACGGGCGACGAGTCTCCCAGCTGTAGACGAGCAATTTTGCCAGTGCAGTACAACCGCTAGCCTTTCGATGGGTTTGCGTTTGTCTTGCAAGTGGCGTCAAATGCGCCAGTGCACGAGGCCCGTGTCTCGAGCGGCTCTTGGAAGCAGTTGTCGGCGCAGTACTGAAATGAGCGGCCCTTGCAAGCGAATGGCAGCGGAGCACCCGCTCCTCGCACGTGTCTTGCGCGTTTCCGCAACAATGGTTGGCGGTACTTGAAAGCGTGAATTTTATCAAATGAATTCAGTCTGCAGTTGTCGGCGCAGTACTGAAATGAGCGGCCCTTGGAAGCGAATGGCAGCGGAGCACCCGCTCCTCGCACGTGTCTTGCGCGTTTCCACAACAATGGTTCGCGGTACTTGAAAGCGAGATTTTTATAAATGAATTTAGTCTGCACTTGCCGGCAGCGTCTTCAACTTATGGAATTTATGAGGATAACTCGAGTGCAACATGGCTTTGTGTATTTGGGTGGTTCTTTTTCGCTGACATTCAGACAGACGGAAAGTGTCCTTGCTTGCCATACCCGTTGCCAATCTTGTCAGCTGCTGTGCACTTGGCGCGCGATTGCGGACGACTGGTAGAGCCGCGCCACTTGTTTGGACAGAGAACTCCTTGGTACAGTTTACGGGTGGGAAGCGGTTGCTTCTTGTTGCTTTTGACTCGACGCGCAGAAGTGTGGACCTCTTCGACGAGGTCCACATCTCTGGACGTGCAGAAGTGTGGACCTCGCCACTAAATGAGCGATGCTTAGGGTCGGCACTCTGTTCCCCAATATTGCTGTGGGCGCCGCTATCTTGGTACTTGTACAGAGCAGACGCAACTGCCGATCGTCATGATTCAAAAGTGCAACTTCCTCGGCATTTAATTTGGTGTTCGGAAGCTCATGTATTATTGCTTTGCTCTGTCGCGAAGCGTTTAAACATTTGTGGAGGACGTAAAAGCGTTTCCTGTGATTTCAGATAAATTTTCAGATAACTGGCAGCCATGATTTTAAGCCACAATATGGACAAGTGTCGTTACCCTGAAGCGTAGCTTATTTAGTGGCACTAGGGAAGATCATGGCGGAACAGCGCAGCACTGAGCTAGATTTCTGACGCCATGTTCTTCTATATATAGTGTCACTAAATAAGCTACGCTTCAGAGTAACTACACTTGTTCATATTGTGGCTTAAAATCATGGTTGCCAGTTATCTGAAGAATTAACTGAAATCGCAGGAAACGCTTTTCCGTCCTCCACAAATGTTTCAACAGTTCGCGACAGAGCAAAAAAAATTTATATGAGCTTCCTAACACCGAATCTAATGCAGAGGAAGTCGCACTTTTGAATCATGACGATCGGCAGTTGCGTCTACTCTGCACAAGCACCAAAATGCCGGCGCCCACGACAATGTTGGGGAACAGAGTGCCGATACTCTAAGCGCAGCTCATTTAGTGGCTCTAGTTCTTCCCAGAAGTGGCGCACGGCACGTGTCTCTAGCATTTCCACAAAAATGATTGGCGCAACTTTTCCCAGGATAGATGGGCTTTACTTCACACAACCTAAGAGCGGGTTTACAAACCAGTATTCAGACGAAGAGCAGGCCGATATACGACATAGGAAGTGCAAAACTGCCACTTTATTTCTTTTTTGTTTTCTAGCTTTAAAGTAAGCTCAATTTGTTGTTTTTTTTGTTTTTTTTTTGTTGCAAAACAACATTTGCGTAATAAATGTGGTGGTCCAAACGGCCGCAACGCCGCACCTTGTACTTTCGATAATTTCGAACGTGGATTGAACTTCGAATTCATTCGGAAATCAGAGCTTATTCTACGTTTTGTAAGCCACTGCAATCTACGTATGTACTGGCTCGTATCTCGCGCCGCCTGTTGGCCGCGTACTGCAGCGGCGGACGCAGAGCGAAGAAGTTCTAGCTCGAGGTCGGCGGCGAACAGCCCGTGGCCCAAGCCCACCCCGAGCGCCCGATCTGCATGCGCAGCTGCGAACATGCAACTCGTTTGTTCCGGAAAAATTCTGCGCCATCTATGAGGAAAAGGGTACAAATAAATAGCGGTTGAATCCCCCTTAAATGCTTTATTTTTTCGTCCCGCATGCCAGACACGGAACCCACGTGACTGATAACGACAGGAGACAGAAAACGTCTATAGAATGAAGTGGGAATAGACTGCGGAACAATTATATGATGAAGATTTTGTAGTGCATGAATTGGCAGAGACGCATCTTATATATGAAGGAACCACCCTATCGACAGGTTATTTTTGGGCGGAATGCAATCGATGTGAAGAGGAACGGAAAGGAGGCGAATTGGGAGTGCTCGGAAAAGGGCAGGGTTGGGAAAGGGTGAGAGAAAGCTGGAGAGAACACATTTGGTTAAAAGGCAACATCGGAGGTTTGGACACGCTCATAGGATTTGTGTATCTGAAAACAGGAAGTGATTCAAGAGAGGGAAATGCACAGCACTTGACGCCTGTTTCCAATGATGCTGGAGAAAATGGCAGTAATCGGAAAATAAATATATATTATATATATAAATAAGACTTCGACGCATCGGCGCCGACTACGCAGGGAAAGGGGGGAGGGGGGGGGGGGGGGGCTCGCTCCCCCTTCCTCTCTCTTTTTCGAGCTCTTCGGAAAAGCAAGCACCATCGCCTCCGCCGGATGCGATGGTACTTGTTTTAGCATATTAAAAAAGTCAATTCCAGGCGAAATGAAAATATCAATAAAAAAGGAAACAAAGCCTGCAGATGGCAGGAAATAAATAATAAAAGACTCCATGCAGGTCATAACAATTCCGACGGCAATTGTTAAGGCGCTTAATTAGCTCTTGCCCTACAAAATGACCAAAGAAAGGCGAAAAAGGAGCTCGGGCACCTTACAATTGAGGTGTCGGAAGCAAAAAGAAACCAGAAGCAAGACGAAGGGACTGACAAAAAAAGAAAAGTTGTCCGCTCTCTCGCACTATAGTGCCAGCAGCGAAATGCCTTTTTTGACGCTCAAAGGCGTTTTAAAAAATGCCCTGGCAACGTGTAAAAAAAAAAAAAAAAGGTCGTAAAGAAAGGCCTAACATAAAAGACAAAAGAACATCTACGTGATGTCGGCAATGTGTTGTTGTTCTATGGCGGCAACAGACGGCGAAATTCGAAGGCGCCACCAGACACGAGCGAGAAAGCGAAGCTTCAGCGACCGACGACCGCGGACTCAAGTGTCGCCTGGCCGCCGGGTTACCTACCGAGCGTCAGCCTGGCTCCAAGGTAGCTCTCTACTTGAGCGTTGCCTCAACATTCCAAGGTGGTGATAAGGAGGGCAAGCAGGGATGTTTTTTATTTTCGTTTTTTGTTAGAGGAGAGCCGAATCAGCATCAAACAAGCCTCGCATTTTTTGTTTTGTTTAAAAAATTATTTTTTCTGTACTTTATTTTGTCGTCAATACTCTCACTGTCTTCGTTAACTTCAACTTCGACATTCGAGGCACGAAGGACTACGGTGGGAGCTTGCATGTTAACACTGTTCCAGCAATATCACAAACAAAATGATAGTAATTGCTACTCTTGTACTAGGATGGAAATGTAAGCATAGAGTAATGTTCGCAATCAAGACTAACAAGGTGACAAAGCTAAATTAAGCATACTCGCATATGTATTCGGCTCCTCCTGGATCTAGAGCTTGGTTTTCATTACCATGTTGCACTGCAAAATGACTCATCTCGAATAATTATTCGCTAGACGAAATCGCCTTTGTAACCTGGTAAGGCGTCTGTCCGGAGGGGGGAGAAGGGGGGGGGTGGTGTTTTGTCGTCGCCCCGCCCCCCACTCCCCGGGAAATTGAAAACTTTCCGCCTATGGTCCGACGGATATAAAAAGTGAAAAGAGAGGATGATACAAGATACTCTTGATATTCCATACGTTATTATTCGTTATTTCATACGCTCATAATTCAGCACATCGGCTAAAAACCATCCCTACCCCAAAACCTAATTTATCTTCTCACTATCTGGATTATGGACCAAGAAATCTTATTGGAGTATATCTGGATTTCAGGTTTTCATACCGGATATCATGTCTCCAATACATTTCCAGTTAGATTTTTTGTTCCATAATGCAAATAGCGAAATGTTATATTGGGTTTTTGGGTAGGGATTGCTTCCAGGTACAACATCAGTGCGATGTTTTCCACCGGATGCTTGCCAAAAAGTGAACTCGAGTGAGAAGCCGCAAGGATGCACAGTCAAGCATGCCAATAAGTTCGTCCCATGCGAAGAGCAGAAGGTTTACTTTGTTCCTTTAGGTGTGGTAAGCAATCCATAAAACAAACGGGCAGGTGCATCAAACACCGACGCCGCGAGCACCACATGGAAGTTTCAAAAGCTTCGGCAGACTCTTTTCAAACCATTGTCGTTCTCTCTCGCACGTGCAATGGCTGTGTTCCGAGCAACGTTACTGGAACCGCTTAGTTGAGGAACTTCCATAGAGCCTGCTTTAAAAAAGTGGCTCCGATCCGTACTCGAGAACCGAGCTAATGGCGATCGCAACGCCTCCATTTCTCCCGCAGCGTCCACTCCGGGAACTGCACGGCTGCACGTCGAGTCGGGCAAGGGCCGGTGGCGCTAGAGCCAGAGTTGCGCGATCACGTGAGGAGCCGGATCAAGTGTCGTGCAGCAAAGTACGTTGCACGCGGCTCGGCATACGTTCCCCTGCTTTTGAGCGCGCCGCGCGCTTCGAACGCGCGGCGCCGCTATTCGCCGAATGCAGTCACGTGAGAAGCGGGATCAACATACCGTGCAGGAAAGCCGGCGCTCCGGGTGTGAACGCGCAACTCTGTGCGCGGCCAAAAGCCTCGCTGTGGTCAGCTTTCCACGATTGGCCAAACCATGGGCATATGAGCACTGTCAGATTGTCAACTTTGACGGTGTTAGTTTCGGAATGCGATGGCTCCTAGCTTCTACTGTGCTTTTTAAAGACACCATCGAATTCGTCGTCGCACCCAAAGGTAAGTAGCCAGAACAACAACTGGTGACGTCACGGCGAGGCAAATCCCAGTCGTGACGTCACGGAGGGAAACCATAAGAGGGCGCCACCGAAACATCACGGCGCTAATACAGGAACTCTTGATGGCGCCATCTCGGAGGGCCATCTCGCAGTAGCTATGTAAAGCAGCTTTCATATTTCAACTCGTTGCTAAAGGGTGGCGCTGTTATCGGACTTGGGTAGTACTTCAGTACTACACACGTCTCCGGTACATAAACGGAGACCGGTGGGCTAGGCGAGTTTTTATGTACATTCACCTGAAGCATATCAACTCGACGTGGAGGAAGCGAGTCACTCGTCTTGGGACAAAGTTTAAGAACTCCAGCTTGGCCACTGAACCTCAAACAGAAAAGGAGCGGATAAAAACAGTGCGGGAGGAAGTGAAGAGGGTTGAGAGGGACCGTTGAATGAGCGGCATGCTATAACACCCTTCCATGCACCTGTATGCGTCTCTGAAGACGGAGATCGCCCCGGTGACGTTGTGCGGGAACACACTGGGCAGTCGACTGCTTATTGAGGCCCGTGGTGGTGCGCTACGTACCCGCCTATACCGAAGCAAGTACGATAGCAGCGTGACTGACACGGTATGCAGTGCGTGTGGAGCGGGCAAGGAGACAATCGACCACTTGCTGCTTGCGTGTAGGGCACTACATCCAACACCTGTCGTGGGTGCCCGCTTGGAGCAGGCACTTGGTTTCACCAACGAACACACCCATGTATGCTCCAAGCGGAGGCTCGAGGCATGGTGGCAGACTCGACTGAAAAATCTTGGGCGTGGCCAAGATGACCAAGGTGACCAAGATGGCCAAGATGGCCAGTAGCCGCTGCCTTACTTTTGGCTGGAGGGGCAAACACTCACTTAAAACGACGGTGTCATGTGAACTGATTAACTTTGACTTTGCGAAAGTGACGGTTGGCGAACTTTGGACACACGAGCTAACCACTTCTCTTTCGTTGTCTTTTTTTATTTTATTTTGTTTTTCTTTTTTTTTCTTTTTATTGTCGTGTCTTACAAGACTCTCGATACAAAGAGATTGCGCCGCAAATATACAGGGTGCGGCCGTAAAAACTTTAACATTTGGCACGCCTTGCAAAAATCGAATTTCAAACGTACATACCTGAAATTGGGCACACAAACGTCGTTTATTCCAAAGTTTTTTGCCTATTTTTTTCAGACGTCAACTCGGGAGTAGCGAATTATTAGAAAGAGGACGAAAATGGCAGACGTGCATTTCCTATGGCCTATACCCGCCCGTTCGCCGTCTGCTATCTGGTTCGCGACGCCGCTCGCAGGTGGCGCACTGAACGCAAAAACGCGGGAAACGCCACACGAAAGGCTGGCGTCGAGCAAGATAATCGCGATAAAAGTGATTTTAACGAAATATATGAACGATTCTTGAAATCATCTGTTTCAACTCAAGTTTTGACAGATCGTCACGCAAGCAAGAAGACACCATGATGTGACGAGATCATTTATTAACAGCCTGAAATAGCAAGTGGTGCTGCTACCGTTGCAGACAAGTTCGTTTTGAATTATCATTTCGTTCTGATTTTTACCGGGCCGCTGTAACTCATGAAGTAATTTTTTTTTCTTCATACAGCTTGGGTATAATTAACACACACGCAAGACATATTTGTAAAAAACAATCATGTTAATTGGAGCAATATTTACGAAGCTGGAGTCATTTCGGTAGGCCGGTGATAAAATGGCTGGTATTTAGAAAGATAGTCGTCTTTTTGCTGGTTTCCCATTGGTACCTCTATCAGCAGCCTCTACTTTGCTCTCCGCGTGCCGCAAGCAGCACGAGAGACAAAAGTAAGAGGGGAAACTTATAGTTTGAATTCCGTCAGGAAGTGGAAGTTGTGCGTTCATTCAATTGTCTATTCTTGAAAAATACATCTTCTGATACGCCTCTTCTGTCACGGCGATTTGAAATAATGTTGATGCTGCAGCGGCCCTTTAAACGACTAGGGTTCGGCCGATTCGATGTGCCCGCCGTTCACAGACACGGAAAGCCGAAGTCCAGCTTCGTACGCCTGGAGAGCCCTTTCGCGCATCCCATCGTTGATCTCGAGGAACGCGCCCTCAATTTTTTTCTTTCAGCTTTCCATGCTGGGGATCCTCTTCTTGTAGAAACGTCCTTTTATAAATCCCCATACGAAAAAGTCGCACATATTTAAATCGGGGGATCATGGAGGCCAGTCCATATAGTCTGATCCCCGACCCATCCACCGCCGAGGGAACGTGTTATTGAGCCATGCCCTCACACTCTTTGCGTAACGGGGAGCCGCCCCATCCTGCATGAATATACAGTTTTCGTTTGTCATTTGGTACCTTTCAAGCTGAGCATTTCCGTTTTCAGCATGTCCAAGTAGGCATCTGCGTTAACGGTGCCATCGAAAAAAAAGGGGCCCACTATGCTTTCACGCCGAATCCCACTCCACACTGTCACCTTCGGTGAATGGAAATGCCGTTCGTCCACAGCATGAGGGTTATCGCGAGCCCATATCCTGCTGTTCTGGCGGTTCACACGTCCATCAAGGTGAAAGTTTGCTTCGTCACTAAATAAAAGAAATTGCAGGTGCCCCGGTTTGCTCTTAATTCGCAACAAGTCCGCCTTACAAAATTCTAAACGTCGTACGTTGTCGCCGTCGTGCAGGGCTTGGACAACTTGCATCCTGTACGGGCGCAAATTATTTTTCCGCAGAATCCGTCGTACGCTTTTTTCCAAAATTCCAAACAACCTGGCTGCTCGTCTTGTTGACAATTGCGGTCGCTCTCGAAGACGGCAAGCACCGCTTCAATGAGCTCCTCATTTTTCAGCAGGCTCTCACGTTCACTTACTGGATTCTTCTTCTTAAAGTCTTCTCCACGTACAAAACGATCCGCCCAGGTCAAAATTGTCGGGCGTGAAGGCGGGCGTTTATGAAATGCAGTGCGAAATTTTCGTTGTGCTGTGGCCACCGAGTTCCGCTCCACGAACCACTTCACTGCCTGGGCACACTCATTTGCCGAGTATTGCGGCATCGCAGGGCGGCGCGGAAAATATTTTGATAATAACTGCAGCAGATAGTGCAACAAAAACAATAAATAGGAGCAATCAAGTTGCCTCAGCAGTGGCACTCTTCATCCCAAAGTTGAGCTTTCACCGGGAACGGACCCGTCAACAGATAAGCAGACGGCAAAGGAAGACACACGTTCGTCTGCTTTAGAATATATTTTTATGAAACGAGGGCGTCCTCCAGTTTCTAAATTTCAGGTTAAAGGGCATAATCGTTCATATATTTCGTTAAAATCACTTTTTATCGCGATTATCTCGCCCGACGCCAGCCTTTCATGCGGCGTTTCCCGCGTTTTTGCGTTCAGTGCGCCACCTGAGAGCGGCGTCGCGAACCAGATAGCAGATGACGAACGGGCGGGCATAGGCCATAGGAAATGCACGTCTGCCATTTTCGTCATCTTTCTAATAATTCGCTACTCCCGAGTTGACGTCTGATAAAAATAGGCAAAAAAGTTTGGTACAAACGACGTTCGTGTGCCCAAGTTCAACTATGTACGTTTGAAATTCGTTTTTTGATAGGCGTGCCAAATGTGAAATTTTTTACGGCCGCACCCTGTACATACATACATACATACATACATACTCGGTCTCGGTGGACGCCAGCGGCCCACGTTTTAAGGGCGAGTTTCCCAACTAAGGGTTTTAGTAACGCTGGTTCCGAGTTTCGAGCAAATGAGGATTTTGGGAGGGCACAGTAACAGGTTTCGCAGAGAAGTTATAAAATACTTCATCATGAATTCAGTTAATAACAATATTACGGCGTCTTCAAACATTTTAACTAATAATGAAATAGATTTTCTTACTCCGGAATTGCCATAATTGCATTTCAACTTCCATCCGACAATGCAATTTTTCTGTCACACATTTTCTGTCCCCGTTTATTCGCTATTTACTATATTTTCTATGTCACTGTGTTTTTTCTCTTTCTTTTTCTACCTTCTGGCAGGGGTGGGTTCAAAAATACTCCGCTAGGAGATTCACTGTATCTGTTGTTGCGTGTTGAAAGAAGGAGTGTCCGTCGTCCCTTTGATCTCCTCGCCAATAGGGGGCGCTCTGACCCGTTTGTTGTTTTTGTTGTCCCTACACTTTGTGGGAAGATGAAAAAGACAAAGAAGTGGTCGTAAGCGGACGCTCTGTTCCTTCGCGGTTTCTTGAAACCCTACTTTTGGATGGCATTCCTTTGAAGTCGGGGAGGGCGCCCTTTCAGGGCCCCCGCTCTAGCCCCAATGATGTTTCAGCAAACCGGAGAGGGTACGATTCCTTCAAGCGACAACTCAGCAGCCTTCGCTGTCATTCCGCCTGGTCAGCAAACTTGCCCAACCGATGCTGGTCCTTCCTCCCTTCCTGAAGGCAACCGTTACGAACATTTCCCACCGTTATCCGTTAGTAACATCGCCGACATTGACGCCGAGGATAATGCGTCCGGCAAGTGGCACCCTGTTAAATCAACTCGAAAAAGGCAGAAGCAGGGGAGCTCTACCTCCTCATCTACAGTGCATCTCTCAGGAAATTGCACCACCTCAAGAAGCAATGAGTCGCTGACGGTAATCTTTACATCAAACAAGCCTGATCAGATTATAACTACACTCGGAAGCCTCAAGATCTCTAGAGTTCTAGAAAAGCTTTGTCCCGAGCGCATCATCGAAGTACGCGTCAATGACAGACTCAATTTAATCGCCGTAGACACACGAAACGGTCAGACAACGAGAACGCTTCTCAACTGCACGTCCATCTGTGGCCTAAAGGTAACCGCCTACGAACCTTCATCGCGCTCTGCCGCAGTAGGTGTGATTCGAGGAGTCGAAATCAACCTATCTGACGCCGAGGTCACTGAGAACATCAGATCCACAGTTCGCATAACAAGACTGCGTAGACTGGGCGCTTCCAAGTCTGTCAAGATTAACTTCGCTGGTACAGAATTGCCATCCCATGTTCTCCTTGGGCCACGTCCGACACTCAGTGGCAGTTGTCAAGGATTGGCCGATCCAGTGCAAGAATTTCAGTGGCTTTGGACATCGCGCCATTGCCTGCAAGAGACCTCCTGGAAGCAGTAGATGCGGTGATTGTCACGGGACAACAGGCACAGAAAAAGTCGATCACTCGGATCGCTCCGCCAAGTGCTTGAACTGCAACGGTTCACATGAGGCAACGTCACCATTATGCCCTAGGTGGAAACATGAACAAAACATTCTAACCTATGCCAAGAATCACGATATGAGCTTTCCTTCGGCGAAATCTGCACTCCTGCAGCTGAAGCAGAGCAACTTGGCAGAGAAGAATTCACAACCCAACATAAAATCAACTGACCCACCACTGATTGTAGAGCCAAGCAAGACGATGTAAGTGCAGAAGGCATCTCCACCTCCACGTCGAGGAATAACGTATGCCGCTGCTCTGGCAAACCAATAACCAAACATTCCAGTCATCTTTGCCAAAACGAAACCAAACTCAGAGACTTCACGTACGGTGACTGAACGAAAGCAGGAACCAAGACAGGCAAAGAAAAACACATCAGAGATGAAAACACACACTGTCGAGACAACCCGGACATCGATCATGAAGCTCATACTCAATTTATCTTGCAATGTACTTGCCTCAATCGCAGCACCCTGGGCTCAAACCTCTCACTCAATACTGACAACGCTCCTCACGCTCTTGACCACCTAAGCCTTATTTGAGGCCATGAGCAGTGGAGGAAATCTAAAGCAGTCAAGAAAAGTACCACTGCTGCTTCAATGGAACTGCGCTGGAATCGAACCCCATCTTCCCGAGTTAAAGCTGCTACAGACAATGCTTATCCCAATTCTTGCACTATGTGAAGCGGGCTTACTGCTGCAGCGAACAATTTCCGGGTACGACGTGTACAAAAACCCATCGATCTCATCGTTTCCCAATGGTAGTGCAGCACTCTATTTACGTAACGGAGTGCCTCATTTAGAGATACCAGTTGATGATTTGTGCACGGAGTTGATAGACCTATTAGCGGCCAGAGTGCAACTTAGAGAAAAATATCTCAGCGTCGTGTCGGTTTATGTACGGCCTCGTGTAAAGGTAGCGGTAGACGCTATAGTAAAATAACTTTGTAAACGCCGTCCAGCCCCAGTCATTATATGTGGCGATTGGAACGCTGATCATGAATTGTGGGTAGACGCAAGACTTGATGTACGAGCACAACTACTGGCCGAAATCTTCGAGCTTGAAGAGCTCGCAATCGCAAATGACGGATCACCTACCTTTTTCAGATATCCTGCCTCTTTTAGTGCTATAGATGTGACCGTACTTTTGTCGGAACTTCACGTAACGTGGCAAATAGGTCCTGACACGATGGGAAGTGACCATTTCCCAATTTTGTGTCTATGAAAGGTTACCAGACCTCCCGACAACGAACATTTAATGTCACAAATTGGTACACTTTTAGCTCTGGCCTTGGTGACCCAAATCTAAATATCGTGGACACAATAATTCGAAGCAAGAAGGCAGCAACAAAAACAATTCGGCTACCGGAGCATTTCTCAGCATCCGATCTCACGTTACAAAATATCTGCGCTGCACGGCGGCGATCGAAGCTATGTATTATGCGCACGGGAGCTGGCATATATAAAACAGAATTTAATTGCATCAATGCTTTTATTCGCCGTTACGCAAACAAGCTGAGCCGAGCGCAGTGGGAAAAG
The DNA here is from genome assembly GCA_013358835.2 of Ixodes persulcatus. Lineage (NCBI taxonomy): Eukaryota > Metazoa > Arthropoda > Arachnida > Ixodida > Ixodidae > Ixodes > Ixodes persulcatus. The sequence continues at coordinate 124,824 of JABSTQ010009691.1, forward strand.
CTGTGGTCCAGCTCCGATATGCACACTCCCATTTCCAAGGTAGACCCAAATACTTTATACCGCATCATCGACAGCCTTTCCGGTAGAAGAAAACCGCGTGCACCGCACGCGTCCTTGGCCCTTTCACGTGGCACCAACATTGCCAATATTGCTGAAGAGTTCGCTGTCAGGCACGCAGCAGTTCAAAGCAAGCCACCAAGCAACGTTCAGCCAGACACTTCAACATCGGCGCTGGATACGGCATTTACTGCGAAAGAACTTGAGGCGGCACTGCGAGCATGTAGGCGAAAAAGCTTCCCTGGCCCTGATGAAATCAGCGATCAGATGCTACAAAACCTTCCAATCACCTATACAGAATATATTTTGAATTTTTTCAATGAAATATGGATCACCAGCAAAATACCAGACATCTGGCTCACGGCATAGATAATACCAATCAAGAAACCTTCCAAACATCCAGCTCTCGTATCCTCGTATCTTCCAGTATCTTTGACATCGTGCCTATGTAAACATATGGAGAGGATGGTGCATGCCAGGCTTATGTGGTGGATCGACACAAAGAAGTTATTCCCACATTGCATGACTGGCTTTCGGCCACGACTCTGCTCAGCAGACAGCATTCTTCATATTGTAAGTGACATCGAGCACAATACCAACCAAGGAAGGTCAACACTGGCAGTAGTTTTGGATGTCACACGGGCTTTTGATAATGTTGATCCCTCAACAGTTCTTCAATCTCTCACAGCCATGGGAATTACTGGTCGCGTCCAAGGCTTCCCCAGCAAGCTGTTGAGCCACCGAAGTCTGAAGATAAAGCTCGGATCGTCCCTCAGCAATTCTCGTTCGTGCGCTCGCGGTTTACCACAAGGAAGCGTGCTATCACCACTACTGTTCAATGTCATTATGGCTGGCCTTCCGGATGCACTGCCTAAGCTTTTTGTTCCAATCAAAATTTCGCTATACGCAGATGATATTTGCATATTGGTCTCGGGTCAAAGCCATAAAAACCTTCGTGACTTCGCCCAAACAGCCATTTACTGCGTCCAACAATACGTTCAAAGCGTAGGACTACAACTGGCGGCTGAAAAGACCGCGTATATCTTATTTCCGGGTCGCCATCGCCGCGGAGCTAATTTGAAGCTGTATTTCGGAACAACACAACTTCGTCAAGTCTGAAAGTACAAGTTTCTGGGCGTTACACTTGATGCTAGATTTACTTGGAAAGATGCTGTTGATGCTTCATTCCATTCAGCATCTATTGCAGCTAATGCCGTACACCGAGTAGCATGTGCATCATGGGGCAATGCCCCACGATCCAGTGTCGGACAAAATACTCGTTAAAATTATATAAGTTAAGTTACTAAATACCTGCTTTATAAAGTATTTAAAACACTACTCAAGTTACTTTCACTGTAAAGTATCTTGAGTAGAGTACACATACTGAGAAAAGTAATTCAATTACTTTTGAAGATACTTCCGCGTTGCGTAATTTGTATCGACGTCAGTGACAACGACAATTATACAGCTGCTCAAATCTGGGTTACCAGAATGGTTTATTAGCACGAAACAACATAAAACGGGGGAAAAAAAGTATCGTAGGGCAATTTTATGCAGTCCAACTATAAGGAGCAAAATATTGTCACGAATGGCAAATGATGCGGCGCCGAATAACTGAAGAAACTAAAAGTTTATTGGGGCGAACTTGTACCCAAAACAAAATAGAGAAAGGCTAGCGTCGCAGGGGTCGATGTCGGCGAAACAGCAGGATCGAGCGCTGGGGCGAGACCGACTCCGGACCGCAACTCGGAGCAACTTTTGTACCCTCGTGCGTTTCTGGAACATTCGGCGTAGAAAGTTCGGCGCGTAGAATATTCGTAACTCGATCAGACGACAAGGTTCTTGAACGTACGAGAATGCCAAGTTGAAAGAATAAATAAAAGCAGTCCGCTCGCTGGTATTTAACCTGGAGCCTCCGCGCAAGAGCCAAGCGCGGTAACCAACGTTACTAAAACACTCAGTTGGGAAACTCGCCGTCGAAACCTGGGCCGCCGGCGTCCACCGAGACCGAGCTAAATACGACAACAGCGCCACTCTTTATCATTTGTCTGTACTGTGGTCCCCTCGAGCTTTTAGAAAGCATGTTTTTGCGTGAAAACAAACGAAAAAGACTCTTTTTGTATGAAATTTTTTTGGAGTTTAGTACAAAATGAAGGGCGCGTGATGTTTTTAAAATCTTTAGTTTGCAAGGTTTTGCGGCACAATTAATATTTTTTTTATACAACCATGCCTCACCGGTGCTTTCAGGTAGCGCGTCCTGACCTAGGTGCATTTTAACTTCGGTAGTAAGACGCGGCGCGTCCGCTGGGGGGACGAGGGTGGCGCCCCTGTAACCTCTTTCACTGTATCTGTTTCGGCGCCAAAATGGCCGATTAAAGCCAAAATAAAAGTGACGTGCGGTTCCTCGAGTGGCCGCTGCGGGAGAAATGGCGGCGTTGTGTTCAGCCATTAGCTCAGTGCTCGAGGACAGATCGCGTCCACTTTTTCAGAGCAGTCTCTATGGCAGTTTCCGAACTGAGTGGTTTAATAACGTTGGCGGTAACCATTCGGCCACGCGATCGCCGGGTTAACGCGCGTGGCAATATCACTAATAGATGTTACAAAACATTTCTGGAACAGGAAAGAGGTCGCTTTAGCTATTGGGGAGGAGATCAGACCGTGGCGCCAGGCGAATGCAGCTCCCGGAGTTCCTGCGGTGGCCAAAGCGCGGCGCCACTACGTAGGCTTCTCTGTCGTACGTTCATCCATACAAGAGAACTATTGTTCTCTCTCTATTCATTAGGCCCCAGACTTCTATGCGAGTATTTGCCGCTACATTTACGAGCGCTCGAGTTGGATGTGTGCTATTGGTTACCATACTATACTCTGTTTCACCTTGTGTTGTACCGCAGAGAAGGCTACAAGCGCGAGCTCCTTGCTCTATGGCACACCTCGGTGGCACAAGCTCTCGTGCACTAAGGGCAGCTGCCAACGCTGTGAGCTCGCGCTTCTAGCCTTCGCTGGGGTACAACATAAGGTGAAACGGAGTATAGACCTTTCTAAAAACGAGCTTGTGGCCGGTGCCATTTTGAGCGTTCGTGCGTATGGCGCGTGCTTTGCTCGCTTTCCGAAGCGATGAACACGCACGTGCTGGGCTGTGAAGATCGCACGCTGGACTGTGATTTTGTAAACATTGGAAAGGTCTATAGTAGTGACCTATTTGTGCACCCTCGTACCTAGCCACGCTGTCCCCATATCCGGTATGTGGGCCAAAAAAGAGCAAGAGATTACAACGTATAACACGTAAAAAAAATATAGAGAAGGCAAAAAAAGAAATTGTGATTAAAATGTAAAAACTTTCCACCGGCGTGGCAAGAGCAAAGCGACATTTCCACGTGTACCGGAAGTTCCGCATTTCAAGATGGCGACGCCCTCACGGAAAACCGTGCATGAAAACAAAAACACGTGAAAAGTGTTCGGCTATTCAGGATTGTTACTTTTTTTCTGTAGCTCTTTCAGCGATCGCGCGGCTCGCTCGCGCGGTGCGCGCGGCGCGTTTCGCTCGGTAAAGTTTTGAGCGCGTGTTAGAGGGAAAATTTGTTTTTTCTTTTGAACACCGAGTTTGTCGCTATGGCAGTGCCTCACTTTTACGGAAGGCACTGCTCTGCGAGATGGTGCAATAATTAAACGGAAAACTTGGACTACAGACAGTTCCGGTTTCCGACAGACGACAGGTAAGCCTGACGCGTTTTCGGTTTTCGGTGCCGCCGCGCTGTTGTGCGCAGTACCAAAAACCTTAAGTGTCGAACGTCGGCCGCGCGTGCAAAAAAAAAAAAAAAAGCAAAAAAGAAAAGGAATCGGAGAGAAGATAGCGAGAGAGAGGAGGAGGAGGATACGCGAGGGTGTTGAGTAAGGTGGCGCCATCTCATGAGAGTGTTGTGCGAATTTGTCTAGCCCCAGACCTTCTTTCGCCATTTTTCCGCAAAGCGCCGTGTCGCTAGTTTCGCTTTACCACGGTGGAAGGTACAGCTGCACTCCCCTGGTGGCGCCCCAAGCGGTTAACTTTAGAACTAGATGGATGGAGACAACAATTACAATGGCTCAGTGCTCGGCTGACTTAACCGAACGCGGCGTCAGCGTTTGGCTGGAGTTCGTGTTCTCCGGTGAGGGGGAGGAGGGGCTCCTTTGTTACCACTCCGGCCTGCATGAAAAATGCAGCATGCACGGCGCCCAGCTCAGCACAAAAGCCCAAGTAAATCAAGCTCGCATCCTCTGACGGCTGCTTTCGGGAGAGATCCGGCACTTAACGTCACTTTAGTAATTGTGTGTGTTTTTTCATTACACTGTGCCCCGCGCTCTGCTAAAAAAAGACGACATAAACATGCCACAAGGCCTGTGGACATGTGCACAGGCCGTGTGCTGGGTAAACACCAAGGTGTGGGGGTGGCAAACGGGTCAGAGTTCCTCGGTAATAGTGACATCGCTGAATATCACGTCCTACGGCGGCGCCTTAGACGCATCGTTTAACTACAATTCATATTCCCTATATGGGGAGTTCAGTATAAACGAACTTGGGATACGGATATGAGTGAATGGATGACAAAGAGAACCCACATAATAGCCACGGCAGTGGTCGCACCTTCTTCAAGTAGGTTGCGTTCAGAAAGGCACTCAACGTTCGTTTTCTGTAGGGTGCCTTCATGTGCGCTTCGCATAGAGTGATGTTAACTGCCTGTTTCTCTTTCCCACACCCTCTTCCACCGCCATTTTGTTCCTCTCATTGTTTCCCCGTGCGCCGGAAAGTGGCCTTTGTGTCCATCGGTCCTCCCATCCGAGGGGGAAAATGCTAATCCTCCCTCCGTGGGTTCCACAACGCTGCTCCGAACTTGTGAGATAAGGTGCTTGTTTCCGGGAGGGTTATAAGCCCCACAGATTATCGCCGAGAACCAAAATGGCTGCTGGTTTGTCGGCGAGTGGTATTACAAAGGGTGGCATCACCCTAGCAAAGCGCACATGAAGGCTCCCTAGTTTCCTGTACTGTTCTCTGCTTATCAATGTTCGCTTACAGACAGTGTTCGCGAGAGCAATAAGTGCCGGACTAACGACACAAAGAAAAGAAGGAAGAAAAAACTCGACGTTTTGCTTTAGCGGGGTCAAATATCCAAAAAACAAAACAAAAATGTCTTCTTTTTTTTTTCTGTGTGTGTCCACTTCTCATTTTATTCTATTTGTTATTTTCTTGACACTCAAGAGGTCGTTTCCCGGTCTGCGTTGCGCCTCAGGGTGGCATCTTTACTTCCGTAACACCACACCTTTTGTTTGAGAAACTTTTTTTGGGAAAACTCTATGGAAACAAAAGGCGCCTTCGGGAAGGCGAGGGTGGAACCTTCATTGTACGAACTTTGGGCTGAAATATGAGTCACAATCGGCAAAAAAGCGATATTTTCACGAGCTCAATCAAAGTCACCGTAGCTAAGCGGTGCTAGCAGCAGGATTTGGTTGCTCGAAAAAATGTTCACGTTTGCTCGTGCCACGCCCACGCCACTTCATACCAAACAATTTGGAAAATGGCGGAATGTCAAACATGTATTTAAGATAATGAGTACAAGATACTCGGAATTGTAATTAAAATAAAGTATTAAATACTCTCAATTAAAGGTATTTGCAAGATACCAAGATACTTCAAAAAGTATTTGAAATACAGTATCTTGATAGAGTATTTGAGATAGGCACAAGTCTGCCACGATCAATGCTTGGACTTACTTTATTCGTCACTTGTCCTGAGTCTCGCATCCTGGTGAGACTCAGGAATGTAGGGCATGATTCTTTTGTTTCTTTCTTGAGTACCTTTTTGTTCTATTGGCGTGGTTGAACTTTGTATTTATGCTTCGAGGTGTATTTACATGAGAGCCCATTGTTCATTTTTAGGCACTGTCGGCTGTTGGACTGTTGTTTTCTGTGTATTTGAAGTGTTTTTTCACTCCTACCAAGTCTCCAAATTGGAGTATGTAGTATTTATAAATGGATAAATAAATAAATAAAATTCGCATCTCCCTCATCCACACAATATGAGAGGCTCAAGAGGCTCCACAGGAAAGGCATCAGCGCTGCTCTTGGTGTAACTCAAGCCGCTAGAAACGAGCTTATATACAGGGAAAGTCAAGCTGCACCTCTACGTCTGAAGGCTACTGAGAAACTTCTTATTCAGCTCCTTCGTCTTCACGAAACGCCTGCGGGAGTGAGACCCTTCAGGCTACACAACAGGAGCTACTCACACTCCAAATCATGCTTCCACACGCTACAATCACTAGGTTGGCGCCCATAAGTTTCCGTTGTTCCGACAGCGCTGCGGCTGGCCCCTTGGATTGAAAATGGGCCCATCTGCAGAGAGACCATTCCAAAGTTACATTCTAAAAGCAAGACTTCACAACTTGTGGCCAAGGCTTTCACAGAAGACCACCTTTCTGTGACCTATCCAGACTTTCTTCGAGTTTACACAGATGGCTCAGTGAATGCATCATTACGAAGCAGTACAGCTGCTTTTGTCATCCATAAACTGCAGTGCGAATGGAATAACAAATTTCATTGTATGGTCTGTTAAACCACAGCTGAAGTTGTTGCAATCACAGAGGCACTCGTCGCACTAAGCCGTTACCATCCTAGAAACGTAGTAGTGATCACAGACTCCCGATGTGCTCTTCGACGACTTCTCATGTGTACCGAAACGACAACGAGCAGGGCCAGAATTGCGCTCCAACATATGGAAGCAAACGGATTCGTGGTGAAGTTTCAGTGGGCCCCGTCGTACATTGGGATTAAAGGAAATGAAGCTGCTAATCGGTTAGCCGCACAAGCTCATCATCGGACCCTTTCGCTCGAACCACCTGACGACCCTCGCCAACATAGAGCAGCTGTTCGCCGACAGATTGCGTCTCTGCATCTAGATACAGATACTCGCTACCCATGCATAACGAAAGGACTATCGCGCCTGGAAGCTACAACCCTGTTCAGATTACGTACACGAAGTGCTAGGATACTCGCGTGGTTATACAAGATCGGAGTCACGCAGTCTCCGCTCTGCTCAACATGTGCCGTCCACTGCGGACAAGATCACCTGCTTCTGGAGTGCCCAAACTTTCAATCACAACGAGTTACGCTTTTCCAGCGTCTCCAGGCGATCGGCGTGGCACATGCAACTGCAGATGACCTGACTTTTCCTAGCGGTTCACGACCACGCCGCAAAAAGACGCAGCGCTTTGTATTCGACTTCTTAAAATCGACGACTCTGCTTACACATTTGTGACCATATCTTCTTAACCGAAAGATGCTCCCGATGGAATTGCATACTTTGGGGTGCACATAAGTGCTGCTTTAGGACAATATGTGTGAATGTGAAGATGTATGAGTGACGTTGTATGTGAGCAACAAAGCCAACACATCAACCGCTCGTCACTCAATGGGCAAATTTCGCTACACAAACCTGAGTTTCAGGAATGCACGAGAGTATTCATTCTTTTGGAGGTTACTTAGGAAGACGTAATGAAGGTTATACGGCCCTTGGAGTTTTCCTTTAGAGCGCTGGAGATGTTTAATAAAATCCAGAAATATGACCGTTTTGACCGTTTATAGCGGGTTTGAAGCCATTTTTGAAAATACAATTATTTAGGAGACACGCGTGACAAAACGCTTGGCCGTACGTACTAGGGCTAATCTTAATTTTAAGACCACGACAAGAAAACAAAATAGTGTTGTATTTGCGTAGTTGTGTAAATAAAATCACCCTGTTAATTTTATTTCCAACTTGTTAAACGAGATGGCGACACTAGTACTAAATGCCTCAAACCGGAGATTTTCTTGCTATTGCTGTTGTTTTTCTCTCGAGCTCGAATTCGACCGCGATGTCTCGTTGCTCGTGGATCGGTAGCACGTGTAGCGAAAGCTCGCGCTGTAAAGCTCACTGATCGTGGATTCAATCCACGACCTCTGTCCGTTTCAAACTGGATGAGTAGCGTACCGGCGTGCTCTCATGAATGACTATTGCTTGATGCACGTTAAAGACGTCAGACAGGCAGCAATATACTACACTCGTTCATCTCCAACGAAGACACCAGACGCCCTCGCGGCTGACAAACTTCCCGCTGTATAAACCTAGACACAACAAAAATGCAATTAATGGCTCCGCTGGTCGGCACTTTTTGAGCGTTGCAAAAAAGAATAACAAACGTGCCCATTAGTGACCGACCCGAGGTTCCGCATTTTTGTCCCGAAGCTGCCACACACCTGCAATCAACTGAGACCCCTCCTTCGTGATGCCTCAATGTACATTATCAGCGCCTCACATTATATCGCACTGTATCATCATTATCACCCCTTATACCGGTCTCCGGCAATCGTTGTACGGGTTACGTGCCTCTCTGTGGCGCCTGCGCTTACGAGCACAAATAAATACCTACCTATCTGCAAACGAATATTTTGGTTTTATGTGTTGCATCAGTGAGAGCGGTGTGTTCCTTGATGACACGGGGAAAATATTGATGCTTGCAAGTGCTGACGAAACCAGATTCTGAAGAACAGTAAGAATTAATGCCATGCATAGTAGGTTGTTTAAATTCCCATACACACGGTTGCGTTTTAGTGCACGTTTGACTGCGCTGCGTCAAGAAACGGAAGCGATCCACCTATAGGAAGTATTCACTGGCGGCCATAGCTGTGTGCTCGGCTGCGGAGCGCGTGCTGACGGCGAGCTTCCACAGTTCTTTTGCCACGTGCATTCCGCACCACCAAGATTGCCGGTCTTGGCAGCCTATTAATGCGAGCTCGTTCTGAGCATGCGCTCTAAACAGTGACCTCAAATATGGCGGCCAGTGAATACCTCCTATAGGGGGTATTCACTGGCCGCCATATTCGAGGTCACTGTTTAGAGCGCATGCTCAGAACGAGCTCACATTAATAGGCTGCCAAGACCGGCAATCTTGATGGTGCGGGGTGCACGTTGCAAAATAACTGTGGAAGCTAGCCATCAGCAAGTGCTCAGCAACCACGCACACAGATATGGCCGCCAGTGAATACACCCTATTGGGAGTATTCACTGACGGCCATATCTGTGTGCGTGGTTGCTGAGGGCGCGCTGACGGCGAGCTTCCACAGTTCTTTTGCAACGAGCATTCCACACCATTAAGATTGCCGGTCTTAGCAAGCTATTAATGTAAGCTCGTTCTGAGCATGCACCGTGGACGAACGGAAGGTGTTTTGACTTCCTCTGTGCTTCTTCTCAATAGGCCTTTATTTCTGATCCGTAGGCTTACGGGTCCCTTGCGGACCTGGTCGCAGCCTTGGGCCACCCCTACGAAGGCGGTGGGCCACAACAGTCAACGCAGGCCACGCCCGGCATTGAAATGACGGACCTTCCTGAAAACCAACTTTTATCCGAAACTCCGTTTTCTGAAGACGGCACTGGACAGCTGCAGAACACTCCGCTCCTGATGCAAGTCAGTCTACCCTACCACCAAGTATTGTCAACGCCGGAGGTGAATCACCTTTTTCAAGTTCTGGCCGGCGTCATTGAGCGACAACCGGCGTTCCTGGAAGTTCTGCAACAACTCGTTGCTCGATTCACGCCACAACCACAAGAAAGAGTTGATAACCCGAACCGGCCGTCGCTGAAGGAAACAAGGCAAGATCCACGATTTAGACGAAAGAACGAAAGATCTCGGTCGCCCCATAGAACAAGTCGGAGAGGCGACGAAGAACCTACACAAAGGACCCAGGAAATGCAAGATGGCGGCCATCTCACACCGGTACGCTTGACAGAACAGGATGGCGATCCGCCTACCCAAACCAGCGCACCCCCGCTCAATGAAGGCACATTTCAAGGACACCCTCTGAAGCAGACGAAACCACCGGCACCACCAAATTTGTTGCCGGCCTCCGAGACAAACGACGACAAAGAATGGCCGCTCCGAGGAATTTCCTCACGGAAAAGAAAATTGAGCTCACAACCTATGAGAAATGCCGACGAATCTACACCGAGGTTGTTCCCCGTGCAAACTGTGGTGCTTCGCTCCGTCGGGAAGAAAGAAGTGAGTGCATTCACCGGAAAAGAAATCCGCGAAGCCATTGAAAGTGCCGGCATTCAAGCCCAAGCCGACTACACCCTCCATCGGAATAAGAAGGCAAATGCCCTAGCCATTACTACCAGGGACCCTCTCCTCACAGAGAAGCTTCTGAAAATCAAGGCAATCCGCCAAGGGGAGGACACTAACGCGCTCCAACCCTACAAGGCTCTTGCCGGGAACCAATGTCGCGGAGTCGTGTACCTACGCGGTCAGAACAACGAGGTGACTCCTGAGCAACTCCAGGAGGATATTGAGTGCAGAACTCACAAGCTGGTGGCAGCACGCCCATTGGGGACGAAGCGAAACACGATACTTGTCACATTTGAAGGCAGAACTCACCCCCAACGGGTGAGTTACATGCACGAAGTCCTCCCCGTACGTGAGTACCGCCCGAGACCACTCGTATGCTTTAAATGTCATGCGATTGGACACAAAAAGGACGTTTGCCCGCGAGAGAAGGAGCGCTGCGGAACTTGCGGCTCTGAGCACGATGGCATGGAGAAGTGCTCGCAGATTCCGAAGTGCGCAAACTGTGGCGGGGCCCACGTGGCCACCAGCAATGAATGCCCGAAGCGCGCCATTCCTCCGCGGCGCCCCGCCAAGAAAACAGGTGAAAACTTGGCGCAAGGGATTGATAAACCCATTTTACCACCACCGGCGGGAAGACCGGCGGGCCAAGATGCCAGGACGTCGTATGCAGCAGTGACGATGGGAGCCTTTCAACCTACGGTATCACCGGAGTATCCGGCCCAACGGCTGGACATGGCGACACAGGTCCTACAACTCCAATATGCGGGCTTTGCTCGGATGGAGAAGCAACTGGCCGAACTCACGACAGCCATCCACAGATTCATAGACACTCGTAACGACAGACAATAATCCCCAACAAAAAGGTACAAGCACCCAAAGTGTCTCACCCAAACCCAAACAACACAAGCACCGCGGCAAACTGCAACCATGGATCCTCCAATGGAACTGCGGTGGGTTGAAACAGAAACTTTATGAACTCAAAACGCGCCTCACTGCGCTTAAAAACAAGACGCCCGACGTTATTCTTTTGCAGGAAGCTAACGTAGAGAAAATTAAGATTAGGGGTTACAACACTTACATAAACCCCAGTATACAAAGACAAACCTCTAATTTTGGAATTGCAAACACTCTTGTAAAGAAAACACACCCACAGACACAACTTAACTCAGAGGCAGCGTGTTCTGACGACCGTGAAGTTGTTTCCACGAGGGTCAAAATTAAGAACACGCCCATTGATATACATAACACATACATAAGACCAACCGTGGGCCCAAATGAAGCCAATTGGATCAAAGACCTAGTGAAGAAGGACAAGCGTACTATACTTGCGGGGGACTTCAATGCCAGACATACCGCGTGGAGATATCTGAACAAGAACGCCCGGGTCAAACATCTAAAAAAAGCCTGCGTCGCAGCCGGTCTTCACCTCTGCAACGAACCAGACACCCCCACGCGGCTGGCCCAAAGCTCCAACCAAAACGACACGTCCCCCGACCTAACTTGGACCTCTTCAAATCTACGAGTCCAGTGGCAAGTGTAGGCCGATCCAATGGGCAGCGACCACCTTCCCATTCATAAACGGCTTCTCATACGCACTTCGTCCCGGCGGCAGGTCACGTTCACAAAATGGGACAGCTACCCCACCGCCATGACCCGCCTCGCCGGCGTCCCCTTCGCAGAACGCATCCAACACGCGCTACGGGAGGCCCGCACTGAGTACAACGTGAAGAACTCCAGAACAAGATCTGCCTGAATCACGCCACGGCCGAGGCCAAGAAATACACAATCGAGCTCTGCCGTACCAACTGGCGGAAACTGTGCGACTCCCTTAACGAGCGGATAGGCTACCGTGCGCTTTAGCGGGCCTATAAAAGGCTCGCCGTGAAAACAAAAACCTGCAACACCGGAAGCAACTTGGCCCTCCTCCTCGACATTTCCGAAGAACAACTTGCAGCAGAGGCGGGAGATTATTTCTTCCCGCAGCAACCCGAGTCGCCCCAAACAGATGTCTACGTCCGGCAGCCCATACAAAACGAACACCCGGCGGACGCTTTCTTCACGCTCGCCGAGCTCCAGGACGCTCTCGCGACAGCACGAGCCAAGTCGGCACCTGGCCCGGACCTCGTTACTATCTCCGCGCTCCGGAACCTTCCGTCGGACGCCATGAAGGAGCTTCTTGACATCTTCAACGCCATCTGGGAGGAGGGTGAGCTACCTCCCGAATGGAAGAGATCTACAGTGATCCCTATTCCCAAGCCTGGCAAGGCTCCCAACATGGTGGCCAACCTGCGCCCAATCTCCATCAATCTCCTTGACGTCAAACCTGTGCAAAGTTCTAGAGCGCATGGTCAATGCTCGTTTGTCCTGGATTCCTCGAGTCGATTGGGGCCTTTCATCCCATGCAAACGGGCTTCTGTTCTCACCTCTCGACACAGGACAGCCTACTCATGCTTTACCATGACCTCTACGAGCGCCGGCTCTTCAAAAGCCAGCCGCGTACGCTTGTGGCCATTGACTTACGCAAAGCATTCGATTCCATACCACACAGCACCGTTGTAAATGCAGCAAAGAGGCCGCCTCCTAAACTTTATCAAAACATTTCTCCAAGACCGAACGTTTCAGGTGTCCATCGGTCAAACCAAAAGCCAGTGGAGAACTAACAACATTGGAGTTCCCCAGGGGGCGGTCCTGTCGCCGCTTTTTTTTAACCTTGCTATGGTGGACCTGGCTCTCGCACACGAAGCCGTCCCGCAAATTCGCTTTACAATCTATGCGGACGACGTCACCCTATGGACGACGGCAGGTGGGGCGGAAAGCCAACAACGCTATATGCAGAAAGCGCTGAACATCGTCACGACCTTCGCCCTCCAATCAGGCCTCGAATTATCAAAGGAGAAGACCACTTATATGGTCATTTCCGGCCGGCGCCAGAGCGCCCGTGCAGACATCCAACTGCAGGTGGATGGAGTCCCTATTACCCAGACCGGCTCTATCAACATTCTAGGAGTCACATTCGACCGCAAAGGCAGCGCTATCACCTGGCTCCGGCAGGTGAAGTCGCAGTGGAAAGAAGGCCAAAACTTACTCAAGGCCATCTCAAGCAAGGCCTGGGGTGCACAAGACGACCTCCTTCGACGCCTCGTCCGTACCATCTTGATCTCTAAGGTGGTGTACGGACTTAATTATCTTCGTCTCACAAAGAAACAAGAAGCAGCACCCACCACCATGCTACAAGCGGCCATGCGGGTTGTCACTGGACTTCCCCGCTTCACGCAGGTAGACCCACTCGAGAGCATCGCTCAAATGAACACTATCCGTGATATCGCCGATGAGATGCGGGTGAGCCAAGCTCAACGGCTGTCTCGCACTCCTCACGGTCGAATCATACTCACCGTCGAGTGGTCGCGCCCACCTCATCAACGGCCCGCTCATGCCGACACCAACTCCACCTTGGAACGCGGAGGCAGTCACCCCTGTCAAACCCCTTCCAAGTCACGGAGGACCTCATCGCCCCGAGGGACGAGCCGCGCAAGCGGCCATTCACAACAAGGAAATCAGTCAGCTTCTCAAACACGTTGAAGTCTTCTACACGGATGCAGCGAGGGACGATAGCGGCCGAACTGCAATTGCATGGCACTCACCTACTCGCAACGAGACGAGCAACCAGCTTACCTCACGTACACGAAGCACCGGCATGGCAGAACTTCTGGCTATTCTGTTCGCAGTGGAAACGGTCACGACCATGCAACGCCCAGAAATCAGTGAAACCCGCATATACACAGACTCCCAAGAGGCAGTGCGCGCACTTGGGCACTCGAGCACGTGCAACGTTACGGTTGCGCACATCCGGGAACTGGTTCGCCTCGCCGGGGCTAAACAGAAGATCACCATCGCGTGGATTCCTGGCCACGCCAACATTCCGGGGAACGAGCGGGCGGACGGGGCTGCGAGGGCACCGCTACAAGCAAGTATTCAGCCCTCACAAGGCCCGGTCCCTTCGCCCGTTCAACGAGATGTTTCAACCAAAGAAGTCTTCGACCTCTATGAGACCAAAAAAGAAGAAAGAAATGCCCGGAAGGCGCGACTTGCTGCGCTCCTAACTGCTAACCCCCATCCGATCCCTCGAGGGCTTCCAAGATGGGAACGAGTGGCCCTGCACAGACTGCAAACTCGCACTATGCTAACTCCCGTTTGGCTTGCCAAATTCCACAGGCCAACAGAACAGGAGGACACGGGACCTGACCTAAGATGTCCCCACTGCGGTGTCCCCGCGACTTGTGACCACCTTGTATGGTTCTGTCCAGAGACGTCAAACGAACGGGCGGCGGCAATCAACAACCTGCCACTTTCCCTTCGACCGAAGACCCTATGGGAATGGACCCACCCGAGGTCCTCAGAACCCGCGGATAGAAGAGCCGTCTTTTCATCCATCATCTCCTACCTCCGGTCACTTTCAGGGCGCCGAAAATACACAAGGCCAAGAAAGGAGACGAAACAAGGCGCACTCGCAACTAGCGTTTATGAAAAAAAAAACCACTCTCTTATATGCTCATGGCAAACAACACAGTCATACTGCACAGTCATACTACATCCGGTGTAGCCCCATTCGTAAAAAAGTGTGCTCTTTTGCCGATAGTGACGCAGACGTGTCACTAATGCAATCCTCGCCTTTTTCTTTTATTTCGAAGGCCTCGCGCAGCTCCCTCGATATCCGATCGGCGTATCTGGCCAAAAACCTTGTGTCACTGAATGACGGTGTACATGAGCAACGGCTGCACTGCATGGCGAGGTGTCCCGACGGGGTAGCCCGTGTAGCCGCCGCATGTTCGCGGGCGCGATGATTAAAACATGTGCCCGTTTGGCCAATGTACGATGATCCGCATGACATGGGGATTTCGTATATGACGCCCGTGGCACATTCCGTGTACCTGTTGCGGTGCTTCGTACTGCAAGGATCTGCGGACTCACGGGGATTGTTGATTCTGCGGCACAATCTCGAAAGTTTGTTTGGTGCGGAGAACACAATAGGCACATCGTACCTATCAGCACCCTTTTTAAGATTGTGGGTTACTGAGTGTACATAGGGGATTACCACCGGCCTCACTGCTGCTCTTTCACGGGGCAGCCTCCGTGTGCCTTTAAACTTTTTTATTAGGGTGTCCGCTACATCCACCAGAACTCTCTGCGGGTAGCCTGCTTTCTGCAACCTCGCTACCTGTCTCGTGAAGCTCGCTTGAGCGGTGTGTGCACATGATCTTCTTAGTGACGCCTCGAGACAACTAGATGCAATTCCTCTTTTTACAAGTTTCGAATGGGCCGAACTGAACGGAAGGATGCCCTTCTTAGAGCGTGGCTCATATGTCCAGCATATGTGATTTCTTTCAAGACTTAGCCTAAGGTCCAAGAACTGTAAATGCCCGTTCACTGGCTCTTCATGCGTGAACGACAACCCATCCCCGCATGACCTAAATATGTCAAGCACTTCTTCAACCCCGCAGCTCGGTGCGTCGGCGGGTCTGCCGAGTACAAGAAAGTCGTCTACATATCTGAAGATGCGACACCGGTTCGCGTCGCCCAACCTCTCGGCAATCTTTCTTCCGCACACACTTAAAAAATATTGGACAGTATCGGCGCAACACATAACCCGATGCATATTCCCCTTTTCTGCACATACATCTCTCCCTCAAAAGGCACAAACATGCTCTCTAGGTAAAATGCCAGAAGTTCTAAAAAATGATCAACGGAAATGCCACAAGAGGCTTGGAACAGTAGAACACCGTTTCGTTCAATGCACTCTCTGACAGACTCAAACAGGGGCTTGTGCTCAATCGAATAAAACAGATCTACAACGTCGATCGAAAAAGTGCTGCGCATTCCGTGTTCTTCATCACTCAGGTATTCGATAATGCAGTCTGAATTTCGCGCAAAAAACGGATCATGCAATTCCAGCGAGGTCAGATACTTGCAAAGGTAGCTGGCAACATGAGCCTGCCATGACCCCCTCTCCGTGATATGAGGCCCACAAGCCAGAGGCGTGGTCTTTCAAATAAACGTTTTAATCAATCAATCATGCGCCGTAAAAATCGCCCTCAAATATGGCGTCAAGTGAATGCCCCCTATGCTTCGTATGAAGCGTGGAATTCAATTCAAAGAGTCGGGAATTGTAGTAGACCATTTCCGCAGCTAGCTAAGCACCCGGATAGCGCTCCGTAATCCGCCACAAGACCTTGAACTATGCAGACAAAGCTGGTGGCGCGCGTGCGCAGCTGCGGCGTTTTCTTCAGGGATACCGTAGCGAAGGAGAAAAACGGTCTACTACAATCCACCAGTTTCCGCGGATGTGGCGTCACCTGGCGGCAGAAATGTAAACAGTAAAAAATCTGGTATCGAGGATACTGGGTATGATAGGAACGCCATTAGACTTGACTTCTCCACGTTGCTGGGTTCTCCTTGTCATCGGCGTTTCAGTCTAGAGTTTGCGGCTCCGCTACTTTTCGGTAACCGGTGACGATGGCCGAAGACGAGAACATCCCGTTCTCGCTTCAAGCCGACGGCTGGGTTGAAAACCCTCCGCAGTGCGCCAACTTGTCGCAAGACGAAGTGTGGCGATACTTGCGCAGCAAGTCGGACTCGGTTCGGCACGGCAACCGAGGATGGGCCTTCAAGGAAGAAGAATTATGTCCGCCTTCTCTTACGCAAAATGGCGGTGAAGCGTGAAGCTTTCCCAAGCTTTCCTACCAAGTCATACACTTGGATTTGGATCCGGCTAATTGACACTTCAGTCGTATCCAAATCCAAATCCAAACTCTCGAACCGGGAACCCGGAAAGTGGTGGATTCCCTAGTATCATGGCACGTGGCATACGAAGCAGGGATGTCCTGGTTTTTCGCAGCCGCAACGCAGTCAAACACACCCAAACGCTCTCAAACTCAACTGTTTATGAGCATTCAGAAGAGCGTTACCGCTGCCTACCGTGATTACTGCTTCTGGTAGGGGTTGTACCAGCGTGTACCCCTCCATCTTGGAATCCCCCCCCCCCCCCCCCCCCGGTGAGGGTATCACCCCCATTCCTTCCCCCCCCTTTTCCTCCAGGGAGTCGGCCCTATCCGGCACAGAGCTCGGTGACCAGCAGCAACTGGTTGAGTGAACCCGCCGAATCTGGGCGGCCAACGGAGCCCTGTACTAAGGGCACCGATTAGGGACCACAAGGTCGTTTCACTTTTCGAATATTAAAGTTTACAATGATGATGATGATAGAGCATGCTTCGAAGAAATAGCGCGAGCTCCCGGTTGTAGTGTCGCTCTAGGCAGTTGTGGGATCGCTATGCTCATGTCCAAGTCCAACGAGAGTGACTAATAAAAACAATCAACACCGACACGCCTCAAGCAAATGAATCACGCACGCGAATGTATCTTTGGCAGGCTTACAATCGCTCGTGCTTACTTCAAAAGCACCGAAAGACAGCAAGCTCGTCAAAGATACCTTTGTGTGTGTGCTTCATTTGTTTTCGTGTGTGGGTTTATACTGCCTGAAGTTAGTCTGCCTCAACTGGCGGCTTGTCTCTCAGCTGTAGACGAGCAATATAGCCAGTGCAGTACAACCGCTAGCCTGGGGTCTTTAACGTGCACCACGGAGCAGTAATACACGACCGCACGCCGGTACGATGCTCATCCAGATCAAAACGGGCATGGGTGGGGATTGAACCAAGGATCCCTGGGCTATACAGCGCGAGCTTTCGCTCGCGCTGTATAGCGAGCTGGTGTGCTCTAGCCCACTCGGCTAGAGTACACTCTAAAGCCCGGTTCACACAGTTGCGTTTGACTGCGTTTGACTGCGTTGCGGCAGCGAGACACCAGGACATCCCTGCTGCTTATATCGCGTGCCAAGAAGATTCCTTGAATTGGATTCCACGCTTCATACGAAGCACAGATGTGCCGGTGACTCGCTTTCGGTTCTCGCCGCAACGCAGTCAAACGCACTCAAACGCAAGTGTCTGAACCGGCCTTAACTCGGCCACCGATCCTTTTTTTTTCTTTATTAAACTCGGCCACCGATCCCCCTTTATCTGATTGGACTCAAAAGTCAAAGTCAATTGGACGTTTTAGTGATTTATACAGCGTAAGGTTGGTCTGCCAGTAGGGGCGACACTGGTTTACACTGTAGATGAGCAATTTTGCCAGTGCAGTACGACTGCTAACCTGGGTCTTTAACGTGCTCACGCAGTAGTGATACACGACCGCACGCCGGTACGATGCTCATCCAGATCGAAACGGGCAGGGGTGGGGCTCGAACCCAGGATCCCTGGGTTCTGCAGCGCGAGCTTTCGCTCCGCGTGCTTCGAGCTGGTGTGCTCTAGCCCACTCGGCTAGAGTACACTCTAAAGCCCGGTTCACACAGTTGCGTTTGACTGCGTTTGACTGCGTTGCGGCAGCGAGACACCAGGACATCCCTGCTGCTTATATCGCGTGCCAAGAAGATTCCTTGAATTGGATTCCACGCTTCATACGAAGCACAGATGTGCCGGTGACTCGCTTTCGGTTCTCGCCGCAACGCAGTCAAACGCACTCAAACGCAAGTGTCTGAACCGGCCTTAACTCGGCCACCGATCCTTTTTTTTTCTTTATTAAACTCGGCCACCGATCCCCCTTTATCTGATTGGACTCAAAAGTCAAAGTCAAATTGGACGTTTTAGTGATTTATACAGCGTAAGGTTGGTCTGCCAGTAGGGGCGACACTGGTTTACACTGTAGATGAGCAATTTTGCCAGTGCAGTACGACTGCTAACCTGGGGTCTTTAACGTGCTCACGCAGTAGTGATACACGACCGCACGCCGGTACGATGCTCATCCAGATCGAAACGGGCAGGGGTGGGGCTCGAACCCAGGATCCCTGGGTTCTGCAGCGCGAGCTTTCGCTCCACGCGCGTCGAGCTGGGTGTGCGCTTCAGCCCACTCGGCCACCGATCCCCCTGACTCAAGCCCTTCGATGTGTTTGCGTTTGTCTTGCAAGCCGGTGCACGAAGCCCGTGCCTCGAGCGGCCCTTCGAAGCGAATGGCAGCGGAGCACCCGCTCGTGGCACGTGTCTTGCGCGTTTCCACAACAATGGTTGGTGGTACTGGTAATCGTGAATTTTATCAAAGGAATTTAGACTGCACTTGCCGGCAGCGCCTTCAAATTTTGGAATTTACGAGGATAGCTCGAGTGCAACATGGCTTTGTGTAGTTGAGTGGCTCTTTGTCGCTGACAGGCAGACCGACGTAAAGTGTCCTTTCCTGCCATACCCGTTGCCAATGTTGTCAGCTGCTGTGCATTTAGTACGCGATTGTGGACGAGTAGTAAAGCCGCACCACTTGCTCGGACAGAGAACTCCTTAGTACTGTTCACGGGTGGGAAACAGTTGCTTCTTGTTGCTTTTGACTCACCGCGTAGAAGTGTGGACCTCGCCACTAAATGAGCTATGCTTAGAGTTGGCACTCTGTTCCCCGATATCGCTGTAGGCGCCGCCATAATGGTGCTTGTACAGAGCACACGCAACTGCCGATCGTCATGATTAAAAAATGCGACTTCCTCAGCTTTTGATTCGGTGTTAGGAAGCTCATGTAATATTGCTTTGCTCTGTCGCGAAGTGCATGTTTAAACATTTGTGGAGGACGTAAAATCGTTTCCTGTGATTTCAGATAAATATTTAGATAACTGGCAACCATGATTTTAAAGGGGTACGGAAACAAAAATTGAAATATTCAAAGTTTGTTCGGAAATGAGTCAAGCATGACGGATAATAACCGTAAATGATAATCGCACGTTTGTATTTTGAACGATTGGCTGTATTTTTCGTTCCAAACGGTGCCCTCGAGCAAGCGCTCGAAGAGAAGCGACCGGAGAGCGTGACGCGTCATGGGATATTCGACGCAAACAAAAATAGAAAGGAAAGATTTCCCGCGTTCGTGAAGTAGCAAGGCTGGCGTGATTATGAGCTTTGCCGTTGGTGGCGTTGTCAGCGTTGTGGTGGTGTCAATAGGGAATTGTAGTAGACCGTTTTTCTCCTCCGCTACGGTATCCCTGAAGAAAACGCCGCAGCTGCGCATGCGCGCCGCCAGCCTTATCTGCATAGTTCAAGGTCTTATGGCGGATTACGGAGCGCTATCCGGGTGCTTAGCGGGATGCGTCAATGCGTTACAACCGAGCCGTTCGAAGAACACGTGGGGTGACGAGCGCGTCGGATAGCCTAAAGAGCACGTAGCTTCCACAACACTGTCAGCTTAGGGCTGAACGGGTTGGGGAAAGCAACTTTTGTCCGAGTTTTGAGCGACTGGCTAATCTTCTAGGGGGAGAATGGCTGTATCCGCGTACACAAACGAGGGTCCGAGAAAGAGGGGAGTCCCTCCTTTCCGTCTTCTTGGACTGTTTAGTTCAATGCGCGATTTGTGAGTTGAGGAGGAAAGCTAAGAAGGAAAATGTTGAAATTCCAAAGAGCGGCGCTGCTCCGATGGAATCTGCTACGTCATGACTACGTAGCAAGTTCCCCAACGGTGCTAGATTACCTCCCAAATAGGCTCCGCATGCATCCACCAAGTGCACATTGAAAGATCGTTTAATTAGCTTTAAAATTAGTTTGCTTGTGCCTTTAAACGCAAGATTGGTGTTTTTGAGGTTATGCTGCAACATGCAACACATTAAAGCTAAAAAATGAGCGCTGGAATTTTGTTTCCCTACCCCTTTAAGCCACAACATGGACATGTGTCGTTATTCTGAAGTGTCGCTTATTTAGTGGCCGTAGGGAAGATCACGGCGGAACAGCGCAGCACTGAGCTAGATTTGAGACGCCATGTTCTTCCTGGTGCCACTAAATAAGCTACGCTTCAGAGTAACGACACTTGTTCATATTGTGGCTTAAAATCATGAAGATTTATCTGAAATCACAGGAAACGCTTTTCCGCCCTCCACAAATGTTTAGACAGTTCGCGAAAGAGCAAAGCAATATTATATGAGCTGCCTAACACCGAATCTAATGCTGAGAAAATCGCACTTTTGAATCACGCCGATCGGCAGTTGCGTCTGCTCTGCACAAGCACCAAAATGGCGGCGCCCACTACAATGTTGGGGAACAGAGTGCCGATACTCTAAGCGCAGCTCATTTAGTGTCAATAGTTCTTCCCAAAATTGGCGCGCGGCACGTGCCTCAAGCATTTCCACAAAATGAATGGCGTCACTTTTCACAGGAGAGATTTGCTTTACTCTACCCATCCTGGGAGCGGGTTTGCAAACCAGTATTTAGACGAAGATCAGGCCGATATCGACATAGGAAGTGCAAAACTGCCACTTTATTTCTGTATTGTTTTCCAGCTTTAAATTGAGCTCTAAAATAAACATTTTTTTCGCAACACAACGCTTACATGTCAAATGTTGTGGTCCAATCTGCCGCAATGCCGCACCCTGTGCTTTCGATAATTTCGAACGTGGTTGGAACTTCGAATCTATTCGGAAATCGGAGCTTATTCTACGTTTTGTAAGCCACTATGATCTACGTATGTACTGACTCGTATCTCGCGCCACCTGTTGGCCGCTTCCGGCAGCGGCGGACGCAGAGCGAAGAAGATCTAGCTCGAGATCGTAGGAGAACAGCCCGTGGCCCGAGCCCACCTCGAGCGCCCGACCTGCATGCGTGCTGCGAGCATGCAACTCGTTTGTTCCGGAAAAATTCTGCGCCATCTATGAGGAAAAGGGTACAAATAAATAGCGGTTGAATCCCCCTTAAAACGTCATTCTCTCCCTCTCTCTTTTGTGGGCAAGTTTACGACTTAACGTAAAAATACTGACAGTAGGGAATTGTAGTAGACCGTTTTTCTACTCCGCTACGGTATCCGTGAAGAAAACGCCGCAGCTGCGCATGCGCGCCGCCAGCCTTGTCTGCATAGTTCAAGGTCTTGTGGCGAATTACGGAGCGCTATCCGGGTGCTTAGCGGGCTGCGGAAACGGTCCACTACAATTTCATAATAGGGAGTTGTAGTAGACCGTTTTTTGGTCTACTACAACAACTGTTGGAGTAGACCGTTGTTTGGTGGCGTCGTCACCAAACACGGTGCACGGAACACACACACAGCACGCACAAGCCCAGTGTTGAGTGCATCGTGAAGTTCCGGCGGGCAAGTGGCATCCGAGTTGTCCAAGTATTGTCACCAATCACACCAGTGCCAAGCGCATCCAGATGCCGAGCCAAAGTGCAATGGGTCGGCAGCTTCACACTATATGAAGATTCAAAGCCGAGGTCAGTGGGTATCCATCCAAGGCAAACGATGGGCGCGTCAGTATCCGTGCGCCCGCAGCGCGAACGTCGCCGCCGGGCGAGCGCCGACTGACAGTTCGACGAGAGGGAAGAACCTAAACTCTCGGGGAGCGCTGCCGCCGACTGCAACAGACAAAGCGAGGCGCGCGCGCGGAGAACGCCCGCTCGCAGCGCCTGCGTAGCGGATGCGATTGTCCCGAATACGTGACCTCCGAGAGACCGCAAAAGTTCCCCGCCGAGCTCCCCCCCCCCCCCCCCCCTCCCCCCTCCTCCAGTCACTGATGTGCGCGCCAGCTGGCTGGAAGCAGGTCCTACTGGTACTGAGGGGAACGGATCGGGTTCATTCATCACCGTGCGGTTCCAGTGCGTTGCGTCTCACTGGATCCGACTAGTTACACCCAGAACCGCGCGGTACCAGATCGGATTCGCGCGGATCTGAACTGTTCACAAGTTTAGAACCGCGCGGCTCCGAGCTGGAACCGCTCCGATTTGACGTTTTCGTACGGGACACTGAAGTCTAAATCGCAGTGGGAAACGAAAACAATAATGATAAACACGAGTGTAATCACGTCAAAACTGAGGGCATTCCGCGTATGCAGAAAGTAAGCTTTGTTTCACTAAACACATCACCAGTACATTATTTGGTTTTATCGTGCGAGCGAAGCGGAACTTACAAGCGCGAGCAAGCTGCCCTGAACTACTCTTCCACTGAACAAGCAGACCGTTCAAAGAATGAAGCTCGCTTTTATAGCTTTTGGTGCGCTCAAACTTTTTAAAGGACAATTATTATAAATTATATTATTTCATTTTTATTTTTATTGATTGCGCCTTTGCATTTCTTGTTTTTTTGAGTTAACGTGCAATTTTTTTAGTTATATAATATTTTTCCAGAAGTCCGATTACTATAGTCTGTTTCATGATAAGTAAGAACCGCAAAATAAAAAAAATGTAGACAAAAAAACAAAAAACAACAAGCTGAACACGCGAGCACACATTAAAAGTACAATGTAACGGCGCATGCAAAATTAGTCGTTAGTTCCCCAGAGAGTAGGAGTTGCGTAGCGTGACATAGTTACCCGTTGTAGACTATAAATTTAGCCAGTGCAGTACAACTGTTAGCAAGGGGTCTTAAACGTGCATCACGCAGTCTGTGTGATACACGATCTCACGACGGTAGGATGCAGATGGTGACAGAACCCAGGGTCCCTGCTAAAGCCCCTTGATAAAGGCGTTTTGTCAAGTACCACCAACCATTGTTGTAAACAAGTGAAAGCCATTTATAACTCCCTGTAACGCCGAATTAGAGCGCAGCTCTTGAGCAGGATGAGGGAAGGGTACTGGGGGGGGGGGGGTCAAGTGACCTCGGGAGGGGGGGTCACGTGACCTGGGGGGTCACGTGACGATGACGATGCCGATGACGTCATCAGTGATGATGACGATGACGATGCATATGCCGATGATGATGCTGATGCCGATGACGTCATCAGTGACGATGACGATGCGGATGCCGATGACGTCATCAGTGACGTCACTAATGACGTCATCAGTGACAATGATGATGCCAAAGCCGATGACGTCATCAGTGACGTCACTGATGACGCCATCATTGACGTCACGCGTCCCATAACGCACCGCGCGGTTACGCCGACGCCGACGGCGACGCCGACGCCGACGCCGCTCCAGTCGGAAACGGGCGCCGAAGAGCTGCGCTCTAAAACGCGCAAGACACGTGTCAGGAGCGGGTGATCAACCGCCATTCGCTTCCAAAGGCCAGTCATTTTAGTGCTGCGCCGCTATTTGCCTCCAAGGGCCGCTCGAGACATGGGACTCGTGCACTGGCACATTTGACGTAGCTTGAAAAATCAACGCAAACACTTCGAGGCGCTTTAGTCCACGGTATACTTTAGTCCCTACGGGTTCTGCAGCATGAGCTCCGTGCTTTGAACGGAGCTCTCGCTCGCGGATTTCTCCATGTGCTCTGATCTGCGGTGCCACAACACCCTCGGCCAACGATCTACCGTACTTGGTTTAGCCTAGTGAGCTAAACAAAATGAACTACGCTTAGAGTACCGGCACTCTTTTCTCCGAAATTGTTGTGGGCGCCACCATCTTGGTGGTTAGTACAAAGCAAACGCAACTGCCGATCGTCATTATTCAAAAGTGCGACTTCCTCAGCATTATAGGTTCGGTGTCAGGAAGCTTACGTAATATTGCTTTGCTTTGTCGCGAACTCTTTAAACATTCGTGATGGACGGAAAAGCGTTTCTTGTGATTTCAGATAAAGCTTCAGATAACTGACAACCATCGTTTTAAACTGACACGCCAAAAAAATATATATATTTTTTTTTCATGCTAAACGTTGCAATGGCATATCAGGACATTACAAAAAAATTGTTTCACTATAGAGTTGCGTAGTTTTTTTTATAAAAAATAGAAATACGAGGCCCAATTCAAAGTTCCCGCCGTGCACTGTGACGTAACAGTGTACCGCAAGGTGTCGGGGCGGTCAGAAGGGAGCCATCGAGCTACGTCACTAAAAGTGGGTTAACCGGAAGTCGCGTGAGTTTCACTCCTCGTGCTCTCCGCGACCGTGCCTAAGACTTTTTTTCTTTTTATTATTCTGCTCTTCGTACGAGCGATCGTAGAAAACGAAGTTTCAGTTCCACTAGCTCTTTATCCCTGCACCGTTGGTTAGTTTGCGTGCTGTAAAATTTGAGGACGAAGAGTCAGTGGATCGACGTGATGGATTTCAATGATGAAAGCGTTGCGAGTACAAGCCAGTGTACGAGTGCATGCCGTCAGTCCGATGATACAGGGCTATAGACCTTTCCAAGAAAGAGCGTATGGCCGGTGCCATTTCCAGTGTTCGTGCGTATGGCGCGTGCTTTGCTCGTTTTCCAGAGCGACGCACACGCGCGTGCTGAGCTGTGGAGATCGCACGCTGGGCTGTGCATTTGTAAACATTAGAAAGGTCTATAGACCTTTCCAATGTTTATAAAATCACAGTCCAGCGTGCGATCTTCACAGCCCAGCACGTGCGTGTTCGTCGCTTCGGAAAGCGAGCAAAGCACGCGCCATACGCACGAACGCTCAAAATGGCACCGGCCACAAGCTCGTTTTTGGAAAGGTCTATACTGGGCGCAAAACAATCTATCAAGTTTTGAAAAAAAAAAAAAAAAATTTAGAACGCTCGCAGAAATTAGGATTGCTAGCATACGACACACCCGATCGCATTGCTGAAGGTTGAGACACCGAGGTCGTTGAATCATCGGATACTCTCCAGGCTGTAGATGCCTGCCGTCTGAAGAATACAAACTGGTGAGTGTTCCAAGTACAAGTAAACGTCGAGCACAAAGTACGTATTTTTTCTAGAACATGAGTAGAACTTGTTTACTAGGTGCTCTTGCGGCCGATGTATGTCTCTCAGAAATGCATGCAGTGTGATCTCTTCTTCAGTTGCTGAAATACCGGGACAGTCCCTCACATAGAACCTTCTAGGCATTGTAGTTGATCACGTCAATTCACTGACTCCGCTTCTTCTACCTTTACAGTAACATTAAGCGATGAAAAACACATAAAAGAAACTTTGTCTGCTTGGATCGCTCGTGGAGGTGCGGAGAATAACAAAAATATTAAAAAAAATATTACACGCGCTCGCGGTAAGCACGAGGAGGGATACAACTCACGTGACTTCCGGCGATGCCTCCCTTCTGACCACCCCGACACCTTGCGGTACACTGTTACGTCACAGTGCACGGCGGGAACTTTGAATTGGACCTCGTATTTCTATTTTTTATAAAAAAACTACGCAACTCTATTGTGAAACAATTTTTTAGTAATGTCCTGATATGCCAATTCAACGCCTAGCTTGAAAAAAAACATTTTTTTTTTGGCGTGTCAGAGGATCTTTAAAGGGACACTGACAGGGTATTTATGCTCGCCGAGGTTTTTAGTTGTACGTGACATATGAGAGCCCAACTACCCAGAACAAAATTTCCGGCTCGAAATTCGGTTTCTTTCCGCCCGAAAACCGCCGATCAAGAACTGGCCGGTTCGAGTCTTGCTCACTCTCTTTTCCATGGTCACGGGCCGTTTTCTAAGGTATCGATGCGACCACCAAATTTAATCGAAGTCGTGGGTCATTGAAGGCACACAGTTAATATTAAAAATAGAAAAAAATATGAAACCCATTTTTTGTGGCTTCAAAAAAGCTGCAAATACGTTGATTGAAAAAAAAAGTAGCACAAACAACCGGAAGCTTTCTGTGCGTTCACTCAACATGGCGTCGTTTCGCGTATCGTGGGCCTAGCACTAGCGGATGGCAGCGGACGACGGGCGTTGGACCTCTACTTCAGAACTGTCGTTCACGGTACTGGCGAATTCTGTCTTTCTTCGAAAGAGAAATTTGGGACCAATCAAAAGAACTGATACTCATCCCGTACGACATGCCCGACCAGCAAGCCGATTGCACGAAGACGTCGCCGAGCCGTCGTCCCTTCTCCTGGCTGAAGACATCGCTCGCTCAAACGTCAAGCACGAAGTGCGTACTTCGAGTTGAATACGCACGCGTACGGTTACTTTACGAGGTGCGAATGTGCCCTATGCGTGGTGCTGCCCGACTTCAAGCCGGGAGTGTGTGTATTGAAGGGAAATCGGCAGCAAACTTCCGACATACAGTCTACCAGCTGCATAATTACGCATGAGTGTGTTCCTTCAGTAGCTCAGTGGAAAGACGTCCGGTTCACACGCAGAGGGCACGGGTTCGATTCCTGGTGTGTGTGCCTATCTTTTTTTATTTTATTTTTTGTCAAGCATTCTGCGATGTTTACTTTTCTTTTTTTACAATTATCACAGGAAAAAAAAAATTGTTGTGGACGATACGTCGCTGAACTAAATGGTACGGATTCCATTTTTGACACCTGCGAACTCAGTGTATATCACTTTCCACAAAATGCAAGGAGCATATGAATCGGGTAGCGTCCGCTTTCCGAGCTTCGCGTAATGTTTCTACAGGAATTGCAGCCAGCCATTGATTCCGACGCGTTGATCTTTCGGAAACTTGTGCACTCTGGCCACTTTCAGATGCAGGACATGTGAGGCAACTCTTCACGCAGCACCTTGGAGTTGGGAGTATTCTTTTCGGAGCTGATCACGGGAATTCACCACGGCACTCGGGCACTCACTACTAATTGCCAACACTGAAATGTACAAAACAACTCATCTTCAAGTACAAAACAGCGAGCGCAACAAACATAACTGCAAAGGAATACCACGGCGAACGGACGCATTTCGTCTGCTACGTGCGGAAAGAGGAGAAAAAAAAACAACAAAAACGCACGGTCGGGTGTAGCCACGTGACTTCCGCCACTCCCGCTATCCTCTCCACTTCTCCGTTTCGGTTTCGGTTTCGCGCAGTTGCGTTTTTTGGCTTTATTAAAAAAATACGTGACTCTGTAGCAAAATATTAATTGGGTAGTCTTCCGACACCATAATAAATCGCCTACGAAAAAGGAAAAAAAAATTTGGGGGGTGTCAGTGTCCCTTTAAGCACCAAGGTGTGTATAAAGCGTAGCTTATTTAGTGGCTTTAGTTTATCCCGACCGCACATGGCACAAAAAGAGAACAAACTGCTTGACCTCGCGCTCTTGGCGCTGCTTCAGTGGATTCATCAGCCCGTAGCGTTGGCTGCGCTCCGAATTAAGGTAAAGCAAAGCAAATATTGCCGCGAGCGCAGCTAACTAAGTAGGCAGCCCGCTCGTGGTGGATTCTACTTCCTGCTCTCGAGCAGGACGGTCGTAAGGATTATGGGCTCCCAGCGAGCAGCGTTAGCGGCCGATATCGGCGGTGGTTCTTCGAGCATGACGACTGACGACGAATATAAGATAGTGCTGCCTTCGTTCCCAAACGATAGTGCCGCGGTGAACTCGGCGTTTCTTCACTGTGATTTGAGAGGCCGGCCTTATCGCATCCAGGATTTTAGAAGCGAACTCGAACGCTGCGGGGTGCTCAAGGAAGTGGCGGCATTTGGGTCATACCAAATGAATCATGTTTGGATGGTGACGCTTCACACGGAGGACGCAAAACGAAGGCTCGTGGCAGCGAAAGAACTGAAGGTAAAGGGACTACGGTGCCTCGTCGTAGACCCAAGCAACAGCGAGGTACGCGTGAGGGTACACTGGCTGCCATTCCATGTTCCGGACGAAGCGGTGCAAAGGGCCCTAGCCCCTTACGGCAAAGTCAACGAGGTCATCCGCGAGACCTGGCGCGCCGAGGGATTTCTAGGCGTCCAGTCTACCACAAGAGTGGTCCGCATGACTTTGAAGGACGGCGTAGCAGTTGATGCAATGCCGCACCAACTGCGTTTTTCCGGGGGTAACGCCCTGGTTGTCATCCCCGGCCGAGCTCCGCAGTGCCTGCGCTGCAAGAGGACCGGCCACGTTCGACGAGAATGCAAGGTACCTAAATGCACCGAGTGCCACAGCTTTGGACACGAAAGCAAGGGCTGCGTAAAAACCTACGCCAGGGCCACAGGACCGCCAGCTGACCAGGAGACGTCTGAATTTCTTATGGAAGCAGACGAGGCGGAGTCTTCGGCGAAGGAAACTACAGTGGCAGCCACAACCTCCGGGGTGAAGGCGCAAGAAGCTGAGAACAACGCGATCGCTACGGTGAACTCCAGTGAGATGGCTAATCGTCAGAAAAGCCCACCTGAAGGCGACGAAGGCAGTGCGGCCGGGGGCAACCAAGGCGAAACGGCAGTCGCACGCCACGAGGGACATCCGGTGGACGGCGAAGCAGAACAAGCCATCACAAACGTCGGCGAGGCAGCCATGGACGCAACCTCCCAGAGCACCAAACGAGGACTGGACCAGGCTGACACTTTGACGGATGAAGACTCCCAAAACGACGCACCTTTTCAAGAGGTGAAGAAACGAACGCGGGCTAACAACAAGGCCCGGGCCGCGACGGACGGGAGGAGGCGGCAGGACTCAAAGTGAACAGTCCTGAGGACGTTCACTGGAAGTGATTGCTCTGTCTAAGTGCACCCTAAAGGCAAGTAGATTGTAAGATCCTGTGTAGTGAAACTTTCGGCGTTGTAGTTTAGACAACTCAATGACGAGTGAAACTTTTGAACCGATCACTTTTGGCACGTTAAACGTGCGAGGCCTTAATGCCAGAAAGAAGCAGTGTCAACTGCAGCGGTTGTTAAACTCGGAAAAAATAGATTTCTTGGCGGTACAAGAGACAAAACTTTCAACGGAGGAGGATGTAACTCGGGTACTTCAGCCTTTCCTCGCGGCATACGAGGTATGCGTTGCTCATTCGCAAGGCCTTTCAGGCGGTTGTTTTTTGTTTCTAAAGAAGTCTGTGCCGCTTACAAATCTAACGGTGACGACAGACGAGCAGGGACGTCTTGCATTTTGTGACTTTACTTTAGGACGGATGAAATGGCGCGTGGTGTGCTTGTACGCGCCAAACAGAGGAAATGAGAGGCTGGCCTTTTTCAGGGAGGTGCAGCGAGTCTTGAACTGTGAAAGAGCACTTGTTGTGATGGGGGACTTTAATTGCGTAACGAGAGAACGTGATAGGGCAAGATCCAGTACACAATGTGATCACAGTGCTCGAGCACTCCTTGAAATGACTGAGGAGTTCAATTTGTTTGACGTGGGTGTGCTTCACAGTTTTTCAAAGCAAATGAAGTACACTCATTTCCAGGGAACGTCGCATGCGCGACTAGACCGAGTTTACGTTTCAAGTGAATTGCTGGATGGTCTGACGGACTATAGAGTAAAGCCCATGTATTTCAGTGACCACTGCTTAGTTACAATTAATTTCGGAAACAAGCCAAGGACCACCTCGAAGTTTGACTGGAAGCGCTGGAAATTAAACGAGCTGGTACTAAGGAGTAAGGATTTCGAAGAAGAAATTAAAATGCTGCAAGAGAGGTGGTCACTCTCGGAAAACATTAACTATTTCGGGGAATGGGAAAGCTTTAAAGAACAAGTTAAACTAAGTGCGATTGAAATTTCGACTAAAATAGCCTTTGTTGAACGAGCGGAAGAAGCAAAACTGCAGCGTAACCTGCGTATTCTTATCGAAGCTGAGTGTGACTGCCCAGGACAAGGGACAAAAGATATCGCCTATTTAAAAAGCAAGATAGATGAAATCCATCGAAATCGCTACAGAGGGGCAATAGTTCGATCGCGGTCACAAAAATACTTGCTGGGAGAGCAACCAACAAAAAGAGCTTTAGCAGAGGAAAAAAGATATGCGATCGCCAAGGAAATAATCGAGATCGAGCATAACCATATCACCCGAAATGACCGTGACGGGATAGAGCAGGCTTTTGTTGAAACCTATAGCACGCTGTTCGGAGATAACGCTCGACCTAAGCGTTTCCAAGACATGGATGAGTTGGTGTCCCGGTTACCTCGGCTGTCCGATGAAATCAAGGATTGGCTGGAAGAGCCAATCACGCTGTCCGAAGTTGAAAAGGCCATAGACGAGCTAACCCCCGCTAAAGCGCCTGGGCCTGACGGAATGACCACAGAATTTTATAAGTATTTCAAGTCATCACTTTCTACGTTTCTACTGAAAGTTTTTCAGGAAGCGTTCAGGGTGAATGCTTTGCCCTTGTCGTTCTTAGAATCACACACTGTGCTCATCCCGAAGTCTGAGGAAGAGGCTAAGCTCCGATCTGTTTCTGGGTACCGGCCAATCACGCTATGTAATGTAGACTACAAAATTTTTGCGAAAGTGCTGGCTAGACGCTTGCAAAGCGTAACAACCATACTTGTAGGGGAGCACCAGACATGTGGTATTAAGGGCCGCTCCATTCAGACAAACGTACACGTCGCACGAAGCTTACTGGAGCATTGCTGTCAGGTGGGAGGACAGATGGCAATGCTCCAGATTGACTTAGAAAAAGCGTTCGATAGGGTTAATCACGAAGTTCTTTTTCGGATTCTATCGTGTGTGAATGTTGGGGAAGTGTTATTGCGAGGTATCCGAATGGCTTACACGGGGGGCACGACGAGTTTAATTATCAACAACAACGTTACGCGCTCTGTTCCTGTGCGCTCCTCTGTGAGACAGGGGTGCCCACTATCGCCACTTTTGTTTGCATTATATTTAGAACCGTTTTGTTTGAGTGTCCTAGCAGACCGACAAATACATGGTGTTGCTTTGGGAGCAACAGAAGTGAAAATTTTGGCATACGCAGACGATGTCGCTATTTTTTGCGAAGACAAAAAGAGTGTCACAAGAGCTGTAACGCTAGTGAAACATTTTTGCGAAGCGAGTGGAGCTTCAGTTAACTGGGACAAGTGCTGCGGGGTGTGGCACGGTGCGTGGGCCACGGCGCCCTCAGAGTATGAGGGCGTTTTGTGGGGCGACACGCCCTCCAAATACCTCGGTGTGCCTCTGCAAAATTTTAGAAACAGCAACATGTACTGGTCGGGGGTCGCGACCGACCTGGACAGCCGGGCTTCGCGATGGAAGCACCGAGACTTGTCTGTTTTCACAAGAGCGACAGTATGCAACATGTTTCTCACCGCAAAACTCTGGTACGTTCTTCAGGTATTACATTGTGCTCGTACTAACATACAAAAGTTTCATCGAATATTTGCTGTATTCATCTGGAAGTCTACCTGGGAACCCATGAGGAGAGACAACATTTTCCGACGCGTACGGCACGGCGGTCTAGGCCTTTCACATTTATTTGTACGACAACTTGTGTCCAGGTTT
Organism: Ixodes persulcatus; assembly: GCA_013358835.2. Classification (NCBI taxonomy): domain Eukaryota; kingdom Metazoa; phylum Arthropoda; class Arachnida; order Ixodida; family Ixodidae; genus Ixodes; species Ixodes persulcatus. The sequence continues at coordinate 157,036 of JABSTQ010009691.1, forward strand.
TTCTTTGTACGAGACCAAAATCACCCTTTCCTACGAGCGATAATCCAGATGAAATTGGTACATCACCTTCCTTTCTTTATAGTGTCCTATGAAACAACACCCGTTAAAGTGTTCGGTTACCTGAAGGAGGTAGTTGACGCAGTAAACTTTCTTTCTGTCCGCTTTTCGCTTGAGTATTTGGCTGAAGTCAGCAGAAAAACGTTGACACGTGACCTTATTGAAAGTTTGTTTCCTGCGCCCCTGTACCGCACCTTGTATTCGGCGGGCCAGGGCCAGGATGTCTTGTCACGAGTGAAGCGAATGATTGTGCCGCCTTCTGCAAAGTCATTCTTCTTTAAGCTCCACAGCTCCACCCTTCCCGTAAAAGATTGGCTAGATAAAAAGGGTATCTTTGTGCCATGGACGATAAACTGTTTGTTGTGCAAGCAGCCAGAAACGGTTGACCATGTGTTTATCTTCTGCTGGGATGCCCAGTTGTTCTGGGACGTGCTTCAGCGAACATTGAAGAAAGACTTTGTTATCACACCCAGTAGAATACGTTTTCTTGATGTTCAAAATGAAAACTTCGTGCCGTATGACGCGTTCCTTCTTCTAGGTCTGTTTAGCATCTGGAAATCGCGAATGGCACTGAGAAACGCCGATCCTGACGCAAAGGAAGTGTATGTGTATTTTGTTCACCTTGTCGCTCAAATGGAAAGTGTTTACAGTGCATTAACACCCACACCTGAGTTGGAGGCTGTGTTTAAATCGATAAAAGTTATGCGACGTTTTTAAATGGAGCCGTCTGAAAAGTGTTTCAGAGACCTTTTTAAGACTGACGGATTGTTGGAGTGCACGCGTTGTTGCCAAACCAATGCAGTAAAGAAAAAAAAAAAGCCCGCTCGTGGCCTAACGGTTATCGCGCGTGCCTTCCACGCAGAAAGTCCAGGGTTCGATCCCTGGCAGCGCCGCGTCTTTTATTTATTCTTCTAATTTAGATTTCTGGTAATTTCGAGAACCGTGTTGCTCGTTCTAGGTTAGAATGTTCTGCGCGCCGAATGTTCAGGCCGAATGTTCCAGAAGCCCACGCGTGCACAAAAGGGGCTCCGCGTAACCACCGGACTCAGTCTCGCCCCAGCGTTCGACTCTGCGCTTACGCCGACTTTGACGACCGCGACGCTCTTTATTTTTGGGCACAAGTTCGCCCCATTAAACGTTTAGTTTCTTCAGTTATTCGCCGCCTCATCACTTGTCCTTCGTGACAATATTCAGATCGTAGGGTTTTACAAGCCGAACCAACGAAAATCACCTAACATGCCCCCCCCCCCCCCAACCCCAAAAAAAACAAACAAAATTGCGGGTTCATTTTGATTTAATGGAGGTCATTTGACGTGCAACCGAAATCTTAGATTGGTTTCCGTCAAATTATGGGCACTTCGGCCGATATTTAAACCCCACAAATATGAATTCATGGGCCAGCGCGTTGGCTAAGAGGCACTGAGCCGTTTTAATGTTTTGTGTTTTGTTTTAATATCATTGCCATTTAAGAGCCACCGAGCTGGTTTTTGAAACAAAATATAGTCGAACCATTCCGACGAGCATAGTTTGATTGCGAAAATACTTCTTGCAAGTGATAAAGACATTAAAATGTTTTCGCATACGTAGCGGAATCCCAAATGGCAGAATCCCTTTCATGGCACACCTTTCAATAGACCCTTTCCGAAATTCAGTCTGGCCACCTTGATCACTATCATCATCTGTGGAACGGCATCTGTGCCATACCAATGGCGGCCTTCTAGTGACTGATAAAGGAAGACGTTGAAGATGCTCCTAAGCGGATCTTTTTAGGCCTGTACATTCGGGGGTCAGTACGACGCGACGTAGGAATGGAACACAAGAGCTACGTAAGCGTTTATTTCTAATAAGTCAGATTCAGTCAATCTGTGGGCGGCACACAATCGGCTTTAAAGCACTTTGGTGTATAGAATTTTCTCGAGGCATCTGGGTGGGTTGGAGCTTTGTTCTGAATGCAGGTTCTTAAGGTCACCATCGAACTGAAAATGATCGAGAAAGAACTCACACTGAACAATTCCTCGCGTGCCGTTGACTTGCGAAAGTGACGGTGCCGATACAAGTTCATCTCCGCCATTGATTTGGCAAAACCTAAACTGCTTTACAAACCACCAGATGGCACTGAATTTCGGAAAGGGTCTATTGGATCGTGTCAGGCATGTGTACCGACGCACAGTAGAACGAGCGCAAAAGCAGCTGTGGTGCACCCGCAGCCTGGCGCTTGTTGTTCTGACATATCTGGCTCGCTCACTGCGGGCATCTACGGGCATCTAGGCCACCCTGACACCTGGCGCCTTTTCTGTCTGTCACGTGGCGTTCCAGGTGGCACACAACTGCAAATGCCCATAAGCTATTCATGTACACGTATCACCACCTGTATTTTATATTAAGAAACTGCAATTTGCCGTAACTGAATAGGAAAAGTATGAGGTGTAATAACATTTTAACGTGTAATATATCAATATGGGAGTTCTAAAAATGTAATATCGAAGGATGCTTCATAATTTAATGTCTCGTAATTTTGATTAGCTGACGTGATTCTGGTTTTATAGCACCATAAAAAATACCTATTTAAACTTTATTTTTTTTTAGTTTAAAACATACATCATCTCTAGAGTTCGTTGCTTACTTTTTAGTTCATTATATCCAACCGAACGCTCGCGTAAAATATCGTGGACGATGGGACGTTATGACTCGAGAAATATATTTTTTTTAAATATTAGAGACTGTGGTCTATTAAAAGCTGAATAATTAACTAACAACTAAAAATAATCGTCATATCGAAACAATAAAGTATCGTTTAAAACAGTTCTTTAATTTGACATTAACTTTATAATTGTAGGATACATAGAAAGAAAGTTATAAACCGTCAAAAAGCACCGAAACGTCATGCACGGTGGGGTTGCACCTTAAGGGCAGTGTTGGACAAAATACTCGATAAAAGTATTTAAGTTAAGTTACTAAATACCTGCTTCATAAAGTATTTAAAATACTACTCAAGTTACTTCCACTGTAAAGTATCTTGAGTAGAGTACAAATACTTAGAAATGTATTTCAGTTACTTTTGAAGATACTTCCGCATTGCTTAATTTGTATCGACGTCATTGACAACGACAATTATGCAGCTATGTAAATCTGGGTTACCAGAATGGTTTATTAGCACGCAACAACACAAAACGGGGGAAAAAAGTATCGTAGGGCTATTTTATGCAGTCCGACTATAAAGAGCAAAATATTGTCATGAATGATAAATGATGAGGCGGCGAATAAATAAAGAAACTAAACATTTAAGGGGGCGAACTTGTTCCCAAAACAAAATAGAGAAAAGCTAGCGTCGCAGGCGTCGATGTCGGCGAAACAGCAAGATCGACCGCTAGGGCGAGACTGACTCCGGACCGCCACTCGGAGCACCTTTTGTACCCGCGTGGGTTTCTGGAACATTCGGCGTAGAAAGTTCGGCGCGTAGAACATTCGTAACTTGATCAGATGACAAAATTCTCGAACTTACCAGAATGTCAAGTTGAGGGAATAAATAAAAGAGAAGCGTCCGCGCGAGAGCCAAGCGCGGCAACCATTCGGCCACGCGCTCTTTTTTTTTTTTTTTTTTTTATTGACTTGGCCACGCGCTCGCTGGGCAACGCGCATGGGAATATCACTGATAGATGTTACAAAACATTTCTGGGACAACAAGAAAGAGGTCGCTTTAGCTATTGGGGAGGAGATCAGACAGTGGCGCTCCAAGCGGTTAACTTCAGAACTAGATGGATGGGGACAACAAATACAATGGCTCAGCGCTCGGCTGACTTAACCGAACGCGGTGTCAGCGTTCGGCTGGAGTTCGTGTTCTCCGGTGAGGGGAAAGAGGGGCTCTTTTGTTACCACTCCGGCCTGCATGAACAATGCAGCATGCACAGTGCCAAGCTCAGCACAAAAGCCCAAGTGGGTCAAGTTCGCATCCCCTGACGACTGCTTTCGGGGGAGATCCGGCACCTAACGTCACTTCACTAATTGTTTGTATTTTTTCATTACTGTGACTTGCGTTCTATTAAAAAAGATGACACGAACATGCCCACAAGGCCTGTGGGCATGTGCACAGGCCTTGTGTTGGGTAAACACCGAGGTGTGGGGGTGACAAACGGGTCAGAGCGCTTCGCCAATAGTGACATCGCTGAATATCACATCCTGCGGCGCACCTTAGACGGATCGTTTAACTACAATCCATATTCCCTATACGGGGAGTTCACTATAAACGAACTTGGGACGCGGATATGAGTGAATGAATAACAAAGAGAACTCACATAATAACCAGGGCAGTGGTCGCACCTTCAAGTAGGCTGCGTTCAGAAAAGCACTCAACGTCGGGGAACACTTTGTTGGCATTTTGAGAGTCATCCAGCTCCTAGTTCGTTTCCTGTACTGTTCTCTGCTTATCAATGTTCGCTTACAGACAGTGTTCGCGAGAGCAATAAGTGCCAAACGGACAACACAAAGAAAAAAAAAAAAAAAAAAAAACTCGACGTTTTGCCTTAGCAGGGTCAAATATACAAAAAGCGAAACAAAAATGTCTACTTTTTTGTGTGTGTCCACTTCTCATTTTCTTCTATTTGTTATTTTCTTGACACTCAAGTCTGCATTGTTCTCGTTGGTCGTTTCCCGGTCTGCTTGCGCCTCAGGGTCAGGGTGGCATCTTTACTTCCGTAAAACCTCACCTTTTGTTTGAGGATTTTTTGGGGGAAAACTTTATAGAAACGCGCCTTTGGGAAGGCGAGGGGAGAACCTTCATTTTACGAACTTTGGGCTGAAATATGAGTCACAGTCGGCAAAAAAGCGATATTTTCACGAGCACAGTCACCGTAGCTAATCGGAGCTAGCAACAGGATTCGGTTGCTCGAAAGAATGTTCAAGTTTGCTCGTGCCACGCCCACGTCACTTCCTACCGAAAAACTCGGAAAATGGCGGAATTTCAAAAATGTATTTAAGATAAAGAGTACAAGATACTCGGAATTGTAATTAAAATAGAGTATTAAATACTCTCAATCAAAGGTATTTGCAAGATACCAAGATACTCCAAAAAGTATTTAAGATACAATATCTTGAGTAGAGTATTTGAGATAGGCACAAGTCTGCTTAAGGGTCAACGAAGTATACACGATTGCAAGCGGGGCACTCGGCCGCCGACATATCTCTGCCCGTGAGAGCAAGGCTGTGCAATTCCAAGCATGCCAAAGCTACGTCCACGCGCCCTACACGTGCTTGCGTGCACGGGATATGCAAAAAGAAGCGCCATCTAGTGTATTCATGATCAATGATCAGATTTCCTCCATATTGGGGGGTTCCCGTACCAACGATTTCGCCCGAAAAACATTAGTCCCGGCAAAGTGTAAGTCGTAGAACTAAAATATGATCACCTGCTGCAAGTCCAGTACGAACCCTTCACAGGACGTCTTCGAGAAATACCGTTCATTGACCTGGATGGCCCAGTTCACTGCTTGAGTGACGAGTCTTGCGACCTCGTTGCTGACAATTCCTTTCCTGAATTTGGCGGCCGTCTTTCTTTTCTTCTTTGATCCGAAACTAACCAGCAACCCATTGAGTGTACAAATAAACTGCCCTAATATCATGAAAACCGAGTTAAATGCAGATGCGCCTCGTCCACAACTGGAAAATGTGATAAACCCCCAATATGGCGGCTCCTAATGGCATGATGATGATATATAGACCCTTTCCGAAATTCAGTGCCATCTGGTGGTTTGTAAAGCAGTCTAGGTTTTGCCATAACAATGGCGGAAATAAACTTGTATCGGCACCGTCACTTTCGCAAGTCAACGGCATGCGAGGAATTGTTCAGTGTGAGTTCTTTCTCAATCACTCTCAGTTCGATGGTGACCAAGAACCCGCATTCTGAACAAAGCTACAACGCACTCGGATGCCTCGAGAAAATTCTAATACACCAAAGTGCTTCAAAGCCGATTGTGTACCGCCCACAGATTGACTGAATCTGAGTTATTAGAAATAAACGCTTACGTAGCTCTTGTGCTCGTCCCGTCGTCGCGTCGTACTGACCCGTCAGTATTGACCCGTCGTACTGACCTGTACGACGCGACCTACATCGCGTCGTACTGACCCCCTGAATGTACAGGCCTCGCAACATTCGCTTAGGAGCATCTTCAACGTCTTCCTTTATCAGTCACTAGAAGGCCGCCATTCGTATGGCACAGATGCCGTTCCACAGATGATGATAGTGATCAAAGTGGCCAGACTGAATTTCGGAAAGGGTCTATTAGCGTGTGGCCGGTGCCATCTTGAGTGTTCTTGCGTACGGCACGTGCTTTCCTCGCTTTCCGAAGCGACGAACACGCACGAGCTGGGCTGTGAAGATCGCACGCTGGACTGTGATTTTGTAAACATAGGAAAGGTCTTTAGTCGAGGCGTGTGCGAGACGCTTATTTCTGCGATTTGAATCTGCCGTGTATCGCGTGCCGTTCTCGCCGTTCAGCTTTGTGTCCCCGTGTCTGTATTGGTGTAAAAAATCCGTGCGCTCGATAGGGCAAGTCTGTACGTGGACGGCTCTACGCGCTACCCCGAGAAGCTTCGTGGGCCTAACGAGCCGGACGCACTTTCACGGGGGGCCAGAGCTAAAGCTAATTAGAATTTAGGTCGACCTCGCGTATGAGCCATGTACGAACATGTGCTAATCGTATCGCGCCGGCAGACGTTCTCGTTCTTTACAACAACTGCCCAGTGTAGAAGTGGTGTGCGATGAAAACAATGTTGAAGCCCGGAATTTTTATAGACCTTTTTCGACAGTGTGTCCTCTGTTGGAAGCTGTGGAATCCCTGAATAATGGCGGACACAAAAGATACCGTCAATATTAAAGCCCTAGAACCTCTACTAATGACACTTAATTTCTAGTTGATGTAGTTTTAGAAGTTTACATTCTGTGGTGTCGTATATTCCGCCATTGTGCAGTGCTTCACCCCTTTTAACAGTGAGCACGTGACTACGAAAAGAGGTCTATTTGAGGTGCGCTACAATTTTGAAAGCGCAAACGGCGTAATTTATGGATCATCCTCTCCCTTCGATGTTATACGTAAGTGAACGTGGAAGGCTGCTTAGATACGCGAGTGCATCCAATCCACAAAAGCCGACCGGCGAATGCTTTGGCAGACGCGACATTGTGATCTTTTGTTTTTTCTTTTCTGCGGTTGTTTGCGTAACATTTGGTAGAAAATCAATGCTTATTCGCATATTCGCAAACGTTATCCCCAGCATAATTTGTTTTCGAATCTGTCGCAGTGGAACTCCCTGCCCCGAATTGATGCTTCGATCACACCACCGCTCTAGTGTATATGGCGGCGGCGTGGCGAAGTGGACGAGGTTTACGCCGGTTTGCGTTGGGTTCGCCGACGCCGAAGTACAAACAGCCAAGGTCCATTGGTATTGGTAACGCCAATCGCGTTCGGATCCTGAGCCTACGACGACGCAAGTGGCTCTAGCGACGAGCCGACGATGCGTGCTGGTCTTCGGCGCGGTAGCCGCGAGCTTAACCCGCAGCCGCTTCGCTGCAACCCTCCAATCATTAAAGTTTTCCAGCTGTGTCGCGGAGCAAAAATGTTTTGCTTATTTTTGTTATTTTAATTTGCCGGGAACTCCTAAATTTTATTCGAATTTCTGAAGAAAAGTGTTTTTTTCTTTGTTTTTACGTTCTATGAGGTCCGTTTCAGGGCAAATTTCAAACCACCTAAAAATGCATTGCAGGGCCCCTTTAAAGGAGCCATGAAACGATTTTTCTACATTCGCCAAACACTACTTAGAATCACTCCCTAACATTAATAGCCGAATAAACTTGCCTCATTTTTTCTATCTATGCAATGGCAGTCGGAAAAATATTCGAGAAATATGAGCCTCTTTCATCCCCTCAACTTGGAGCCAGAAAAACGCAACGTTAATCATACCGCTGGCTTGGTAAAGTATAAAACGCGTGCTGAGCTCCAGACATTGTTAGAGTTCAGCTATTTTCATCACCGCAGTGGTTGAACAGGAGCCGACTGTCCGCCTGGGCATTGATTGTTACGAGCCGAAGTCGAGTGCTCACGCAGTTCTCGTGATCAATCCATGAGTCGCGCTGGACAGTCGTAAGTTGGGTGGTTTCTATTACACAATTACGTCACCAAGTTTTGCGAAGGCAAGACTGAAGGAAATAGTCCCCCTTTATCCTCGCAATTTCACCACGGCCGAAAAGCTTCCGAATCAGTGGCGGTCTGGTTGAGTATACTTGGGCCAGACTAGGACCATTACGCACCTGTAAGGTCATGAACATTCCTACCCGATATCGTTTCATGACCCCTTTCAGCGAACTAATTTCTCGCCCACGAGTGCCGTGAGTTGCAAATACAGTTGTCGAAGTAAAGTAAAACGCTGCTCCAGATGCACATACACCCTCGCGCACGTTTCACCAAACCGTAGCCTCCTCAATACTCACAAAGCCTGGCAGTTCGATGACGGAGTCATAGAGTGCCAGGTCGCAGATTTTGAGCGCGAAGATCGGTAGCACAGGGCATTTTTTCAAGCCTGTAGTCAGCGCACAGCTTTTGCAGCAGCGAGGACCAGAAACATGGTTTTCAAACCCGACGAGAAAAAAAGCGGTATCCCGAGGAACGCGAGAAGCACGAGCGGACATTCCATCGCTCGGGACAAGTGTGTTTCGGCGTCTCGCCGCAGCGGGGCGCCCGTTACATGCCTCTTGGAGCTTTAGCCTCTTGTCTGCCGCTTCACCTTTTCGCTCTCGGCAGCCGCATCTCATAGCGATTTGCCAGGTTGTGTCAGTATAGAAGAGGCTATGACTATAGACCAACTCAACTTGCTGACGTCATACGACCGCGGTGGCGCTGCTGTCGGTACTGCGCATGCGCTAATGCTTCATTCCTCCCAAATTTGGCTTCTGCGCATGCGCAGTGCCCACACCTGTTTTGGGCAAAGCGGGCTTGTTTGTAAACAGTGTGTTGGTTTATGGCAAAGCTGGAAGCGCGAGCACGAAAGCTCCGTGCGTTCAGGCTTTGCTCGAGCGCGCGAGCTGGGGAGAAACGCAAAAAGCACTGGTCTCGTGCTTCTAGCTTTGGCTTCGCTCGCAGATAAAGTGAAACGAAGTATAGACCCGTTGATCTCGTGCTGGACGCGCGAGCGGGTCCTCAAGACATGACCATGTTATGCTGGCTCCCCCATCCACCATAAAAGCGGCGCTGAAAACCATAGAGTTATTATAATGTACGCTAGAGGTTCAACTGGCGCTAGTGTCTATGCGACTTCCGTGACGCAAATTGAAGCAGACAGCAACCAGTCTGCTTTTGCGGTGCTCCTGTGCATTCCTATGGGAAAACGCGCGTGCATTTTGTCTCTTCGCCGGAAAATAACACAGAACACTTTGGTTATTTGGGTCGTACCGAATAGCATGTACCTTGATTAACACTGTAAAAGTGTAATTGCTTTAGTTAGCGCATTTCTCTTCATCAGTGAACGTTATTTAACTTCGTTACATTTCAGTCCCCAACGTGTTTTTCTCAGCAGGTGTGTAAAAACAAGCGACGATTCAAAGCAAAATTACAATCGAAACGAATATAGAGTGTGTTCAAGGCTCGCCAGCATTCCGGTGACGCTCATATATTGATAATATGCCAGTCCTGTCACTATATGAAAATGATCCCGTCGTGCATGAGCGGATAAAAACCTTCAAAACGTAGAAAATAAAGTCCGTGGGCTATGAAAGGTGTCTCTTCGTATTGTTTTCTCTGCCGGGGAGCTTTTATCGCGCACTTGTTTTCAAAGATATCGAGCGCGCGGGTGATATTTTGAACGTAGAACAAGCAGCTTTGCTCAGGGCAGAAAGAATGAAGCGGTACTTACTTATTTAAAATCGGAATAGATTACGTGGCCTTCAATTTATTTTGATCGTACATACACTGCGAGTTACTGATCCAGTGTTACTGCGTAGTTCTTGCCGCCGCTCTTGATTTTCCAGATGTCCTTTGTTCGTTTGGCATGTATATCCCCCATGCTGGAAATCGCCGACGCCGCGTTCGCGCTAACTGTGTCCGACAGTGCACATAAAAACATGTACGAAGCCGCTTTAGAACCGTTTTTAAAGCGATGAATTCGAAAGAAAAACGCCATAACTGACCAATTCTTTCGTCGGCCTGACTGAGAAATGTTCCAAGCTACCTAGTACGTACGAATTATTTGGGATATTTGCTCTTATGATCGAGCGCAGGGAGAAAATGCACTCACTTTTTCCCATAGAAATGCATTACCGGAAGTCAATTTTCTACTGGTTGCTGTCTGCTTCAATTTGCGTCAGCACACTAGCGCCAGTTGAACCTCTAGCGTACATTATAATAACTCTATGCTGAAAACGACCGATTACTGCATGTGCCACGTTCGAATACAATCATCTGTCAGCATCTTTAGATGCGCAACAACAAAACGTAAAAAAAGAAGGAAGAAAGCAGTTCGCGGTTTCAGCGTCCCATCAAACATTCCTCTCAGCTTTATTATTTGTATTGCTTTCTTTCATAGTCTCCATGAGCACGTATGTTCTACTTTTTGTGATAGCGAAAACATACCCGCGTCCAGCGTTACTCTATCTGTGTTCTCCCGTGGCACAACCCGCTGGAGTAACTCGGATCTGTTTGGGTAAGATTTGGAACACAGCCCTCATGGAACGGAGTATAAAAAACTGTAGTGGGGAAGTGTAGTGATGCATGCTCGAAAGGCGAACCACAAATGTTCTATTTTACTCACCTGGAGCGGAGCTCAATCGAACTTGAGCGCTACGGACCTCTCGCGAACCTTTCCAAAGGGTTGAAACGGCTTCGATTCTTGCTCGATATCCAAGCGTGCGAAGGCACAGCGACGCAGCATTTCGTAGTGTCAAGGCATCTCCTTTGATGACGCCTCCTGACTGCGAGACTTGCGTTCGACAACTTGTGCCTTTTCCCTTCGGTGCTGGGCTTTCGTAAACATTGGCACGTCTTATTTTCAAAGGCACCTACGTCTGTTTACACATGGTTTTCAAAACCTTTATTGACGAATGTCTGCGAACGAGCAGAAAACGTGTCTTTTTAGCACGCCGCCGCCCAGCCTATGCAATACTTCACCCGGTAGTTTTTAAACAAGCCCAAGATGGCAGCTTCGGAAATTCCGGGGGACACACTTGCGTTGCTTATTGCTTGGTCACTGTCGCACTTGCTTGAGCAAGAGCGACAGTGACCAAGCAATAAGGTAACGGTTAGAGGTGTAGCTTTGGCGTCTGGTTTGGACCTCTAGCGCTACATTTGGGCGGACAATGAGCGTGCGGCTTTGCGTAGTTTATTTTTGCGGTGAATCAAAACAAACGAAAAAAACAAACATGTAAATCTTTTTTTTGACACCTTGTACAGCGTTCGACACTGTTAGCGCGAACAGAACATCGGTGGTTTTCTACAAAAGGTTTACGCGCCAAAGCAATGAAGAACATCTCGAAAATCAAGAGAGACGTGAAAAACTACGCACTACCACTGGGTCAATACCTACCTGTGCATGTAGACGATCAAAACAGAGTAAAGTCGAGTAACAAATGCTATTTGCAATAAGTAACATTGGTTTTATTCACTCTAATGCCCATATATGGTGGCCCATGTAAGTTTGTTCTAGAGTTCAAAGCTCATATATGCATGCTCGAAAGCTTTTAAAATGGGGAAAAGCCAGAAAGCTCTCACAGTCCGATAAATTCAGCACGATAATTAAAATCACTTCTTCCTCCCCCTTTTTTCACCTTTTTAGTGGTAACTTTAGTGGCATATGAACCTCGCAGATTATCAATATTCGCGTCATCGGGATATTGTCGCTCCTTCAACAAGTCCTACGTTCTTTACGACTGTTCTTCTTGCTTAGATTCGCCGCTCGTCTTTACAAACTTTTCATGGAACATAGGACTGAACCCGGAATACTAGGAAGTTAAACATCGCTCACTGAGTAAAAAAATACTGTAACTAAACCAACCTAATTTTTATAATGTTAATCAAGTTACCAACGATTCACTACGATCCAAGCAATAAGGGTAATGGCCGTTATTCTCCGGCGAAGAGACAAAATTCACTCGCGTTTTCCCATAGGAATCAAAAGTGCACTGGTTGCTGTCGGCTTCAATTTGAAACCGGAAGTCTGATAAACACTAGCGCTATTCGAACCTCTAGCGTAACCTTATAATAGGGAGTTTTCGTAGATCGCGTTTACCTCTCCGCTAAGCCCTCCGCAACAAAAAAACAGCTACTGCGCCTGCGCGCCGATGGCCTTGACTGTAGAGTTCCGGGTATCGTAGCGGGTTGCGGAGAGCGTTGCGGGACGGCGAAAACGATCTAATAAAACTCCCTAATAACGCTATCGTTTGGAAGGGCCGGAGGAGAGCTATGAACGCCAAGAATCTCGCAGGCTTTGATATATAAGGAGACCCAACGCCTGAGCGAGCGCCTGTAGGCTCCGGAGATATGAACTGTTGTCCCGTGGTCAAGTAGTTTGGAGACTCGCGCAGTCAGGAACAATTTGTGCAACTGTTTTGTTGTGGGCCCCGCACGCTCTGAACACACTCGGGGTCACAGCGTCGTCGAACCGCCGTGCACGCGTGTAAGGCAGCGTCCGGAGTGCCACCGCTCGTGCTTGAAACAGCAGGCGACTGTCCAGGTCGTTGTCGTGCAGCCAGGTCTCCGAAGCGATTGTCTGACTATGTATTACGCACATATTCAAATTCAACTGGACCTGCGACTTAGAGCCACCCTTGGGTCTTTTGAACGCGAGCCTTCCTACGGGCCTTTTGACAATTTCGCTCTTCCTCCGTCGATGCTTATACAAGGTCAGAAAAAAAAAAAAAAAATTCAAGCTTGCATTTTAGTTGACAGAGACGCTTCTTTCAACGGGTCTGCAATCCATTGTGGATATGTGTGAAAAGTCTCTTGGCCCAACGGCAGCTGTTCATATGGCGAAGGCGTCCGTGGCTATCTTGCTGGTCGCCTCCTGAGCCTCGAAAGAGAACCAGCCCAATTCTCCCTGGACAGCCTCGCTTGCCGCTGCCTCATGGCAGCCCAGGGCCTGACGCCGAACCTTTATTTGCCGACGCTTCAGATGGACTCATACATTTGCTGGAACACACATCACTGCGTTGGCGAATGTCAGCCTGGTCCATATATACTAGCGCCTTCTACACCTGCCTCGACAAAACAACCCTTTACAACACCACAGGCTGCGTGTTCGGAGAATGTTGGCTCCTCGGATGGCGGCTTGGCGGAGGTTAGTGTGACACATTTGCAGGTAGTCTTTGGTGTTTCACATCGTGATGTCCAAGTACTTGTTGTACGAACTATGTATTGTGACACTGCTCCCACCGAGTCGAAGAGTGCCAAGTGTTGTCCCGTGTGTTTCCACAAATGTTGCTACTGGAAACGTTTATTTACAAATAAATAAAACGAGCCGCCGCGTCGCTTGAATGTAGTCATCAAGGACCACGACCGCAAACTGATTTGCGCCGCGTATCGTACGGAGCCTAACGCTTCAGGATTTTGGGTTTGAGGCTGGAAAACGGTTGCAAAATGGCTCCACGATGCATTGAAGACCAACGCCTCCTCCAAAAAGATGCCTGTCAGATGGCTCACACTACGCCACCTCCTCTGGGACTGTGCAGGCCTGGAACGGCTGAGGAAGAAAGCGATCTAATCTCTTCGGGAAGAGGAAAGACCGGCGACGCTTGAGGAGTGGTCCCGACCCCAGGAAACACCGCAGCACAGAAAAGCAATCCTCGATTCCCTGATGAGCTACATCAGGGAGACGGGGACCCATCATCACATTTAATAATCTTTTTTTTCACATCATTCATTCCCTTTCCCCCCTAAACCCCCATGCCCCCCCCCCCCCCTCCTTCCTGTCTCAGGCCACCCACCAAGACAGCCGAACCACTCATCTCATCAATAAACATAATTCAACAACAACAAGCTCTCCCTTTGCGGCCGTCCTGCCTTTGAGTTGTAGACAAACGCCAATCGGTGGCGCCTGCCTCAGACAGTGCACCGCGCTATTTGCGCCTCGTTTCTAGGCGCTCGGCGCGAATCTTCGCTTATACCCGGCGTGGTGCACGTTTTATAAAAACATATTATAGTGTCGCGCGCAGGATTAGATCAGAGCCATTTATACTGAGAGAGTTTGGCCTTCTTAAGGAGATTTTGACAGCCTGACAACCACAGCAGCGTAGTCTGACAACCGGGGGATGACTACTTCCGTCCGCCATATTGTGGCTCTGACTCATAGGAACTCTACGCGATTTCTCAGGAATGAACAAGACAAAGAAGTAACGCCATATTGTGTTACCGCGAAATCCTCTTGTTCTAGCGGCCAACAAGCTCCGCCCATTGGCCAAACTCTCAGTATAAACGGCTCTGGATTAGATAACCTTCTGGCTCCATCTGTCGGCCCGTCAGTCAACCATTTATTTTAGTTTCGGTTTCACTTGCAACTTTACAAATATTCCCCGCCAAAAAGGGCTGAGTGCCCTCACTCAGATATACGGAACAAAAACCCGTGAGAAAAATCAGTGTTGCACAAAAGATTGTCCACTGTGAACGAGAAATCAAATTATCTATGAGAGAAGCTAGTAATACACAAAATCAGTCTGTTGCAAAAGTTGATCCAGAAAATGAAAGTCTGTGAGAAAAGCTAGTAGTACAAAAAATCGCTCCACTGCAATCGGGTGGAAGCTCGGCGGTTGCGTTCGTTCGTCTCTTGGTTAGAGCCTGTCTGTAATTCACGAGCTGACCTAAACACTGGCACTGACACAGGTTCCGGCACTGATGCCGGTACTGGCACTGGCGCCGCTACAGCGTCGCTCACTTGGGAATGCTGAGGTTCCCTACACGCTTGGTCTTGGGTGAGGGTGTCTTGAGCATCGTGGAATTCCTCCTCGTCCCGAATGTCGGGAATGACAAGGTGGTCCCCTGTCGGGCCGTCGTGTGTGTCTGTTTCCGTGGAGTCGTCGCTGCTATCTCGTTCGCTGTTCTCATCACGCACCACGAAGGGCTTCATGCGATTCACATTCACCACGTCCAGCTTTCCTCTGCGATTCTCAACCTCCCAATCATTTTCGGCTGTCTGTCGGACCACCCTGAAGGGCTCGTGATAGGCATGGAGGAACTTCGTTGTCCTCCCTCGCTTTGAAGTGGGCATCCGTATGTACACAATGTCCCCGGGCTTGAAGCGCGCTGTGCGTCGGTGCTGGTCGTACCTCTCCTTGTTATTCCTCTGGGCCCGTCGCTCACGTTCCGCGACGATCTGCTTCGCGCTTTCCCATTTTCTCATGACCTCTTCTTTCGACGGAGTCTTGAGGTGTCCAAGCTGCAGATGGAACATTGCGTCGATAGGAAGTGTTGGCTCATGCCCGTAGAGAAGAAAGAACGGCGAATAACCGGTAGTGTTGTGCACCGATGAGTTATACGCGAACGTCGCGTACGGCAGAAACTGATCCCAATCCTGATGACTGGAGGAGACGTATTTGCTGATCATATCAGCCAAGGTTCGATTGAATCTCTCGCAGAGTCCGTTCGTTTGGGGATGGTAAGCCGTGGTTCGGGCGTGGTTGGTGTCCAGAAGACGAAACAGTTCCTCCATCATCTCGGAAATGAAATGGCGACCCCTGTCGGTTAAAACGGTCTCCGGTGCTCCACGGCGAAGGACCACTGCTTGCATGAAGGCCTTGGCAGCGGAGGCAGCAGTTGCGTCAGGGGTGGCCACTGTCTCGACCCACTTCGTGTGATAATCGATTATGACCACGACATACTTGTTTCCGTCTTGTGAGGAAGTAAGGGGACCCAGGAAATCCATTCCCACTCGCTGGAACGGCCTCTGTGCTGGAGGTAAGGGCTGCAGTAGGCCTGCCGGCCTCAACGGGGGCGTTTTCCGCGTTTGGCAGTCTGGGCAAGACATCACGTACCTGGTGATATCAGCGAACATCCTTGGCCAAAAGTATCTTTGCCGAATTTTGTCTATCGTCCGCTTAATTCCCAGGTGACCTGCCGTAACGTCATCATGACAAGAAACGAGAATTTACTGCCGCATTGTCCTAGGCACCGCCAGCGCCAGCCTTTCTGCCTCATACCCCTTGGCTCTGCGGAGGATTATTCCGTTGACAAGACTGAAGGCCCGTGCAGCCCGTTTGACTTTTCTTACGACGGGGTCTTGTGGTCTCTCTAGGTGTCCCACGATTGGTCCAAGGAACGGGTCGGCGCGCTGATTTTGTACGATATTTCCTCCTTCTACCAATAGAAGCGGTAGCTCTTCCTCCTCCTGGGGCGCAGGGTTGTAAGGGAGTCGGAACAGTGCATCGGCGTTGCCGTTCGTCTTTCCTGGTCGGTGTTTCAGAGCTATATTGAATTCCTGTAGGAGCAGGCTCCATCGGATGAGGCGGCCGTTTGGGTTTTTGACTGTCATCAGCCAGGTGAGACTAGACTGGTCTGTCACCACCGTAAACGGAACCCCGAACAGATACGGACGGAACTGTCTGGTAGCGTAGACGGCCGCGAGACACTCTTGCTCTGTCGTGCTGTAATTTGCTTCGGCGGCATTAAGATGGCGACTGGCATAACCTACCGCATATTCCTGCGTGCCGTCTCTCTGGACCAACACCGCCCCGATTCCATAGCCACACGCGTCTGTGTGAACCTCAATGGGAAAACAGGGGTCAAAGAGTTTTAGCACGGGCTCCCTGGTCAGGTGCTGGTTTAGCTCCTCAAAGGCATTTTGGCACTCTTGGCTCCAGGACCACTTGACGTCACACCTGGTAAGGTCGTTCAGGGGACGGGAGATTCGGGCAAAGTCTTTCACAAATCGTCGATAGTAGTTGAAAACTCCCAGGAAACTGCGGACTTTAACGTTTCGAGGACGTGGGAAATTACTCACGGCACGGATGTTGTCCGGGTCCGGTCGAACGCTTTTGCCGTCAATCACGTGGCCCAAGTAGAGGACGCTGCTGGGGGCGACTTTGCATTTCCTGGGCTGAAGTCGCAGGCCCGCCTCGCTGAGTGCCTCGAAGATGCCCCTGAGGTCTTGTAGGTGGTCGTCTATGGTCCGAGAAAACACGATTATGTCGTCCAAGTAAGCCAAGCACACCCTCCATAGCTGGCTGGCAAGCACCTTATTAATCATGCGCTGGAAGGTTGCTGGTGCGTTGCACATACCGAATGGTAAGACGTTGAACTCATACAAGCCAGCCCCCGTGGTGAACGCCGTTTTCTCCTTGTCTGTCTCTCGAACAGGAATTTGCCAATACCCGGACGCCAAGTCCAATGTCGTAAAGTACCGTGACCCCTGAAGCATGTCCAAAATGTCATCCACACGCGGGATTGGGTGCACATCCCTCTTGGTTACCGCATTAAATTTCCGGTAGTTCACACAGAATCGCCAGGACCCGTCACGCTTGCGCACCAGGACGACTGGCGACGACCACGGGCTGGTCGACTCTCGAATCACGCCCCTTTGTAGCATGTCGCTGACTTGCTCGCGGACGACCTGTTGCTCGTATGTCGAGTTTCGGTACGGACTCTGACGCACAGGTCCTCGCGTTTTCCGTATCAATTTCATGCTCGACAAGATGAGTGCGACCCAGACACCCCTTTTGTGAGAACAGATGTGCGTACTCATTCAACAGTGAGTGGACTCGATTCTTCTCCGCGCAGCCTAAATTAGCCGCCAAATCAACTTCGGATATACCGCCGTCAGCATATTGTGGAAGGGTCGTGGCAAGCTGTACGGCGAATAGGGACGTTGTGCGCCCCACCGCAGTTCCCCTGGTTAACGTTATGGGTGACGAAGACGGGTTGGCAACACGTGCATATCCAACATTGGCACTGACCTCAGTTAATGTTCTTGCAACGCTTGGCCGGGTCAGGGACGTCTCCGGGAGTGGCTCGATGAGAAACGCTCCTTGGCCGGTGATGGTGACCGGCAGCTGGACCTCGCTGCAGGCTGGTATAGTGGTCGTCTCCATGCAGTAGGCCCGATGTGCAGACGGTGGGGTGGCGACGAGCGGGCTTTCAAGGTTCAGCCGGAGTGCATGTCCCTGGAGTACGATGTTCTTCCCCGGGAAATCTATCACCATTTGTGCGGCCGCACAAAACGGAAGTCCGCACAGGATGTCGTACGGAAACTCCTCGAGCACAACAAACTCGGTGCGGACGTGCACTGGTCCTATCACAATCTCCAACACCACTTCACCACAGCTGCTCAACAGCTCCCCACTCACACTTCTTAGCGTCGACTTTGTTGGCTGGGTCGCCTTTTTCAGGCGAGCTGCAAACTTTCCGGACACAATGTTTGCCGTGGCTCCGGTGTCCACAATCACCTCGACGTCTCCGCCGTCGATCGTCGCCGGTAGTGTGATGAGGTGCGATGCCGAGTATGCTGCACATATGGAGCCTCCTTGGTGGTGTAGGGGCGAGGCTTGTGGACCCCTACTTCTCAGTTTCCCCGCTGGGCTGAGAAACCGTTGAGTCGGGCAGTGGCGGAGTCGCGGTCGAAATTATCCCTGCTGCTCTCAGTCGCTCGAGGTACAATCTCAGGACACTGGCGCTGGATGTGGCCTGGGCGGTGGCACCTGAAGCAAACGACGTTACCGCTCTGGTTTCGTGTGAGACGCGGCGAGAAGCGCTGGCGTGCTCGTCCGAGTTGCTCTACGGCCATCGTGAGAGCACGGACAATGTCTTGAAGGGCACCAAGGATGGCCATAGTGTTCTCACTTAGCTGTGGTGCCCCTGGTCCCTGGACGTGGAAGGCGTCAGAGGGGTTCGGGCGAAGTCCGGTGTCCACCGCGGGTGTACTCGCCTGTGTTGTGGGCTGTGGACGGGAGAATGGAGAAGGCGCCGCAAACCCAGGAAGTTCGTTTGTTGGCATCGTCAACAGCGCTTGGCGTGCCATCGCACCGACGTGGGTGAGCCTCTGGAGATGTTGCAGGAAATCGGCCGGGTGCGCGGATTGTAGATTGCAACCCTTTCCATAATTTCCGGTCTCAGTCCACGCAGGAGACACCGAACTTTTTCTGTGTCAGCCATCGTCGGGCTTGCCCGTGCGCACAGCTGAAGGATACTTGAAACGTAGTGCTGAGGTGTCTCGTTCAGCTGTTGGCGACGCTCTTGCAGTTGCATGAAGGCCCAGTCTCTCACGTGCTCTCCGGCGAAGTCCCGACGGAACGCTTGCTGCCACTGCTCCCAGGTTGTCAGAGGGGCCTCGGCTGTCGCTTCTCGGAGGGCCGTGGAGAACCAGTGCCGAGCCTCGTCCTCCAGCGCAAAGACCAGGTTGTTTGCTTTTTGCGCCTCTGTCCACGACAGTGCTGTGGCGTAGCGTTCGTACAGCAGCATCCAATCTTCTAAGTCTTCGTCCGGTCTCCCCTTGAAATGCGGCGGGGGACCGTATGGCCGCATGAACCTCTCCATCGGTGGCTGCTGGTCCTCGGTGCTCATGTTGTCAGATACGAGCCTACTCCGTAGAGAGTAGTTACTCGCGAACGTCGCCTTCCATTGGAATTCTCGGCAAGTGCGTACGTAGTGAGCGACATTGGTGGCGAGGCGTGGACAGAAGTAGCGTTCATGGATCCTGCCGAGGGTACGCGCAAATCCCAGATGTCCTGATGTTGGCTCGTCATGCGCCGCTTGAAGGATTTCGTCGCGGAGGGTTGTTATCTCGGCTACTAAGAGGAGTCCGGGGCCCTACGTCGTACCCCGCACCTCCACCAGATGTCACGTAGGCGAAGGAGACGTTGGCAGTGGTAGGACCCAAGAAGGGTTTAATGAGCGGACTGATCAAAGAAAAAGGCGAAGGGCCGGTCCGATCGATCTGCTTGCAGTTCTTCGAAAATTGCGCAGGGCACGAGAGCGCGCCAGGCGCGAGCCCCGTGCAGAACTGAAAAGACCGAGGCGCGCTGTCATGCGCGAACAATTGAGGCGTTTGTTAACTGTGGCAATATAGGGGGTATTCACTGGCTGCCATATTTGAGGTTTCTGTTTAGAGCGCATGCTCAGAACGAGCTCACATTAATAGGCTGCCAAGACCGGCAATCTTGATGGTGCGGGGTGCACGTTGCAAAATAACTGTAGAAGCTAGGCATCAGCACGTGCTCAGCATTAGCACACACAGATATGGCCGCCAGTGAATACACCCTATATATATATATATATATATATATATATATATATATATATATATATATATATATATATATATATATATATATATATAATCAATTAGATTGTTTAATTTTGGTGTCATGAGTTCTGTGTAGGAATGCTTGATTGAAAATATCTTTTTCAATTTGAAGTACTCTACACATTCGCTACTGGCTCGTGGGTATGCAGGAGGATAAAGCCCGTTTATACAGGAAGGCTGTACATCCTTGACCTCATGAATCGATGAGGGAGCGCTGCAGTGTGGTATCGTTTAGAGTTCCTGTATAGGCTCCCTACGGGAGCCAGAGTTGCGCGTTTGATTCCACATGCCGCGTGCCGCCCTCGCCGCTATTCGCCGAGATCCGATCACGTGAGGAGCCGTATCAAGTGTCGTGCAGCAAAGTAGACGTTGCACGCGCCCCGGCGTACGTTCCCAGGCTTTTGAGCCCGCCGCGCGCCTCGAACGCGCGGTGCTGCTATTCGCCGAATTCAGTCACGTGAGGAGCCGGATCCACATGCCATGCGTGAACGCGCAACTCTGGCTCCCGTAGGGAGCCTATACAGGAACTCTAGTATCGTTTGTCTTAAGAAAACGGACGCGAAGCGTGAGGTTTATTAAGGGAATATTTTTACCATGAACAAGGGCCATTTCTCCCTACGTTCTTACCTTGAACATTCTGTGCGTTCTCATTTTAAAACAATTTCTGTATGCACACTTTTTTTTTGTTGCTGAAGCCAGGACGAGCTTGTTTCAAAAGGAATCCGACCTTCAATACTGGAGCAAAGAAGAACACACATAGAAATATTTATATCTAGAGCTCGAACTTTATCTGTCCTTTCTTTTTTTTTTAATTTTGTTGTTGTTTTCAATATTTCGCTGAAAAAATGTGACATTTATCCCCTTTCCTTTATGTTGACTCGAAAACTCGTTATGAGGTGGGCACATGATTTATTCGCCTTTAATTAAATGTCACCATTCTACGCAGTACGCGAAACAAACACTGCTGCCTATTCTAACTTAGACAAAAAAAGTTCTGCAAGGTGAAACTCGGGGCTTTATTCAGTCGTTTGAAAAAAAAAAAAAAAAAAAATTGATCGATTCAATGAGCGCTTTTTTAAATCAATAAAATATTATTGGACCGTTCATTCCTAAATAAGCGCAGAAGGCGCCTCGACTAATGCGACCGCGTACGGCCCGGAACGCATTGGGGCGCTCATTCCGAGAGGCAGACCGTGCACACGATCGCCTTGGTCACGGAGTACGGGTCGCAGTTGGAGGCCGGGCGGCGGTCCTCGAGGTACCCGGACCTGTCCTGGTGCACCTGCCTAGGGATGCGCACGCTAGCCCCGCGGTCGGCCACGCCGGCCGAGAAGTCGTCGATGCTCGACGTCTCGTGTTGACCGGTGAGCCGGCGCTGGTTGTCGCGGCCTCCGCGGGGGTCGTAGGCGCGTATGTGCTCGCGGTGCTTCAGGGCCAGCTTCTCGATGGCGCGCTCGATGTGCGCGATGCCTGCGCCCGGCTGGCGCATGGGCAGGGTGCTGAAGTTGGTGTGGGCCCCGGCGCCGTTCCAGTCCCCGGAAACCGGCTTGGGGTCCAGGGTGACCAGGAGGCCGAAGTCCTCGGCCACGCGCTGCAGGATGAAACGGGCCATCCAAAGCTGGTCACCGGCCGAGATGCCTTCGCAGGGACCCACCTGCGTGCGCGTGCTTCGTCAAATTAGAATGATACGTCCCTTGGCGGCGTGCACATTGAAAAGAGCTAGTCATGCGAGGAGCTGAGCTAAAGCCGGTTATTATGCTCCGTTTCGCGATAACTGCGAGCAAGACCGAAGGGGTAAGCACGAATATAAAACATACAATTAGTGCGGAAGTGAGCAGTTGAAAGTTTACTATGGTAAGATTAACCCCTTACTGGGCTAAGAAGAGGTGAAGTTCACAGTAGTAGAAAGAAGAAATACGGACAGAAAACGTCTTTCTTGAGCGGCCTTTCACGTCACAAACGCGCTTGCGTATCGTTCTCCGTAAAAAAGCATTGCACTCGCTCTCGTGCCGTGTTTTCGGTGAGTTTTTGTCTGGGCTGACGAGTGAAAGCGGTGAACTTTTTTCCGGATCCGAGAAATATCCGGTGAGCTATTGTCCGGGATAAAATATAGATACCAGCAGTCCGGACTATGGACAACTATAGTTTGGGCACAAACTCGATAAATGCAATTATTTTTGTCTCGATATTATGAGCACGTGCATTCTAAATACAAAAAAAAAAAAAAAACGATCTGTGAAGTGATTGGGTCACAAAGCACACCTTCTCGACTTCAGTTACCCATAGGGTCGCCACCCCGGACAAATATGGCGGCTAGGAACAGGTTGTGTCGGGCTGGTCGGGCAGGCCGAACGGGATACGCGTTCAGTTTATCAAGGCCACCTACATGACCGCTAATATAACGTGAATGGAAGCCATGTATCAAGGAGGTTATTTCATAATCGTGTCCGAGGCTCGGAAAAATGAGTGCATCAGTTCTAAAAGCAGGGAACGTGAAGAGAAATACGCGCCTGAAATTCCCATTGTGCAGGCATGACTTCGGCGTTGGTTCCGGCAACTCGCACGCCGGCGAAGAGGCAGGCCCTGTAGTGGGCCTCGACTATCTCTCGGCCAAAAGCGCGGTCCGGCCCCACACCACAGTAGTAGGGCCCCTGGGGTCCCGGGAAGCCCTGCTTGGGCCACCGGTATGGACGCCCGTCTATGTCCAGCAGCGTGTACTCCTGCTCGATACCGAACCAGGGCTTGAGCTCCTTCACCCGGTCCATGGCTTCCTTGCAGGCATGCCGCTTGTTGGACTCTGCGTCGACCCATCGGTTCAGTGAGATAGTCTGTGATAAAAAAAGCACGAGAAGCCCCTCCCAAGAACCCCTCTGCTCCCTCTGCTCGCTATGATTGGTAATTTCCTATTCTACACTCGCCTCCTTTCCAGCGTTGGCTCTGCAAAAAAATGAAGAATGGAGGGCTTTGTGGGAAGGGCTTGTCGTGCGTTTTCTTAACTCGAAATCGAGTATAAACCCTTTTCAAAATTTAGACTGGCAACTTCGATCACTATCATCATCATCGTCTGATTGCATCGGTCGCACGCTAATGGCGGCCTTCGGGCAGAGCCGTATATGCAGAGAGTTTGGCCATTCGTTGGGAAGTATAGGAGACAAATGAGGAGGCGCCATTGGCCGAAAGCGGGCTGGGCGTGTTGCAGGGCGTCTTCAGAAATTCGAATGTGGCCAACCAGAAGCCGGAAATAATACCCTGGCGGTGGTCGCGAGAAACAAACCTGGTAAGTGCATCGGAGTGATAAGTGCATCGGAGTGACTGAAAATATGTTGCACGTGATGTTTCAATCACGGTCATCCAAAATAATGGTGGAAGAGTGCGACTAGCGGAACGATCGACATAATCCGTACGCCAAGCGCCGAAGGCCGAGAATCTGCCTTCCGAGCGGTCACACTCTGTGCGAGCAAAGCAGAGTAGAGCGGCGCATTCGTTTCTTTCATCTTTCTGCAAGATCATGATCGAAACATCACGCGCACCCGATGTTTAACCATAAAGGGTTACTACATTTAACTCCTACGCGCTTAGTAACGACCAAATCTGTTTCTCGCTATCACCGCTAGGGGGTTCTTTATGGCTTCTAGTTGGCCAAGAGAGCATGCCGAGCCCACTTTCTGCGTCTGGTGCACGCCCTGGCTCTGCCCGCGCCTCCCATTGACCGAACTCTCTGTATACACGGCTCTCCCTTCGGGTGCTTGAGGAAGAAAGAAGTTGAAGACACGCACCGAAGCGAAGAGCACAAAGCCTGAGCATTTGTGATGTTTGCAGAGCGCGACACTGAATCGCGTTCAATTCGAACTCGCGTCTAGTTGATATCTTGAAGCACACTGGGCTCTCAGTCCCCTTGACATGGTGAGTTTTATCAGGGGCTTTGGCCAGATCCGCACCTTGTACAGAACGGCAGCTTTCTTGCCGCCATCAAAAGAGAAACGAATCGAGAAAAACATGTCTGGTAAAGAACACGTTCCTGTCTGACAAAACTGACAGGACCTGATGAAACACATTTTACCGCCATGAGCATGATAAAAGTTGCTTTGATTTCGGAACCACTGGATTGGCACTGCATTGTGGAAAGAGTCTGGTGAGGGCTGCGTACCGTGCGGCGTGTGGTCGTGCTTGTACGTCTCGCAGAGTACCAGCTTGTTGGGGTCGCCGAGGAAAGGATCACGGAACAGTGCCACAGGGTACAGGTGGACGTCGGAGTTAGAACCGTCCGCCTGGCCGGTGCTCGAGCCGTCGAAATTCCAGATCGGAAGCTCTGCACAGCCACCCACGTATCGCTGTTAACATTTAATACGTTTAGTACTACAAGAGATGCTCGAATTGTCATGAAATATTTAGCTCATTCAGTAGTTTTATGTGTGTACACGTACTGTAAGAGTGCTTCATGTCTTTTTTTTTTTGTGATGTACCACCGGAAAGGCATGCTGCTGTTAGCGGGAATCTCAAATAAACAGACAAGCGAAGTAACATTTGTACTAAACTTTATCGTTTGATGTGCCCGACCTTAAACAGTGCTCTGGATCCCTTTCCAGCAACAAAGGTCGAAGAGGAGTGCTCCATTTACATCCTACAAGAAAACCCATAGGAGCTCGAAAGAAAAACAAAAAAGTATGCGTAATATATTTAAAGGGGTATATCACGGTTCATGAATACAGCTAGGAGCCTGTTCCATATCAGCCAGAAAAATCGGCGAATGCACACAACGAGATTGAATGAAAGTGTATTTCAGTGCGGCGTTACTGAAATTTCAAGGTGTATCTCCCGTTTTGGTATTCGTGGCTGGCACTCGACTGATGCGAACGTGTCTACGCGACTCTCCGCACTCTAAAGTCCAAACTCTAAAAACTCGTTCCTCCAGATCATAAAAGCTTACACTATGCACCGGGAACAGCACATCGAGCGGAACCCGTCGGTACCAATTTTCTGACAAATCTGTGAGATTTTACTGGTTTATCGTCCCTCCTTTTCAGCCCACCACGCCAAAGAAGTAGGCCTATGTACAACATCGGCTTCTTCGTCCCGCGACCAGAGAGCCACCAAGCCGCTTCGGCGCTGCCCGCCGTGCGCACCGGACAGGCATACCGCCAGACAGGCAGCGCCGGACACACACATATAATATATATATATATATATATATATATATATATATATATATATATATATATATATATATATATATATATATATATAGGGAGGGAGGTAAGATTGAGGAGTGCAGCCGTGGTAATATTGGGGACGAAGAGGGGAGAGAGTGATGATTGATTTTATTGCATTAAGTTAGGGATAGGAAAAGAAAGATGGCGAAATATTGATTAGACCCTCCCGTCCGCTGGTTTCGGCGGACTCAATTCTTGACCAGCTGTCTCGAATTCGCTTAAGTGGATAGACGTCAGCCACCAGATGAATTAAGGCCTCTGCTAGTTCCGAGTTGCGGCAGCGACGAAGTACGTAATTTCAGCTCGCAAATGTCATCATTGCAATAAATTCAATAATCACTCCCTCCCCTCTTCCTTCACAATATACGTACAGGGTGTTTCTGTAAAAGCTTTAAAAAGAAACCTACAAATAAGCTGTTTCAGATAAAAAGAAGCTCTGCGTCTGAAAACTACCTGCATTGGTGGACGTTAAGGACCGCACTAATTGTACTAATTAGTTTTTTAACTAGTGAAAATAAACATATGGTTTCGCTGAGAAACTTGCTAAGTATCGTTGAAAACAACTAAACCAACTCTTTTTAGAATATAAAGCGGGGACAGCATTTTACGGTGTTCGGTGAAAAACGCTCAATTTGGACGCGCTTCCAGGTTTCGGTTTCTTATCGGAGCGCATTTCAGCGGCCGCGGTCCTGCTCCCCAGTGGCCGAGACGCGCAACAAACGTGCGCCATACTTCCCTTCCCCCTACGAGAGAGGCGAGGCGGTGGCTTCGCGCCGCTAGCACCGGGGACCAGGAGCGAGGGCGCAAATATGCGCTCCGATAAGAAACCGAAATCTAGAAACGCGTCCAAACTGAGCGTTTTTTCAAAACGCCGTAAAATGCTGCCCCTGTACTATATCTTTCTAAAAAGATTTGATTCAGTGATTGTCGATGATGCTGAGCATGTTTCTCAGTGGAACCATATGGTTATTTTCGCAAATTAAAAATAATTTAAATTACATAAAAAAAAGACAAGTACCGAAAACTACTCTTGGCGAACGCGGGAGATACGTACCACGAATCCAAGAGGGAGCTCCGCACCGCAATTTTCTTTCAGGGGCCACACCACAGGCGCTCAATTTAGTGCTGAGACGCCATTTGCTTTTAAGGGTCGCACGAGGCTTGCACGAGGTACAATGCTCGCGGATAGAAGTATTTGATGATTTGATGCCACTTTCAAGACAAACAAACACACCATGGGGATTTACTGAGAGCATCTGACTCTTTGCTCTAACCTAGAGGGACTCGCGGAATGCGAGGTCACGTGGCACGTTCTTATAACTGGATTGGCTGCATAGGTTGTGGAATTGGCCGTTGTCACTCTGCATTTGAAAGTAAAAGCGCGTCGCGCGGCGGCGAGACATTGCACATTACCATTGCATCGCTACGTCATGCATTCATCGCCTCTCATTGGTCCTATTTTTTTTTTGCGTGGTGCAGACGACAGAAATCTCACACAGACTATTATCCGGCAAAGCGGCAAAACTGACCTAGGCGGTGTCATGCAAAGGACGCGTGCAGCGAGTTGTCGTTCGTGCAAACTCGTGAAAATAGCAGCAACAACAAAGGATCTGGACTGAGGCATTTGGTGCAGGTGTCGCCATCTTGTTGGACCCATTGAAAATAAATCTAGCGATAACTTTCATGTCAGAAAGTATGTACACAAGTATGCAAATACCACGACCTTTCGTCGTCCTGCCAGGGTATTAAAATTAAGATAGGAGACGTCTCTAGTGCGCACTACCATTCGTATTGTTGCTTTTTTTCTTCTAAGAACTTTTAATTTTAAAATTGCCTGAAAATGCGCTCAACACTGTCAAAACGGCATAATTCTGGATTTTATTGAAAATCTACAACGCTCCCAGTAGAAAGTTCAAGGACTTGCGTATTCCTGAAAACTCCGGTTTGTGTAACGAAATTTATCCATTGAGTAACGAGTAAGTGAATCCAAACGAACCCCCTTCAACTGAAAGACATTCCTCTGAGGCCCTAGTTAGACATATTTTTTCTGTAAATAATGTTATGTTTCCCAGAATCAAAAGCTTTTTTGAAGTCAAGAAACCCTTTTACAGTATGCAACTGGAGCAAGAAATTTTTGAATTGTTTTATTATTGATGGTTTAAAGCGTCAATTTAGACAATGTCTGCTTCTGAAAGCCCTACTGTCACTCCACTATGACATTATCTAGCCTTGAAAATTTAAGAGCCGTGCATTAATAACTTGCTCTGAGTTTTGAGAAAATCGGTAGAACCGTGATTCTTCTGTAATTGTTAGGATAAATGGATCAGATCCTTTGTGAATCATCGACTTCATTGCAATCTTTAATTTATAAGAAAATATGACAGTACCCAAAGGAACAACGAAGCCGATGTTAATTAAGTTTTTAAATGGTATTTTTAGGCTTCTTGGGAACCTAGCACGCTGCCCAATTTTTTATAGACATTTGTGACGGATATTTTTGCGCCCACGAAAGAACTGAAGAAACCGAAACTGAACTATCTCCATTCTCATTTCTGGGCCTCCGAAAACGGAGATGACGTAGGGAATGACGTCAAGTGTGAATAGTCGGTATCGGTAGCATTTAGGAGATCGGGACTCTGGTTACCGCGGTGGGTTATTAGCGGCGAGATGTTTTGGTGGCGCCCTCCTGTGGTTCCCCCTTGTGACGTCATTACCTTGCAAACAACAAGTTCGATGGTGTTTGTAATTAGCATGGCGGAAGCTTGAAATCATTGCGCTCTCAAAGGAACACTGCCAACACCGTCAAAATTAAAGTTCTTTCATTCCTCTTATTTCCGTCGATGATAAATCCCCTTTCCGACGTCATAGTCAGCGTTCGGCCAATCGTGGAAGGCCGACCGCAGCGATGCTTTCGGTCACGCACGGGGCTAATAGCAGCGCGGCGGCGCGGCCGTTTCGTCGCACCTGTCAACATGGACGACAATGCCGCTCTTGCAAGCGAGTTCCGGCTCCCGTTCAGTGACCTAACACCAACGGAACGGGAGTACGTGAAAACTAGCGTCGCTCGAACGATCGAGAATCTTCAGTCGACCGTTTGAACCGCCATCTACAGCGCACAAATTTGGCATGACTACCGCTTTGCAGAATCCTTCGAGTGCCGTGTTCCCAAAGTAAACACGACACCAACATCTGAAACCAAAACCAATGGGGGTGTGCGAATAGTGATTTTTGAAACCGAATCGAATACGAATCGAATGATTGTGGCACCGAATCGAATACGAATACGAATCGAATAATTTTCGAATAGTTACCGAATAGTAAGTAGACAGCTACTAAAGAAGAGCAAAGAGATTATAAAATTATTTTTATTGTTCCAAAAATGTTTCTTAAAATTATTGTAAAAAAAACGACTAGACGATAATGAATAGAGTTCAACGATATTTAATTAAATAGAGACAAAAGCTACTAAAATATTAGAATGCTGAACATAATATTACGGTTCACGCGGATGCTGAACATAATATCACTGTTCAGGCGGATGCTGAACATAAAATCACAGTTCGCTTGAGCCCGGCACATCCTGAAGCATTGTACTTAGCAGGAACTCTACATTCCTTTTTTATTCCTTGTAGCAGACGTTTTTTAATCGAGGATCAAGGAAGGTGGCTAGGGCGTGATGTGCCTGTGCGCTCACGCCCAGGAGCAGTGTTTTCACTGATCTAAGAAAATTCTGGGAAAACGCATTACCTTGTTCCACTTGCGCCCTCAAAAAGCAACATCTTCACGCATTGAACAAGTGGAACAACCATGGAAGGTGTTGCGAAAGACTCGACACAAGCAGCTGTTGTGGCTTCTTCTATTGGTTTCATGGGAGCGGCCGAAAGACTTCAACACTCTACTGCACTTTCTCTTCGAAAAACTTCCCGTTTCTACCACTACTACTTCGTTCATACTGAGCGGCGGTACCGTTGCAACCAGTTCTGAAACGTCTCCACGACACGCTTTCCGAAAGCGTGCACGAGCAGTCTCGTGCAAAGCGGTCCATAAAGGCTGAACCGCATGTAAGCGATTTAGCGAGTTACGAGACGAGCGACAGCGGTGAGAGTCAGGAGTGAGGGACGGAGATTTCTCACTGTCGCTCGTGCTCGGTGATTGGATTCCTAGAAATCGCCGCTTATCGCCTTGGTCGCTTGCTCACGCCACTTTCTTGCGGCTTGCCTCATCGCGCGACTGACCGAACGGCAGCGAAGCGGGTCGACGTCGCCTGTCTCGTCTCTCGGAAAATCGCTTACATGCGGGTTATGCTTAACACAGCGGTCCCTAATGGAGGCAACAGCAACGTACGTATAGAGAGAAACTGCTGCTGCCGATGATGACAATCATTGTCAGGAGAAGAGGGTACGTATTGCCGTCTGGCGGGCACGTTTGGCAGGCGTGCCGGCGTGTTGTGGGACGCCTATGAAGGGAATCTCGCGGCGCGACACCGTAACGACTATTCGGAAATTATTAAAAAAAAATTCAAAACCTTTGAAAATTATTATTTGATTAGATTAACGAATCGAATAGAATAATATTCGATTCGTTATTTGAAAATGGCGAATATTCGCACACCCCTAAAAACCAAGCGTCTCCCGCGTTGTTTACTTTTCTTTTATTTATTTTGTTTGCCCGTAGTTGCTCGTTGCCCGTTTCGCGTCCAACGTAGCGAAGAAAAAAAAATAATTATGCTGTTTCATTTACGGTTTAGTAATCGTTTCCGGCCCGATTTATACTTTTCATGGTAATTCAAGTGGAAATTGGAACGGTGTTCATAAAAAAATCGCGAACCACAACGTGACCGAGGGCACATCTCTCGTCTGGACCAATCACTGACATGTCTTTTGTGACGTCGCGCTTCTAGGCCCCGTAACGTCACGCGAGCTCAGCTTCTCCTGGCTTCTCCCGCAACTCTCGGGACATCGTCGCAATCGAACCCGGTACGATTATTACCGCGACTGTTTAATTGATTTGCGCGGCACACAAGCGCCGGTTCCTGCTGAAATTCGGGCAACATTGCCATGGGACGTGCCTAAAACCCAGTTCAATCGCCAAAACATTATCCGAAACTGCCTTCATAATTGCACTGAAGTTGATTCTGAGATCGTCCTTTTGTGGTTACTACTCAATCTTGACGCTCTTAGCATCCCAACAAACGCAAAATCACAATCGTGCGTAGCTTATTTGCCTGTTAAAAGCGTGTTCAGAGATCGCGACGCGCCTTTTTTGGGAAGAAGCTTTTTCCGAGTGAAGTGGTCGACGAAGGGCGCTTGTCGGCGAGTTGCTTGCAATGGCTTCGCCCGCGGTGAAAAAGAGGAGTCTTATTCGTATGCGTACCTATCAAACTCTCTTCGAAACGAGTTATAATAAAATCATCGGGAATCTGCGCGTACTGTAGGGGTTTGATTGGTCCACACAATGCAGTCCGTGAGAAAAAAGACCACCTGTTTTTCTCTTGTCCTGAGATGAATAGGCGGTTTAGTAATATAGGACTTGGTATATGCGGGAGATAACACCAAGTTAAACAATATAAGATCAAAAATGACCTTTTCAAAAAAAACTCCAGTGCCCCTTTAAGAATAGATTTTATATATGTGAGATAGCCACATGCTAATTAAGTGTGCTACTGATTTTATAGGCTGAGCTTTTATACTATCTTTATTGGAAGGACGGTTATTCGTAAGCTTTTTTTATTATGGCGTATATTTCTGATTTAATAGTGGGAAAGAAAAACATTTGACTTTCAAAGCAACATAATGAACCCCACAACTTGTTATCTCTCGACGGAAAAGAACAGTATCAGTAATGGTATCAGAAAGCAAATTATCAGAGCACAAAAAAACAACAACAAAAGTATGGTTGTTGCCGGTTGGAAGTTTGTGTTTGTCCGTCCCTTCTCGTTTTCTTCCTCAAGTTTAATTATCCCTACCAACCCGCTCGTTCTGTCCTTACTTTCCACTCTGGTGAAGAAGGAAGACCAGCGAAGCTGTACTATTAGGACGACGTCTTGGACGACCTCAAGGGCGATGTCTAGGACGACCTCAAGGACGACTTCTAGGACGACCTCGAGGACGACGCCTAGATGACGACCTTAGGGACGACATCTAGACGACCTCAAGGACGACGCCTACGACAACCTCAAGGACGACTTCAAGGACGATTTCGAAGACATCTAGGACGACCTCAAGCAACTTCTGGGACGACCTCGAGGACAACGTCTAGGACGACCTCAAGAATGACTTCTAGGGCGAACTCGAGGACAACCTCTCGGACGACATCAAGGACGACCTCAAGGACAACTTCTATGACGTCCTTGAGGACCACTTCTCGGACGACCTCAAGGACGACCTCAAGGACGACGTTTAGGACGACCTCAAGGATGACTTCTAGGACGACCTCAAGGACGACTTCTAGGACGAGGCCTAGAGAAATTCAGCCTTTCCAATTTCGTGAAAACCAGAGTGGAAAGGCTAGAAAGGTTGTCGCCATCTACGGGTAAGGCCGGCAAGCCGATTGTCTGGTTGCCGCCGTCACTCAGAGGTGGCGGTAGCTGTCCAGAGTTTTCTGTCGACATTTGCGGTGGACACGATCCTGGGGAAACGAGCCCTTAACAGCTCCGCTGTAAAAAATTGCTGCACGTGCTCGCCTTGTCAGTAAAAACTAATCTAAGTAAATAACCAAAATTGAGCGTCAGACAGTCAGAAAACGTTTTAGTTAAAAAAGTAAAAAAAAAACTCTCCGCGCTTGATTGATATCATAAACTGAGAGTTGGGTGATGACTCTAAGGGACGGGGTATGTGTGTGTGTGTGGGGGGGGGGGGGGGAGGGGTGAAAGAGGTGTTATGAGAACCTTTTTGAAATACATTGGCTCTTCATTATCGGGCAGGGCATTGATTACGGTCTCTCTTCGCGAATTGGAGAGGGGATAGTCCCAGACAATGTGAGTTGCAATTGCAAAAGCCTCGCATGATGTGCAGATTATGTCCCGAACCTCTCCGGTGCGGATGTCCTTAAACTTGATTTTGGAAATTCGCGCTGGTGTCATCGCTGTGTTTGTGCGGCGCGCATCGCTGTGTTTGTAGAACGGCGCGAATCTCCTCATTGTGCTTTTTCGCTGCGTGCCTGCGTCTGTCATGATGTTTGCGGCTTTGGTTTTGCGGGACAGGACGAGCGTCTGCCGCATTCACGTCGTCCAATGGGGGTGGTGGGATCGTTAAGTTCGGTGCGTTAGGGTGGAATTGTTCTTCTAATTTTTTCAGGATGCTTCTTCTCGTGGTCGTGGAAAAGAAGTCGACAACGTCATGGAGCAAAAATATCTCTACGCTGCACCTCCAGTATTCGCCGAAAATCAGCCCCATGCCGCCAAGAGTTCATGCAAATTACCTTACCTTCTTGATACAACATCCGGAACTCTCCGACACCACCGTCCTGCTCAGGCAAGTCCAAATGACACGTCCGAACCATTCTGGTTCGGATGAGCCGACCACCTAAGCCTCGCTCACTGCTCCCCTCTGCCGACATGACGGCGAACGCCGCCAATGCTCCTAACCTCGGTTCCCACATGGAAACTGACGTCTCCACCGCTACGCACACTAAAGGATGCCAAAGCGTCGGCCTGCAGCAGCGCTTGTCATCTCCAACGACCATCATCATAAAAATCCTCGAGCGCATAGTGCTACAATATCTCCACTCGCAGCTCCTCGGAGCGGTGGTGCATGCCGCTACACGCCTGACTCCGACTGAGCGCAAGGACACTTACATCAAGATCCGCTCGGCCCGTAATCTACTAGCCATGAATGCTTATCGTCCCTTGGCCATCCCCCAAAAAAAAACCTGGTCCTCATGGCACTCCACTTCCAAGGCAAGTCATACGCCACCGCTTCCTGCACGGCTAACGACCCCGGCAACCCCCGGGGCGTCATCCATAGAGTCTCCCCGGACATCACGGACAAAGAAATACGCAAGATCCTGGTTTTGGAACAGGCAACTCTACGGACAGCC
The DNA here is from genome assembly GCA_013358835.2 of Ixodes persulcatus. Classification (NCBI taxonomy): domain Eukaryota; kingdom Metazoa; phylum Arthropoda; class Arachnida; order Ixodida; family Ixodidae; genus Ixodes; species Ixodes persulcatus. Next base: position 190,596 of record JABSTQ010009691.1, read on the forward strand.
CGACGCCTAGGCAAGACTCACTCCCTCCTTGTCACCGTGGAGGGCCCTAAACTTCCCCGTTACGCAATCCTCAACAGAGTTGCCATTAGGATATACCCCCACCGCCCGATGAGCACTCTTTGCACTACCTGCCTTATCATAGGACACCGCGCCGAAGTCTGCCCGAACAAGCGGGACTACGCGGTCCGCCCCAACTGCAGCAAGCGGTTTCCCTCTGATCAAGACCCCTCAACGACGCACCACGAGTGCGAACCCTTCTGCCAGAACTGCGAAGGAGAACACCTGCCCACATCTCTCACCTGCCCCAACGGCGTCCAAGCCACGGAGCACCTACAAGAGCAAATACAAGCACGCCGCAAACAGCACATTCGACCTCCACCACCACCCAATCTCTCACCACAGGCCTGGCCTTCCCTGCCTCCCCCCACCAACCGGGCACCAACTTCCCAGAAAAGAACGCCGAAGACCCGCACTCGATCACCCATGTACCAGGTACCACCACCGAAGTACCAGGTTCCATCACCAAAGGCATCGGCACCGCCACCTTCAAAGCCCTCGGCCCCGCCTCCGACAAAGCCCTTGGCCCCACCCAAGAAACCCTACTCCTCGGGTACGACTCAAAGTTTGGACCCCTCGTGTCCGGCACTAAGGATAAGCAAGTCCTCTCACCCCAGACCTACCACCCCTCTCTTTCCGTCCCTCTCCCTGCCGCCTTCCATTCTTTTACCACCTCCATCACCTCCTCCTCCTTCTCCACCCCTATACTTCGTTTCACCTTATGTGCGAGCGAAGGCAAAACTGGAAGCGCGAGCACGGAAGCTCCGTGCGTTCAGGCTTTGCTCGAGCGCGCGAGCTGGGGAGAAATGCAAAAAGGGCTGGTCTCGCGCTTCTAGCTTTGGCTTCGCTCGCAGATAAAGTGAAACGAAGTATGGAGACAATGCATGCCCTTGTGTTAGAGCACGAATCTAGGTTTGAAACAATCACGTCACAGCCCGACCAGATCAATATAGCGGTCGGCACGCTCCAAACAACACTTAACCAATAAACACAGCTCTCACAACGCGACGAAGCCATTCAACGACTCGAAGACGCAAATGATGACCTCTCCCACCGCCTAGAACGAGAGGCCACTGCTATTCGCAACATAGTACAGCAGGTCGCAGCCCTCCGCCAACTCCACGACGACGAGAGCCCTCCCCGCCAATTGCACGCCCCACGTTATTCCACGCCGCTAAATAAAGATGGCCACTAACGCTTCGCCGCTTACAACATCCCCTCGCTCATCTCCCCTTACCATATGGCAGTGGAATTGCTGCGGGCTCCGGCGTAAAAAGTCACCCCTACAACTGTACATTCAAGCGGACCCAATCAAGCCAGTCGCTATTCTACCCCAAAAGATGTGCGGAGAATTCTCGCTCCCCGGCTACGACAACTTTACCCAGCCAAGCATCACTCGAAAAGATCGTCGCAGCCCTACCGGCTCAATTTACACCAACTCATTGCTTGCACAGCAAAGCACCTTGAAATCATGCAATATTAGACACGTCATCCATCGACGCCCCTAAAGAGGAGCACGTCACTGTACACTGTCGCACATCTCATGACCAGCACGCGGTCATTTGCAACGCCTACTGGCTCCCTCACATCTCTACCCCTGCCCTACATGGGTCAAATCCTACACCTTCCAATACAAGCAAGAAACCGTCCTCATAGCTGGCGACTTCAACTACGCAAACGCCTCACGGGGCTACGCGTACAGCGACACAAGGCCGCAAGCTGGAACACACCATGCAAGCCCAAAGACAGTGTCATTACGGACACCAGAAACCCTACACGCCAAGGCCACAGTGTACAGCAGGACGCTTACATCGGACCCTGCCTGGCTCTACGGTTCGTCGTCGGCTAGCTGGGACAGCCTACACGACAACCTTGGTAGTGATCATTTCATCATACCAATTTTCCTCCCTGGCTGTGTTGATGTTGTGGAATTTACGTTGCAAAAATAGCAATATGCATTGTAGGAGCTCACCGTAAGCTCGCCCTCAGCAGCCAGGAACCTACGGCCGCCAGTGAATATTCTCCATGACTGCTGCATAACGGATGAAGTCGCAGCGGTAGAGTTTTTTTCGAAGGGCACTCATTCTCCTGCAAAACCTCAACTTCGGCTTTGACTCAGCCAGACATTAGAAGAAAACATGCAAGAACCTAAACGCAGCTTCGCCATAGTAGATTCTAGGTTTCTTACGGCTCTGGATACACAAGGAATCTATAACGAAGCATTTTACCGCGAACTAAGAAAAGAGCCAAAACGTACGCCTGAATCTGTGAATATTTTCTACCTAGTCCGTGCATGTTCTCCACGTCTTTTGGGGACGATCATAATTACGCACCCTTAGGGCTGGTTGGTTCAGAGTCCAGTGTGCGCGTCTTGCAGCGTAAGGCCTCTCCGCTGCCGTCGATCCAGACGTAGGTGCACTGGATCCGGTCCTTGGGCTGAGGGAGTCCCAGGTAGTATGACAGTGTCGCCCTGTCTGTTCCGCTAAGGGCAGGCATGGCTGGTGGCAGCAACTGCAGTTAACGAGAAGTCCTAGCTGCCACTACGAGCATCCAAAGCCACACGAACGATAGCGACATTGACATGACGAGACACCCTTACCTGAACCAGATGAATTTTGGCTGATTTGGCCCAGGGCTGCACAGCTATTGCTGCGCCCACCCAGGCAACCTCATAGGTTGGCACGGACTGAATCAACGGAAGCTTCTGCCACCAGCCCATTACCACATGGGCGCATCTTCTTTTTCCCTGTTCGCAACTTGAGCAATAACTCGAGCATAAAATCACCTACATCCAACTGACCGTTCATCAGGTCGGTAATGAGTTCGAGGTCGATCTTTTGGGAAAACGCCATCCGAATTTTTTTTTTATAAAGAACTTGACATTTACGTGAGAGACCGCGAGCCTCGACAACGTTTGATTAAAGTAAATATCTAATGCGTTACTTCAAAAGGTGTTGAAGCGAGCCTGTAGCGAGTGGAAATACCATAAATGTCCACACTAGGTCAAGATTATACTCATTGTACTCGTATAATTCGTTACATAGCGCAAAATCAAACAAGTAATTCTAGGCTGTTCTCTCCACTGCCAACGCATTCCAGTGAATGCGTGTCATTTCATCGTTTATAAAATAGGTACACGAAAACAATGAACCCATGCAGGCACGAGCTTCTCGGCATGCATCCTTAGCTCAAGGTTAGCGTCAGAGTACCGCTCGTCACTCAATGGGGAAATTTCGCTACACAAACCTGAGTTTAAAGGAGCTGTGCAACGATATTCAATTGGAATGTTTTTCACTTTACACGAGCTTACTGGCACTAGTGGGACTCAAGGATACTCGCATGCAATGCCACTGGACAAGAAACTCCTTTGTTGCGGTGTAATTTCAAGGACAAAAGCGATCATTTTCATTCAATCTCTCCCTTGCAAAATTCGATGACGTAACGCGGGGATCGCAGTACACCCGTATGACGATATTTGAATGCGGTTCATAGATTGGACCCGAGCATTGCGTGGGCACTCGATTTAGGCTCGTGATAATTGATAGCTCGAGAAGCATTCGAGTAGTGGCCCGTGTCCAATCGCTGCAACGACGACAATAGCCGAGCCATAACAATGTCTGGAACTCAGCGCGTGTCCTGTGCTTTGCCAACCCCAGCGCGTGGCTATGATCAACATTGGCGGCATATAATCGGCTCCAGATCACGTGGCCGCTTGTTCTGGCTGCGAGTTGAGGGCGTGAACGCTGCTCGTTGTTTTTTAATTTTTTTCTGGGACTTCTAATGCGTCGGGTGAAAAACGAAGGCGTGTTTCATAGGTCATTAACGTCAGGGATCCGTTCTAAGCGGTATTTGCGCAAAGTAAAAAAATTGTTGCATAGCCCCTTTAAGGAATGCACGATGGTATTCATTCCTTTGGAGGTTACTTATGATAACGTAATGAAGGTTGCACGGCCCTTGGAGTTTTCCTTTAGAGCGCTGGCGATTTTTAATAAAATCCAGAAATATGACCGTTTTGACTGTTTTTAGCGCGTTTTGAGGCATTTTTGAAAATACAATTATTTAGAACACAAACGTGACAAAACGCTTGGCCGTACGTACTAGGGGTGCCTCTAATCTTAATTTTAGGACCATGACGAGAAAGCAAAATATTGTTGTATTTGCGTATTTGTGTAAATAAAATCACCCTGTTAATTTTACTTCCAACTTGTTAAACGAGATGGCGACACTAGTACTAAATGCCTCAAACCGGATATTTTCTTGCTGCTGCTGTTGTTGTTTTTCTCTCGAGCTCGAATTCGACCGCGATGTCTCGTTGCTCGTGGATCGGTAGCACGTGTAGCGAAAGCTCGCGCTGTAAAGCTCAGTCAGGCCGTGGCTCAGTGATCGTGGATTCAATCCACCGCCTCTGTCCATTTCAATCTGGATGAGCATCGTACCGGCGTGCTGTCATGTATCCCTATTGCGTGATGCACGCTAAAGACGTAAGATAGGCAGCGGTATACTGCACTGTCTTTCACCTCCAACGAAGACACCAGATGCCCTCAGAGCTGACTAGCTTCCCGCTGTATGAACATAGACACAACAGAATAGACCGATCTCACCAAGCGTTCGGCGTATGCGTGACGCCGCCATAACTTTAGTTCGCAGGAGGCAGGCAGCAGTGCACAAGACGGCTCGTGCCGCCTCATGCACCACAGGCGCAGAGCTCCAGCGAGGTTGCACGTGCAGAAAGACTAAAGCTCCATCGATGCATTGCGGCAGCGATGGCGTAGTCAAACTGGCTGGTCAGAGCCGTTTATTGAGAGAGTTTGGCCATACATTGGTTTGAATAGGCGAGCATCTCGGGCCAACCACAGGCCGCGAAACAGCCCCTAGCGGTGGTCGCGTGCTCTAAATTTGTGCCACGACTATACTTCGTTTCACCTTATGTGCGAGCGAAGGCAAAACTGGAAGCGCGAGCACGGAAGCTCCGTGCGTTCAGGCTTTGCTCGAGCGCGCGAGCTGGGGAGAAATGCAAAAAGCGCTGGTCTCGTGCTTCTAGCTTTGGCTTCGCTCGCAGGTAAAGTGAAACGAAGTATAATTTGAGCCGTGCCGAGCGGAACTCCGCGTCTCAAAACGCTCGCGCACCCCACCCTTTGCACTGCTTTCTTTCAGCCAGTCTCAGGACGCTGTTCTAGCAGTGCAGACAAAGGCATGGGCACGAGCGCGTGGCTTTGGAAAGTGCCTCCTATGCACGAGGTCTCATACAAACAATAGCGTTTCGCTGAGCTAGGCTCACGCGCCTGTGCCTTTGTCTTCACTGTCGACTTTTGTGAGATGGAGTAGAGGTCTCCTGATTGGTCGACGCTGTGTCACAAATTTAGTTTACGCTCTAAGCGTGGGGGGAATATTCGGCGCTGGCGGCGGCCTTTGCTCCGCCTATTGTCCAAACTCTCCTAATATACGGCTCTGTGGCTGGTGAGATCGGTCTATTACAATAAGGAGTATTCACTGGGTGCCATATTTGTGGGTGCTGCTTAGAGCGCATGCTCAGAACGAGCCCACATTAATAGGCTGCTAGGACCGGTAATCTTGACGGTGCGGAATGCACGTTACAAAAGAACTGTGGAAGCTCGCCAGCAGCACGCGCTCACCAGTCGCGCACACAGCTATGGCCGCCAGTGAATACTTCCTATTGATGGCTCCGTTGGTTGGCGCTTTTTGAATGTTGCAAAAAAGTGTAACTAGTCATCAGCAGACTCCTAGCGAAAGGCCTGATAAGTCTATGAAGGCGATACTTTTGTTGATTCTATTTTTTTTTGTGTGTGCTATGTTAGCGCGCGTGGTCAAACGCTTGCATACGCTACAAGCGTGGCTCGTAAGCACCCTAAGATCGTGCAGGGTTGAACAGAGATATCCTAATATGAAAGGCGCCTCGATGTCCTTTTGCTTAGAGTGATGCCACCCTTTGTAGTACCCAATGTCGACCGACAGCACGCGCTCACGGGTAAAATAGCACAGTCAGCGCCACAAACGCGTGCCATACACGCTCTTTCACGCGCTTCTGAAAAAAAAAAAAGTGTGGGACAAAATGGCTATACTTCGTCTCACCTTAGTTATGGTGTACCTTAGTATGGACTATTGTTAGCCGCGCGTTCTAAAAGCGCGAGCTAGTCGCTTTGAATGAAGCCGTGGCGGCTGCACGAGCGCTCGTGCAGCAAGTGCTCTAGTCAAGGCAGTCAAGGCTGGCCGCTCGCGCTAGCACAGCCTTCGCGGTTAGTCCATGCTAGGATGAGACGAAGTATAGATGGCCCGTTTGCTCGAAGCCGGTTAACTTTAACCGCGGTTAAACGTTAACCACCTTTCCCTACTGGGTACCTAAAAGTTCCTAGCCAAGTTTGACGAAGGCTGGATGAGCGATAGCTCCGTGTTTTATTATGGGGTGGTAGCTGGTGTCACCTCCTGGCTGTAGCGAATATAATTGGCTTCCGTGGAAAGGTCCCCGAAATGGGGGGACCCAAAAATGTGCGCTACCGTGTTTTCGCGACGCAGCGCGGCATATCTTTGAGCTCAAGAAACAATTTTTATTGCTCGTGGTACAGATAATCGGTAAGGTAAAACTAAATTAACCCTTGTTTAGAAAATTTCTAAATATTTGGCTGTCTGAAGTGAAGACAAGCCTCGTTGAAATTTCCTTCCAAGTTCGAAAGAGGACGACGAAGTTCAGTCCTAGAAACGATGAGAAAGAAGTGAGCAGTAAAAGGCGGGCGTTACCCCGGCAGCATAATTGGCATGCATGTATGAACTATATATAACACCGTCATAAATTGAAAAACCTGTAATTCGGCTCCATGGAAAATTGACCTATTAGTAAATTACCCTAACATCGAGGAGAACACTGGAAGTGTAATTCAACGATCGGTGCGCGCTGGCCTTCCACTTATAAAATATTCGAAGTAAATAATCATAATAAATCTTTGACGAACGCGCGTGCACGGCAAAATTTGTTGTAGGCTTTTTGCTTTAGAATACTGACTACTGCAGACGCCAGCACGCGCAGCGCGTGTAACTACACTCATAGCATGCACCTCGGTGCTTGGGACTTTTAGCAAGAGGTCTATGGGGACGCTGTCTGCTTTTGTGTGCTATCAGTACACGGCCGATTGAGTCAAGGCAATCCAATTTTCAAAGAAGTTGCCATGCCGACAAGTATCGCGTTCATTTAGGCTTAGGAATTGCCAGAATCGAAAGACTATCTAAAAAATGCGGAGAGGTCATTGCTCATTCTTTGCGTTTCGAGTAAGGTAAGGCAAATCGAAAGCCTCCCGCACCATTCATTGCTGACAAACGCGCCCAATATTGCAGCTACAACGACGTATTAGTTCCAAAGCGAGCGGCGCTCACTCACCGGGGCACCGCCATGTTTCCCCGCCGCCCTTACTCTGCCGGTCACATGACCTAAAATTCCCCCTGTAGGGAAATCCGTTTAACCACGGTTAGTTAACCAGCTTCGAGCAAACGGGCCCAGATGTCTCCAGCCTAAGAAAGGCGCACATGAAGGCACCTATGCTCTGTTTCACCTTATGATGTACCGCAGAAAAGGCTACAAGCGCGAGCTCCTTGCTCTAGGCATCGCCTCCTGTACTAAGATGCCTGTCAGGTGGCTCGCTCTCCCATTGCGGCCGGTCTGCCATCGTATTGTAGCCAAACGCCACGGGGTGGCGCTCGCCTCCGACCCTACGCTCGAGGTGTATGTTGCAAACAAGAGGACCATCGGCTCGGAGGCTAGGCTATACGATAATAGCTTGGGTAGTCGTTTGCTATTTGAGGCACGAGCTGGGGCACTAAGGACTCTGTCTTACAGACGACACTTCGATTCTACCGTGACCACGAGCGTGTGTCGGGTGTGCGGGGCCCACGACGAAACAGTAGCACAGATTGTACTGGAATGTGCAGGACTCCGGCCATCCCGGTCACTAGACAACGACCGAGACCTTCAAAACCATCTGGAGCTTGCCGAAGTATTGGGCTTCACTGTTACTAGAGATGGACACCAAACCATCGAGGCAGGCCTGCTCGCTCGAGCGGACAGGCCTGCCTCGAGCGAGACTACAGCCTCCAGCGGCCCGCATAGGCCGTCTGTCGAGGCAACAAAGAGACGATTAGAGGACTGGTATAAAAAGATCTACCTTAGGGGGCAATAGCACGCAAATGCCCCCAGGCTTGGGCATGAATATTGTTCGAGCCCGCCCGATCTAAAGGGAACAGCCGCATCATCATCATCATCATCATCATTTTTTTTGGCTAGGCGCGAGCATGGTTCGGTATCGCCCGAGTAGATACAACATCATCATCATCAACTCTTGCTGGGCGCTCGGCCATCTCGGCGCAACTGGCGCGGCCGGCCGCTCGCAACTGAGGGCTAATTGTATTTATTTTAACATTATTTTAGTTTCAGTTTTTGGTTTACGGTTTAGCATCCTATTGAAGAAAAATCCCAATTATTCTCCATGGCCCTAGTTCATAATACCAAAAGAAGACGAAGATGAAAGTGTAAATATACCAAAGAGTGAGCCAGCGCAGCGTACGTTTGTCTTTCTTTTGTATGCGTGGACTTGAGTAGCTGTTTTGCGGGTGCGCTGTTCCGCCTGTACAGCACCACGTCATTCATAGCCTTTGCACTCTCTTTGCGCTGTTAACGCTAGGGATGACACTGCACTATTCGATTTGAAGCACTATTCGCACACCCCTACTGGTATCACAATAGCAGACGTCAAATCTCCCGCGCTCTCGTGGCCGCGAGCGATGGATGGATGGATGGATGATGGATGAATACTGCTGAGCCCTTTGGATCGGGCGGTAGCTTACGCCACCTAGCCATTTTGTCTTACCCTTTAAGCTTAGAATATTTAAATGTGAAAACTATATTCACTCCGTACTGAAAAGAAAGTGAGGCTATAAATCCCCCTTGCCATCAGTTAATAAGAAAATGCCTTTCTGCCACCATTCACTTAATCTTTGCTTGGTAATCTCTAGTGTCTTGAAATCCACTTTTCCTTCGCTGTCTCTAAAACCCAATGACCTTATTAAATCTATGTTGTCTTCGGTATGCACAGGGTGAAGCCCTTTACAGTAGAGTATCAAGTGCTCAGCCGTCTCGTCCTCCTCTCCACAAGCAGCGCACACTGTGTCCATTTCCTGGTACTTCAGTTGGCAGCGCCCCTCGCGGTCGTTTTGGTGAAGGGGAGGAGGAAAAAGGGAGAGGGCACGGCAGGAGGCGCGCTACTCATATGACAGGTAGAGTTCCTGTATAGGCTCCCTACGGGAGCCAGAGTTGCGCGTTCATGCATGGCATGTGGATTCAGCTCCTCACGTGACTGAATTCGGCGAATAGCAGCGCCGCGCGTTCGAGGCGCGCGGCGAGCTCAAAAGCTGGGGAACGTACGCCGGGGCGCGTGTAACGTCTACTTTGCTGCACGGCACTTGATACGGCTCCTCACGTGATCGGATCTCGGCGAATAGCGGCGAGGGCGGCACGCGGAACGTGGAATCAAACGCGCAACTCTGGCTCCCGTAGGGAGCCTATACAGGAACTCTAATGACAGGCATCTTAGTACAGGAGGCGTTGCTCTAGGGCACATCTCGGCGGCACAAGCTCTCGTGCGTTAAGAGTAGCTCCCAACGCTATGAGCTCGCGATTCTAGCCTTGTCTGCGGTACAACATAAGGTGAAACGTAGTATAGCTACTAATATGTATTTGGAAATAAAGAAAAATAGTTGAACGACTTGCAAAAAAGGCTAAAATAGTTATTCCGAACATTTATTTTATGAAACATTATTTCAGATATTTTCATTCTCTGTAGACCTTGTTTGGTGGCTAGTGGATATGAAAAACAAAAAAGAAGCATGATTTCTATTATTTTGAACAATTACAATATATTTTCTTAATCAACAAACAGGTGCTTACACTGAGATGCAAATTGAATTTTGACGTTAGCGTTTTGGCGCCCGAAATAATTTTTTTTTTTTATAAATTTAACACTTCCCGTTTTGCGGATTACTAAGAAAACCAAACGGGCCATCAATAGGTAGAAAATACGTTTCTACCTAAGGTAAGGCGTACGTTTCTTTTTTTTTCTCTTTACCTTTCTAAGTTTTAAGCAAAATCGAATGAACCCCTGAATAACTTTAGTGTCTTCATAAATAACCTCGGGAGTTCACTATGCTATTGTCCGTTATAAACACCTCTTTCAACAGTGATCTTACTATGGGGATGAGTTGAGCTAGTTTGTTATGATAGATTACGGGTGGAGCCAGCTGAACAATGAAGGAAGGAGAAACAGAAAAAATGGTAGTCCAGCGATTGGTTGTCTTTTCTGTTTCTCCTTCCTTCATTGTTCAGCTGGTTCCACCCCTAATGGATCTTACTAGGTCACGGTGGAATGAAGCGGTGCTACCTTACCTATCTGAAAACAAATTGGGGTGTGTGTATGTTAATACAGCCTAGAACATAGTCTGCCTCAACGGGCGACTTGTCTCCCTGCTGTAGGTGAGCAATTTAGCCAGTGTAGTACAACCGGTAGCCTGGGGTCTTTAACGTGCACCACGCAGTAGTGATACACGCTCGCACGCCGGTACGATGCTCATCCAGATCGAAACGGGCAGGGGTGGGGACTAAACCCAGGGATCCCTGGATTATACAGCGCGAGCTTTCGCTTCACGTGCTCCAGGCTGATGTGCTCTAGCCCACTCGACCACCGACTCTTTTTACAGCGGAGCTGTTAAGGCGGCGGTCCCACGGCAGCTCTGCTAACGCTCCTGTTTGCTGTGCAAATGTCGCGTCTGTGCGCGTGTTACGTATTTCGTTCTTTTTGCAAATAAATTGCCAATTCATCATTACTCTTTTAGTGCAAAATATGATACGTATTTGTCAAAACTTAACGCACAATAAGAAAACAAAAAGTGCCAGTTTTGATATTTTCAACGACATAACTTTATGCATTCCAAGTTTCTAGATTTATGCATCCAAGACGCGTTCTTATTTTTTTATTGACTAGAAGGAGGACTCGTCTAGTTCCGTGCATACGTGTTTTTGTTAATTAGCACGCTCACAGGTTTTAATATTTATTCAAAAAGGGCCTTTTTTATGCGATTTTGAAGTCTAGTAACTCAGTTTCACATCATAACGCAGCAACGACATTTAAGGGCATGCTTGTGGTAAACATAGGAACTCAGAATACAAAATATTAGAAGTGCAACGCCAGCCGTTTTCTTGTAAACACAACTTGGTTATGGTAAAATTTTTAAGAATTCCCTTAACGCGTTCTTGGTTTTCTCAGACAGCGTTCTGCCATCTGACCTAATTTTTTTTTTAATTGTATGCTAGAGGAACTGAGCTGGTTCACTAGAAGCGTGATTTTTTTGTATTCATATTCAGATTTGTTTAAAATATGTTTAAATCATGGGACTATTTTGAAGCTCGACTCTGTACGCAAGAAACCGGTTTCAAAGAAGAGGGCAGCTATTTAAGCAACGATTCTTCAATTAGCGCTTTTCTCGTTCTAATTAAAATCACTTTCTATGATTGTAATTTTTTTAAAGCATACTAATTGTCCTAAATAATAAAAAAGAACCTATGCTGTAGCAGACGACGCGCACTTGCGCCATCTTTTGAAAGGTGGCTGAAATTCGAGGTTGAGAAGTTCAGGAAAAGTGGCGCTGGGGGGATTCTGTCCCTGATGCAGAGGATTCTTTTCTCAAATATTTTTTTTTTTATTTGATGTAGAGAAAGGAAATCAGAGATGTTAGCCTGGAGCTGATCTCCTGACTGGCTACTCTGAGTGGGGAGGGGAGTTAGGGAATGAAAGAGGTAAGTATGAAAAGAACGCGTTCCATCTCAGGCCCACACACACACTCACACGCACGCGCAGTACATAAATTAAAAAAAAAAAAAAGACGGGCAACTTTTGCGACCTAAGGTCAGAGTCTTTTGTCAAGGCCTGTTGCTGACAGGAACTTTAGAAGGGCATTCGTTGACTTTGCAGCGTATCTTTCGTCATCCCATGGTCCGAGAAGATGTTGAAGAGTGAGGGCTGATCCCGTTGTCTGATGAATGTCTTTGTGGAGCTGGTGCCGATTATCAGTATACTTAGGGCATTCAAGTAGTATGTGTTTGATGTCTTCAATGGTTCCGCATAGGGGACAGTTGGGTGATTCGAGCTTTCCGATGAGATGAAGGTAGTAGTTTGTGTAAGACACCTTTAGGCGAATTCTATGAAGAACTGCCTCCCGTCGCCTCTTGAGACCGCGTGGAACTCGGAACATTAAATTTGGGTCAATTATTTTTAAGGACGAGCTCTGGTGGGCGACCGCTTTCCAATGACGCGCTGCAGTAGACCTCCCCAGGAGTGCCACAGCTGCGCGAATGTCTGATCTTGTAAATGGAGCCATAACTTGCTGAAAGGGGTCATGGCCACGTGCAGCCATAGCATCAGCCATTTCATTTCCTTGTAGGCCACAGTGGCTAGGTATCCATTGGAAAGAAATTGAATGTCCTAAAAGGTTAGCATCTGCATGAACTTTCAGAATTTGAAGAACTAATTGCCTGTTTGGACTGTTTCTACGTGAAGACTGCAGCGATTGGAGGGCTGACTTAGAGTCAGTAATAACTGTCCAAGTGCGAGGAGACACATCTGACATGTAACGAAGCGCCTCACGAATGGCTACCAACTCTGCCGCAGTAGAGCACATTCTGTGAGACAACTTGTGGCCCACGCTCAGACGGAGCGCCGAGGACGCCAATCCATTCGATGATCCTTCATCTGTAGTCGATGCATCTGTGTATAAATGGCAGGAGGAAAAGTGCCGCGTATATAAAACAGACAAAGAAAGCTGACGAAGAACAACTGGAGAAAGCGCTGATTTTTTAATTATTCCTGGGATGTCTGTGTAAAGCACAAGAGGGGGCAACAACCAAGGAGGCGTAGCGAGGATGAGAGAGTCCTGATATGCATCTGGAATGTTCTCTCTGTGATCAATAATGGCCTGTGCAATGCGGCTGTAGAAACACCTCTCCGGTATGTCCGCCAGGTGGTGCGAGTCATGCCGTGTAAGGTGCCTTATGTGATTTCGTAGAGTCTCCTGAACGCGAATGGCTCTGATAGGTAGGCAGTGAGTTTCAGCTATTGTATCAATGGTCGAGGTTGAACGAGCTACCCCAAGGCATACTCTGAGCGCCTGTGCTTGAAGAGATTCAAGCTTTTTCATGTTTGTCGGACTTAAACCATGCATAACTGGCAAGCTGTAGCGGAGAACGCCAACGAATAAGCTGTTATATAAACGCAGAAGTCCAGCTACGGGTGTCCCCCAGGTTGTGCCGCTTATAAACCTCCCTAAACTAATAAATGCAGAAAGCTTCGTCTTAAGATGTTTCATTTGCGGATTCCATGTTAGGCCCTTGTCTATATAAATTCCGAGAAAAAGATGATTTGGAGTGTAAGGAATATCTGTACCATGGAGGGAAAGAGGGTAACGGCTCATTTTCATCCTCGTGAAAGCTACAGCTGCTGATTTTGTTGGAGCAATCTCGAGCCCCCGATCGTAAAGGAATTGGGATACTTGAAAAAGTGCCTTCTGTAGTCGAGCATGTACCTGCTTAAGAGAGGCAGCAGTTGCCCAGAGGCAGATGTCGTCGGCATAAAGTGTAAGGTGCACGGAATCTGGTACAGCCTTCGTAAGCCCGATAAGTGCGATGTTAAAAAGAACCGGACTAAGAACGCCCCCTTGGGGTACGCCCTTCGTTAAAACATGATAGGAGGTGTCGCCTTCTTTGGTGTGCATGTAGATTGTTCGATTATGGAGGTAGTCAGCAACCCAGTCAAACAGTCGCCCACTAATGCCAACTGATTTGAGTCCTTGTAAAACGGCTGAATGTCGGATATTATCAAAAGCTCCACGTACATCGAGAAACACTGCTATAGTAAACTTTCCACGAAGCTTCTGGTCTTCAACATGGGCTACAAGATCGATGACGTTGTCAATCGAGCTACGGCCTTGCCTGAATCCCGTCATTGTAGCTGGATATGCTGAGCTTGATTCGAGGAACCACTCCAGCCGTGACAGAATTAACCGCTCCATGCATTTGCCGACACAGCTAGTTAAAGAAATTGGTCGGTAAGACTTCAAATCAAGAGGAGACTTACCCGCTTTGAGTACAGGAACGATGTTCGCAATTTTCCACGCTTGTGGAACATGACAGTTTGTCCATGAGTCATTAATTATCTGAAGCAGCAGCTGGCGAGCTGCTGGTCCTAGGTGGGCAAGTGTACCGTAAGTGATTTTATCTGGACCAGGCGAAGAAGAGTGATCAAGGGAGGCTAAAACTTCATCTAGTTCTCGCGCACTGAAGATGTCATTCATGGGAGCTGAAAAAGGAGTAGAGTGAAGATGTTCAGCGCTTAAATGCAGTGGAACATCGTCATTTAAGGCTGGCAGAACGAGTGAAGCGCAAAACTCTTCAGCGATGTCACGTGGCGAGCGCCCTGTGTGGAGCGATAACGCAAGATAGGGCATTTTTTGTTGCGGTTGGGATCTTAGTCCGCGAGCAACGTGCCATATTTTTGACAGTGGAGCACGGGGATCAAATGAGGAAGCACATGTTCTTCTCCACTTCTTCCGACCTAGTTTATCCAAGTGACGGCGGATATGTCTTTGAGTGCGTCTGTCTTCTCGTACGTCAGCAGCTAATTTGGTTCGTCGAGCGCGACGCTCTGCCCGTCGACGAATCGCTCGAAGTTTTTCGTATTCCGCATCCACAACGGTGCGCGAGGCTGGGAGACGGACAGTCCTGGTCGCTTCCGTCGTTGATAGCTCTATCGTTGAGACAAACTTCTCGTAAGTGCTTGTTCCTTGCAGGCGCAGTGCGCAGTTCCACATTGTCTCGAAAACATGGCCAATCTATATATGAAGTGAGAGCATGATTATAATAATTTGCTTGGAACCCTCTGACCGTTATGTAGGTAGGCAGATGGTCACTGCCATGAGTCTCTATATCAACAAGCCAGGAGTTTTGGGACAGGAGCTCGCGCGACATGAACGCAACATCTAAGCAACTACTGCAGCGACTACCTCGAATGAACGTAGGTGAACCATCATTCAGGAGACATAGGTCGTGAGAGTCCGCCAGATCGAGTAGTTCTCGTCCCCGTCGCGTCGTCCTTACACTGCCCCACGCCACATTATGGGCATTGAAATCACCTACCAACAAAATGTGTGATTTGCATTGTCGAATGATATTATCTAATCTCGAAATATCGAAGCCGCAGGCCGGAGCTATGTATACAGCAATAACGGTGAATGTAAGTTTTCCCTTTCGAACTGTGACACTCACATACTCATTGTCCGGATGAGTGGCAATATCATGTGACACATAGGTTAGGTCCTTCCGGAGCGCAAGAAAAACTCTACTAATGCCATTAGGACGAACTGACTGAAATATTTCGTATCCCGAAAGTCGAAAGTCGGATGCTACGCGTGATTCGCTAATAGCTAAGATAGGAAAGTGATATTTGAACATAAGCTGTCGGAAGTCGGAAAGCCGATGACGAAGTCCTCTCGCGTTCCACTGAAAAACGGTCGCATTCTTAACTCTCTCTTGGAATGACGAAACGTCAACCATTATTCTGATGCGAATTTCCTGCCATCGCGATAACTGCGGGTTCAAATACTAGGATTCCTTGCAGAATGCTTTTGAAGGCGCATGATGGTAGTTGTGCCGTGAAACTTCGTAGGGCAGAGAAGACAAGGCTGATGATGTCGCCAATTGTCATGGAGCAAAATACGGAAGGTGCAGGTTGCTGGGGACGCTTATCAGCTGAGACAACGTCGCTGTATGTGCGCCTGTTGGCCGTGCGGGAAGATACGTCTGTAGCTTTGAGCTCCTCTGAAGAGGTAGCGGGCTTGCGAGGAGGTCCTTGGTTTGGCGTTGGTGGGATTGTTGTAGATGCCCGAGTCTTCTTCTTGTTCTTCTGTGGCAGCCCCTTAGGCTTCGCACCTTGTTCGGCTACGCTAGGCGTTTCTTGGGCATCTGCAGTGTCCGTTGCACTAAAAGTAGCGCTTTTTGGAATTGTGTTCTCGTTCGACGGCGAAGTGCGCTTTGGTCCATGAACAAACTGCTTTGTTCTGGCTAGGGCTCTCAGGCGCACCTTGCAATTTACATAGTCTGCAGGGTGGTCACCACCGCAGTTTGCACACTTAACTGCCGTTTCTCCCGGGCAGTCCCTCGTTAAGTGTGGTTGAGCACACTTCTTGCACTTGGCGTCTCCTTTGCAATATTTTGCAACATGGCCAAGCACTTGACACTTGAAGCACCTGGTCGGCGCTTCGATGTACTCGCTGACCTCGTGCTTGGTGAATCCAAGGCTTATTCTGCATGGGCGTTCTGTGTTGGGGCGGAAAGTTAAGACTGCCTTGTCTGTTGGTTGGGCAGCTTCCCCAGGTTTTCCTCGGCGTCGGTAGAGTCGACGGGCTGAAATGACCCCGTCTTGCTGCAGGAACGTGGCCAGCTCGGCGTCCGTGTGCCAAAGGGGTACGCCTCTGATTATACCACAGTTCTGGAGATATGTTCTGGGCACCGTGGCTTGAACGGGAACTCCGCCGAGGCAGCGAACCTTCAAAAGGCGGTCCACTGTGGAGGTTTCAGCGACTTCTACTAGAAGTCCGCCTCTGGCAGTGAAACGATGTCTTATTATGGCAGCCGCCGCCTCCGCGTTTACTTCGGCGCTCAAACTCAATGGATTTTGATGTTGCAAACGATGTCCTTCATTTGCAGGCACAAAGAGGACAGGAATGCCAGTTGTTCTCTGACGGCGATGCTCAACGAGAACGAACCCCTCAAGATCGCCCTCGATGAGCTCTTGGTCCATTGAGTCGCTCTCCGCTGCCAGTTGTTTGGCAGGCGTTGAAGCAGTAATTGTCGCCTTCACCGCCGCGTCGTTTACCGAGAGTAGAGCGCGCGGTCGGGGTGTCTTGAGTGACGTACGTGTGGTCTTCGTTTGGAGATGTCTGTGAATAACATGAAGATCCGGTCGCTGATGCCAGTGCAGAATTACCGGGTTGAGAGGTCATGTCGTATTTCGGGTTCCCCGAAGGGACCCTGCCGTGAGGAGCTGCAACCGGTTGTCCCTGGCCGGGGCTGGTGCTTTCGGGTCTCTTCTCCTTATGTCCGAGCGTATCCAAATGTATTCAAAGCTTGAAATACTCAAAAACGTGAGGGCAGAGAAAAGAACGGTAATTGATTCCGTCGTCTCCGTCGTCTCTCAAATATTTCTTCGCGCTACTTCCTCGTTCTTGCAATGAGTAAATAATCTTGCAAGAAAAAGAAGAAAAAAACAAGGGTCACGAGCAAGTTCTCGAAAACATCTAGTGCCTATAAATAAGCTATTCAATGCTCCCTGCCATGTTCCGATACCACGAAAGGTGCGAATATTGAGCTCCATATGATGGTGACGACAAAGGGGAATTTCTTTTCCTTCACTTCAAAATTTTTACCCGACATTTTTCTTTTTAAGGTTCCAGCTTTCCAACCGCTGTGGTTCTGTTTTGTTCGCCATCGTGCAGAAATTTTAGATTTTAAGTTTTAACGTTACTCTACTTGTAGAAAACTAACGGAGAGTGTTATGTGTAAACCGCAGTGACTGGTCCTCATGGTAAGGCAACAAACAGCCAGTCATCGTGGTTCAAGTCTGAGGCTCAGGAAAAGGGTCTAATAAACCCCCTTTCCATGCAGTGCCCTATCAAAAGCGTTGCACACGTGCGAAACCCTCACTACGGTTGTCTTTCTTTGGATTAATTTTTATTTCATTTTTTCAAACAAGAACAATGTCAGACGATCAACTTTCATGGTGTTGGTTTCATAATGCAACGACTCCAGGCTTCCACTTTGCGTTTACACCAACCACGACTCTTGTCCTTTGCAACTAATTATAAGCAGCCAGGTCAGACTTGCTAGAAACAGCATTTCAGCTGAGACTTTAGGAAAGAAAGCAATGCCAAAACCAGCGCTCGAGCTGAGCGGGACTCAAGCCGCGTCTCAAGATAGTCGTGCGCCCAACCTTTTGCAGTGCTTTCTTTCACTCAGTCTCAGCTGAGACGCTGTTCTAGCAAGCCGGTCCAGGATCACAACTCGTGAAGTTTCCCCGCGCTTCTCTTTCGTTTTTCTGAGTCCCCGCTGAGTATTGCGAAATAAAATCAAGCGCGATGCTCAGTGCTGCCCTGCCATGTTCTTCCATGACCGGGCTAGAGAGCAGTTTTCTTGTGGCCTTCACTGTCGCCGAGGAGCAATGGATCAAACTTCTTTAGCCGCGTAGGGGTGCGACCACACAACCATGCCCAACGCCGCCTGAGCCATCCTGAACAACTGTTCCCCGACCAATGCGATTGAAAATGTGTGGAATTATACTTGCTTGAAATAACTGTAGTGAGCAGATTGAAATAAGTTTCGGCTTACAATAATTAAATTCTTGTCTATATACAAACTTGTTTCTTAAGGAGACGAAGAGAAAGACGTGTTCCGCACAAGTCCCTGAAGGCAGCTGGCCTCACGACCTGTAGGTCCAATGACTCTAGAAACTTATCCAACTCAACCCCCGAGCAAAGAGGACAACACGGTGAGGAGGACGTGCCTCTCAGAAGGAATTAAAGCACTGTAGGAGCGGTAGGGTTACAGCGACCCCTCCAAGCTGCCGCCGCAAGGAGCTACTACTCCCGGTGCAATGGCCGTAAGAGATCATGCCTGTTCACTCCAGCCTAGGTTGCCTACATGTCTGTCTGTCTCAGGTTGAAGACATTCATTATTGCTTTGAATGTGCCAGCGCGTGACGCTCTCGCGGACTCGGTGCGTGATTTGGGCGGTAAAATGGCGTCTATGCACTAGCGAAAGCTACGGGCTCGAGCTGAGTGACACCGGATTGCGCGCACTTCAAAATGCATAAAAAAAACGATTGGGCGGAAAAATGGCTGAGTTGTCACCACTTCATGTGGTCTTCGGTTCAGGCACCTAGCCAGGATTTTGTTTCGGGGGGGGCGCCCATGACAAAATGCTGTATGAGGTGGAGGGGGGAGAGGAGGTCTCAGCAAAAGGGAATATTTCGGGGGAAGGCCGGGCCCCATGCCCGCCCCCCCCCCTACCCCCCCCCCCCCCCTGGCTACGTGCCTGCTTCGGTTCGTTGTCATATGAAAAGAGGAGACGGACTACGGTGTTTTTCCATTTGAACGTGAACGTGCAGACGACTATAGGAACGTGAAGACACACTGAACGTTAGATGGTCCAGACCGCTTGGCGGTTCTCCCGTGAACATGTTGTAAAAATGAAAACGAATATTGTGTGCGTGAGTTAATAATAATAATAATAATCCTTATTTCCAGACATACATGTGTCTGAGGGGCTGTGGCAAAAGAATACAAAAGGAAATTCTGCACAGACACTTTTGATTGCTTACGTATGGGAATATGAAAGCATTGCAGTCCTTTTGGTGAAAAGTTTTCGATTTATTTTTTCGACATGCGTTATTTTTGCTGATTCGGTGTGTGACTCGCAGGAAACAGCGCGCTCATGTTATACACTCATGACGTGGCGCCACCTTCTCCCCATTGGCTGCACCGTCACGTGCCCAATGACGCACGCACTTGGACACACCTTTAGTCAGCTAGATGGTTGCGACGGGACGTGTGCAATGATGCACGCACTAGGCACACCTTAGTCAGCAAGGACCCTGGAGCCGCTGTGGAGTCGGGGAAGCGTGCCCGTCTCGCACCCCGGAGGCCCGGGTTCGATTCCCATTCAGACCGAAATGTACTAAAGTTTCTTTCGAAAGTCGTTCATTTACTTTGATTATAGGAACCTTCGTAAAAATTGTGACGTCAATCCGAGCATTTCTGACGTGTTTTCACTCTTTGCGCCGTCGGCCATTTTTGGTGCCGCCGCCGGATTTCCGCGTGGTGGGGCAAATACTTTTCTCGCATTAAAAGTCTTCTGACCAGGCCATTAGCCCCTTTTTACAGCCTTCAACGGTGTACAAGACCAGTGTCAGTATATAGATCAATTATGCATAAAATAATAAAAATGACATCAGCTAAACATCGTAGTTATCATAATTAATATCAACGTCATCAAACGTTTTAAATGGAAATCATTCCCATCGACATCATTGAGATCACATTAATTAACATACAATGTCAGAGTTACTGTAAAATTCTTCATATCTGTTGCAATCAAACAGAAAATATATATAGATAAAGATACATGTAAGAGGTTGGTATATTTTTTTTCAACATCAAATTATAAATAGACCTATATAATAATGCAAAAAATATCAAAAGCACCATAAAATGCACTTTGAAATCTGCTACCCACTCGTTAAGCCACTTGGGCTACAAAATACACTTTTACTCTTTTCTTGGACATGCAGAGTCTTCGACCTCGGCGTACTATTTCAACAATATTAGGGTGGTTATTTATAAGGTCAGATAATTGGTATTCACGTTTAATCAAACTACCATCAAATTGATGAGCTATATAAAGCGCCCTTTTGAACACCCGTCTTGAAAAAAAAGTCTGCTATTGCTTGTTTTATTATAGATCAAAATGCAGTCAAAGACTATAAGATACACAAGCACAAACACGCATACTAAAAGGGCAAGGCCATAGTGCATTGTTTGCGCTTGATTGCTTTGACTGGTGACAACAAACGCACTATAGGTTGTTGAGCTCCGTGACATAGTGTTTTTTAGTTCTGCTTGACTGGCCTCATTGACCTGTTATGTCGTCAGCGCTCTGACTTACAGCGAAAATGAATTTAAACGTTTTTGTCGTGCAAAAGATATTTCATTAACGAAATGCTGACATGGCATGTCTTATATATGTTCTTTAACGTTTGATAACATTCTTCACTGATTGATTGACTATGTTTTTAATTCTTGAATAGTTAAAACGATAGCTACTGGCTTGTGAGCCTCTCGATCTCGAGCTATACTTCGTCTCACCTTAGTATGGACTATTGTTAGCCGCGCGTGCTAAAAGCGCGAGCTAGTCGCTTTGAATGAAGCCGCGGCGGCTGCACGAGCGCTCGTGCAGCAAGTGCTCTAGTCAAGGCAGTCAAGGCTGGCCGCTCGCGCTAGCACAGCCTTCGCGGTTAGTCCATGCTAGGGTGAGACGAAGTATAGGCACTCTCGATCGGGTCAATGAGCTAGCTCGGCTCCGCTTCTGTGCGAACTGGGCACTGCTACCACCACTGGCACGTTTGCAGGCATTTGTGTCAGCGGGAGCACGCGCTGAGCGCTGAACGTGCACGGGCGAGCAGCAGAAAGGAGGAAATTAAGAGCAGAGGAGGAACATCACTGCCACAAGCTTGTTTTCTGGCCACACGGATGAGTGCCGCCATCTAGTGGTTGAACTAATGGCTTGTTCAAGATGGCCGCCGTGGGACCGCCGCCTTAAGGGCTAGGTTCCCCAGGATCGTGTCCATGTATGTCGACAGAAACCTACCTGGACAGCTACCGCCATCTATAAGCGACGGTGGCAAGCACACAACCAGTATGGTTTCCGCCGTCGCTCGTAGATGGCGGCAACCTTTCAAGCTATAATTGAAGAATGGATATTGGGCGCGTTGGTGGGAATTCATCGTAGGGAACAGCACGAAAAACAGACGGGGACGAAGAAGAAGCACGCAGTGTATCGAGTACAGCTCCGCTGGTCTTCCTTCTTTTCTTTTCTTTATTGCACTTGGCCACCGATCCCTCCTAATTTGTCTGGACTAAAGCCACGGTGTAAGATAATACTCTTCAGGTGAGGACAGCGCGCTCCTCGCGACGTGCCGATAAAGTTTGCTTTTCACTCTCTCTCTTTCTCTCTCTCACTATGGTTTCAAGCGGCACCGGCAGATGACTCGTCGACCCGTGGGCACGGCACAAGACGGCTCGTGCCACCTCATGCTCCAGACGCGCAGAGCTCCAGCGAGGTTGTCGCTCGTGCAGAAAGACCACGGTGTATCGGGGTGTCATGGCAACGAGATAAAAAGACAGCTCGTGCCGCCTCATGCTCCACACGCACAGAGCTCCAGCGAGGTTGTCGCTCGTGCAGAAAGACCACGCTGTACCGGGGTGTCATGGCAACGAGATAATTTTTTCGCTCTCACACAGTTTCGCCGTTTGGCCGCCGGCGACACTGTCAGCCGCGGGCACGGTTGCCGCGGAATAATGCAGCCTTTCGGATGCCCGTCGAACGAACATTATCTAATTCCTCGCGCCGCGCGTTCAGCCCCGCCGTGTCTTCACCTAAAGAGTGTATCTTACACCGTGACCGCGACTAAAGCCGTGGCGTCAAATGCGCCAGTGCACACGGCCCGTGTCTCGAGCGGCCCTTGGAAGCAGTTGTCGGCGCGTTACTGAAATGAGCGGCCCTTGGAAGCGAATGGCAGCGGAGCACCCGCTCCTCGCACGTGTCTTGCGCGTTTCCACAACAATTAATGGTTGGCGGTACTTGTAAGCGTGAATTTTATACTCTCGCCCCTACTGTTTAACATGGCAATGGCCAGAGCCGTTTATACTGAGAGAGTTTGGCCTTCTTAAGGAGATTTTGACAGCCTGACAACCACAGCAGCGCAGTCTGACAACCGGGGGATGACTACTTCCGTCCGCCATATTGTGGCTCTGACTCATAGGAACTCTACGCGATTTCTCAGGAATGAACAAGACAAAGAAGTAACGCCATATTGTGTTACCGCGAAATCCGCTTGTTCTAGCGGCCAACAAGCTCCGCCCATCGGCCAAACTCTCTCAGTATAAACGGCTCTGGCAATGGCCGACCTCCCACACCACCTATCGAGGATCCCAAGCCTCAAGTTCACCGTATATGCGACGATATCTCCCTATTTACAGTGACAGGCGACACCCGAACCCAACAACAGACTCTCCAAGCCGGATTGGACGAAGTGCGAACACATCTCAATAGGGTCGGCCTCACCGCATCCCCGGAGAAAACGACCTATGTGGTCGTCGCATCCCGTGAACAAAGAAAAGCTGGCATCGCCAGTCAGATGTACTTAACGCTAGCAGGCAACAGAATCCAACCATCTACCTCGATCAGAATACTCGGAATGTATGTACATCGATGAAGACGGCTCGTGCAGAACCTGGATGACCAAGGTCAGCTAGCAATGCAAGGCAATCATCCTTGTCATCAGAAGGATATGCAGCTCCAGAGGCGGGGCGAACGAAGGAATCGCACGTCAGATGGTGAAGGCACTCATCGTATCAAAAGTCTGCTACTGCCCTTCTTATTACAACATCTCAGAAAGCCAGTGTAAAAAACTAGAAACCATCAATTACCGGCTTACCCCGATTCACACCAATAAGGACACTCATGGAACATGCCCAGCTCAACACCTTACAAGAAACTGTAATGGTACGATCTGTCGCCCACCGTGAACGACTACAACACTCACGACCCGGCAGAACCATTCTAAGTCTAATTCAAGCACTTAAACTCACGCTTCCCGACTTCCCAGAGAACGACCCTCCCTGGGTAGAATACATCGACCTCGTGGAAGGCAAGCCCATACCGAAGAACGCGAGTTTCAAACATGCAGATCGTCAGACATCGCAAGCCAATAGCCACAATAAACGAATACAGGCCTGGGAAAGCTCGGCGGAGAAGCTAGCCGTCTACACAGACGCGGCTTTCGCGACACTCCCAGACCAACTTCTACGGTCGCAGTAGCAATACTAGAAAAAGGAATCATATCTTCCAAGCAATTACCGAACAGCACCTCAGTCATGGGTGGCGAACTCGGAGCGATTCAATATGCGATTGAAACAGTCCTCAACGACACAACCATTAGACCAAAAGAGCTGCGCGTTTTTAAGGACTCGGTAGCCTCGCTCACCTTGTGCAGAAATAGGAAGAGCCCGTGCAAGAGAGCAAAATCCATAAAAAAGATGGCCCTCCAACTTTCTCTGCAAGGCACAAAAGTCCAGCTGTCCTGGGCGCCCGCCCACGCAGGCATAGCAGGTAATGAGCAGGCCCACTCTGCAGCTCGCGCGCTAATAGTTACACTCCGCGAGACGCAGAAGCCGCCTAGTCACCTCCATGATCACGGCTACTCATCTTCCTCTCCGGAAGATGACGAAGACGGAGACGACTATGACCCCGACGAAGCTAAACAGCTGATCAAACTTTCGTCCCCGTACTGCGCTCAAGGAACATCTTCCACTCATCTCCGACCCACTGCCGCGAGGCTTTGGGCGGAGAACGAGGGTGCTCTTAAGGCGCATTAGAACCAATACCGCCTGCACGCCGAACAGAAAAGCAGCGTGGGAAAAAGCGCGTACACCACCGACATGCTGCTACTACAAGGACCCCCAGCATGCGGTCGACCTAGTTCACCTGTTATGGGGCTGCAAAGGCCTTGAGGCAACAAGGAAGAAGCACCTAAAGGACGGGGTGACATCCATGGACGACTGGGTCTTTCCCCCAGGCCCTCCAGATAAGCAATACCAAACTCTACGCACGATTCTGGATTATATCCACGAAGCTGGCATATAATACATATATAATTCCCTTCCCCCATACGCGAGTCCAGGCCGCGATGCCATTGACTCATTCCCCTCCCCATCCTCCTTAGCGGTTCAAATAAACGTTTTATACTATTACTACTTATCAAATGAATTTAGTCTGCACTTGCCGGTAGCGCCTTCAACTTTTGGAATTTACGAGGATAACTGGAGTGCAACATGGCTTTGTGTATTTGAGGGGTTCTTTTTCGCTGACAGGCAGATAGACAGAAAGTGTCCTTTCTTGTCATACTTCTTGTCAGCTGCTGTGCACTTGGCGCTCGATTGTGGACGAGTAGTAGAGCCGCGCCACTTGCCTGGACAGAGAACTTTTCGGTATACAGTTCACGGGTGGGAAACGGTTGCTTCTTGTTGCTTTTGACTCGACGCGCAGAAGTGTGGACCTCTGAGTTATACTTAGGGTCGGCACTCTATTCCCCAATATTGCTGTGGGCGCCGCCATCTTGGTGCTTGTAGAGAGCAGACGCAACTGCCGATCGTGATGACTCAAAAAAGCGACTTCCTCGGCATTCGATTCTGTGATAGGAAGCTCATGTAATATTGCTTTGTTCTGTCACGAAGTATTTAAACATTTGTGGAGGACGTGAAAGCGTTTCCTGTGATTTCAGATAAATTTTCAGATAACTGGCAGCCATGATATTAAGTCACAATATGGACAAGTGTCTTTACCGTGAAGCGTAGCTTATTTGGTGGCACTAAGGAAGATTATAGCGGAACAGCGCAGCACTCAGTTAGATTTCAGACACCATGTTCTTCTATATATAATGCCACTAAATAAGCTACGCTTCAGAGTAACTACGCTTCTTCATTATGCGGCTTAAAATCATGGTTGCCAGTTACCTGAAGATTTATCTTAAATCACAGGAAACGATTTTCCGTCCTCCACAAATGTTGAAAAAGTTCGCGACAGAGCAAAGCAATATTATATGAGCTTCATAACACCGAATCTAATGATGAGAAAGTCGCACTTTTGAATCATGACGATCAGCAGTTGCGTCTGCTCTGCACAAGCACCAAAATGTTGGTGCCCACAACAATGTCGGGGAACAAAGTGCCGATACTCTAAACGCAGATAATTTAGTGGCTCTAGTTGTTCCCAGAAGTGCCGGACGGTACGTGTCTCGAGCATTTCCACTTACTTCAGGATAGACGGGCTTTACTCGACACCTCCTGGGAGCGAGTTCGCAAACCAGTATTCAGACGAAACGCAGATTGATATAGGACATAGGAAGTGCAAAAGTGCCGCTTTGTTTCAATTTTTTTTTCTAGCTTTAAAGTGAGCTGTAAAAATAGACAATTATTTTTGTAGAACAACGTTCGCATGCAAAATCTGACAGCCCAAACGGCCGCAACGCCGCACCCTGTGCTTTTGATAATTTCAAACGTGGTTGGAACTTCGAATCCATTCGGAAATCAGAGCTTATTCTACGTTATGTAAGCCACTATAATCTACGAATGTACTGGGTCGTATCTGGCGCCGCCCGTTGGCCGCTTCTGGCAGCGGCGGACTCAGAGCGAAGATCGGGCTCAAGATCGGTCGCGAACAGCCCGTGGCCCGAGCCCACCTCGAGCGCCAGAACTGCATGCGCAGCGGCGAGCATGCAACTCGTTTGTTCCGGAAACATTCTGCGCCATCTATACATGGGTTGCACGTGACGTCATATCCTTCCTCCTTTCTGGTGGCCAAAACCTGCTGTTATACTTCGTTTCACCTTATGTGCAAGTGAAGGCAAAGCTGGAACCGCGAGCACGAAAGCTCCGTGCCTTCAGGCTTAGCTCGAGCGCGCGAGCTGGGCAGAAACGCAAAAAGCGCTGGTCTCGCGCTTCTAGCTTTGGCTTCGCTCGCAGATAAAGTGAAACGAAGTATAGAGACAATGCATGCCCTTGTGTTAGATGGTACTTGTTTTAGCATATTAAAAAAGTCAATTCCAGGCGAAATGAAAATAGCAATAAAAAAGGAAACAAAGCCTGCAGATGGCAGGAAATAAATAATAAAAGACTCCATGCAGGTCATAACAATTCCGACGGCAATTGTTAAGGCGCTTAATTAGCTCTTGCCCTACAAAATGAACAAAGAAAGGCGAAAAAGGAGCTCGGGCACCTTACAATTGAGGTGTCGGAAGCAAAAAGAAACCAGAAGCAAGACGAAGGGACTGACAAAAAAAGAAAAGTTGTCCGCTCTCTCGCACTATACATGGGTTGCACGTGACGTCATATCCTTCCTCTTTTCTGGTGGCCAAAACCTGCTGTTATACTTCGTTTCACCTTATGTGCGAGCGAAGGCAGAGCTGGAAGCGCGAGCACGAAAGCTCCGTGCCTTCAGGCTTTGCTCGAGCGCGCGAGCTGGACAGGAACGCAAAAAGCGCTGGTCTCGCGCATCTAGCTTTAGCTTCGCTCGCAGATAAAGTCAAACAAAGTATAATGAAGCTATGCTCGCTCGTTTCCTCTCGCTCGCGACGCTCGTGTACTGCTCGTAGAATATGCACAGTAAAGGCTACGCTCGAGGAAGTTCGGCCACCAGAAAGGAGGACCAAATTACGTCAGTGCAACCTATGTATAAGGAAAGGGGTACAAATAAATAGCGGTTGAATCCCCCTTAAAGGGATACTGAACCATAGAATTTAGTGTCCGTAATAAGTGGCGCACGTTCTTTCCACGAGCCAGCAGGCGCCGGTGTGCGCGAGCACTCGCAACGAAAATGACGTCAAAGACCTCCATTCGCGCTTGAGGACAGTGAAATGCATGGGCTTCGGGCCAAATTAGAATAAAGACAGGCTTTTCATCTCTACAAGTGAAAGCTACATGCTTGTTAGACCAATTAATCGCTTACCTTTAACACCAGACACCACTGTATAGATTAAAAACTTGTCTTTATTCTCCTTTCGCCCGAAGCCCATGCATTTCACTGCCATCTTAACCGCGAATGGAGATCTTTGACGTCATTTTTGTTGCGTGTGCTCGCGCACACCGGCGGCTGCTGACTCGTGGAAAGAACGTGCGCCACTTAATATGGACACTAAATTCTATGGTTCAGTATCCCTTTAATGCACATCAGCCCGGGGCACGTGGAGCGAAAGCTCGCGCTGCAGAACCCAGGATCCTCCAGCTGCAGAACCCAGGATCCTCCTGCAGAGCCCAGGATCCTGGGATTGAACCCAGGAACCCAGGATCCTGGGTTCAATCCCCGCCCCTGCCCGTTTGGATCTGGATGAGCATCGTACCGGCGTGCGGCCGTGTATCACTACTGCGTGGTGCACGTTCAAGACCCCAGGCTAGCGGTTGTACCGCACTGGCTAAGTTGCTCATCTACAGCTGAGACACCAGACGCCCACTGAGGCAGACTAACTTCCGGCTGTATAAACATGCACACAACAATTTGCTTTTTGCCTTTAATCACCGCTTCCTTTAATGTAGAATGTATGTCGGCAATCTCTTCTGATTACCGCACGTAAACGACAGCTCCTAAAACACAGTTTGCATAGCAGCTGAAGCTCTCTAAAAACTCGTGTTCATAAACGATTCTATCGTGTCAGCATTTACGGATCGATGGATGTACCGTAAACGAGCTTACTTTCGTGGGTTCGATATTTTGCTAAGGGTAGTTTTCGGAAATATTTCGTGGGCACAGAATTTTGCGATTGGGAGAGATATAGGTTTTCTCAAGTCGCGACTGGAGTAGCCGGCGCCATTTCAAGGCTGCCAAATTCTCCATAGCACCATTTATTTTCTTCTTCTTCTTCTTCAAGTCGCAACAATTATATCCGCGCAAACATTATATCGTTTACAGTATAATGAGGCTATGAATGAGGATGCGACTAACTGCTCCAGCACCATCTAGTCTGCACCGAACAATATTTCGTGCATTATATATTAAAAAACAATTGGCAGCGACCTTTACTTTTAAAGTTCCATAAGACATCAGATCAGATCAGAAAACGTTTATTAAAATGATTGGGGTCCGCCACACCTCTTGACTGAAGTCATCTGGTGTGACGGGATGATTAGGGAGAGATCTTTACTCACCTACCTTAAGGCAGTGAACTTCACACACCTCATCTAACCCCCCTTTTCTCCATAAGACATGAAATGCATTATGAAGAATTGGTGTGTCACGTGACGTATATTTCCCCCTAAATTTAGCGGACAAACTGAAAGGTTGCATGGGCACGCGACGTCAGGTCACGTGACGTCGATTTCTCCCGCAAAATTTAGCGGGGAAGCTGAATTGATGTGTTGCCCACAAGACGTGGATCCTCCAGCTAAGTTTAGCGCGGAAACTGAGTTGAGGTATTGGTCACGTGACGTCATTTCCCCCAGGGTGTATAGGTCACGTGACGTAAATTTTTTCGCTATATTTAGCGGGAAAACTGATTTGGTCTCCGTGTATGTGACGTTAGGTCAAGTGGCATTAATTTTTCTACAAAATGTAGCTGAGAAACTGACTTGATGTTTAGGTCATAGAGTTATTACAATGAATGCTAGAGGTTCAGGTGGCGCTAGTGTGGTGTTTCATTTTGAAGCAGACAGCAAACAGACTAAATTTGACTTCCGGTATTGCATTCCTATAGAAAAACGCAAATGCATTTTCTCTTCGCGCTCGATTATCAGAGCAAATTTTGCTTAGCGTTTTGACAGAACAAGAAGTTTGAAATGTTTTACAATTGGAATGTACGAAAATATGTGTCAGTTAGAGCGCTTTTTTTTAAATTCATGGCGTTCAACACTGCGCTAAAATAGCCCAATGCACATGTAATAATACGTGTTGACGCTGCAGACTGCAATTAGAGGGGGGGGGATCGGTGGCCGAGTGGGCTAGCGCACAACAGCTCGGAGCACGTGGAGCGAAAGCTCGCAGCTGCAGAACTCAGGATCCTGGGTTGAATCCCCACCCCTGCCCGTTTCGATCTGGATGAGCATCGTACCGGCGAGCGGTCGTGTATACACTACTGCGTGATGCACGTTAAAGACCCCAGGCTAGCGGTTGTACTGCACTGACTAAATTGCTCATCTACAGTTGGGAGACTCTTCGTCCGTTGAGGCAGACCAAGTTCTAGGCTGTACAAACATAGACACAACCAAACTGCAATTATAGGGCACGTATTTACGCATATAGTCAAGGCTATGAAGCACACAGAGTGAATCCGCTTGACAGAACACCAAAAGAATGCTAATATATACCAAATCAAACAATCAAAATAGACAACAAGAACGAAGCATGGAGTTATGGAACGAAGAACACGTACGGAATTAGTAACAAACTGTGCATTAGTAACAAACTGCGTTTCCGTCTTCTGAATGCCATTACGACTTCAATAAACCTTACGCACTTTTTAATTGTCCTTTTACAGCGCAGCTCTTAGGCGCCCGTTCGCGGGTTGAGCGGCGCCGGCGTCACTCGTGTATCTCATTATGAAACGCGCGTTGCATGATGGGAAACGTCGTGACGTCACTCGTGAAGCCGCGCGTTGCATTATGGGAAACGTCACTGTTGCATTATGGGGAACGTCACACTATGGGAAACGTCGTGACATCACTCATGAATCCGCGCGTTGCATTATGAAAAAAACGTCCCATAATGCAACGCGCGGTTACCCTGACGGCGATGGCGACGGCGACGCCACAGAAGCCGGAAATGGGCGCCTAAGAGCTGCGCTCTAAAAGAGAAAACAAAGGAAAATAGAGCGCTGGGACCGGGACGCCAGATATTCTGTCCTCACTACCCAGAAGTCAGGGACGGGTACCCTAGCGGTGGTATGGTCGCCATTTCGTTCCATGGAATGACCAGTTTCTCCCTAACCTCTCCAGCCTGGTTGGCCAATAGAATTTCGCGGTAAGAGGTTGTTTTATAAATACATCTAATTTAGAGGTGTGAGAATAGTGGTTCGAATCGAATAGCGCGGCGTCCATCCCAGCATCGACGCTGCAAAGAGGCCCGGTAGGTCTTGATTTCTTGCAGCGCTGTGAAGGCTATAAATGACGCAGCGCTATTCCATTCAAACCCCCATTGATACGCCCTTAATTTGAAGTCTAATAAGTTATCCCCACACCGGCGGAACAACCGCACATCTTCGCACCGCTACCCCATGCGGCGTCGATGCATGGCGGCATTGAAAAATAATTTTCGTGCCTTAAAATACTCAGGAAGGACAAAATCGCTGCAAAAGATCTGGAAGATAAGCCAAATAGACAGGTTCATAGCATGTGCAGTGCCAACGAGGCTGATATTGGCAAGGAACGCTCTTTGTACGATGACGTGTCATAGGGATCCTGGAGTAGATGATTTAGAAGGGCCTTTTTAATGCAACGAATATATAAAAGGATCAAAAGGGCAATTGCTATTGCCTTTTTGCTCAGTCAATCATTATGCTAGGTGTTGGTTGTCCGTATGTTAGTGTCTGTCTCCTTCCAGTAGGCAGGAAAGGCAATGCCACTACTTCACCAGGATCCAGTGAGTTTATAATATGCCCGAAGCAGGACAGTTAATTCTACTCTCTTGGAGAATATTCACCTTTAGCGCGCCACTCAAGAGAGTAGATGCCCATTGAAACTGGAGCGGTTGTTTACATTTTCTTAGGTTAAGTTATGGTATGTCCGAGAGTCGTCAGGATATCTGTGATTTCTATGTTGCGTGCGAAGCTACACCTTGAATTGGTTGCCACGCTTTACACAAAGCACGGATGTCTCGGTAACACGCGGTTGTAACTCAAGGTAAGTAGACACGCGAGCTCCATTAACATAACGCAACGTAAGCAAACGGTACTGTATGAACGGATTGTCCGGGATGGACATTTAAGTTTACACTTATTGCTATAGGTAACAGTTTTAAGTTGAGATTTCTTAGGTCAGAATGATAATGCAAACGCCAAGCTTTTGAATGACTTTTTTTTTCTATTCCGTGATTAATTAGTTACACGGTGTGATATTGCTTTCGATACGCTCAGTTTAACTGGTGAGAAGACGCCAATTACCGTTGAGGTAACATGGATAAGGAAACCTAAATGAATTGAATGAATGGAAACGTAATGGGTTGTTAATGCTTCCTTTTGTATTTCAAAGTCTATTTTGCTTAGAGTGTACGCATTTTTGCGTATACTCTTTGGGGAATCCTTGAGCATAACTTCAGTTCCGATAGACTCAAAACTTTGTCGTGTTGCCCCGATACACAAATATATCCCCAGGAATGTCGTTGCTAATTACCACATAGATTTGAAATACTCACGCCGCGAGTGTCTAAAATAATATAACACATTTAGCACCAATTTCAATGATCACGTAAATATCTCTAATATCGTATACATGCATCCCAATTCCATTATGCCTGTACTAACGATGTGAAACACCATCAGAACTACTGACTCGAACGCGCGGCTTCATCTAGCTTCTCATTTCCCCGAGAGCTCATTCAGATCAAATGCTAAATATGGACACAGGCTGGAGCTAGCAACTTTGTCTGCAAACTAAATATGAAAATGAAGCCTTTTTAAACAATCTTTTACTTATTGTTTGGCATTCGGAATGCGATTGTGGTGCCGGCATCACGCTAAGAAGAGCGTTCCTCGGGCACACGACAACAGCCAACCTGCTTAGATTTCATTGTGTTAAAATAATTTTTTTTTGGCTACAAATACGAAGCGGTCAAGGCAGAAGCATATCACAGCTGGGAGTGAGATGTTGACGTGTGTTAAAAAATGGGCCTGTTGATTGTTAAGAATTCTGAAGAGGAACACACAAAAAAACACCAAAACAAAACCCCAAAAAAAACTATGTTAAAGGGTAACTCGAGTCAAAAGTCGAATCCAAAGCACTGAAATCGATTTGCGGAGACTAAATACGAGCTCGGACAAAATATTACGCTAATGGGAAACCGAGAACCACTCTAAACTCGATATTAAAAATGCTACCACCATCTTCTCAGCGGATATTCCGCGGGTTTTCTGTTCGTACAGAAAACATTGCGCCCTGATGTCATCTTCGATTTTAAGGAAGTTTCTTGTTCGCACTGCCACTTCTTTCTCCGTGTTTTTCTGTTGCGTTTCCAGCCGTCTCAGCGTATGATTTCTGCTTGTTATGTTACGTTTTAACGGCCGTTGTTTGTAAGTGCTCTTCGGCGATCGGCGCACGGACGTTATTGACTCCTTGCTTACTCAAGTGCGCCCTGGGCCGGTTTGCTCATCTTGCGGCAGCGGCCGCGGCTGCTGCCAAGAGGGATTTTTCTGTCACGTGACCAGGTCCATGGGGACAAGGAAGTACCTAGCATCCCTGCCTAATGGCGGAGAAATCCGTATCGCTTCAAGCACAAAAGCCTAATTTCGCTCAAAGAAACTGACTGCAGAGACTTTCAATTGGAGTCCAATTGACCGCCCCTTTGTACAGTAGGAGCGGCAGGTAAAGTTACGGTCAGGGAGGGTAAATATGAGGCAAAATGAAGATAAAACCACGCGAGATAAATACGGTGGCAGAATATTTGTATACCTCCGCCAGCGCCGGCGGCACGCGCCTTCTGCTGTGGCCGAGAGGTTAGAGCGTCGGCACTTCTCGTCGCGGCGTGAAAGTTCCGGGTGTAGTGCCACTAAATAAGCGTAGCTTATTTAGTGGCACTACAGTAAACCAGCCCTAGCATCTTATCTGACTGAACGGAACTGCTCGTGCGACTAGGCCAGTTGAACGTTTTGTGGTACCGCAATGCGAACTTCGCGTCATACGATGGCCATGCAGCTGATAACAAGGGTTGCCATCATGCTCGAGCCGGTTTTTACGGTTTCGCCGTAGTCGACCGAAATAAACAACCCAAAAAAATTGAGGTAGGAGTTTCACAAAACTACACAAGGCACCGAAAAAGAACTGACACGTCGCAATTCAGGGACACTCCCTTCACTAACAATCGTCACAACCCTAAAATGGAGAAAATGTGCCAGATTTATCCGCTAAAACTGCACGATGAATGAACACACCACCTAGAACAGTGCGATAACAGCAGCACTAAGGCCTATAGTCCCTGCCTCCGTCGGGGGATCGGTGGCCGAGTGGGCTAGCGCTCACCGGCTCTGAGCACGCGGAGAGAAAGCTCGCGCTGCAGAACCCAGGGATCCTGGGCTCAATCCCCACCCCTGTCCGTTTCGATCTGGATGAGCATCGTACCGGCGTGCGGTCGTGTATCACTACTGCACGGTGCACGTTAAAGATCCCAGGCTAGCGGTTCTACTGCACTGGCTAAATTGCTCATCTACAGCGAGTGACTCGTCGCAACTTTGAAATGGCTGACCAACTACACGATGTCTAAATATCCACACAACCCCAATTATTCTCCCGCCTCCGTCTCAGCCGCCGTTCCCGCTCCTCTGGTTTTTCGTTCTTCCGCGAGAGGGTGAGGGGCAGGCTGGAGTGACGAATAACAACGCCAACCTCTTGCGTACGACATACGAAAAGTTCTTAATGTACACTTCGCTACATATTTAGCACGACCACGAAATCTGCACGTTTTCATATTTTACCCACAGCTTTGAGACGGCTATGTGTGCTTGTCCGTTTTTTGTTTTTCCACCAGTCTCGAGATTTTATAATGCATTTACTCATACTGTTTAGTGTTGAATGAAATTTTACTGACTCAGTTGGGACGGCGGATTTATTTTTGAGACGAGAAGTATTAGAATGAAGAAGTGCCGGTCGTCACTTCTAAATATCCATTTAATTTTTTTTCCGCCACACAATATGTTCATTGCACCTTCAAGATGTGGCGTTCAAATGTGTACGACTGCACCGCGGTGAAAATTGTTTGCATCCTTCTTATTGTTGAATCTAAATTTATTTCTATGCTGGCTCAAAAAGGGTGAGAAGGGAGTGATAATTAGGCTAAACAACACTTGTTTTTCGTTTTCAGAAATCCACTGTTTAACAAAAATAAGATGCAGATGAGTAGTGAATTTGATTGTTAAAGTCGGCTGTAGGTACATTACTGACAAATGAATTTGAAAGGACACAAACCACACAATGATGGACTGATTGGAAGTAAAGAGACCAATTTCAAAGGAAGTTTTCAGCCTTCATTTTGTATAGCATGTAGAATATATTATAGCCAGCTTGTCTCTGCACTGCACATTCGCATAAAAAATAGTTTTTTATTTTAAAGTTTTTTTTTTTACTTACTACAAATACATCTTATAGAGAATGTCTCAAATCACAATGTTGATTACTTTTTCTTAGAGAATTTGTTTGTTATTGTTAATTCCGATGGTTGGGCGACATCCTCTGTTTTCCCAAGAACAAAGACCCCTGAGAGCTTGAAACTGATCAAATCTGCATTTTAGAAACCGGAGACCGAGGAATACAAAAGGTGACACACACTTGGGAAAAAGAAGCTTAGTTTTTAAGGTTCACGTATTTGAATTGAAGAGACTTAAGTACACACTTGCAGGGATTATTCGTCCCACTGAACGCTTGTGTAACAATAAATTTGTTAAGTGGTATATATATATATGTGTGTATATATATACAGGGTGTTTTTTTTTAAGCTTAACAGATTTGTTTAAAAAAAGTCGTGAAAGTTACACTTATGCCGCTTGTGGAGGTGAGTTATACGGCCAGGGGGACAGATTATAGGGGGCTAATCGTAACGATCAGTCGGCTAATTACTTAAAATTCGTTATTTAACTTTTTAATTAATGAAAATAGACATATGGTTCCAATTAGAAATTTGCTCAGCGTCGTCGAAAACCCCTAAATCAGTAATTTTCAGAAAGACTTTGAGCGCGTGAGAAGCGTAGAAGTGAACTGAACTTTCCGCTCGTGGAGCAGGTACAAAGCTAGAGGTTGCGATAAGGCGCCCGCGCGACTTTTCTGTCTCTTATCAAGCCCCATCCTTGTACCTGCTCCACAAGCGGTAACTTCAGTTCACTACTACGCTTCTCACGTGCTCAAAGTCTTTCTGAAAATGACTGATTTAGGGGTTTTCGATGACGCTGAGCAAGTTTCTAATTGGAACCATATAGTCTATTTTCATTAATTACCCTATTGAAAATCGCTCTGATGGGACTTCAGGATTTTTTTAAAGGGTGTGAAGGGGACTTCAGGAATTTCTGAGATGTTTGAAGGGGGCACCAATATTTCCTGGTGGGTTCGCTAGCCCCGTCAGAGGCTCTCCTGAATTGTCTGAAGTGCCCTTTACAATGCCTTGAAATGTCTGAAAGCCTGTCAAGAACTTTTCTAATGGGGTCGGGAAAACCTTCAGGCTTCTTGAGATGTCTGTGAGCAACGGCTTAGGTGGAAAAAACACATTTCGGAGAATTAGAACATAGCTGCTTATTGTACGCGACGGGAAAAATTAAGTACTGTAAACGACTTAATTTCGCGGGCTCAAGTTTTCGCGAATCGGGCCGAAGCTGAGAATTTGAAATTATTCGCGGGTTCTAATTTTCGCGAATTGAGTGTGGCTTCCGTAGCGTTCACATATTCCCGAATTGTTCGCGGGACGTATTTTTCGCGGAATGTAAGCGATTCGCAAAATTCGCGAAAATTAGGTCCTCGCAAAAATTTAGTCGTTTACAGTATTTGGAGAATGCCGATCGTATGTGTGTACGGTCCTATTTTTATTACTGCTCTTCTATCAAATACGAGTGGGCTCCTGGACCTGTCTGTCACTGCCCGGCTGTTCGGTCGCCAAGGAGGCCACTGAGGGCGACCGCCCCATGTGGAGAATTGACGAGGCGCCGGCCGAGTAGTGTTGGCCGAGCGGCGTTTTGAGGCGAGTGGAGTCAACAGCGGTGAACTGATGTAGCACGAGTAACTTTGAAAGTCTAATCAGACCGCACGGTAAGGCGGCGCAAAATTCCCTAACAGCGCTTGCAGGTTTCCTCGTCGAGACCGGGCTGGCCGGCGAGATCTAGGCTGCAACGGACGCGAGTGGTCGGGAAATGCTAGCAGATGACACCCGCGGAGTTGCGGGGAAAGCTCACCCCACTAGAAAGGCCTGGCCTGGCGCTGCGACCCGCGCGCCTAAAACTTTCCTCCTTTCCCTCCTCCGGGGAAACACGCTCAGACCCCGCCCCGGTCACGTGATGGGGAACGCGCGCAGCTTGCATAGACCCGAGCAAGAGATGCTCCTCATCTAAAAACAAGCCAAACAGCGCCTCTCCCCGCCCGGCGATGGGGAGAGGGTGCAGGGCCGCCTGGTGCCTGGCCAGCGGCCGGCGGGAGAGGGTGGTGTGAGGAAGCCAGGATGCCGCTATAGCCATTTTGTTTCTACTCGTGGGCGGTTTGCTTCTTACCGCTGTGGATATCTGGAACGGACCTGCTTCCCCCAGAAAGGTGAGCATGGCTTTGAGAGCTCGCCCCTTGATCTGTTTTGATCCGTGCAGTTTCTTCCTTGGTTACGCAGGTGAACTCCAATTCGGCGTTGGCCGCCTTCAGCACCGCTCGAGCGCCATCGTGTTCAGCTCATTCAAGGAGATGGTGGCCGGTGTCGGCTTACTCGCTGCAAAGCCTGGCAGGCGGGGTTAGCGTCCCACCGCATGTTGTGCCTGCGCACCGGGATTATGGCAAAGTGGGTCCTGAGACGGTGGATGACGGCCGCTGTCCGGACTTGTTCCTTGCGCCTCTTCGTCCGTTCGACCTCAGAAGCATCCAGCGAGCGAAAAATACGCCGAAGACGCCGGCGCGACGTCATCGTGGACGAAACCGTGACTGTGCTCAGGATTTCGCACCGGCGGCGAGTGCTGCTTGCGAGTTCGTGGTTTTCGCTAAACGTGCTTACTGAGACTGTGTATGTGTCCGTGAGGTGCACTTGCTCGGTTTTATTAGCTGAACTACCGTACATTAGGAATATACCCAGCGGCATTGTGACTCGTGAGTACTTTGAAAGATATTTTTCTTTGTGATAAAGAAGTCAGTTGTCCCTATTTGATATCTCTTTCGTCTACCGCTCCTTGCGCCGGGTTTGAACAAACGTTGCTTTTTATCGCCTTTTTGAGTTATAATATGCATGTAAAACTAAATGTCTGCAATAAATTTTCAATAATGTTTTGAACTGCATTTTTGTGTATGGTTCACAGTCATTTAGGCGTCTAAAGAGTTGACGGGTTGAAGGGCTGTGGGGCTAAAGGGTTTTTCTATGGGGTATCCCTGAAGGGTTTTTCTGTAGGGTATATTTGAAGGGTTTTGAAGGCCTGTGAGGTCCCATAATCCTTCAAGGCTGACGGGCCCTTTAGAAATATTTACAATAGGGTAAAAAGTTAATTAACG
Source organism: Ixodes persulcatus (assembly GCA_013358835.2). Classification (NCBI taxonomy): domain Eukaryota; kingdom Metazoa; phylum Arthropoda; class Arachnida; order Ixodida; family Ixodidae; genus Ixodes; species Ixodes persulcatus. Next base: position 228,492 of record JABSTQ010009691.1, read on the forward strand.
AATTTTAATTAATTAACCGACTGATCATTATAATTAGTCCCCTATAATATGTCCCCCTGGCCGTGTAACTCACCTCCACAATCTGCAAAAGTGTAACTTTCACGGCTCTTTTAAAACAAATCTGTTAAGCTTAAAAAAAAAAAAAAAACACCCTGTATATATATTAAGTGTGCAAGCAAGTTGAAAATGGTTAAATAATTTACTCGACTCAAGGTTTTCGAAAGGACGACACTAACACATTTTATGCTAAAACAAATTATGTGCTAAAACATACTTTTCGTGTAAGGCTCGTCAAAATAAAAGGCGCTGGAGAATATCAACTAGTGATATGCCGAACTCTTGCTGAATCAAAAATTGGGCGCCGAACCTTTGGATTCGGCAAAGCCGCACTTTTGCCGAACTTTTCTAAAGATTCGGCAAAGGTTTGGCTATAATACAGCGTTACCAGACTTAACTTTTACATTCAGTCTTTTTCGGGCGGAAGAAGGATTTATATTTTCTTTTCTTAACTTAAATGCAACATGTAATGCAAATCGACACAGTTATTACGAAATATGGTAATATTCTACAAGGCAATTATATCGGTGTTGTATTTGTATGTCTCCTGGCAATTTTACAGTGACTTCTTGTAGAAGTGGCGTGACAACGAGGTTGAGTATCAGCGGACGCAGTCGCGAAATACGCAAGATAGTTTCGGTTTTGAGGCGTCATCAGCGCAAGCTTGTAAGGGTGTGTACATTGTTACATTGAAGGCCATAACACTGCCGTCTTATTTTCTTTGGGAGTCACCGTTTCGTGCGCGAAAACGAATGCAATGGTTGCCAAGCCTTCACCAGAAGAGACAACAATATTATTGTTAATATGCATGTTTTTCGATTTGATTCACTTGAAGTCAGCATTGCATGAAAGTGTGCGTCCCCTATTCCCAACGTTTTGTTTTTAACCTTTAGAATGCCGATGTCTGATGTTAGTACACACACGAACGATTAGGAAGATGGGAGGAGTTAGGAATGTCGGATGTGTCACGTCGAGCAAAATTGTTTTGTGTTTAGGTTTATGCCGATGCATGAAAACCGCAAAATAACGCTAATTAAAAAGCAATATTATCTTGTTTTGGTACACACTACTTGTGAGCCGATAACAAGATTTTTATAATTGTGAGGCGTGCTTTAAAGTAATTTTCAGTGTATGCTTCAACTACCTCGTTGCATCACTTGAAAGGTCAAATGAAAATCATGTTATCCAAAATGTACCGCATCATTTGTCAATCGCGCAGTGGACTGCGTAAATTACTGGTCGATCTTCTGTTCTCGAGGAAGAGAATATTGAAGAACCACACTCGCGAAGGCTCACGAACGCACAGTTACTGTGTCGCCTACTTCACACCTCGCCGTAACCGCTGGTTGTACTATATACGCCGTACGATGGTAACCGCACGACCGCACGGCGACCATTTGCAATCCATGACCCCGTCGCGTTCTCGCGCAGTGCTCAGACATTTGCCGAATCTTTGTCGGATCTTTGCCGAACTTTCCTTCACACATGTGCCGAACTTTGCCGAATTTGAAATTCGGCCGATTCGGTCCATCACTAATATCAACCGCCTGCGTTAAGTACTGATTTCGATCTTTTTTTGCTCACGTTCCGCCAATTGAAATGCACGGCGAAAGCGCCCATGTATGCACCTGATCTCGCCACTCCGCCGTCTCCTTCCGTACGATTAAGCCCGTCTGTTATGGTCAGCGTCACCATGGTAACAAGGTGAATGCTTTTGTAACAAGGCGTCTTGTTTTGTGGAGGAACGAGCGAACGCAGCGCCTGAAGCCAGCAACGGGAGACACCATCTTTCGAGCGTCGTCTTCTGACGTGAACGGGGCAACAATCGCCAAAGTCGGACGAGCAGTTGCGGAGGTCGACGCTAAAAGCGGAAAGCGGTTGCCTGTTGAACCCTTGGCGGTTCCTACGAGGCTTTTTGCATGCTCAGGCTTGAGATTATGTTAAAACTTTCCGAGCGAAGCAAGGTGTGAACGCGCGCAGCGCGGTCTGCTTGAGCCTATCGGCTCAAGGGCTCCAAGCTATTGCTTAGAGCCCAAGCCAGTTTTGCCGGATTGATAGCAGACATCATTCGAAAGATTGCGCGGCTGTAGCTGGCTTCAGATGGAGACGGTGGTGTGGGGACATCAGTTGGGTACTTGGGCTTTTTCGCCGTGCTTTTCAGTCGGCGTAAATTGAGAGGATATTAAGGTTTTTCTAAAAATTTGAAGTATTTGCCACTTAATTCCTTAAATGCATTTGACAACCCCCGAAAGGATCTTTTGCCGGAATGATTTACGAGCTTAGCGATTATCAGACACTAACACGCTAACAAAAAGTAAGTGCGCAAACGTGCTTCCGAATTGAACATGCATACCAATAACTCGGGGACTGCGGTAAAATAAAGAACAAAATAGACACAATGTCTGAACAAGGTTGAAGCAATTCATCAAATACAATCTCCAATCGTCGAAGCAAAAAAAAAAGCAATCGTTTTGACAATTTGCTTGATTTCTTTTTGGCTTATTTTCAACAGTGTGCTTTTTTGACGCCCTTAGAACGAATAGAAGGGAAGGAGGAGAGGAGAAAAAAGACGCAAGTTTTTCTTCCTTTTTATGTTTGAACCTATGAGGGCCAGAATGCCGGTTTATTTGGCCATTCTGGCATGTACTCATCTGGGGAACACTGCCTGTGGGTAAACGTTGATAGCCAGGGAACCTATCATGAGGAGATACATTGCAACAACAAGACAGAAAGTGAACTATGTGCAGGGCGAGCTTTTGAAATGATAACAAAAACTTCCTTCCGAAGTTGTACGCCTTCCTGAACGCGCCTGTAGATCTTATTGTGGGAAAAAAACTGTAGGGGTGGAGACCTCCCGACGGACAGCAGTGCTTTTACGTGTACTCCTGCGCACTTTTTTTTAGGGTTAAGGCCCGTTCACACTCTTGCGACCTCTTAAACCTGTGTTCCTTAAAACTTCTTAAACCAGAGGGCACACTGGCGCCATCTATTGGGTAGCAGTGTAAACTCGGCGGTCCGGCATATTTTTTTATTTCTCTCGCGCATTATCCTTTCTTTCTTGGCTCGAAAACTTTTGTCAATGTTATAAACGAGCCTTTCTATGGGTATTACGCACATTTGACCTCGGAAATCCCGCAAAACCTTCGCTCTTGTGAAATGCAGCTCCAGGGTCACCGCATAGATGGCGCCACAATGTCAGTGTGTTCCCTCGTTCTAAAAACATTTAAGAAGTTTTAAGAGATCTCGTCTCTCTCAGTCGTACTCGGTCGCAAGAGTGTGAACGGGCCTTTAGTCATCTCTAAATGCAGCGTTCTGTCTTTATTATGCAGAATTCCGCTGATATTAATATTAAGATGGGATCTCTTCTTTTATTAGGTATCAGGAATCTCCAGTGTTTACCTTGATTATTTTTAACTTCATTTGTGTGGTAACTAACAGCCTTTAATGATTCGTTGCTATTCATGCTGCACGAACTAGTTCTTTTATTAATGTTATTATTTATATTACTATTATTATTTGGCTGCACCTGCTATAATGCTGCGGTGCTGTGTTGCTTTTGTAAACAAATAAAAAAACAATATTGGAGCCTACTTTAGGAAGGTGCGGCAGGTGGCAAGCCTACTAATCTTCATCTGAGACTTTTATTATCCACTCATTCTTGTGCTCATTCTAAATTTCGTTAACGTGCGCTCCGCATAAAGCGACAACGGTTGTTGGGTAAATATTGCATCTGACGTGCGCATTATAAAACTTATAAGATGTGGCTTTTAGCGCTGACTATATGGAGTGCAACCTCTTAGGGCTTGTAAACATATGTTTGTCGTTTTATATTGTATACATACGAAAAATGTGGAATTGTCTTTGTAGGGAACTGAATGGCATGTCAAAGTAATTGGACGTTATTCACGATATTTTTCCCTGAAAGTAACTTGAGTGCAACTTAAGCACTTTTAAAGTTTTTATACTTTACTTAATATATTTTTCAGTGTAAAGAACTTGAGTACAACTTCACTACATGAGGAATGAGGTATTTCGTTAATGATTCGTGATCGAGATATGCAGATGAATGGACCTTACTATTCGAATGGAATAGATAATGCGAAACCGACGAAAGACAAAATCTTTGCGGCGTTGGGATTCAAACTCCGGATCACCTGATTACCGATCAGGTATAGAGACCAGTACAACACATCGCCTTGCCTTTCGGCGTTTTCCTTGCTTTGTCTTGGATGCACCGAAAGAAACTTTTTCCACACGCCGTATCATAGGTACCCTTGTCGAGTATCCAGCACTGGTTGAAAGTTGAAACTGACCGGGGTGCTGTAAGCCGAAACCGCCCAGACGTATGGTTCCCCCACTCTCTTTGCACAAACTCAAGCTGGACCTTGAAGAAAACGTGCCGCTTCCGAGAACATGACACGTTTTCCCAATCTTCGGTGTCTTTTGGCCACGTGCGGTGGTCGTTTTGTATAACCTGCCAATGGATCACGTTTCGTTGCTTCAAGCTGTAGACGGGCTACGGTCAAATAAAAACAAGGCACACTCTGGGGTACAGTCACATTCAGTCACATCTGAATGCGACTTGATCTGAGACAGTAAAGGAGCAGGAAGGACACGTAAGAAGAAGGAAGACAAACACCGAGGGTTGTTCCTATTTTCTTTCTTGTCTCATATTTAGCCATGTTAATTATTCACTTGCTCTCCTGCGCGCTCTCTTTTCTTGAAGCAAAAAGTCCCATCCGTGTTTTGAGCCGAGATGGCCTTTTGCATTCCCTTATCCATCCTCCTGGCTACGAATTACCTAATACAAAGCTTTCACAAAACAAGGGGTGTTTTGTTCGGACTGATGGGAGCGGGAAACTTCAGAAAGAGGGTATTCACTCTCTTACGCGTGCTGTTATTGAGTTATACTTTTTTCTCATATGCAGTTCCCCGAAGCTGCAACTCTTGTGTCTGGTATGAACAATTTATTTAAAATACCCTGGCTTATAGCGTAGGCATTATGACGGCAATCTTGATTACGCATGATCATCGGATTCTTTCTTATTAATATATATAATTAGACTGAAGGTACCTTGCGAGCCTGTTTCTTGATCGCTATTACAATAGTATTTCTGAATATTGAGGAACAATGTCTGTTGTCAGGAAGATATTGTTCATCGAGACATATTTTTCAATACTAATAATTTTTTTTAATGTTTCTAATTCGCGACTCGGAAACTTATAACAACAAAGAAGAATAAAACGATAACGAAGAAAAAAACAACTTCGGGATAGTTTTTATCTTCACGTGGTTTTGAGCACGGTCTTTGTCAGACTAAATGAGAGAGGAATCGATTTGCTCTTTCAAACGTTGCGTGATATTAAATGACGCGAAAATCAAAGTTTTCCGAGAGTCGGTATGTTCTGCTAAGCTGTTTTCAGGAAGCAATGAACAGTAGGTAAAACAGCAAAACCAATGGCGATTAAATATTCATTAATGATACTAATATCAATTAATATTAATATTAATTAATATCACTCACCGCCGGCTAAGTGTTGACAGGTGTGCTCGATTCGTCAAGACGTCACCGAGACAACGGTGCTTTCGGTTTTTATATGGTCGAGGCATATGTAGCCCGTTTTGTCTTGTTTGTCTGCGAAATTGTGTCGTGTATGGTTGTCATTAGACCTCCGACATTATTTGCCAGGCGGGTGTGCTTGCGCTGGCGATGCGGAACGTTTCTTTGTTTTCTTTGTTGGCTTAGCAGAATTGCCGCGTATGACTACCTTGTAAAACGTGTTACTCGACAATACTAAGCGTGTGTTCAACGAACGAGAATGCCTTTCCTGGCGGACGGCCTTGACTACAGGCGCCCATTAGTGAGCACCGAACCACATCGGGAGCCGGGCCTCGAAATCGGGGGACGCGCGTGCGGACAAAATGAATGCTGGCACGCGTAGCCGAAATTTTTTCGTCGTGTGCGAGCGGACAGGAGGACAAAGAGGCGGAGTAGTTGCTTCTGACCAGCGGCGGACGCGTGTGATACGCGCTAGGAGTAATCAAATTACTCGGGCTCGCTTATTACAAACCGAAACTGCTGTTTTCACATAATTGGGCAAGATTTTTATTTCACCTTTTTTATTCGAAGGATATCACTATACCTCGTTTGACCTTCGAATGTAGCACAGCGGGTGCTAGGAGCCACCGCTGGCAGTCTACCGGGTGTCTCAAATAGCGGCCAGGCTCTTTAAATTGACTGCAAGATTTGGTTTCTTACCCTATCGCGCTACGATTTTGTGCGGCGTTGCCCACAGGTGGTCGATTTTTTTCTATAAAATTTGCAAAGAGCGAACTTACCCAAGGAAAAAGTAAAAAAAAATGAAAAAGTCTTAACTCCTATAGAAACGCAGCGAAGCCACCTGTCTTCAAACTATGGGGCGCCCTATTATTTGAAGAGCAGTGGCTTCGCTGCGTTTCCTTAGGCGTTAAGCCTTTTTAATTTCTTACTTTTTCCTCAGGTAAGTTCGCTCTTTGCAAATTTTATAAAAAGAAAATGCGCCACCTGTGGGCAACGCTGCACAAAATCGTAGTGCGATAGGTGAAGAAACTGATTCTTGCAGTCAATTTAAAGAGCCTGGCCGCTATTGCTCAGAGAGTGTCACGTGACATACCGGTTCGGCGGAGCGAAGCGTAGAACGTAGAGTCACGTGGTCAACGTGGAGCGCTGGATTAGCTAACAGGGCTTGCAATGTCCATTGCGGTACATCCTAAAGTAAAACGGCGTATAAGAAGCTGTAAATTATACTTACCTATTTAGTTTTGTTTGCGCATTTACAATGTGTTTGTTTACGATTTACTCATCTAGAGCCGGTACTTTACAGAGACAAAAGGGATGTACAATATTTGTGATTTTAATTAAAAAATATTTCATTATATTATAACGTTTGTTTAATAAAAATAGCAATTTCTGTAATTATCGGTATTCACAAGCATTAAATAGAGATAATTGTCACGACCAGTAGGCTAAATAAACACAATCTGTGATTATAATGCAATTAAATGCAAAGGTGCAAGCGAGCTGGACAAGAATTATGAAAATAATCCCTGGAGAAGGGGAACAGAGGGACACCTAGCTGTGTTTGGAGATTTGTGTTTGTCCTCTGTCCCTCTGTTCCCCTTCTCCAGGGATTATTTTCATCACACAATCTGTGAATAAGGTTTCTAATCAATAATTTTATAAATCATCATGCAATTAAAAATTTGAAGGCACGTGCTCCTGGAGCAATGCGGGGCTTCAGCACCGTGAAGCTATGTACTTGCGGACAACTTTCCGTGGCTGTGTAAAAGCTTTGGGAGCCCGTGCGCTTGCACACCTTGAGCGCCCATGAACGTTGTGCACACGCAGTCTTCACTTTCGTTATGCCACAGAAGGTTATGTAGGAGAAAGTATGCTCCACCTCGAGCGCGAGCTTTCTGCATTTTATGACACTTTATCGCACACGCCCCCAAAGCGCGGTGAAAGACTCACACTCGCAGCCTTTGAAAAATCGCTAATCCTGCCACAGTCGACCAAAGCGCGCAGTCGCAGTTAGAATCGAGCACAAAACATGAACTAGCTCATGCCCATCGGCACTGTGAAAATGACGAGTATTACGCTGTTGGGTGAAGTTTGACGATCCATTACAACTCGTAATAGACACCCGCGTGAGCGCTGCGGTGAAGAGTGGGGTTTCGGATCCACTTACGGCGCACCTACTTTCACGTTTAGAACACAATTCTCCGACAAAATATGATGGTGTACAGAACTTCTTACCTAATTTTGTCGTAAGTTAGAGCAAATAGGTTGACACTTGAGCTAGAGATTCGAGGATGTTTCGTGGAAACGTCAATGCAGCATTTTAAATTGGCCTGATATTGACGCGGTACGTATTAAACTGAAGTGTTTAACAAACAATTTCGGATGTCGTGAATATTAGAAGGCAATTAGGACATCGAGATCCCGCGGTTATACTTCGAATTCTTATTATTGTGCAACCTTAGACATATATTCCAATAAGCCATCAAAGTTACCTAAGGAAATTATAGTATAGTTCAACATTTTAAGGGAATTCGAAAACAGTGATTCAATAGTTACGGTGAATTGCCAATTTAGTAGAATATAAAAATCATTTGAAAGGTTACTGAATGGGGCATCTAGTTATGAAATTGAATATAAACGAATCTACAACAGCGAGCGAAATTATAAACTAATAGAAATTTTATTGAAAATGGGATTCAATTTATTAAAAGGAATGTCAATGACTCTCTAATATCATCCACCATCGGAATCCTAATATAACATCGTATTCAATTTATTCAGTGGGGTACCAATAACTACCCATTATTGGACAATATTTGAAGCCCATTAGTACTCCATGGGAATTGGTATCCAATTTATCTGTTTGTGTCCCAATGACTGCCCAATATTTGACAACATTGGCAGCCCATTGGCACTTTATTGGAAGTAGTATCCATTTTATCCAATAATGAGCCTTTGACTACCTATTATTTGACGACATTGGAAGCTCGTTGGCACTCTAGTGGAAGTGGTTTTCAATTTATTCAGGGGGGTGCCAAAGACTGCCCATACTAGACATAACTGATACCAAATTGACACTTTATTTGAAATGGTGTCCAATTTTTTCAACGTGGTGCCAATGACATCCAAATATTTGAAAACATTGGAAGCCCATTGGCACTTCACCAGAAGAGGTTTCGAATTTATTCAATGGGATGCCAATGACAACACAATATTAGACAACATTGGAAGCCCAATGGTACTTTACTGGAAGTGGTACAGAATTTATCCAAAGAGGTGCAATGACTGCCAAATATTGGATAACACTGGAAGCCCATTCGCTCTTCATTTGATGTGGTATTCATTTTATCTAATGGGGTGCCAATGAGTGTCCCATATTGACAACATTGGAAGCTCATTGGAACTCTGTGGGAAGTGGTTTCTAATTTATCCAATAGGGTGACAATGACTGCTCAATATAAAATAACATTGGAATCCCATTGGTACTTTATTGGGAGTGGTATACAAATGCATTCATTGGGGTGCCCAAAGACCGCCCAATAATTGGGCGACCTTGGAAGCTCATTGGCACCCCATTGGAAATGGTATCCGTTTATCCAATGGTATTCCAATGGTTCCCCAATAATATTAATAGAGAGGATAACGTGGGCCAATCATGACCCTAATTTTCAAGACATTTCCAATGGGCCAATGATGGCCTCTTTTTTCAAGATATTCCTAATATTGACCCAATGACCTGTGCTGCCTTGTACTCAATATTAGAGACATAACAACTTTACACGATTTACTATAAGGCAACCGATTTTGAGAAATTCATATATAATTTTTGTGCGTTTTTGTCACCTGACTACGAAACTGTACGAAAAGGGATGGGCGCCCGAAGCCATGTCCACAATCAAGCGTACAAGTGTGACGTACAGTGCGTTTAGCTGTAAAATATAATGCGCAAGCAATGCCCGAAACTGATTACTAAGTTGCGTAATAATAAATCTGATGATTTCACAGAAAATATGACTCTTTTTAATAACGGCCTTGAGGCTGTGCTCTTCCGTGTGTTGAACCGGTACCGGGTCGAACGGAAAAACAGATTCGAACCGTCATTTTTAGGTGAACCGGGACTGAACCGAAACGAAAATGTTTTCCTCCTGCGTAAAGGCAACTCTTGAGTCTTCAACGAAGATGCTTGTTGGAAGAAATTGCATATGTATCATCCACGATATATACGGCCTTCTACGATTAATTGACAAACCTTGTCCTTATGTTATCTTAGAAAAAAACTGCAAAGTGTTCTATTTTAATTTTCAGATTGTGAGCCCTGCAAGTGTGCTGCCAGCTTATTTTGCCCATATATTTGCCTAGCATTACGTTGTCGGCTATGACTTTTTTGTTATATTCTACTTTTTGCTCAGTGTTATGTTTTACTGCCACATTCAATAGTTTTGTTATAATTTATAAATTGTTTTATTATATAAATTTTTTATATTCTATAAGTTGTCATATTCTATTGTTTGCTCACGAGGTGGTGCTATCTTACACTGAGCTATATTTGCGTTGGCCTGTGTGTAGGTGGCCGATCTGTCAAGGAAAAAATAACAAGAAAGAAATTGTGTCCGTCTACATATAATTTAACAGGAAGTGAACTTAAACTGAACCGGAACTGAATCTCAGCTGAACTGAAACTGAACCGGAGCTAATACGAAATTAATCGGAACTGAACTGGAGAAACACTAAAGGATAACTGACTGAAAGGCTGTTCAGACAATTTTTGTTGATAGCATAAACTGAATATTTAATTATTTGATGATAAGAAACAAGACCCCATATAGACATCATCTGCATTCCTAGAAACTAGAACAAAACGTTAGAAAGTCACGAAACTAGTTTTTTTCCTAATAACCAAAGCGATGTCGTGCGGCTTGTGTGTAGTTCGTCGGCCTGGTAGCAAAAATACGTTCTTGCGCTTTTATGTTTCACGAGCACCTACGATCTCAATACTATACCGCACTACAGCGACGTGTGTCGACTTGAGTGGCCATAAATATTCCAATACGTGACTCGTTTTTCTGCATAACGACTGTATCAACTCAGAAGCAGAAGTCTAAGAGATATGACACCACTGAAACCTGTCGTAACATGAAAAGGTGTAATAAGCCTTAAAACTAAAAAAACAAAAAAACACACACATGAAACATATAAAACTATTTATTTTATTAAAAATTGTGTCAGCGATTTTTCTCCCCCAAGAAATATGTAGCGCATGGAATTCTGCATTTTAGGAGTGATTGATTGAATCTGTTTAGAAGACATTATACAGCCGTTTTGTAGACAAAACAAACATGTTAATTAATTTGTTTGCTAAATTTAGCGTCGAAATTAACGTTACGTAGCCTGACTTGACACCAGTACTTGACATCAAGATGTCACGGTGTCTCGTGATCTGACGTCATGTGATGTAGTGCCATGCGACATTTATTTCCCCACTAAATCCAGCGGAGAGTTTGACATCACAGTTTTAAATCATGGTGTCCCGTGATACCGTGAGGTCACGTGACGTCCATATTCCCGCTAAATGTGAGAGCAAAAGCACGGAAAAAACGGACGGATGTATGGACAAATATTTGGGATTAGGGGAACCCTTTAAAAAAAAGAAAAACATCCTATGCTCTAAAATATTCTTCAATTATATTGAGAGATAGGGCGGCTCATTTACACCTAGAGCTTGGTTATTAAAACAGAATTGTACAGGGTTTGGCCATAAAGACCAACCATTTAGCACGCCTTATAACATACTATACCTGGGGACAACTTTTCTTGGCATTACCGAGTACAGGAGGAGAGTGAGCGCTCAGCTTTAATCAGCGCTCGAAAGGCGAGAGGGTACACGTGTCCGTACCTTTGACTGCATTGGCAAGGAAAGTTGTCTCCGAGTATAGTTTTAATCGTACATACTGAAAAGCTGGCTACGCGAATGTCGTTTCAGAAAATAAGTTTTGTCTATTTTTTTGAGAGCTCAACTCAGCTGGTGAAATATATATAAGGGAAATTGTGCAACAATGGCGGCCGTGTATTTTCAATACCGGGTGTTCGTCGTCTGCACACTGGTTGGCGAGCCTGCTCACAGGTGGTCATCGTTAATATTTTTCGATAAAATTATTACTTTTCGCGATTATCCTGCTCGTCAGAAGCAAGTACTAGAGATTGTCAGCGTTTTTGCGTTCAGCAAGCCACTTGGGAGCGAGCTCGCAAACCAGTGAGCAGACGACGAACAGGCTGGTATACACCTCGTAATTTCAGTAGTTCCCTGACCTGTGGATAGGGAACGCTGACCTACCCGCCACCATTGGGTGGCTGTAATTCGGTTGGTTTCGCTTTCACGAGCTCGCGGCTGTGTTGGTGCGTTATGACCTTTTCGCTATCTTTTGCGATAGAAATATGATAGTCTTAGCACAGAACCCATTAAACAGTAGAACCGAGCCACTTTGAGAATGACGTAGTGGTTTTCAGTCAAATATGAAGACTTTTTTTTACAAACACCTTTTCATGAACTGGCTATGTTTGTCGTTAATTTCAGCCATAGTGCAGTGCAGGTCGAGAGTCTGGATGAACAATCTGCTTAATTGCGAATAACATATGAGCTTGCAAGTTTACTGCTCAATGTTTTAGTTTCGTGGACACCAAACTTTCCACAATGTAGCAGGCTCGAAAAGGCTTCCATAATGGCGCACATGAACTAAAAGAATGAAGTGATCTTGTTTATACTTGTTTTCTTTAAAGAAATTAAACACTCAATAAATATTGCGATAGTCCATCCTAGGCAGAGAAGAAAATCGGCCCTCGTATCGGCCCATGTAAGGTATTCATTAACTGCATTTCGTAATGATCACCAAGTAGGAAATACATTATTTATTTTACGTACCTTCCCTTACGGCGTGCTGAGGATTGAAGAAGTGGCAGGCCCGTAAAATGAAGTTTGGTATTTATCTTCTATTAAAATTGCCGAATGAAATAAAATGGCGCAACAGAAGTGACCTCTAGCAAATACCAGGCACCACAAGGTGGACCAGTGAAGACGAATCCGTATTTACTTGGACTGATGCGCTTCGAACATTTCGGCATCACCAGCCACTAAAAGTAAATCGCTACCCGGCATCGACAACTACGCTGCACTCGCGTGATTTCCATACAGACGGATTTTTTTTTTCGTTTTAAACGGGCTTCAGGCGCTTTCAAGCTATCTGTGACAGTCTTTTTTAAACTATGAGAGTCTCAACTTTTGGGTTCAAATTACTTACTTTTATTAAACTTTGTTACCCCATGGATATAATGAAAGCACCTTAATGATTGTAGATACGTGACCCAACAGTTGGTGTAGATAATTTAAATTTACAAATAAACCGATCTATCGACTGTTTTATTGCAAATGGCGATGCACATCTAAAGTATTTAGCAGTAATATTAGAAAAAAAAATCACATTATGTTGAGGCTACCATTATTCCGAGCATGAAATAAAATACAAGTTAAACATACGTCGCCTGCCTTATATATCCTATATACAAGCAAACGCATTTATTTTCTATTTCTTATGCAGGCAGTGCTCTATGCTTTCAGGAAGCACATTTAGTGAAATCATACGATGATTATTCTTGCACAAACCTAAGTTAACAGGCTTTTGAGCCCTTGTGCTCTCCTAGAGTCACCTACATACCCAATCTGCCTCAGTACTGATTCCTGTGCCCCCTCGAACATCCTCATATGTATACGGCACACCGACGTTGAAAATAGTGAAAACAAGTCGTAAAATTGACTGGACAAGTAGAATGCAGTTAGGTAGCAGACATAAGCATCAGACGAAGCTTTAAAGACTAAGGAAAAAACAAACAAAAACGTTTTGAAATGCGATGAGAAGCGGAGCGACGAGTTGAAGCTACCTTATGGCGGCCATGTGACGAGATTCCAAGATGGCAGAGCCCATACGACGGAGGGTGAAAAGGTCTATAGGACGAACGAACTACAAAGCCGCCGTATTTACTTTGTTTTTAATATTTCACCACCTTGAGTTGAGCTCTAAAAAATTAGACATAAAACTTCTCACAAAACAACGTTCGCGTGCGTAGTTTAAGGTATGTCTATTTGGAAGTCGATTTTTGCAAGGCGTTCCAAATGTGCTGGTCCTTACGGTCGCACCCTGTACTTTGGAGCAACGTCAACAATAAAAGGGGACTACGCCAGTGCATACTAGTAGCATCAGCCAAGCTTCATTCTTATCTCATCTTTCATGTTCATGACTTCACTGCGAAATACCGTGAAAATGTTGGTGCTGTTCCAAATAAATAAGTGTCTCTGCTCTCTTAAAGTTTTCTTTTGGTTCCGATATGACTACGGGTTGACCATAGCACAAAGGTATATTCAAGGTTTTGTCACGATAAATGGGTCACCGCGCCTAATGTTTTTCTGAACTTTCGGTGGACAGCGTTACCCGCGAAGTGTCTCGGAGTACGCTCGAGCGTTATTAGGAAAGCACGCAATATTTGAATTAGGAATCGGAGCGGGTGAGAGCAAAAGCGAAAGGCTGGAGGGAGCGGGAGTTGTCTATGGTCGCGGGGACCGCAATCTGTAACCTCTTTTTGACAGCGAAATCGCGATAGGCTTTGCGAGCATTGACTATGCAGTGGTATACTTTTCAGAAGTAATTATATTAAAATACTAATAACTTTGCTGTAAACTACGAAAATGCTATTAGATTACATGATTAATAAAACAAATACGAGTAATAATATTACATTAGAATAACTTTTATATTTACTAAGATTGCTTGGACACTACTTTTTAATTCTTTTAAGCGGTAGTTTGTGCACATTTTATTCACCGTATATTGTCACGAATGACAATGCTGAGGCGATGATAACTGAAGAAACTAAACGTTTAATAGGGCGAACTTGTGCCCAAAATAAAAAGGAAACAGAAGATAACAATAGCAGAGCGTCGCGGGCGTCGATGTCGGCGAAACCGCAGGATCGAGCGCTGGGGCGAGACTGACTCCGGCTGGCCACGCGGAGCCCCTTTTGTACACGCGTGGGCTTCTGGAACAGTCGGTGTAGAAGGTTCGGCGTGTAGAACATTCTAAACTCGAATCAGCAACACGGTTCTCGAATTTGCCAGAACATTATATTAGAGTCAACAAAAATGCGTACCGTGGCCAGGAATCGAAGTCTGGCTTTCTGCGAGGAAGGCACGCGCGATAACCGTTAGGCCACGAGCGCGCTGCCTACGTAGTCAGCTGCGCTCGCGGCAATATACATTAGACCAGAGATCAGAGGTCCCTGCTGTACTGCAACAGCCAGATGCACCTCAAAGTGAACCATACTGAACAGTCGCTCTGGTATCGCAGACGAGGGAAGAGGTAAACATGAGGAGCAACTTCTTTAGATGTGATATTCAAAGACACTTGGCTCACCTGTTTCGCAGTTTATTTAACGGGGAAATTCTTCAGGTAATGTCCAGTGTGATTTCGATGATTCCGTCCTCCTTGCTTCGGTGAAGTCGTCGTTTGTATCAATACCTTAGGTCGGGTCATTAGAAAGTTACGTCTTAGTATAAAGGATTTTTATCAAACCCTCGTGTTTGTCGCTGAATGATGCTCTATTGGAAACGACTTCACCTCCTTCGCATTGCCGAACACTCCATCTTCATTGGAGGGAAGCTGCAGCGGTGCAGGTTTTAGCCCGACACAAATCAAACGTTGAAAGTGATTTCTAGAAGACGGTAATGAAAGGCTGCCGTGATCCGCCTGTTGCAGACGTAAGCCGTCACTGCGATTCATAAATGATTCAAGCTGTCGCTCAATAATAAGTAGTTTTAGTAGATAATTCCGGTATTTCCGATAGCGATAGCGATGCGATCAGTATTGGAAACTACTTTAAGTACATTGTGCTTAAAGTACTGCTTTGAGGGGGTTTGAAATACGTGCACTTAACTTGAATTACAATCTCTGAGCATATACAGTCGGCAACAAATGTGGGGTGGGTGCGGGAGCGTAGCCGAAATGAGTGATTGTGCCTTCTGACGGCGCGCGGCCGCTCTCAAATTTCACGCTTCGAGAATGTGTTTCTTTTCGTGCTCGCAGTCACGTCTTTTTGACTCGCTTCCGTCCGACGTTCACAAGATAACCGGGACCGGCGCAAGGTGCCGCTTTTTCTGCCGTCATGCCGCGCGTCTGCCTCAACCACCGTGATGGGCAACGGAGCTCGCATGCAACGGATAACATTTCGCGGCACCTTGCTCCAGTCTCTTCTTATCTCGTGAGCGACGAACGGAAGCGAGCGAAAAAACGAACATGTATCGCTAACACGAAAGGAAGCTCATGCGCCAAGCGTGAGTCTTCAGAGTAGAAAGGCGCCGTAAGAAAGCGCAGCCAGTCTTTTCGGCTGGCGCTCCCGTGCCTTGCAAACTTTTGCTGTCGACTGTACTTTCGCTTAAAGTAATTTTTCTGGTACTTTACGAGTAAAATGAAACTCCTGATTTCAAAGTATATTCCCCAAATTCGGTTGGTTAAATTTGTATCACAAGATGATGCTTTGTCCACTCTGAAGCAACTTGACTTTATCCGATATTCGCCGCCATTTCCTAATACGAATTACGCACTTCCTATTACCCCTGGGGCAATCCATACCGGTTAAAAAACAAACAAACATTGTATAGAGTAATGAAAGGACATCATGAAAGATTGGATTAAAAAGTACTTGTACTTTACTTTAGAAGCATACATTGTATTTATAGTACTTTACTTCAAGTACATTGCGCCCGGTGTACTTCCAACTTCACTTGAAGTACATAACCTTTGATTTGCTTTGTACTTCAAGCATTTCTTAGATGTACTTTTCCCAATACTGGTACGATGCGCCAGCAAAGGCCCAGGCGAAGTATCGGGCATAATTATTTGAGTTGTTGGAACGATTTACTAAAACTTCATAATTGCACCAAGTTGCAAAGCTCTCTTCCACTCGTAGTCGCTGTCACTTGGGAAGGAAAGCTAGCGCTATTCATTGGTGGGGATGTCAAATGGCGGACCCACGTTTGCTACCGTGTGAGGAGGCTTTATATTGACCCCAGAATCTCAAAAGAATGATTCCAGATCTTCAAAATGCTGCCCAAATGTTTTCAAGTATTCGGCTGAAAATTCTAAGTCCTGCATTCGATCGTAAAACTACCCGCCGGAAAAGTTTGTAGGATTTTTGGTTACACATTTAATCTACGCACTGAAACAAAAAAATCACCCTGAATGTATTTTTTCGACAAAACCTGCAATAAAAAGAATTCCATGCAAACGCTTTGTAAACGAATCGTGATAGCTGGATTGCGTTCCGTCAAAAGGGCTAACTTTATCTTGCTAGAAATGCAAAAAACAAATTTTGACGGAAAAAGAGGAGTGAAATTCTTAAACCTCTGCAGGTATGGAAGCAACAATATCCGTAAAACAAGCTTAAACGCAGTCTGGTTAAGGTTCAGGTGCAAAGAGTATGAACATTATTTATTTAAAAAGAAAACAGAAGGACTAACCATTAGACAGATGAATATCTTACGCCAATATTACAGGAACAACTGCAGTTCGTGGCTTTCTAAAATGTTTAATGAAATAAAGGATGAACAGTAATGACAGACTGAAATCCGAACAATGCCACTGCGCAGCTAAGACTAAACTACTTCTGCGGTGCGTCCTGCTGGAGGGTGAGGTAGAGAAAAAAACAAAAAAAACACAGCCCGTGTTTGGGCCCCAAGTTGGGCCGAACGCATGAAATGCCTCCACTGAAAGCATACGCGACTGAGACATATCGTCACAGCCGTATGTCTTAGCCGCTGGAATGAGAGGCGTGTTTCGGCACGCGACGCGGAAGCGTAGCCTTGTCATCCTTTTCTACACCCTGTCCTTTTGTTTTGAATGTTTTTTTATTTCGAATTATGCCACGTCAAGACACCACAAACAGCTCGATAGCGGGGTCAACAGCTAATTCGGGTATCGTCCTCCTGTATCGGTCTTAAGAAGTTTTGTAAACTTCATGCAGTCATATTTATCGATGATGAGAAAAATATATTTAATAATTTACCGACGATTTGACGACACAAATGAAGGGCTGATCACTCTAAAGATATTCATGGTAAGAAAATGCACCCGCAAATTATCTGGAATATGCTCCGCAGTTCGTTTCTGGCGTTTTTATCCTCGATAGACTCAAGGTGATTTGGGACAGGCTTAAGTAAGTATGTGCCGATGACACATGTATAACTCTCAAACATATAGAAATTTGTTATTGCCTCCTTTATGTAATGAACAGAAGTCTTATGTGTCTATTGTGCCAACGCGCTGTTTACAAACGAGCCTTGACGAGGTGTGGGAAAACGCGCAGTTTGCGCACGAGGTGTGGTTACTGCGCGTGCGCAGAAACCAGATTAGAGTCAAGTGAACCGTCTGCGCATGCGCCCTGCCGATAGCAGCGCCACCAGAGCGGCGTGACGTCAGCGCAGCGTGTTGGTGCATACGCAGGAACGCGTGGCGGAACTATGGTGATTACGTATGCAGACCGCCAGAAAGTGACAACACTAAGCTGTCATGTAGAGACGAGCATCAATTACTATTTTGTTCCATTTAACAAAACCTCGGCCATTCTCGAGGATAACGCGTATTTGCAAATTGAATTGACCGGCATCCTCTCAAAAAAAAAAAAAAAAGAAAAAAAACATCAACAGCCAGGCTGTGCCAGTTTATTGTGTATAAACAAATGTGCACTCGGGTATCCGCTGTTTTCGGCCAGATTCGAACTGAGAACGAAAGTGCGTATACTATCGAGTGAACAATTTCGATCCCATCTTTGTGCATGATTCTTCGCCCGAATCACGGTGCTGAGTGAAAATAAGATCGGTTCGGAAAACGAGCGTTGTGATTGCCACTCAGTATTTCTATAAAACGTTAACTGAAAGGTCTTGTCCTAAAAATTTTGTGACATTTTGAAAATATGATTGCTTTTAGCTCAGTTGCGACGTCATCGTATACAAGGTGCGGCCGTAAGAATTAACACTTTTGGCACACCTCGCAAAATTCGAATTCAAAACCTGAAATTGGGTACGTGATTGTAGTTTCATGAGAAGTTTTATGACTTTTTTTTTCAGCGCTCAAGTCAGAGATGGTAAAATATTCAAGATAGAGCAAAAACGGTGCCCGTACATTTTCTATGCCCAATGTCGGATTTTTGTCGTCTTCACACTGATTTGTGAGCTTGCTCCCAGGTGGTCATTGTTCGTATATTTTGTTAAAAGTATTATTTATCGTGATTTGCTCGCTCACTGCCATTCTCTGCCATTGGTGTTTTAGCGTTTTTGCGTGCAGCGAGCCAAACGGGAGCGAGCTCATAAACCATTATGCAGACGACAAACAGGCTGGTAAAGGACTTAGGAAATACGCGGCCTACGATTTTGTTTTATGTTTAATTGTTTACTACCTCAAAATTGAGCTTTACAAAAATTGACAAAAGCTTCCTGCAAAACTACGTTCACGTGCACAATTTCATGTATGTACGTTTGGAATTCGAATTTTTCAAAGCGTGCCAAATGTGTTCATCCTTACGACCGCATCCCGTACATTGTAAAGCGTATTTCGTAAACTATATTTCACGATACACGTATATGTCGACGATGCAGCCATTCTATGGTGTTACGCAGTGCATTTAATTCCTTAGTTCAAAAGCACAAGTACGATTGAGTAAAGGCTGGCGAAACAAGAGACGAATTTGAGCCGGCGGCGCTCGCCCTGCGCGTGTCTGCTGCGCAGTGGCATAGCCTCCTCTATGCTCACGAAGCCTGACAGTTTGACGACGGAGCCGTAGAGTGCCCGGCCGCAGATTTGGAGCTCAGGGATCTGGTAGCACGGAGCATCAAAGAGCTATTTCTCGGGGAACTTGGACGTCAGCGCACAGCTTTTTTCAGCAGCGAGAACCCGAAAAACACTTGTTCGCTCGGTAGAAGTGTGTTTCGGCGTCTCGCCGCAGCGGGGCGCCAGTCACGTGGCTCTTCTTTCATCTGTTGTCTGCCACTCCACATTTTTCATTTCGGCGGCCGCTTCTCATATTCGTGGCGATCTGCCAGGCCTTGTTGTATATAGGCGGGTATGAAAGTGGCGGCTGCGTCGCGCGGAAAGCGAGCGTGCCGCCGGGCGAAGTTCGTCAATTATTCGTCGGATATTCGCTCCATGAAGTTCAGCCTTTAATACTGCGATGCAAAGTTGTAGCAGTCACGGGTGTTTTAAGCGACCTACCAAACGTCGTAAAAAACTGTCGATGCAGGTAAAATATATGTGACTGTGCTAAGCAAAAAGGATATTGAGTCGCATGAACACGACGTTTTGTATGTTAATCTCGATATTTCTTTTACTGGTGCGTCGAAATCATATAGGGGAATTTGTTATTTTTGGTACCTGAAAATAATAGTGGGTTCTACAAACGATAACAAAAGAAGTATATTTATTACTCGTTTCACAGCGGAAATAGTGCAAATTGCCAAAACAACGCGGAAAATATATTCTCATTGTAGCGGTTCAAACCGGTTCAAACCAGTTCGAATCGGTTTAAAACGTTATTAATGCGAAAGCATTAAATGCCTCATGGAGCGAGCTGACGTCATCAGTTTGAAGCGCGAAAACGGCACCTGGTTTTCGCGATCCCAATAGGAGCAATTCGCCTTCGGTTCCATTGGCCGCGCCCTGGCCTCCGAGATCCCGAAGCGCGCGCGCGCAAGTACGCAGCAGACGACAAAGAGGGCGGACGAGCAGACGACAAAGGGAACGGACGAGCGGCTTGCATGCTTTCGCATTCACAACTCATAAGAAATTCTTAAGTGTACCTCGAGCTTTTTTTTTTCTCCCTTGGAACTGAGCCGGAACAGAACCGAAAGCCGTGATCCCGAAGTCGAACCGAACCGATAAAAAATTTGGCCTCCACGCGGCTCTTGTGTGGCTCTTGCGCGCTGCGTGACGTCAATGAGGTGAGCGGTCCCATTGTATGACGTCACATCGCTTTCGCTGGCGCGTCTGCAGGAACCCAATCCTTCCAGGGATGCAATGTTACGCATATATGGGGAGGAGATCGAACAGTCACACCTCCATACTCCGTTCACACTTAAAGGAGCGGTGAAACGATATTCAATCGGAATGTTTTTCACTTTACACGAGCTGACTGGCACTAGTTCGACCCAAGGATACTCGCAAGCAAAACCACTGGCCAAGAAACTCCTTTGTTGCGGTGTAATTTCAAGGACAATAGCGAGCGTTTTCCTTCAATTTATCCTTCGCGAAACTTGATGACGTAACTGGATTATCGCAGTATCATCCAGTGACGATATTTGAATGCGGCTCATAGATTGGACCCGAGTATCGCTTGGACACTCGACGTGTGCTCGTGATAATCGACAGCTCGAGAAGCATTCGAATAGTGGCTCGTGTCCAATCGCTGCAATGACGGCAATAGCCGAACTATAACAATGCCTGGAGCACGTGTCCTGTACCTTGCCAACCCCAGCGCGTGGTTGTAGTGAACATTGGCGGCATATAATCGGCTCCAGATGACGTGGCCGCTTGTTCTGACTGCGAGTTGAGAGGGTGAACGCTGCTCGTGTTTCTTTACGTTTTTCTGCGACTTCGATTGCGTGTGGTGAAAAACGAACGGGTGTTTCACAGGTCCTTAAAGTCGGGGATCCGTTCTAAGCGGTATTTGTGCTAAGTAAAAAATCGTTGCATCGCCCCTTTAAGTTGAGACTTGGAGTTCCGCCTTCAACGCGAGCTCCCTGGCGTCCGCAGTGCTTTGGTTGCGCGTGCCTATGCGTTCACACTTTTGTTAGCAAGGGCAGAAAGCTCGCGCTGAAGGGAGAGTTTCTAGTCTCAGTTTAAGGGTGGACGGAGGATAGCGGTACGCTTCAGCTGTGGGGGCGATAAATCGGATTTTTTTGTTTGTTTTCGACCAGAGCATTCGAAGATGAGGATTCAAAGTCGCTCCTCGTGCGACCAAAGCACTAATCCCAGCGAAGCGCTCGTGCCCAGACCGTACTATAGTCTGTTTCACCTTATGATGTACCGCAGAAAAGGCTACAAGTGCGAGCTCCTTGCTCTGGGGCACATCTCGGCGGCACAAGCTCTCGTGACTTAAAAGCGGCTGCCAACGCTATGAGCTCGCGCTTCTAGCCTTCGCTGCGGTGCAACATAAGGTGAAACGAAGTATAGGCGAGGTTGAATTTTTTTGTTATGCTCTTTATAAAAAAAAAACAAAAAAAAACACCGGGCTGTGGAAATACCAGCTAGTAGACAAGGCCTGCTCATGACGTCATCGTTAGTAGGTCCCCGACTCGCCCCAAGCGGCAAACGGGCTGAAGCTTGACGAGAGTATTAGCGGCGAGATGTTTCGGCGGCGCCCTCGTTCGGTTACCTTTCGTGACGTCATTACCTTGTGAACAACAAGTTTGACGCTCTCAAAGCAACACTGCCAACATCGTCAAAATTGAAGTTCTTACATTCCTCTTATTTCCGTCGATGAGACATCCTTTGCTGACATCATAGTCAGCATTTGGCCAATTGTGGTGGGCCGACCGCAGAGACGCTTTCGATTGCTCACGTTGCCAATAGGCCACGTCACAAGCACGTCGGATTCACTGGCGGCCATAGCTGTGTGCGCGACTGCTGAACGCGAGCTGATAGCGAGCTTCCCCAGTTCATTTGCAACGCGACACCATCAAGACTGCCGGTCTTAGCTGCCAATTATAGAGAGCTCGTGCGACACCATCAAGATTGTCGGTCTTAGCAGCCTAATATTGCGAGCTCGTTCTGAGCATGATCACAGAAGCTGGCGATGGAGCAGACGATGAAGAAGACGATGATGCTGGTCCGGACTACCTGGGGGCGCTTGATAAAGGCGTTTTTTACAAGTATTGCCAACCACTGTTGTGGAAACGCGCGAGACTCGTGCCACGAGCGGCTGCTTCGCCGCCATTCGCTTCCAAGGGCCGCGCATTTCAGTGCTGCGCCGCCATTTGCTTCCAAGGGCCGCTCGACACACGGGCCACGTGCGCTCGCGCATTTGACGCTACTTGCAAGACAAACGGAAACATATCGAGGGGCTTTAGTACCACTTAAGGGGGATTCAACCGCTATTTATTTGTACCCTTTTCCTCATAGATGGCGCAGAATTTTTCCGGAACAAACGAGTTGCACGTTCGCAGCTGCGCATGCAGGTCGGGCGCTCGAGGTGGGCTCGGGCCACGGGCTGTTCGCCGCCGATCTCGAGCTAGATCTTTTTCGCTCTGCGTCCGCCGCTGCAGGGAGCGGCCAACAGGCGGCGTGAGATACGAGCCAGTACATACGTAGATTACAGTGGGTTACAAAACGTAGAATAAGCTCTGATTTCTGAATGAATTCGAAGTTCCATCCACGTTCGAAATTATCGAAAGCACAAGGTGCGGCGTTGCGGCCATTTGGACCACCACATTTAACATGCAAACGCTGTTTTTCAAAAATATATACATATGTATATATATATATATATATATATACATATGTATATATATATATATACATAGCTAAGCTAGAAAACAAAAAAAAAAAGAAATAAAGTGGCAGTTTTTCACTTCCTATGTCCTATATTGGCCTGCTCTTCGTCTGAATACTGGTTTGCAAACCCGCACCCAGGAAGGGTGGAGTAAAGCCCATCTATCCTGGGAAAAGTGACGCCAATCATTTTTGTGGAAATGCTCGAGACACTTGCCGCGCGACACTTCTGGGAAGAACTAGAGCCACTAAATGAGCTGCGTTTGGAGTATCGGCACTCTGTTTCCCAACATTGTTGTGGGTACCGACATTTTGGTGCTTGTGCAGAGTAGACGCAACTGCCAATCATCATGATTCAAAAGTGCGACTTTCTCAGCATTATATTCGGTGTTAGGAAGCTCATATAATATTGCTTTGCTCTGTCGCGAAGAATTTAAACATTTGTGGAGGACGGAAAAGCGTTCCCTGTGATTTCAGATATATCTTCAGATAACTAGCAACCAGGATTTTAAGCCATAATATGAACAAGTGTCGTTACTCTGAAGCGTAGCTTATTTAGTGGCACTATATATAAAAGAACATGGCGTCTGAAATCTAGCTCAGTGCTGCGCTGTCCCGCCATGATCTTCCCTAGTGCCATTAAATAACCTACGCTTCAGGGTAACGACAACTGTCCATATTGCTGCTTAAAGTCATGGCTGCCAGTTATTTGAAAATTTATCTGAAATCACAGGAAACGCTTTTACGTCCTCCACAAATGTTTAAACGCTTAGCGACAGAGCAAAGCAATATTACATGAGCTTCCTAACACCAAATCAAATGCCGAGGAAGTCTCACTTTTGAATCCTGACGATCGGCAGTTGCGTCTGCTCTGTACAAGCATCAAGATGGCGGCGCCCACAGCAATATTGGGGAACAGAGTGCCGACCCTAAGCATAGCTCATTTAGTGGCGTGGTCCACACTTCTGCGTGGCAAGGTTCACACTTCTGCACGTCCAGAGGTGTGGACCTCGTCGAAGATGTCCACACTTCTGCGCGTCGAGTCAAAAGCAACAAGAAGCAACCGCTTCCCACCCGTGAACTGTATCAAGGAGTTCTCTGTCCAAGCAAGTGGCGCGGCTCTACTACTCGTCAGCGCCACAAGCGCGTGCAGGGACACGCTCTTTCACGCGCTTCTGAACAAAAAATAAAAATAAAAGTGTGGGACAAAATGGCCAGATGTCTCCATCCTAATGCCCGTGTCCCTCTAGAGCGACAGACAGAAACAAAAGACAGCGACAAGCCTCAAACCCATGCAGCATGATCGCGATGGTACCTTTGGCAGGCGTTTAGTCGTTCGGTGCTCGTGAAGTAAGCACGAGCGATTGCAAGCCTGCCAAAGATACCCTCGCGTGCATGATGCTCGTGTTTGAGCGTAGCCTCCCGTATTCCAGAAAGCCTTTCAAATCGCGAAAGACTATGGTTTGAGGCTTGTCGCTGTCGTTTGTTTCTGTCTGTCGCTCTAGTGGAACACGGGCATAAAAAGCGCACATGAAGGCACCCTACCGCTAACCATTGTTGTGGAAACGCGCAAGACACGTGCGAGGAGCGGGTGCTCCGCTGCCATTCGCTTCCAAGGGCCGCTCATTTCCGTATTGCGTCGACAACTGCTTCCAAGGGCAGGGGGCTCGAGGCACGGGTCTCGTACACTGGCGCATTTGACGCCACTTGCAAGAGAAACGCAAACACATCGGAGGGCTTTAGTCCAGACAGGGGAGGGGGATCGGTGGCCGAGTGGGCTAGCGCACACCAGCTCGGAGCACGTGGAGCGAAAGCTCGCGCTGCAGAACCCAGGGATCCTGGGCTCAATCCCCACCCCTGCCCGTTTCGATCTGGATGAGCATCGTACCGGCGTGCGGTCGTGTATCACTACTGCGTGGTGCACGTTAAAGGCCCCAGGCTAGCGGTTGTACTGCAGTGGCTAAATTGCTCATCTACAGCGAGTGACTCGTAGCAACTTTAAATGGCTGACCAACTGCACGCTGTATAAATATCCCCACAACCCCCCAGACAGGGGGTTCGGTGGCCGAGTGGACTAGCGCACACCAGCTCGGAGCTCCTGGAGCGAAAGCTCGCGCTGTATAACCCAAGGATACCTGGGTTCAATCCCCACCCCTGCCCATTTCGATCTAGATGAGCATCGTATCGGCGTGCGGTCGTGTATTACTACTGCGTGGTGCACGTTAAGAACCCCAGGCTACCGGTTGTACTGCACTGGCTAAATTGCTCACCTACAGCTGGGAGACAAGTCGCCCGTTGAGGCAGACTACGTTCTAGGGTGTAAAACATACTGACACCCCAATTTGTTTCCAGACAGATAAGGTAGCAACGCTTCATTCCACCGTGACATAGTAAGATCACCGTTGAAAGAGGTGTTCATAACGGACAATAGCATGTTAAACTCCCGAGGTTATTTATTAAGACACTAAAGTTATTTAGAGGTTCATTTGATTTTGCCTTAAAATTATAAAGGTGAAGAGAAAAAAAAAAGAAACGTACGCCTCACCTTATGTAGAAATGTATTTTCTACCTATTGATGGCCCGTTTGGTTTTCTTAGTAATCCGCAATACGGGAAGTGTTAAATTTACAACAAAAAAAATTGTTTCGAGCGCCAAAACGTTAATGTCAAAATTCCATTTGCATCTCAGAGTAAGCACCTGTTTGTTGGTTAAGAAACTATATTGTAATTGTTCAAAATAATAGAAATCATGATTCTTTTTTTTTGGTTGTTTTTCATGTCCACTAGCCACCAAACAAGGTCTACAGAGAGTGAAAATATCTGAAATAATGTTTGTGTTGTTCGGAAAAAGAATGTCAGCCTTCTTTGCAACTCATTCAACTATATTTTTTTTGTGCGCTTTGCTTAGGGTGGAGACATCTGGCCATTTTGTCCCACACTTCTATTTTTTTTTTTGTGTTCAGAAGCGCGTGAAAGAGCGTGTCCCGGCACGCGTTTGTGGCGCTGACTGTGCTATGACGACATTTTGTTTTCGTCGATTTCTTTGTATTTTACCCGTGAGCGCATGCTGTCGGCCTCGGGTACTACAAAGGGTGTCATCACCCGAAGCAGAACGACATTGAGGCACCCTACATATTAGGATGTCTCTGTTCAACCCTCGACGATCTTAGGGTGCTTACGAGCCACGCTTGTAGCGTACGCAAGCGTTTTGACCACGGGCGCTAACATAGCACACACAAAAAAAAATAGAATCAACAAAAGTATCGCCTTCAGAGCCTTATCAGGTCTTTCGCTAGGAGTCTGCTCATGACAAGTTATACTTCTTTGCAACGTTCAAAATGTGCCGACCAACGAAGCAATCAATTGTAATTCTGTTGCGTCTATGTTTATGCAGTGGGAAGTTAGTCAGCTCTGAGAACATCTGGTGTCTTCGTTGGAGATGAAAAACAGTGCAGTATACCGCTGCCTATCCGACGTCTTTAGCGTGCATGCCGCAATAGTGATACATGACAGCCCGCCGGTACGATGCTCATCCAGATTGAAAAGAGCAGAGGCGGTGGATTGAATCCACGATCAGTAAGCTTTACAGCGTGAGCTTTCGCTACACGTGCTACCGATCCACGAGCAACGAGACATCGCGGTCGAATTCGAGCTCGAGAGAAAAACAACAACAGCAACAGCAAGAAAATCTCCGATTTGAGGCATTTAGTACTAGTGTCGCCATCTCGTTTAGCAAGTTGGAAATAAAATTAACAGGGTGATTCTATTTACACAAATACGCAAATACAACAATATTTTGCTTTCTTGTCATGGTCTTAAAATTAAGATTAGGGGCACCCCTAGTACGTACGGCCTAGCGTTTTGTCACGTTTGCCTTCTAAATAATTGTATTTTCAAAAATGCCTCAAAACGCGCTAAAAACAGTCAAAACGGTCATATTTCTGGATTTTAATAAAAATCTCCAGCGCTCTAAAAGAAAAATCCAAGGGCCGCACAACCTTCATTACGTTATCATAAGTAACCCCAAAAAGAATGAATACTATCGTGCATTCCTGAAACTCAGGTTTGTGTAGCGCAATTTGCCCATTGAGTGACGAGCGGTTGAATCCCCCTTAAATCAAATCAAATCAAATCAAATCAAAGCTTTATTTACCAGAAACACTGGAAGGAGTCCCAGACAAAAAGCTGTTGAGACAGCTTGACTGGGTCTGGGACCCTTATTACATTGGCAGCAGCTTGGTAGGGCAACATTCTACTATCAAAAAATAAATTAAAAATCGGAACTTTGTAAACATAACACTAAGTTAGGGAACAATGAAGATATAAGAGCGCAAGTCTCGTTTGCTAATCGTGTATATGTTTATGTTGTTCGTGATGCATTTATTTAAAACAAGTGGTACATTATAATGTAAAGTTTGTAAGTTGTAGTTTGTGCGGGAATGAGGAAGGACCCATGCTTCTCTGCGGCGTATGTTGACATCACTGCTATGCCTTACGAGCTCAGAATAGTGAATAAGAAATCAATGAATAGTGTGGAAGAGAAACGAATGGAACAAAGCAAACGATACTCATACATGCGTTCAACCGGAATTATTCGATATTTTAAAAATAAAGGTTCTGTGTGGTCTGTATAGGAAACATCAGCAATATATCGTATTATTTTCTTTTGTAGTAATAGTATGCTTTTAAGGTTTGTTTTTGTTGTAGTAGCCCATACAAGGTGACAATAACTTAAGTGGGATTGAAATAATGCGTAATAAATTTTAAGTTTAATGTTGAGTAGTAAAACATTGCGGCAACGAGAAACAATACAAACGACACGAGAGAGTTTAGCTATCAAATAATTTATATGACAATCCCACGTCATATTCTCTGAAAAAAATACGCCTAAAGTTTTATGTTGACTGACTATTTCGATTGATGATTTACCTAGTGAGAGAGTGTAATTTATTGAAATGGGTTTATTTTTCGATCTGAATAAGATTGCTTTAGTCTTCATTGTATTTACCTTAAGGCCGTTAGTATCAGACCACAATGCAAATTTCGTAAGAGTAGAATTGGCTTGGCACAGCAGTGTATCAGCATCGGCCGCAGAGAAAAACATACTTGTATCATCTGCATATATAACGAACTGCACTTGGTTATCGATGTTAACTAGGTCATTGATGTAAACGTTAAATAGAAAAGGTCCAAGTATGCTTCCCTGCGGTACACCACAAAGAACACTTTGGAAAGAAGAGAAAAAACCGTCAATAGCTACACACTGTTTCCTATTTGTTAGATATGAGTGAAGTAAGGCAAGTGGTACACCGCGGACGCCATATCGACTAAGTTTCATAAGTAGTACTGTGTGATTTAGGACATCAAACGCTTTACTGAAATCAATGAACACACCTAAAGTAATCAACCTTTTTTCTATATTTTGTAATATAATTTCCTTTTGATATAACAGGGCGGCTTCCGTAGATTTCCCTTTGCGAAAGCCGAACTGAGAGTCTGTTAATATAGAATGTTTACGAAAAAAGTGATCGAGGCGCGTAAGAATAATCTTTTCGAGTACCTTAGAGAAGACAGGTAACACAGATATTGGCCTATAGTTATTCATAACATGCCTATCGCCTCCTTTATGTAGAACAGTAACTTTAGCCAACTTCATGTTTTCGGGAAACTGACCAGATGATAATGATAAGTTGTATATGTATGCTAAGTGTGGGGCAATTATATCCATTACAAATTTAACTGGCTTTATTTGTAATTTATCAATGTCAATACTTTTGCTGTTTTTTAGTCCTAGAAAGATGTTAAACACTTCTACTTCGTCAGTTGGATTGAGAAAAAAACGTATCATCACGTAAAGGGATACTGAACCATAGAATTTAGTGTCCATAATAAGTGGCGCACGTTCTTTCCACGAGCCAGCAGCCGCCGGTGTGCGCGAGCACACGCAACAAAAATGACGTCAAAGATCTCCATTCGCGGTTAAGATGGCAGTGAAATGCATGGGCTTCGGGCCAAAGGAGAATAAAGACAAGTTTTTCATCTATACAGAGGTGTCTGGTGTAAAAGGTAAGCGATTAATTGGTCTAACAAGCATGTAGCTTTCACTTGTAGAGATGAAAAGCCTGTCTTTATTCTCCTTTGGCCCGAAGCCCATGCATTTCACTGTCCTCAAGCGCGAATGGAGGTCTTTGACGTCATTTTCGTTGCGAGTGCTCGCGCACACCGGCGGCTGCTGGCTCGTGGAAAGAACGTGCGCCACTTATTATGGACACTAAATTCTATGGTTCAGTATCCCTTTAAAGCCCTTCTATTGGCGACGTGAGCGAACGAAAGCGTCGCTGTGGTCGGCCCAATAAAATTGGCCGAATGCTGACTATGACGTCAGCAAAGGATGTCTCATCGACGGAAATAAGAGGAACGTAAGAACTTCAATTTTGACGGTGTTGGCAATGCAATGATTTCAGGCTTCCACCATGCTCATTACATACACCATCGAACTTGTTGTTCACAAGGTATTGACGTCACGAAAGGTAACCGAACGAGGGCGCCACTGAAACATCTCGCCGCTAATCTAGGGAAAAGTGGCGCCATTCATTGTTGTGGAAATCAAATACTTTACTAGGGGGAATACATTCCACTCATCGTAAATACAATAGCCTCTGCGCGGACAGGTTTTCTGGGCCTGGCGAGAGCCATCTATCGTCGGGGAGGTCTCGGCTATCGGGTGGTGAATGATGATGATGATGATGATGATGATGATGGTGGTGGTGGTGGTGGTTATTGATTTTGAGCCAGGCTTTTTCCTTCAAAGGCAGTGTCCGGTGGGCGCGCTGCTGTCCGTTCGGTTGTTTGCCTTTTTATCTATCTTTTTTTTATTTATACATATTTACGCGTATAAATGAAGAACAGAACGACGACGACGTTGAGAGGATGACACACCGGGCGACTGCAGTGCCTCAATCTGAGCCCTGGGCCTCGGTTCCTCGGAGGCGGCAGCTTCTACTTTGACTGGGCTACCTCCTTGGAGCCTGATGCTTTGATCCCAGTGAGCCCCCGTGAGCAACAGCGTCATGACGTTCCTGGAGTTCCTTCATGCACCGATCAAACGGTGTGCCAGATCCCCATGGCTCGCTTCTGACCCGCCCAACCCGCCTCCACGAAATATGAACTTTCGCGAATCGGACTGCCATCCTCCCCAATACCAACAATCCATGTCGTCGCCACCATGCATGTACAGGGTGTCACAAAAGAAAATTTACACTGTCTTTTTTACCGCAAAAATAAACTAGGCATCGCCGAACGCTCATTCTCCACCGAAAGGTAGAGCTAAAGGTCACAACCAGATGCCAAAGTTTCAGCCCGATCCGATAACTTCAATCAAAAGTTATAAGTGATTTTCTGAAAATTTCAATGGGAAAATGGAGCCCATTTTCGCCCGTTTTCGGTTTCTGGTGCCATAGAGCCCCATGTGTTTGAAAACTCCGTCGGCCGCCATTTTCCCATTGAAATTTTCCGAAAATCACTTATAACTTTTGATTAAGTTATCGGATCGGGCTGAAACTTTGGCATCTGGTTGTGACCTCTAGCGCTACCTTTGGGCGGAGAATGAGCGTTCGGCGATGCCTAGTTTATTTTTGCGGTAAAAATGACCGTGTAAATTTTCTTTTGTGACACCCTGTATATACTCATCACATTATCATGTTCCCTAGACGCGGCACCGCGGGCCTCCATGGTACCGGCTGCTGCCTTTCCGCGGTTCCGCGGCTCTCCAGAGCCAAATAAATAAAGACTAAAGACAAAATGCTTTGCTGGCCAACAGCCGCTTTTCCGTCCTCCACAAATGTTTGAACAGTTCGCGACAGAGCAAATCAATTTTATATGAGCTTCCTAACACCAAATCTAATGCTGAGGAAGTCGCACTTTTGAATCATGACGATCGGCAGTTGCGTCTACTCTGCACAAGCACCAAAATGCCGGCGCCCACAACAATGTTGGCGAACAGACTGCCGATACTCTAAGCGCAGCTCATTTAGTGGCTCTAGTTTTTGCCAGAAGTGGCCCACGGCACGTGTCTCAAGCATTTCCACAAAAGGGATTGGCGCCACTTTTCCCAGGATAGATGCGCTTTACTCCAAACAACCTGAGAGTGGGTTTGCAAACCAGTATTGAGACGAAGAGCAGGCCGGTATACGACATAGGAAGTGCAAAAGTGCCACTTTATTTCTTTTTTGTTTTCTAGCTTTAAATTAAGCTCCATATTTTTTTTTTCAGAACAACGTTTGCGTGGTAATTGTGGTAGTCCAAACGGCCGCAACGCCGCACCTCGTGCTTTCGATAATTTCAAACGTGGATGGAACTTCGAATTCATTCGGAAATCAGAGCTTATTCTACGTTTTGTAAGCCACTGCAATCTACGCATGTACTGGCTCGTATCTCGCGCCGCCTGTTGGGAGCTTCCTCCAGCGGCGGACGCAGAGCGAAGATCTAGCTCGAGGTCGGCGGCGAACAGCCCGTGGCCCGAGCCCACCCCGAGCGCCCGACCTGCATGCGCAGCTGCGAACATGCAACTCGTTTGTTCCGGAAATATTCTGCGCCATCTATG
Organism: Ixodes persulcatus; assembly: GCA_013358835.2. Lineage (NCBI taxonomy): Eukaryota > Metazoa > Arthropoda > Arachnida > Ixodida > Ixodidae > Ixodes > Ixodes persulcatus. The sequence goes on from JABSTQ010009691.1 coordinate 260,287, forward strand.
AGGAAAAGGGTACAGATAAATAGCGGTTGAATCCCCCTTAAAAGAAATAACAATAGTGAGTCCTCGTTTATAGGATAAAAATGCCAAAACTATCACGTACTAGTGGCGCACATCACTGAAATAGCATAAGCGATACAGAAAATAACAAATTGTATCTTGAACGCAAAATGGCAAAATACACATAATTGGGGAGTTTTCTTGTTTCTAAAAGCCAAATTCAGAAGCCGAAACTAAACTAATGTTTGCTGAAACTCGGGGTATATCGTGTGCATCGTTTCAAAAAAGTATCAAACGAAAACACCACGCAACACATTTGACGTTGTTTGACAGCTCGAGACACTGGCTTGCACTGGCGCACCGACCGCCGGCGGAGCGTAGCGCGTAGTTGTGAAATGTCTGCGGCCGATGATGATGATAGCTTATCTGCCCCCCCCCCCCAAAAAAAAAAAAAAAAAAAGAAAAGACTCGATTGACGCGGACCTTTCCTCCGTCAGGGCTGCATTCGGCGCTGTAGGTGTTCTGTCTAATACAAAGGAGCGGAGTGGAATGTATTCCCCCTATAGTAAAGTATAGTACAGTATAGTAAAGTATAGTAAAGTATTTGTGGAAATGCTGGAGACACGCGCTCCGCGCCACTTCCGAGAAGAACACGGCGTCTAAAATCTTGCTCAGTGCTGCGCTGTGCCGCCATGACCTTCCTAAGGACTGCACGTTGCACGTGCTTCGCACATCGACGCACCTTGCGCTACTTTTGAAACATGAAAGGGCTTCAGTACCACTCATTACGTTTAGAGGAGGAACTGATCAAGCCTTGTCTTCTACGTGGTATTGTCTGTGGGGACAACAAGCTCGGTAAAGCGCCCCTATATTTCGATCTCCTGCCGCACCGACCCAGGTTCTGCACCCGCTGGGGGTCGAACATTATGTATAACCTTAAAGTATGGTCCGCTCCCGGCATGTCGATTGTTCATGGCGCTCGTTCATGGTGATTTTCTTTTTATAAAAGCGACTCATGAGGCACATTCCGTATTAAAACAAAAGAAAGCACGCTAAGCCAGTGGTGTCGGAACAGCGGAGTGGTCGGAACATACAATAGCGAGTTTTAGAATAGGGGCCTCACAGCTTTGGGTGCTTCAAACAGCGTGGGGCATCCCAAGCTGTTTGGGACACCCAAAGCTCTGGGGTTCCTAATTCTAAAACTCGCTGTTTTTCTCTAATGGCGGCCCGTTCACATAAAACGTTCCTCTTCCCTCTTCATCGCCAGCTCCAGCCACCCCTTCACCTCCCAAACACTTCCAAGGCAACTTGCCCTTATTTATTTTCGCAAAAGAATTTATAATGTTATAAATTCTTTGGCGAAAATAATTTAATGGCACCAGTCGATAGCCTATATAGAGGACTGCAGGTGTACAATATTTAGTAAGCAATATTTGTAATGAATCATAAGATGCAAAGCTCCAAATATGTCACCAATATGAGAAAGGTACGATGTTCGGCATTTTTTAATTTCTGGCATGAATTGTACAAATTACGTTTAATATAAACTAAAAAATAGGCTGCGCATTATACATGTCTATAAAAATTAGGGCCCTTTTTTTTCGTTTTTACTCGTTTATAACAACCGACAGATCAAGGTACAAAAATCAAGCATCTGAAATGTAGCATTTCATCTTGCTCCACTTAAACATTTTTGTAAAAAAGAAGAAAAAAAGAAAAGCGGCTTTGTTTATTACGGAAGTGGGGCTACCGCATGTATTTTTTTTTAAGGCAAATCAAAATACCTACCCAGACACCCGTGTTCATTTTGAAATAAAACCGCCTCTCCCCCAGAAATGGTGCGGAAGGGGTGCCCTCATTTTTTGCCAATTGCATTCTTCGGAATAAAACTTTCCGACAGTTACATTTTTTTCAACTTCTCAGAATGGAGACAACGGGCCCATTCGCACGTCTGGAAGGGCTGAACTTCACCATTTCCCTCCTCTAAATCCTAAACGTGAAAAACTGCCATTGACAGCCGCAGCGTGTTATTGGAAAAAAAAAGCAGCATAAAGCTGCTGACGTTATCAAACACGAAGACGACTGTAAGAGTATGAAAAAGCTCCCCAAAGCCCTCAATCTACTAAGCCGAAGGGTGGTCGCTTAAAGCGCTTCGTGGCACTTGGCTTCACTGCAGACATCGATTGCGCGATCGAGCGTAAAAGGCTTGCGACTTGCAACAGACGCCAAAATTTTGATACCACCCAGTTTCTTTGCAAACGGACCGTATACACTCCACAGATACATGGTTAGCGTGTTGTGTGTTTGATAAAACCTTAAAAAAGTCTAGTTTGCGAGTGGTGCAAGAAGAAGCTGCCGTGCTTTCTGCTTCGAACACTTCCACAATAGCACCGCTCCGTTCGCCTTTATTTTATTTGTTTATTTTATTTTATTTTGTTTTTATTTTGAGTGACCCACCCACAGCTTAACGCCTCCTTAGTGGTGCATTTATCAATGAGTCAAGTAGTAGTAAAATGTTAAACAAGATAAAAACAAAATGTTAGCGCAAAACAATAGTCTGAATACACTTTCGAAATTTACACTCTTCATCAAAACTATCAAGGCTAACATTCCCACAAATCTGTTCTAGATGGTTATACTGTAGCAGAGCCGACATGTGCCACAACCACCCGGGTTGTAGAAAACACCCGAGGAAATGTACTTCCAGACTAAACAACCCAGGCTCCACTGCGCCGAGCACGGTGCCAGTGAGCGCGCCAGCTCATGCTACCGCGTGGCCTCGGGAGCCGCGAGAAATAAGAGAATATATGCCTTTGTCTAAGCTCTGTGCCGGACGTCCCTTTTCTTCTCCGGTGCTTTCGAACACACCGCCGACAAATTGGTGACCCGGACGTCCGACTGCAATGAACCAGAGCGCAGGCAACTCCACCGACGACGCAGGCTTGACCACCACCGTCCAGCTCCGCCTTCCAGTCTTCTGGGCGAAAAATCCACGGGCCTGGTTTTCCCAAGTGGAGGCACAGTTCCACTTGCGGCACATCACCACCCAATTATCACGCTACTATCATGTCGTGTCGGCCCTCCCCCCAGAACTGGCTGATGAGCTGGACGACATACTGGCGGTGCCACCTCCTGACGACGCTTTCGACCACCTCAAGCGCACAATCCTCGCCAGGAAGACTGAGTCGGAGACATCGCGGCTTCAGCAGCTTTTAAACACCGAAGAGCTTGGCGACCGTAGACCATCCCAGCTGCTTCACCGCATGCGGCAACTGTTGGGTGAGCAAGCGTCTGACGCAAGCAATCCCATTTTACGGGAATTGTTCCTCCATCGCTTGCCCCAAGGGATGCGCATGACCCTCGCCCCAGCTGCAGACTTAAGTCTTGACCGCCTCGCGGAGATGGCCGATCGCATCGCCGAATACGCTACACCTAGCCTGTCGAGCGTCGCGGACACTTCACACCAGTGCTCCTCCACCCGAGCCCTCGAAGCCCGCATTGACGCTTTAACAGCAAGCGTCGCGGCCCTCAGCACGAGAAGCAGACCGCGTGAACCAACAAGGCGCAGATCATCTCGACGTCGCACTTCATCGCAACGACGAGAAGGCGATACCTGTTGGTACCATCAGACATTCGGCAGCAGGGCAAGAAAGTGCGAACAACCATGCAACTGGCAGGAAAACGCTCCGGCCCGTCACTAGAGGCGGCAAGTGACCAAGGCCCAACAGCAAGCCGTCTGTTTTTCATCACAGAACGTACTTCAGGCCGCCTCTTCTTGGTCGACACCGGAGCTGAAATGTCCGTCCTTCCTCCAACACTAGCGGAAAGACGACACCCACAGCCCGGATCACGCCTCGTTGCGGCAAACGGATCCAACATTCCAACTTACGGAATGCGCTCGGTGACCCTAGACTTGGGATTACGCCGAGTCTTCCGATGGATTTTTGTCATAGCCGATGTGACCTACCCACTCTTGGGGTCTGACTTCCTTTCCCACTTTGATTTGGATGTCAGTATGCACCACCGTCGCCTGACTGACAACAGAACTCGCCTTGCGGTCAATGGAGCCTTTACCAACTTAACTTCATTTGGCATTCGAAACATCCTGCCTGCTTCCAGTTTTGCCGATATCCTAAAAGAATTTCCAGAGATCACGAAGACGTCTAACATGTCAGAGCTGCCACCACACGGAGTGACACATCATATCGTCACTTCTGGCCCACCCACTTTTGCTCGCCCTCGTCGTCTATCGGGCGAACGCCTCCGCGTAGCCCGACTAGAGTTCGAGCATATGCAGGAGCTCGGCATCATCCGACCATCAAAGAGTTCCTGGGCCACACCCCTCCACATGGTCCCCAAGAAAGATCCGGGAGACTGGAGGCCGTGTGGGGACTACCGAGCGCTGAACAATCAAACACAGCCCGATCGGTACCCATTGCCTCATATCCACGACTTCACACAGCACCTGGATGGCACATCTATCTACAGCAAGATAGACTTGGTGAAGGCGTATCACCACATCCCAAATGAATCTGCGGATATACCGAAGACGGCAATCACCACCCCCTTCGGCCTCTTTGAGTATGTCCGTATGCCCTTCGGGTTGCGCAACTCCGCGCAAGCCTTTCAGAGGTTCATCCACGAAGTCCTTCATGGACTTCCTTTCATCTTCGCCTACGTGGATGACCTCTTGATTGCGAGCGCATCACCCGAAGAGCACAACGAACATCTACGCCTTACCTTCGAGCGACTCCGCCAATACGGACTCACAATCAATGTGGCAAAATGTACCTTTGGGGCAACAGCTTTGGAATTTCTCGGACACCACATCACACCTGCTGGCATCGAACCTCTCCAGTCCAAGGTACAAGTGATCCGAGATTTCCCCCAACCAAAATCTTTGAGGAAGCTGCGAGAGTTTCTTGGACTCATAAACTTTCATCGAAGATTTATTCCACACTGCGCACAAGCTATAAAACCTCTGACAGACTTGCTACGTGGCCAACAGAAATCCTCCACGGAAATACCGTGGTCAGGCAGCGCACTAAAGGCTTTCACCGCTGTAAAAAATGCCCTTGCCGACGCCACACTTTTGGTGCACCCTCGAAATGACGCTCCAACGCGCATCATGGTTGATGCTTCGGAAGTTGCAGTAGGAGCAGTGTTGCAACAACAAAACAACAATGAGTGGCTCCCACTGGCATTTTTCTCGCAGAAACTCACCCCGGCGGAGACACGCTATAGCACGTTCGGACGCGAACTATTTGCAGTTTACGCAACCATTCGCCACTTCCACTACTTCTTGGAAGGCCGAGTGCTTCACGTGATGACCGACCACAAGCCTCTCACCTACTCATTCGCCGGAAACCACAACTATTCTGCGAGAGAAATTCGCCACCTTGCTTACATCGCAGAATATACTACAGATCTACGCCATGTCGCCGGTATTGCCAACACGCCAGCAGACGCACTATCTCGCATTGGAAATGTATCTCCGTCTCCAGTTGTCAATTTTTCGGAATTGGCCTTGGCCCAACAGGAAGACGCCGAACTGCAAAAGCTACGCACGTCATCAACATCTCTCAAGCTGCAGTCCATTACATTGCCACTTGCCACTTGTGAGATTATTTGCGATATGTCAACTGGCACACCCAGACCCTACATTCCTCCAAAATTTCGTCAGGCCATTTTTCACGCTCTGCATGACCTCAGTCATCCGGGAATTCGGGCCACACAACGCCTAGTTACATCAAGATACATCTGGCCCCGGATCAACGCAGACATCCGTCTATGGGCGAAGACTTGCTGCAAATGCCAGCGCTCAAAGGTGTTTCGACACACAAAGACACCGCTCCACCCATTTCGACCGCCGGATGCCAGATTCGATCATGTACATATAGACATCGTGGGCCCGCTACCATCATCCAACGGATTTCGCTACATATTGACATGTGTAGACAGATTCACGCGATGGCCTGAAGCTGTTCCACTCGCAGACATCACAGCAGAGACCGTCGCCCACACCTTCATAACCACCTGGATCTCACGGTTCGGTTGCCCATCTATCATCACGACCGACCGTGGCCGACAATTTGAATGCGCGTTTTTCAAGGCCCTCACCAACATCTTGGGCGCGCGCCACATACACACGACATCGTACCATCCTGCCGCAAATGGTATGGTTGAGCGCCTACATCGCCAACTGAAGACGGCACTCATGACTAGAGAAGATCGAAACCATTGGGTCAACCATCTTCCTCTTGTTCTCCTTGGAATTCGCGGCACCTTCAAGACGGATTTAACTTGCACCTCAGCCGAACTGGTTTACGGCACTACACTTCGGTTACCAGGAGATTTCTTTACGTGCACACCATCCGCACAGCCTGACATGCCCTCATACCTTGAAGAGATGAGAAAATTCTTCACTTCTCTACGGCCGGTCCCACCAAGACAACAAACACAAAGACAAATTTTTACAAGTGAAGATCTGGATACGTGCACTCACGTATTCTTGAGACGAGATACGGTACGCGCACCTCTCATTCCCCCGTACGACGGACCATTCGAAGTCATCTCACGCACCGACAAAACTTGTACGGCCAACATCAATGGTCGTCAAGACGTTGTCACACTCGATCGAGTGAAACCCGCCTACTTGGACTCTTCTCTGACGGACCCTGTGCTCCTGCACCATCCATCAGCCGTCACACCTACTCAAGTAAAAGCCTCCGTCAAATCACCGACTCCCCAAAGGACCGTGACGTGGGCCACAACCACCCGGGTTGCTTCACGACACTAGGGGGGGGATTCTGTAGCAGAGCCGACATGTGCCACAACCACCCGGGTTGTAGAAAACAGCCGAGGAAATGTACTTCCAGACTAAACAACCCAGGCTCCACTGCGCCGAGCACGGTGCCAGTGAGCGCGCCAGCTCATGCTACCGCGTGGCCTCGGGAGCCGCGAGAAATAAGAGAATATATGCCTTTGTCTAAGCTCTGCGCCGGACGTCCCTTTTCTTCTCCGGTGCTTTCGAACACACCGCCGACAATACGTCAGTTGTGGGCTTGTCATCGGTACAGCATGGTAAAAATCGGCACGGTAAAACAAAGTATAAACTCTACAAGACCTACGAGGAACGTGTAAGTAGATGTGACTGAGGAGCTCTGGTGAATCAATTATACCATTTACAGTCTAATACAAATATGTCAGTCCACGAATTAAGTAAGGCTAGAAGCGCGAGCTCATGGCGTTGGCAGCTGCCCCTGCTCCACGAGAGCTTGTGCTGCCAAGATGTGCCCTAGAGCAAGGAGATCGCGCTTCTAGCCTTTACTGCGGTACATCGTAAGGTGAAATAGAGTACAGAAGCTCCGCCTTCAGCACGAGCTTTCTGATCTTGGTAACACAAAAGTGAACGCGCAGGCACGCGTAACCAAAGCACTGCGGAAGCTAGGGAACTCGCGCTGAAGGCTGAGCATCTAGTCTCAGCTTAAGGCGGCGGTCCCACGGCGGCCATCTTGAACAAGCCATTAGTTCAACCACTAGATGGCGGCACTCATCCGTGTGGCCTAGAGTTCTGTATAGACCTTTCTAATGCTTACAAAATCACAGTCCAGCGTGCGATCTTCACAGTCCAGCACGTGCGTGTTCGTCGCTTCGGAAAGCGAGCAAAGCACGCGCCATACGCACGAACAGTCAAAATGACACCGGCCACACGCTCTTTTTGGAAAGGTCTATAGGCTGTGTGGCCTAGTGTGGCCAGAAAACAAGCTCGTGGCAGTGATGTTCCTCCTCTGCTCTTAATTTCCTCCTTTCTGCTGCTCGCCCGTGCACGTTCAGCGCTCAGGGCATGCTCCCGCTGACACAAATGCCAGCAAACGTGCCAGTGGTGCTATCGCACAGAAGCGGAGCCCAGCTAGCTCATCGACCCGATCGAGAGTGCCTAGCTCGAGATCGAGAGGCTCGCAAGCCAGTAGCTATCGTTTTAACTATTTAAGAATTAAAAACATGGTCAATCAATCAGTGAAGAATGTTATCAAACGTTAAAGAACATATATAAGACATGCCTTGTCAGCATTTCGTTAATGAAAGATCTTTTGCACGACAAAAACGTTTAAATTCATTTTTGCTGTAAGTCAGAGCGTAGCCGACATAACAGGACAATGTGGCCAATCAAGCAGAACCAAAAAACACTATGTCACGGAGCTCAACATCCTATAGTGCGTTTGTTGTCACCGGTCAAAGCAATCAAGCGCAAACCATGCACTATGGCCTTGCGCTTTTAGTATGCGTGTTTGTGCTTGTGTATCTTATAGTCTTTGACTGCATTTTGATCTATAATAAAACAAGCAATAGCAGACTTTTTTTTTTCAAGGCGGGTGTTCAGGAGGGTGCTTTATATAACTCATCATTTTGATGGTAGTTTGATTAAACTTGAATACCAATTATCTGACCTTATAAATAAGCACCCTAATATTGTTGAAATAGTACGCCGAGGTCGAAGACTCTGCATGTTCAAGAAAAGAGTAAAAGTGTATTTTGTAGCCCAAGTGGCTTAAATTTTGTTAGGCGAGTGGGTAGCAGATTTCAAAGTGCATTTTATGGTGCTTTTGATATTTTTTGCATTATTATTCGGTCTATTTATAATTTGATGTGGAAAAAAAAATATACCAACCTCTTACATGTATCTTTATCTATACATATTTTCTGTTTAATTGCAACAGATATGAAGAATTTTACAGTAACGCTGACATTGTATGTTAATTAATGTGATCTCAATGATGTCGATGGGAATGATTTCCATTTGAAACGTTTGATGACGTTGATATTAATAATGATAACTACGATGTTTAGCTGATGTCAATTTTATTATTTTATGCATAATTGATTTTTATACTGACACTGGTCCTGTACACCGTTGAATGCTGTACTTTTAATGCGAGAAAAGTATTTGCCCCACCACGCAAAAATCCGGCGGCGGCGGCGGCGGCGGCATGTGATGGTACCAAAAATGGCCGACGGCGCAAAGAGTAAAAACACGTCAGAAATGCTCGGATTGACGTCAAAATGTTCACGAAGGTTCCTATAAATACAGTAAATGAACAACTTTCGAAACAAACTTTAGTACATTTCGGTCTGGATGGGAATCGAATCCGGGCCTCCGGGGTGCGAGACGGGCACGCTCCCCCGACTCCACGGCGGCTCCAAGGTCCTGGCTGACTAAGGTGTGCCTAGTGCGTGCGTCATTGCACACGTCCCGTCGCAACCATCTGGCTGACTAAAGGTGTGTCCAAGTGCGTGCGTCATTGGGCACGTGACGGTGCAGCCAATGGGGAGAAGGTGGCGCCACGTCATGAGTGTATAACATGGGCGCGTTGTTTCCCGCGCGTCACACACCGAATCAGCAAAAATAACGCATGTCGAAAAAACAAATCGAAAACTTTTCACTAAAAGGACTGCAATGCTTTCATATTCCCACACGTAAGCAATCAAAAGTGTCTGTGCGGAATTTTCTTTTGTATTCTTTTGCCGCAGCCCCTCAGACACATGTATGTCTGGAAATAAGGATTATTATTATTATTATTAACTCACGCACACAATATTTATTTTTATTTTTACAACATGTTCACGGGAGAACCGCCAAGCGGTCTGGACCATCTAAAGTTCAGTGTGTCTTCACGTTCCTATAGCCGTCTGCACGTTCACGTTCAAATGGAAAAACACCGTAGACCGTCTTCTCTTTTCAAATGACAACGAACCGAAGCAGGCACGTAGCCAGGGGGGGGGGGGGGGGTGCATGGGGTCCGGCCTTTCCCCGAAATCTTCCATTTTGCTGAGACCTCCTCTCCCCCTCCACCTCATACAGCATTTTGTCATGGGCGGCCCTCCCCCCCGCCCCCCCCCCCCCCCCCCCCGAAACAAAATCCTGGCTACGTGCCTGAACCGAAGACCACATGAAGTGGTGTCCATTTTTCCGCCAATCGTTTTTTTATGCATTTTGAAGTGCGCGCAATCCGGTGTCACTCAGCTCGAGCCCGTATAGCTTTGGCTAGTGCATAGACGCCATTTTACCGCCCAAATCACGCACCGAGTGCGCGAGAGCATCACGCGCTGGCACATTCAGAGCAACAATGGATGTCTTCACCCTGAGACAGACAGACATGTAGGCAACCTAGGCTAGAGTGAACAGGCATGATCTCTTACGGCCATTGCACCGGGAGTAGTTGCTCCCTAGCTGCGGCGGCAGCTTGGAGGGGTCGCTGTAACCCTACCGCTCCTACAGTGCTTTAATTCCTTCTGAGAGGCACGTCCTCCTCTCCGTGTTGTCCTCTTTGCTCGGGGGTTGAGTTGGTTAAGTTTTTAGAGTAATTGGACCTACAGGTCGTGTGGCCAGCTGCCTTCAGGGACTTATGCGGAACACGTCGTTCTCTTCGTCTCCTTAAGAAACAAGTTTGTATAGACAAGAATTTAATTATTGTAAGCCGAAACTTATTTCAATCTGCTCACTACATTTATTTCAAGCAAGTATAATTGCACACATTTTCAATCGCATTGGTCGGGGAACAGTTGTTCAGGATGGCTCAGGCGGCGTTGGGCATGGTTGTGTGGTCGCACCCCTACGCGGCTAAAGAAGTTCCATTGCTCCTCGGCGAGAGTGAAGGCCACAAGAAAACCGCTCTCTAGCCCGGTCATGGAAGAACATGGCAGGGCAGCACTGAGCATCTCGCTTGATTTTATTTCGCAATACTCATTGCGGGGACTCAGGAAAACGAAAGCGAAGCGCGAGGAAACTTCACGAGTTGTGATCCTTGACCGGCTTGCTAGAACAGCGTCTCACCTGAGACTGAGTGAAAAAAAGCACTGCAAAAGGTTGGTCGCACGACTGTCTTGAGACGCGGCTTGAGTCCCGCTCAGCTCGAGCACTGGTTTTGGCATTGCTTTCTTTCCCAAAGTCTCAGCTGAGACGCTATTTCTAGCGAGTCTGGCCTGGCTGCTTATAATTAGTTGCAAAGGACAAGAGTCGTGGTTGGTGTAAACGCAAAGTGGAAGCCTGGAGTCGTTGCATTATTAAACCAACACCATGAAAGTTGATCGTCTGACATTGTTCTTATTTGAAAAAATGAAATAAAAATTAATCCAAAGAAAGACGACCGTAGTGAGGGTTTCGCACATGTGCAACGCTTTTGATAGGGCGCTGCATGGAAAGGGGGTTTATTAGACCCTTTTCCTGAGCCTCAAATTTGAACCACGATGACTGGCTGCTTGTTGCCTTAGTATGAGGACCAGTCACTGCGGTTTACACATAACACTCTCCGTATGTTTTCTACAAGTAGAGTACTCAATCCCCGCCCCTGCCCGTTTCGATCTGGATGAGCATCGTACCGGCGTGCGGTCGTGTATTTAATACTGCGTGACGCACGTTAAAGACCCCAGGCTAGCGGATGTACTGCACTGGCTAAATTGCTCATCTACAGCTGGGAGACTCGTCGCCCTTGGAGGCAGACCAAGTTCTAGGCTGTATAAACATACACACAACCCAATTTTTTCTTTTACAAGTAGAGTAAAGTTAAAACTGAAAATCTAAAATTCCTGCACGATGGCGAACAAAACAAAACCAGAGCGGTTGGAATGCTGGAACCTTAAAAAAGAAAATTGTCGGGTAAAAATCTTGGAGTGAAGGAAAAGAAATTCCCCTTTGTTGTCACCATCATATGGAGCTCAATATTCGCACCTTTTGTGGTGTCGGAACATGGCAGGGAGCATTGAATAGCTTATTTATAGGCACTAGATGTTTTCGAGAACTTGCTCGTGACCCTTGTTTTTTTCTTCTTTTTCTTGCAAGATTATTTACTCATTGCAAGAAAGAGGAAGTAGCGCGAGGAAATATTTGAGAAAAGAATCCTCTGCATTAGGGACAGAATCCCCCCAGCGCCACTTTTCCTGAACTTCTCAACCTCGAATTTCAGCCACCTTTCAAAAGATGGCGCAAATGCGCGTCGTCTGCTACAACATAGGTTCTTTTTATTATTTAGGACAATTAGTATGCTTTAAAAAAATTACAATCATAGAAAGTGATTTTAATTAGAACGAGAAAAGCACTAATTAAAGGACCCATGAAACGATTTTCGGACTTCCGGCCATATAAGATGGCGTTTGGGGATGCCCCTCAACTCATACAATGTTTCCCGGGTCACGTGCGCATGACGCGCCGCGGGGTATGCGGCTTCCGGTCTTGTACTCTCCTTAGTACTGTGGACGTTGCTACAGCGAGAGCAGACTCTCCCCTCGCTCCCATTAATATGCCGCTAAGACCGGCCATTTTGACGGTGTAAAATGCAGGTTGCAAAAGAACCCTGGAAGCTAGCCATCAGAACGCGCTCAGCAGTCGCGCACACAGCTATGGCCGCCAGTGAATACTTTCTATACTCTATTTCACCTTGTGTTGTACCGCAGGAAAGGCTACAAGCGCGAGCTCCTTGCTTTATGGTACACCTTGGCGTCACAAGCTCTCGTGCACCAAGGGCAGCTGCCAACGCTATGAGCTCGCGCTTCTAGCCTTCGCTGCGGTACAACATAAGGTGAAACTGAGTATGGTAGCAGGCAGGCGAACCAGGGGCACGAGAAAGAAAACGAACCACGCAGCTGCCGAAACGTGATTTTTGTATCGCGTTGATCACACCGCTCGTCCGGTAGCAGCCAGCCACGGTGCAGCCAGCCAACGTTGCTAGGCAGCGGAGCAGCGGGGAGGGGATGCTTTGACTTACTCCGCATAGATGGCGCTGCGAAAACTTCGTGTACTGAACAAGAATATAAAACTTTCGATTCATTTGTTTACGTTGGAACGAAATCATTTCTAAACGTTACCATTAAACTGAGAATATACTTGTTCAAAAGCGATCTCAATAACCGCACCCGCCGTGACGTCACAAAGTTAGTTCCTATGGCCGCCGTACGTGAAGTCAAGTCAAGAAATAGTTCCTTCTTGTTTTTGCGGTTACGCAGCGCATTCGCGACATTTCGAGAGAAGTGGTCGTGTTTTATGGTCCTTGTGCTAAAGTAAATAAAAAAAGGGTAATAAGGTGCACGTTCTCTCGATGTTAAAATCGTTTCATGGGCCCTTTAAAGAATCGTTGCTTCAATAGCTGCCCTCTTCTTTGAAACCGGTTTCTTGCGTACAGAGTCGAGCTTCAAAATAGTCCCATGATTTAAACATATTTTAAACAAATCTGAATATGAATACGAAAAAATCACGCTTCTAGTGAACCAGCTGAGTTCCTCTAGCATACAATTTTAAAAAAAAATAGGTCAGATGCCAGAACGCTGTCTGAGAAAACCAAGAACGCGTTAAGGGAATTCTTAGAAATTTTACCATAATCAAGTTGTGTTTACAAGAAAACGGCTGGCGTTGCACTTCTAATATTTTGTATTCTGAGTTCCTATGTTTACCACAAGCATGCCCTTAAATGTCGTTGCTGCGTTATGATGTAAAACTGAGTTACGAGACTTCAAAATCACATAAAAAAGGCTCTTTTTGAATAAATATGAAAAAATGTGAGCGTGCTAATTAACAAAAACACGTATGCACGAAACTAGAAGAGTCCTTCTTCTATTCAATAAAAAAATAAGAACGCGTCTCGGATGCATTGCAAGTCTAGAAACTTGGAATGCATAGAGGTATGTCTTTAAAAATATCAAAACTTGCACTTTTTTTTTTCTTATTGTGCGTTAAGTTTTGAAAAATGCGTATCATATTTTGCACTAAAAGAGTGATGATGAATTGACGATTTATTTGCAAAAAGAACGAAATACGTAACACGCGCACAGACGCGACATTTGCTCAGCAAACAGGAGCGTTAGCAGAGCTGCCACCGGTATTATAGTTGGGGCCGTGGGACCGCCGCCTTAAGGGGGAACGCAGGATATTCGCAACTTTCAGCGATGGTGGTACCGCGGTGTGAGAATTGCGCTCCCTAGCTCCTGGATGATCGGCTTAACATTAAAGGTGCTTGCCAACACCTTCCTGACGTGAAAAAATAAACTAAGGCTCTAATACTGCTCGGATATAGCAAAACTAGTATTACTCACGTGTCACAGACCTAGCCTCGTCCTGTTGTTCTACGACGATCATCCAGATGACAGCCATTTTGATAGGCACCCGTGCGCCCCCTATAGGTCGTGAAAGTTGCGAATAGTGCGGTGTTAGAAGCGACGCCGCGTACCTGCCCTAAATCTCTACGCATTGTGCCGAGAACAGAAAACCGCTGACAACGTGCAATCTATATATGATGCCAGCGCAAGGCATCATAATATAAGACCTGCCTGAAAATGGAAAATTATACGTTTGGTACACGATTCTTGCTATTTCTTAACATATTCAATTCAATTCTTTGTTTGTGTTTCTCGCAAACACTAGAACAGGGGTCTCAAACACGCTGCCCACGGGCCGGATGCGGCCCGCGACTCGCTGTGAAGCGGCCCGCAGGTAACCGGCTGCGAGACCCGGTTTTCTTGTCTCGAGCGCTAGAAATGACATGTGTCATAGTGATCTCATCTCGCCGATTCATTTTCGTTCGGAAAGTCGCTCCGCTCTTTTCATCTTTTCACATTGTTCATACTTATCTGGGTTCATTTTCTTTTGCTTCGCTTTATTTTTTGCATCTGAGCTTCTTGTAATGTACAACAATTCCGCTACTTGTCTGCACTTTCGAGCGATTCGCTGAAGGATACATATCAGCTGCGCAAATTCTCGCTTAGCAAGAGCAAGTGCAAAAGATAAAGCTATGAGCTCGGGATTTTCATTTTCAAAAAACTATCACAATTAAGAGACGAGTATTTGTTCAGAGTGTTATAATAAAAATTGTGAGGAATTCAAGAACTGCCAAATTAAATGATTGTTTTTTTTAAAGACATGTTGAGCTGAGAACGACAGATTATTTGCTCTCTTGTTCTACTAAAATGCCAGCACGTTGGCGGGGCCGTGTAATTTTAATTTCTGTTATCCCACCAGGTAAGGGCCAAAAGTTGTCATATAAACAAATCAAATTTAAAAATGTCACTGGCAAAACTGCGAGTTTACGAAAAGCATAGTGCACGAGGTCTCTTCTCATTAAAATCTTCAAACACCCCACGTCATCCCCCCCGTCTTACGTTGGACTTTGGACTTTCCGGTATGGGCTCTCTGGCCCACACACTCAAATGAATTAGAGACCACTGCACTAGAAGTTCGGCTGGCTTAAAATCAGGGAGTCGAACTGATCATTATTACGGCTGGATTCGGATTCAGTAGCATTCTATTTTGTTTATGTTCGGTTCTGGTTCAGTTAAGGTTTTGAAATAATGGTTCGGTTGCAGGTTCCACCAAATGCGAACCAGTTGAAACCCGTTCTTAACACAAAAAACCCGCAGATTTCAGGCGTTGAGAAGAGAAGGTAAATTCAACGCGGCGTCATTTGTATTAAAAACATTTGGTCATCAGAAGATGTACGGCGGAAACGAGAACAGCAAAAGAAATGTCATGCTTACTTTCGTTTTATGATCTTGAATTTTCAAGGCAAACTGCGTCCCATGAAAACTCGTGGCTATACAGGCGTTTGGAAACAATACCAAAGTACAGCAATCACATGTGAAATCAATCAGCCAGCACGCACAGTGACACTGTGACGATAGCACGCACCGTACACGCAAAATACCCACAAAAAAGTCATTAGTTGTTTATACAGCAGGAGTTTAGTCTGCCAGAGCATGGCGACATTGTTACACACTGTAGATGCGAAGATTAGAAAGTGTGATAAGACTGCTAGCCTGGGGTCATTAAAGGGATACTGAACCATAGAATTTAGTGTCCATAATAAGTGGCGCACGTTCTTTCCACGAGCCAGCAGCCGCCGGTGTGCGCGAGCACACGCAACAAAAATGACGTCAAAGATCTCCATTCGAGGTTAAGATGGCAGTGAAATGCATGGGCTTCGGGCGAAAGGAGAATAAAGACAAGTTTTTCATCTATACAGTGGTGTCTGGTGTAAAAGGTAAGCGATTAATTGGTCTAACAAGCATGTAGCTTTCACTTGTAGAGATGAAAAGCCTGTTTTTATTCTCCTTTGGCCCGAAGCCCATGCATTTCACTGTCCTCAAGCGCGAATGGAGGTCTTTGACGTCATTTTTGTTGCGAGTGCTCGCGCACACCGGCGGCTGCTGGCTCGTGGAAAGAACGTGCGCCACTTATTATGGACACTAAATTCTATGGTTCAGTATCCCTTTAAAGGGCATCACGCCGTACTTATACACGACCGCTCGCCGGTCCGATGCTCTTCCAGATCGATACGGCAAACTACCCACACCGCACGCCCGAAAGACGTGCTCAAACGACCGAGTTAAAGAGAAGAAAAAGAACGAAGGCCGGTCGAAAGACTACTAAACAAAAATATGACACAAAAAAGACAACGGGTGACTGGCTGTTTCTTAAAAATGCACAGACAAAATTTGTTTCTTCAAAGAACGTCCTGGGCTATGGGTGTCTGGCGTCCCGTCTACTGGCGCTGAAGTGTCGCGTTCGTCGCGGCTTCGCCTCTCGGCGCCTCCAGATTTCACCAACGCGGAACAAACGCGCCGACAGCAGTCACATTTTTGTTTTCGTTTTTAAGTTTATGTTTGCTTTCTCCTTTCTTGAAAAACATTGCTTAGCAGCAGAAAAACAGATGTTCACGCGCACACACATACACGCATACACACTCACACGCGTACGTGCACACACGCGCATGGACGGACAGACATAGCCAGAAAGACATACAGACGGACAGAGATACAGAATAGCTTCGGAGCCTCTTGGCATAGTCAGACAAACTCCGTTTCAGCTTCAGATGTACCGCGGTGAACGTTACTAGCTACACGAGCCAATCTGTAATTCGTAGCTTGTCGCGTGACTTCGCGCTCCCGGCGTCGCTCCAACCAATCGGAAGGGCATGTGACACCCTCCGAGCTATGAATTGGCTCCGGTGGCTCGTAGCGTCCTTTGCTGTCTCTCGTTTAGAAATGAAACAAACTATATAGAAGTATACGCCTCCATGCCGACTCGCCCACGCTAATTCGTGGTCCACATAGACGCGACATACACTTATTTGTTTAATTATTATTGAGCTGTCTCTATGTCGTCGCTGCCGTTTGTTTAGTCAAAACTAAAGCATGGAAGACATGAGCGGTGACAATGGGCGCCGCGCGGCTTTATTTGTATCGACCAGATCCGAGCGACGCGGCGCCGCGCGGAAGTGACTTAGGGACGCCAGCACAGGTTGGTATTCACCGATGTTTGTTTGCAAACAAGCTCACTACCACCCCCTATCGGCGGACCCCTGCGCGCTTCCGGTTTTCCTCTTTTTTTTCATTTGTCTCGCCTCCTTTTGTTATTTGCACTACTTTGTGCAATGCACTAATGTTCTTACAAACGTACAGGCCGGCTTGCTAGAACCAGCGTCTCAGCTGAGACTGGGTGAAAGAAAGCACTGCCAAAGCCAGCGCACGAGCTGAGCGGGACTCAAGCTGCGTCTCAAGACGCTCGCGCGCCCCAGCCTTTGCAGTGCTTCTCTGAAGGAAACTCTTCTTATCCGATCGCTGTGCGTTCCTGAAGAATAAATAAATACACTACCGGAAGTCTACTGGGGCACCAAATACTGTGGCGCCCTCGTGATATCAACTCCCACCAAATGTGGTGAATAGATACTTGCGCGCGCTGCAGCGCGGCGCCTGTTTTCATCGCTCGTGTGCCGCCTGCTTGAACTTCTGGCGCTACCGTCGCTAGTATTTAATTGACTTCTCGCTGCCACCCGCATGAAGGCGCGGCTCACATTTGATGACGTCCAACCGTTTCAAATAAACCCGTAACCGCTACATGAGATTAGGGTTCCTTTCCGGTTCTGGTTCAATAGTAATTGTTTGATTTCTGTTACAGTTTTCTTCAAGGTCAGTTAAAAATAACGAGTTCGCCCAGGATTTCGGTTCCGGTTCGGTTCGACATCCTGGTTAAAAGCTACATATGCTAATCGCGCACGATTACAACGACAGTTTTGTCGCGTTTCGCGGCACCAGAAATGAAACCTTGTCCATATACAATTCAGTTTTGATTGCCTCACTGAGGGCGCACCATTTTCATCCTCTTAAGGGGGATTCAACCGCTCGTCACTCAATGGAAAAATTTCGCTACACAAAAGTAGTAACAAACATGTACCAACTCGGCCAAACTGTCAACAAACGCCCAAGGGGGCGGAGCCTAACCAGGGCATTAGCCAGTGACCAATCGGAGCTCAGCGAGGTCCCGTCACATGTGAAGTCACGTGCGCGTCGCGTGTCAGGCGCGTGCCAGAAGCGTGTCACTTACCATGACCGCAGACCGCAAACCACAAACCTCAGACCGCAAACCACAAACCACAGACCTCAAACCACAAGTGTGGTTGACCAGGTGTTGACAGCTGCGGTCATCATCTGATAACAACCACGTGATGTCACACAGGGTCCAAGCTTCGTTCGACAGAGGGCGCTATAGGACTTGAATTGCGGCGCTCAGGGCGTCTCACGTGTGATGTCACAGGGTCCGAGCTGCGTCCGACAGAGGGCGCTCACGTGATGTCGCACAGGGTTCATGCTGCATCCGAAGGAGGGCGCTGCGCTCAGGTCACATGACGCTCACGTGTTTTGAATTTGAATCACTGCGCGGTAAATGCCCCTTTTATTCGATAAAAAAGGCTCCGCGGCCGGCGGGGAGTCGAACTCGTTACTTCGTGCTCATCAGCCCGACGCTCTATCCCCTGAGCTACGAGCACATTTTTTTTCTTTATTGCTTCCGAGAGCGCTTAAGTCGGGTTAGTTGTTTGTGTGTGTGTGCATTCAGATCATGTGATGTCCCGCGCGCTACTTGACTTTTGTAATGCGGTTAAAAACAGGATGCTTCATTGCCGCAGGTCATGTGACCATGGTCGTGTGACGTTGCTCGTCTTCCTATCACGTGATTTCGCGCGCGCGCGATTCAAACGATGTTCACGGACTCGTAGCCTCGTGGCGCCCCCTCAGCTGTTTCATTTGGGGTCTTCGAGCCGCTGGATTTTGGCGTCATGTGACGGTCCCCAATAGCAGCAGCTGGGTCCCGCTACATTGGGGATGAGGTGACTGTAGAGTTTTGAAGCTCGCGGACCGTGATTAATGTTGATCCTGCGTAAAGCTTTAAAGTGGCCCTGTTAAAATTTGGGGCCAGCTCGCAAAAACTTTGCAAAGACCCAGCGAATTTCGGGAATAGGCGCCATCTAGTGTTCAGACTGTGAAGTGGTCCTCGTTCAAACTGGGTGCCACCTGATGGTAAAAGCTTCGACCCGATATAAACTTTGGACGTCATGTGACGGTCCAATTGGCAACAGTCGCGGTCCCGCTAATTTGGGGGTGAGGTGACGCTCAAACTTTGAAGCTGGTGGACCGTGTTAAATCTTGGTCCAGCGTAAAGCTTTGAAGTGGACCTGCTAAACGTTGGGGCAAAGTCTTGAAACTCAAAGACCGTGCTGGACCCAGTGATTTGTTTTCGAATAAACACCATCTCTCGTTAGAACTTTGAAGTTCTCATCGCCAAAAATTGCTGTCATCTGGTGGTGAAAGCTTCGACCCGCTAAATTTGGGGCGTCATGTGAAGATTCTCTTAGCACCAGCTGGATACCGCTAAAGTTTTTTTTTGCTGGAGCGACGGTAAAACTGAAGTTCGCAGGCCGTGCTACATCTTGGCCCAGCGTAAAGCATTGAAGTTGCCCTCCCGCGCGCTTAGCACACATGGTCAGCTGTATCCACTTAATTTTGAGGGGTGACGGTAAAAATTTGAAGCTCACGAACCGTGCCAAGTTGAGACCAAAGCGTAAAGTTTTGACGTGGCACTGCCCTATTTTGGGAGCTGACCCCCGCGCGTAAAACTCTAAAGTGGCCCTAATAAAAATTCGAGCCCAGCGCGTAACACTTTGCACGGTCCCAGCCAAATGTGGTATACCCGACATCTAGCGCCAAAAGCCTACGCTTTCGTTGAAAGACGTGTCTAACCGGGTTTCAGAGGCAAGAAACCCTATCTGACCATCTCTCAATGTGCAGGGACAAGAAGCCGGGCAAAACCGTCTTCCCAAACAAGGGTGACGAACTGTACTTTCGTCGGAGCACGCATGTCATGGAAGCGTTCCCCTTTTATTGCGTTTACGACTTTGAAGCAATTCTGGAACCGACTCAGTCGACGGGCAATGTTTACGAGAATCACGTCCCCAGCTCTTTCTGTCTTTTCGTCATTCGCTCAAAAGATTCGTCCATTGTTGAGGAATACCTCTATCGCGGACCCGACTGCGTAGAAAGATTAATTTTCATTCTCAACTTTCTAGCGAAGGAAATACCTCGATTGATCAGGTCGAGTGAAGTGCCTCTTGAAATGACTCAAGAAAACGAGGCTTCCCACGCGGACTCTTCCCGCTGTGTCATTTGTAACGAAAGCTTTAGCAAGAAAATGAAAACTCGCGACCACGACCACATGACGGGAGAGTCTAAGCGGGCACTTTGCTCCCAGTGTAACCTAAACCATCGAATCAACAAACATACCGTTCCACTCATAGCGCATAACCATTCCTACGACCTCAGTTTCTTTCTAGGCAAGGTTAATTTGTTCGAGTCCAAGGATATTAACGTACTCGGAAGCTCGTGCCAGAATTTTAAATTGTTAGAGATAGGCAACCTTCGCTTTATTGACAGCCTCGCATTTCTTAATGCAAGCCTGGAGACGCTCGTGCAAAATCTCCACTCTAAGGGCACAGAGCATTTTTGTTGCCTTCGGCAGTCCTTTCCCGAACACGTCGACCTCCTTGCCCGGAAAAGAGTGTTTTGTTATAATTTCATTACAAGCTTTGAGAGTTACGAGGGTCAAAGCCTCCCGCCACGAGAGGCCTTTTTTTTTTTAACAAGTTGACTGGGAACGGGGTGTGTGTGAAGAGGACTACCAACATGCACAGGTCGTTTTCGATACCTTTGGTTTGAAGAACGTTGGAGAATACCGCGACCTTTACCTAAAGACGGACTGCCTCCTACTGGCCGATGTTTTCCAAAACTTTAGACGCTGGACGCTGGAGACGTACGAAATTGAGGCTTTACATTTCGTATCGTTACCGTCCCTAAGCTTGTCGTGTGCGCTGAAACAGTCGAAGGTAACACTGCAGCTAATTCACGATCCTGCACACCTATCTCATGATAGAACAGGGTATTCGCGGAGGAATTACCCAATGCACAACCCGCCATGCTGTCGCAAATATTCCGGGAACGGATACGTTTAACCCGCAGCACGAACCGTCTCAGATTTTGGACTTGGACGTAAATGGTCTGTATGCTGCGACAATGAGAGAAGCCCTGTCCGTGTCGGACTTTGAGTGGATGGCGAAAGACGAGATTGCCTGCCTGAACATTGATGACGTTCCAGATGACGCTCCGACGGGATACATTCTGGAGGTGAGCGACATCGTCAAAAAGCTATCCGAGATGCGAGGATCCTATCGCGCGTTGCTCCTGAGATGTCATTTCACAACTTCTTTGCCTCGGTTGTATCTTGAAACAGCTTGTGTGACATTTTTTGTGTAAAGCGTTTCCAATGGTTTCTTTGTTGCGTAGAGTGAAAAGAAAAAAAAATGAACACCGGATCTGCATTTAGAAGTGTGGTGTTTTTAGAGCGTACGAGAATAAAAATATGAAACACCATATCTGTCTCGTCTTTAGCGCGTATGGATGCGACCACGCTCCGGTCCATTTCCCACACTACTCCGTTCAGCAGCTGCAGATGACGCTAAATTAGCGAGAGATGTCGCGCGCGCGCGATAGAGTTGACGCCATCTAACAATCTGGCGCTAAAATTAGCGAGAGATTTCGCGTGATAATAGTAAAAGTTCACGTCAGCTGAAAGAGATTCAGGTGCGCGCCATCTACAAACGGAATCGGCAACTCATACGCACAAAGCCCGGACTTGCTCGCGCACAAAAATACGGATGAGCACGCCTTCGGAATACAATCAATTTAGCTTTTCAGCAATAGATGTCGCAAGGTCACACCAACGCCGCCAGATATCACTGATGTCCTTACAACAAAGACGCTTAGCAACAAAAACGCGCACCATCTGTGAACGGAGGTGACAACTCATACGCCTAAATCCCAAATTTAAACTGTGGGCGCGCGAAATCGAGAAGAGGAAACGCTAACTTCATCTCATTGAAGTTTAAAATAATCTTCGACCAGTTCAAAGTTTTTACGCTAGGTGTCGGGTATACCACATTTGGCTGGGACTGTGCAAAGTGTTACGCGCTGGGCTCGAATTTTTATTAGGGCCACTTCAGAGTTTTACGCGCTGGGGTCAGCTCCCAAAATATGGCAGTGCCACGTAAAACTTTACTCTTTGGTCTCAACTTGGCACGGTTCGTGAGCTTCGAATTTTTACCGTCACCCCTCAAAATTAAGTGGATACAGCTGCCCATGTGTGCTAAGCGCGCGGGAGGGCAACTTCAATGCTTTACGCTGGGCCAAGATGTAGCACGGCCTGCGAACTTCAGTTTTACCGTCGCTCCAGCAAAAAAAAAAAAAAAAACTTTAGCGGTATCCAGCTGGTGCTAAGAGAATCTTCAGATGACGGCCCAAATTTAGCGGGTCGAAGCTTTCACCACCAAATGACAGCAATTTTTGGCGATGAGCACTTCAAAGTTCTAACGAGAGATGGTGTTTATTCGAAAACAAATCACTGGGTCCAGCACGGTCTGTGAGTTTCAAGACTTTGCCCCAACGTTTAGCAGGTCCACTTCAAAGCTTTACGCTGGACCAAGATTTAACACGGTCCACCAGCTTCAAAGTTTCTGCGTCACCTCACGCCCAAATGAGCGGGACCGCGTCTGTTGCCAATTGGACCGTCACATGACGTCCAAAGTTTATATCGGGTCGAAGCTTTTACCATCAGGTGGCACCCAATTCGAACGAGGACCACTTCACAGTCTGAACACTAGATGGCGCCTATTCCCGAAATTCGCTGGGTCTTTGCAAAGTTTTTGCGAGCTGGCCCCAAATTTTAACAGGGCCACTTTAAAGCTTTACGCAGGATCAACATTAATCACGGTCCGCGAGCTTCAAAATTCTACAGTCACCTCAACCCCAATGTAGCGGGACCCAGCTGCTGCTATTGGGGACCGTCACATGACGCCAAAATCCAGCGGCTCGAAGACCCCAAATGCAACAGCTAAGGGGGCGCCACGAGGCTACGAGTCCGTGAACATCGTTTGAATCGCGCGCGCGCGAAATCACGTGATAGGAAGACGAGCAACGTCACAGGACCATGGTCACATGACCTGCGGCAATGAAGCATCCT
The DNA here is from genome assembly GCA_013358835.2 of Ixodes persulcatus. Taxonomy (NCBI): domain Eukaryota; kingdom Metazoa; phylum Arthropoda; class Arachnida; order Ixodida; family Ixodidae; genus Ixodes; species Ixodes persulcatus. The sequence goes on from JABSTQ010009691.1 coordinate 283,667, forward strand.
GTTTTTAACCGCATTACAAAAGCCAAGTAGCGCGCGGGACATCACGTGATCTGAATGCACACACACACAAACAACTAACCCGACTTAAGCGCTCTCGGAAGCAATGTGGATAGAGCGTCGGGCTGGTGAGCACGAAGTAACGAGTTCGACTCCCCGCCGGCCGCGGAGCCTTTTTTATCGAATAAAAGGGGCATTTACCGCGCAGCGATTCAAATTTAAAACACGTGAGCGTCTTGTGACCGGAGCGCAGCGCCCTCCTTCGGATGCAGCATGAACCCTGTGCGACATCACGTGAGCGCCCTCTGTCGGACGCAGCTCGAACCCTGTGACATCACACGTGAGACGCCCTGAGCGCCGCAATTCAAGTCCTATAGCGCCCTCTGTCGAACGAAGCTCGGACCCTGTGTGACATCACGTGGTTGTTATCAGATGATGACTGCAGCTGTCAACACCTGGTCAACCACACTTGTGGTTTGAGGTCTGTGGTTTGCGGTTTGAGGTTTGTGGATTGCGGTCTGCGGTCATGGTAAGTGACACGCTTCTGGCACGCGCCTGACACGCGACGCGCACGTGACTTCACACGTGACGGGACTTCGCTGAGCTCCGATTGGTCACTGGCTAATGCCCTGTGGGCGGGGCCATCGATGCCCACTGCCTGGCATTGGTCACTAGGATGGGAGGGAGGGAAAGGGCCCCGCCCTACTGCGCTGTGATTGGTTGGATTGGGTTTGGCCCCGCCCTCCTGCGCTGTGATTGGTCGGATCGGGTTAGGCTCCGCCCCCTTGGGCGTTTGTTGACAGTTTGGCCGAGTTGGTACATGTTTGTTACTACTCACAAACCTGAGTTTCAGGAATGCACGATAGTATTAATTCTTTTGGAGGTTACGTATGATAATCTAATAAAGGTTGTACGGCCCTTGGATTTTTCTTTTAGAGCGCTGGAGATTTTTAATAAAATCCTGAAATATGACCGTTTTGACTGTTTTTAGCGCGTTTTGAGGCATTTTCGAAAATACAATTATTTAGAAGACAAACGTGACAAAACGCTTGGCCGTACGTTCTAGGGGTGCCTGTAATCTTAATTTTAAGACCATCACGAGAAAGCAAAATATTGTTGGATTTGCGTATTTGTGTAAATAAAATCACCCTGTTAATTTTATTTCCCACTTGTTAAACGAGATGGCGACACTAGTACTAAATGCCTCAAACCGGAGATTTTCTTGCAGCTGCTGTTGTTTTTCTCTCGAGCTCGAATTCGACCGCGATGTCTCGTTGCTCGTGGATCAGTAGCACGTGTAGCGAAAGCTCACGCTGTAAAGCTCACTGATCGCGGATTCAATACACCGCCTCCGCCCTTTTCAATCTGAATGAGCATCATACCGGCGTGCTGTCATGTATCCCTATTGCGTGATGTACGTTAAAGTCTACAGACAAGCAGCGGTATACTGCACTGTCTTTCATCTCCAACGAAGACACCAGATTCCCTCAGAGCTGACTAACTTAACCGCTGTATAAACCATAGATATCATACATACTACATAGACATAACAAAATAACAATTCATGGCTCCGTTGGTCGGCTCATTTGAACGTTACAAAAAAGTGTAACTAGTCATCAGCAGACTCCTAGCGAAAGGCCTGATAAGGCTCTGAAGGCTATACTTTTGCTTATTTTTTTTGTGTGCTATGTTAACGCGCGTGGTCAAACGCTTGCATACGCTACAAGCGTGGCTCGTAAGCACCTAGAGTTCCTGTATAGGCTCCCTATGGGAGCCAGAGTTGCGCGTTTGATTCCACATGCCGCGTGCCGCCCTCGCCGCTATTCGCCGAGATCCGATCACGTGAGGAGCCGCATCAAGTGTCGTGCAGCAAAGTAGACGTTGCACGCGCCCCGGCGTACGTTCCCAGGCTTTTGAGCCCGCCGCGCGCCTCGAACGCGCGGCGCTGCTATTCGCCGAATTCAGTCACGTGAGGAGCTGGATCCACATGCCATGCGTGAACGCGCAACTCTGGCTCCCGTAGGGAGCCTATACAGGAACTCTAGTGTGCTCTAGCCCACTCGGCCACCGATCCTTTTTTTTTTTCTTTATTGCATGGTAGTTACAGCAACAATCATGTCATTCTAACAGCGCTGTACAGTTCTTTTGCACAGCGTATTAAAAATCACGCATTTCGAGGAGTGATTTTAAAATACTATACTTCGTTTCACTTTATCTGCGAGCGAAGCCAAAGCTAGAAGCGCGAGACCAGCACTTTTTGCATTTCTCCCCAGCTCGCGCGCTCGAGCAAAGCCTAAAAGCACGGAGCTTCCGTGCTCGCGCTTCCAGTTTTGCCTTCGCTCGCACATAAGGTGAAACGAAGTATAGTCCACTCCGGTTCAGGTTCACAGTTCAAATAAACACTTTCGTTTTTTCGTTATTGCACTTGGCCACCGATCCCTCTTTAACTGTCTGGACTCAAGCCTTTCGATGTGTTTGCGTTTGTCTTGCAAGTGGCGTCAATATGCGCCAGTGCACGAGGCCCGTGTCTCGAGCGGCCCTTGGAAGCAGTTGTCGACGCAATACTGAAATGAGCGGCCCTGGGAAGCGAATAGCAGAGGAGCACCCGCTCCTCGCACGTGTCTTGCGCGTTTCCACAACAATAGTTAGCGGTACTTGTAAGCGTGAATTTTATCAAATGAATTTAGTCTGCACATTCGGGGAGCGCCTTCAGCTTATGGAATTTACGAGTATAACTCGAGTGCAACATGGCTTTGTGTAGTGATTCTTTTTCGCTGACAAGCAGACAGACGGAAAATGTCCTTTCTTGCCATGTTCGTTGCCAATCTTGTCAGCTGCTGTGCACTTGGCGCGTGATTGTGGACGAGTAGTAGAGCCACGCCACTTGCTTGAACCATAGAGTTATTATAATGTATTCTAGAGGTTCAACTGGCGCTAGTGTGCTGACGCAAATTGAAGCAGACAGCAACCAGTCGAAAATTGACTTCGGGTAATGCATTTCTATGGGAAAAAGTGAGTGCATTTTCTCCCTGCGCTCGATCATAAGAGCAAATATCCCGAATAATTCGTACGTACTAGGTAGCTTGGAACATTTCTCAGTCAGGCCGATGAAAGAATTGGTCAGTTACGGCGTTTTTCTTTCGAATTCATCGCATTAAAAACGGTGCTAAAACGGCTTCGTACGTGTATTTATGTACACTGTTGGACACTATTAGCGCGAACGCGGCGTCGGCGATTTCCAGCATGGGGGATATACATGCCAAACGAACGAAGGACATCTGGAAAATCAAGAGCGGCGGCAAGAACTACGCAGTAACACTGGATCAGTAACTCGCAGTGCATGTACGATCAAAATAAATTGGAGGCCACGTAATCTATTCCGATTTTAAATAAGTACCGTTTTATTCTTTCTGCCCTGAGCGAAGCTGCTTGTTCTACGTTCAAAATATCACCCGCGCGCTCGATATCTTTGAGAACAAGTGCGCGATAAAAGCTGCCCGTCAGAGAAAACAATACGAAGAGACACCATTCATAGCCCACGGACTTTATTCTCCACGTTTTGAACGTTTTTATCCGTTCATGCACGACGGGGTCATTTTAATATAGTGACAGGACTGGCATATTATCAATATACAAGTGTCACCGGAATGCTGGCGAGCCTTGAACACACTTTATATTCGTTTCGATTGTAATTTTGCTTTGAATCGTCGCTTGTTTTTACACACCTGCTGCGGAACACACGTTTGGGACTGCAATGTAGCGAAGTTAAATATCGTTCACTGATGAAGAAAAATGCGCTAACTAAAGCAATTACACTTTTACAGTGTTAATCAAGGTACATGCTATTCGGTACGACCCAAATAACCAAAGTGCTCCGTGTTATTTTCCGGCGAAGAGACAAAATGCGCGGGCGTTTTCCTATAGGAATGCACAGGAGCACCGCAAAAGTAGACTGGTTGCTGTCTGCTTCAATTTGCGTCACGGAAGTCGCATAGACACTAGCGCCAGTTGAACCTCTAGCGTACATTATAATAACTCTATGGCTTTGACAGAGAACTCCTTGGTGGGAAACGGTTGCTTCTTGTTGCTTTTGACTCGACGCGCAGAAGTGTGGACCTCTCCGACGAGGTCCACACCTCTGGACGTGCAGAAGTGTGGACCTTGCCGCGCAGAAGTGTGGACCTCGTCACTAAATGAACTATGCTTAGCTGCGCTTAGGGTCGGCACTCTGTTCCCCAATATTACTGTGGGCACCGCCATCTTGGTGCTTGTACAGAGCAGACGCAACTGCCGATCGTCAGGATTCAAAAGTGCGACTTCCTTCGCATTTGATTCGGTGTTAGGAAGCTCATGTAATATTGCTTTGCTCTGTCGCGAAGCGTTTAAACATTTGTGGAGGACGTAAAAGCGTTTCCTGTGATTTCAGATAAATTTTCAGATAACTGGCAGCCATGATTTAAAGCCACAATATGGACAAGTGTCGTTACCCTGAAGCGTAGCTTATTTAATGGCACTAGGGAAGATCATGGCGGAACAGCGCAGCACTGAGCTAGATTTCAGACGCCGTTCTTCTTTATATAGTGCCACTAAATAAGCTACGCTTCAGGGTAACGACACTTGCTCATATTGTGGCTTAAAATTATGGTTGCTAGTTATCGGAAGATTTATCTGAAATCACGCTTTTCCGTCCTCCACAAATGTTTAAATAGGTCGCGACAGAGCGAAGCAATATTATGGGAAGCGAGCATGCCGGCCACGTCGCGGCGGTCGCATATTGTTTGCCGCATGAATTGTCGTGGCTTTCTTAGAGCGAAATAGCTACCTTGGAAATTACAGCGCTAACCCGCTACAACGCACAACCAACGCAGCGACTGGCAGAAGTTCCCCGATGCAACGGACCCGTTTGCCCCTAGGGGCGCCCTGGTCGGGGCTTGAATTAGATCCGCACCTTTTCTATGCCGGCCGCGTCGCGGCGGTCGCCTATTGTTTGCCGCATCATTGTTGTGGCTTTCTTAGTGTGGAATAGCTACCTTGGAAATTACAGCGCTAACCCGCTACAACGCACAACCAACGCAGCGACTGGCAGAAGTTCCCCGATGTTACGGACCCGTTTGCCGCTAGGGGCGCCCTGGTCGGGGCCTGAATTAGATGTGCACGGTTCCTATATGAGCTTCATAGCACCGAATCTAATGCTGAGGAAGTCGCACTTTTGAATCATGACGATCGGCAGTTACGTCTACTCTGCACAAGCACCAAAATGTCGGCGCCCACAACAATGTTGGGGAACAGAGTGCCGATACTCTAAGCGCAGCTCATTTAGTGGCTATTAGCGGCGAGATGTTTTGGTGGCGCCCTCCTATGGTTCCCCCTTGTGACGTCATTACATTGCAAACAACAAGTTCGATGGTGTTTGTAAATAGCATGGTGGAGGCTTGAAATCATTGCGCTCTCAAAGGAACACTGCCAACACCGTCAAAATTAAAGTTCTTTCATTCCTCTTATTTCCGTCGATGATAATCCCCTTTCTTACGTCATAGTCAGCGTTCGGCCAAGCGTGGAAGGCCGACCACAGCGACGCTTGTGTTCACTCTCGGGGCTAATAGTTCTTCCCAGAAGTGGCGCGCGGCACGTGTCTCGAGCATTTCCACAAAAGTGATTGGCGTCGCTTTTCCCAGGATAGATGGGCTTTACTCCACACATCCTGGAAGCGGGTTTGCAAACCAGTATTCAGACGAAGAGCAGGCCGATATAGGACATAGGAAGTGCAAAACTGCCACATTATTTCTTTTTTTATGTTTTCTAGCTTTAAATTAAGCTCTTATTCTTCTTTTTTTTTTTTGCAAAACAACGTTTGCGTGTTAAGTGGGGTGGTCCAAATGGCCACAACGCCGCACCTTGTGCTTTCAATAATTTCGAACGTGGATGGAACCTCGAATTCATTCGGAAATCGGAGCTTATTCTACGTTATGTAAGCTACTGTAATCTACGTATGTACTGGGCGTACTGGGTCGTATCTCGCGCCGCCCGTTGGCCGCTTCCGGCAGCGGCGGACTTTGAACGAAGAAGATCCAGCTCGAGATCGGCGGCGAACAGCCCGTGGCCCGAGCCCACCTCGAGCGCCCGACCTGCATGCGCAGCTGCGAGCAGGCAACTCGTTTGTTCCGGAAAAATTCTGCGCCATCTGTGAGGAAAAGGGTACAAATTATTAGCGGTTGAATACCCCTTAAGAGCATAAGCCAGCGATACAATCAAGCCGTTAGTCACCTCCAGTGCAGGGATGCTGCTTAAAGAGCCACTTACCTTGCGGTATCAAACTGCGCCATGAGCCCGTAGGCTCTAGAAGAAAATCAACACAGCTCGCATAAAAACCGAGCCCCTTCCATTCCCACTCCCTTCCGGGCTAAAGACATCTAATTCCATTCCCGTTCCATTCCCACCAGCGCTGCCGCCATTTCATTCCCATTCCATTCCGGGGTCGCGAAAGTGCAGTATGACTCCGGAACCATTCCAACTCTGGACTCGCAACTACGCAAAACTGCCCCCAAGTAAAGTGTTTGCCGTGCAGTTTAAGAAGCAAGCCGTGCTTCGTTATCACAAAAAAAAAAACAAAAAAACACAGGTAAAGAAACAGGACGAACTTTATTCTCGGAAAATGTGCCCACGGGGCCGAATAAAAAAATTGTGCTTAGCATCTGCTCTCAACCCCCCCCCCCCCCTTCCTCCCTCCCCTCTCTCTCCGGCAAATGCTGGAGTGATGTGAGGAAGCGTAGGCCTAAGCTTGTAGGTAGAAATGGTCCACTTTCCCCCTGTTGTAAGGGGTTCGGAAACAGGCCGTTCGTAGCCGCGAGAAAGTTTACATCGATTTCCTGGTTATATGTGGTCGAGTGTCAGAAATTTTACTTAAAGTTTACGCGCAGGAAATATACAAATATAGACGGAGTTTCTGAGAAACAAGAGCCGTGTTTTTGGTCCGGGTAAATAAACTGCGCATCGCAGAAAGCCCAAACTTTGTACGAATGCGACGCTGGTGGTCGGGATAAAACGCGAAAGTATGAAAACATGACGTTACCTTGATCGAAAGGTAATTAAAAAAAAAGCGAAATTTCTCTATGAACCGACGTTTACTTAAGCCTAATATCGTTAAAACAAGAAATGACACTGTTGGCGTTTGTGGCACTTATTTCAGAAAGAAAAGCTTCTCAGCAAAAAGGAGATATTGTTTTCTTTCTTTCTGACAGTTTTTTTTTTCTCTGAGAAATGATACTGCAGGCTCCCACAGTGTCATTTATTGTTTTGACGATATTAGGATTAGCTGGACGTCGGCTCACAAAGATATTTCGTTTTTCTCAATTATCTTTTGATCCAGGTGATTTCATGTTCTGAAACTTTCTTTTTCTATCACAACCGCTATGGCTTCACATTCTCACGAAGTTAGAGCTTTCTGCGATGCTTAGTTTATTTATCCCAGCAGAAAAACGCGGTTATCGTTTTTGGAAACTTCCTGAAAAAAACGAAAGTTTTTTACCCCCTCAACAACGTAAAAAAGGATGTTTGAAGGCTCATCCTTTCAGCTCCCTCGTCCCATGACTGGCCTGCAACTTACTTTTAATGAGATGTCCACTACCTCCTCTGTGAAAACTTTTTGTTATTTACGAATATTTTAAGCGTAAAGTCGAGTAACTCATGTACACACAGCTACCACATCGTTTTTATACCTTATCTAAAAGACTATATTCGTGGATGCATGCATGTTGTTATGAATGCATAGCTGTTTGTGAGAACGCCACATTCTGTACTTAAGTGACTCATACAAAAGCTTCGGTCGTTTTGAGGCACGGAGATCCAAAGAATAATAAACAAATTTATAGTAATATTGAGTTGCAAAGTAGGCTGTTGTTGCATAAAACTCTCGTAATTTCTGAAGGAAACAAAACGTTGACAGAAAAACCGTGCAGCGGTGCAGTGCGGCCAAGCCTCAATGTTGGCAACGCACGAGCTGTCACGCGGAGGATCGGGGTTAGAACACCGCTCGGCCTGAATCTTCCTTTTGTAACTTTTCTGGCCTGTTCCCGGCACTCATCGAGTGTTGTGGTTCGCAAGAATCTTGAACGCACCTCTTGCATAAAGGCAGCGGTAGAAAGGGAGCCAGCTTGGCGTAAGAGACGTGTTTTTCTCCATCGTCCGGGAGCCAGCCGCCCCACGGCAGCGAGGGAACTGACAACGTCCGGGGCACAGCTCATGCCCTGTAAATTGCCCACACTAACAGATGGCTGTGATTGACGTCGGTTGCATATTTTCGCGACCCGAGCACGTAGCTGCTTCTTCTAGTTTTTTTTTTTCTTTGTGGGGGGGGGGGGGGGGGAGAGGGGGGAGGAGGAGGGGCTGGGGGAGCCCTGCTGGTTGTTTTACAACTTTTTCTGCGACTGCATGTGTAGAGAAACCAATTAATGCTTCTTGAAGGTTCGCGCATCAATCATTTATTTTAGCAGTTTTAACAAAAATATTTTATGGCCAATTTAAGTTTTGGCAGGGAATATCGGGGTCATATGAACCTGATCGTGTGATTATCATTTTAATACAGCAGATACAGGCAGAATGTATACGTTGCGGTTTTCTGCCGCCAGCCTTACCAACCGTATCAACAGCGTTTTTTTTTTCTTTGAATGATTGTCGTTTGTAAACCAGCTAAGCTGTCGAGTTATTCCGGTTTCTGTAACCGAAAGGAAACCGTTGTTGAATGAAGTGTCTTTTCCGGCATCTTTCTTTGGCCCGTATTAGTTATGCAAGTAAATTTATGACATACATAAAATATTTATAAACAATATTTTGCTGTTTATGCATTCCAGCGACGCAGGACTCCCTTTGTGGCTGGAAATTCTGCCGGCTCGTCTGCAAGTTCTGCACGCTGGGAACCCTCGGCAGGCGCCCGATACCGGCCTGCTAGAAGTCAGCAGCACATGGCGGCCCCGCGAAAACCACCGCCGCGAAGACCACTGCCACGCGTACGCTCTTCACCCTCGTCACAATCCCATCAGCATCATCATGGTCATCTCCTTTGTAAATAGACCAAACTGCCTCCAGGTGGGCGACGTGGGAACAAACCCTGCATGGGCTACCAGTCATTCCTCGCAGCCTGCAGGCCTGCAGGTCTGCTCACGAACGCAATCAACCATTGTTGAACCTGTTGACGCGCTACTTCGGGGCAGTCGCATTTTCATGGCCGACGCAGGATGCATGGTACTTTATTTTTTTAAGTTCGTGGGTTGAAGCTCGTCTTATTGAAGGTTTATTTTCAGTTCTACATTTTTTCAAGCGTCCTTTTTCGCGAAAATATACCTACTTGGAATAATAACATTAGCGAAGGTTGTTTTTCACTATGTTTAATAATTATTACGTGCTCATTGCTACGAGATAAATTATATAAAATTCAAGAAATTATGTTTTCGCGTAAAATATTACAAATAAAATCATGTAAAATGACTAATTATTGAGGCGGTCACCGGCGAATTAACACCTTTTAGTTCTAATGAACTGATGGTTAGAGAAGAGTTTCTTGATACCGGTATTGTTCGCGTCTCAGTGCGTTCGTATTTTTTTATTTCTGGGAATGTACGGGGGGTGCTTGTTGGTTGTTCATCGTATCTAGACGTATGAAGTGCAGCCCCTAGGAATCGCAAAATATTTATAGAAAGCCGTTAGGATAGCCAGAGCTCTTCTTTAGGTGTTCACCTTAAAATTGGTTTTGCCCCAGGACAAAATGATTTATACCATTAGGGACGTAAACTTTTGCCGTATGTAGGCAACATGACCAGCGTTAACACACGGTGTACGGAGAAAATTGGGACCTTTAGCAAACCGTTGCCGTGCTCCACGTACCGCACTACCGGAGCCTTTGAAGCCTGCTTTTAAGCGCGCGCCCGGGTGTTACCGTGACCGCGGGGCGCGCGCTTAAAGGGGTAGGGAAACGAAATTCCAGCGCTTATTTTTTAGCTTTAATGTGTTGCATGTTGCACCATAACCTCAATAACACAAGTCTTTCGTTGAAAGGCACAAGCAAACTAATTTTAAAGCTAATTAAACAATCTCAATGTGCACCTGGTGGATGCATGCGGAGCCTATTTGGGAGGTAATCTAGCAACGTTGGGGAACTTGCTACGTAGTCGTGACGTAGCAGATTCCTTCGGAGCAGCGCCGCTCTTTGGAAGTACGCTCAGCTGTTTAAAGCAGTCATTAAACGATTTTTCCACTTTTTCCTTCTTAGCTTTCGTCCTCAACTCACAAATCGCGCATTGTACCAAACAGTTCAAGAAGACGGAGAGGAGCGACTCCCCTCTTGCTCGGACCCTCGTTCGTGCACCCGGAAACAGCCATTCTCCCCCAAGAAGATTAGCCAGTCGCTCAAAACTCGGACAAAGGTTGCTTTCCCCACCCCGTTCAGCCCTAAGCTGACAGTGCTGTGGAAGCTATGTGCTCCTTGTGCCAAACACACGCTCGTAACCCCACGTGTACTTCGAACGGCTCGGTTGTAACGCGTTGACGCTACTGACACCAGCACAACGCTGACAACGCCACCAAGGGAAAAGCTGATAACCACGCCAGCCTTGCTACTTCACGAACGCGGGAAATCTTTTCTCTGTTTTTGTTTGCGTCGGATATACCATGACGCATCGCGCTTTCCTTTCGCTTCTCTTCGAGCTCTTGCTCGAGTGCACCGTTTTGAACGAAAAATATGGCCAATCGTCCAAAATAAAAACGTGAGATTATCATTTACGGTTATTATCCGTAATGCTTGACTCCTTTCCGAACGAAATTCGAATATTTCAATATTTGTTTCCGTACCCCTTTAAAAGCGCGCTTCAAAGGCTCCGGTAGAGCGGTACGCCGAATACGGCAACGGTTTGCTACAAGTCCCTGTTAGCAGTTCAAAGTGAGGTCACGTGACGACTGAATGCAGTGGTCGAATATCGCCAAACATCATCACTGATGTGATTTTTTTCTTTTTTATCTTCCGACTGCTTTACGTGTCTCGTATTCATTCTCGGGCACATTTTGACAACGTTTTCTAATCTGGAAACGCGCGGTGAGCGTTCCCAACCCGTGGATTAATGATGCGAGCGCTGCATTTGATCGAGGCACCGAAATAAAATACCCGTGTCTTCCGTTATTGACGCGCTCTCACTGCCGGAAGCATCTTCGTTCCGGAAGCGTGAAGCGGTGTTCGGGCTCTCGCGTTCCCCGTGGAAATCCTCTCGCGCTCCGCGGTTCGCCGCGGCGCTCGGGCCCGCACTGCGCACGCCGCCTCGCGCAGGTCACTGCAGAGCCCTGCTGCCGCCGCGCCACCGAAAAACCCGCCCAAAGCAGCGCGGCGTGTGTTTTGGGCGCGATGGCGCCCTCGCGGGCACGCAGCTGTCCTCCCCCGATGGTGCTCGTGCTTCTGCTGGCTGCCAAGAGCTCTGGATACCTGCACCAAGACGAGGCACAAGGTGAGCGTTTACAAAGCGCGCGATCAGGGACAGCGTGACGCCTCCTCGTACCACCCGAACGAGGGCCTCGGGGCTCTTGGCGCGCGCGCGCTCGTCTATCGATCGCATGAGTGCGCCGCAAATCTGAAGGCGACCGTCGAAAAGCCCACGCGCATTGGCCTGAACGCCCAGTGCGCTCGTAATCGCTGACCCCGCTCGACCCCCCGAGGGGGAGGTGGGGTTTCGCCTGCCTACCCTCCCGGTGCCATCGGGGCTCGTGTTGCACGCACGCTCGGGGTTTCGCTGACGCGTCGTCGATCTTTTTGTTTGGTGGCATCGTTCGTGTTGTGTATCTTCAGTGTTGCGAAACGTGTTTTCAGAAGTGTCACTTAGAGTGTCTTCCGTTAGTCTTGGCTTTTGATGCGACGCGCTCCTTGCGTGCAAAACTGCAGAGACACTGTTCCCCTCAAGAGGTCCGTCTTCAGAACTGACAAAGTGGGGATGGAATGTAGCGTACGAATATTAATTCGGGAAAAGCATAATCGGATTATGAAACCCAATTATGTAGGGGCTAGGATTCAAATATTTGAATGATGTTTCTTGTTTCCCTTGAACTTAAAGGAATGACTCGGGAAATATTCTACAACTTCACACAGCCACCATCAAACAACAGTGCCGTATTTTATCCACTGAAGTCGTTACGTGAGGTGGTCGTCATAAATACACCCTAGAATGCCCAGCATCTAAATATCTGTCAGAAAATATGTTTACCTCTCTAGTCTAAGAGAACCCTAGACATACTGCCCTTCCTCTTATACGCCTTTTGGCTGTTCGAGCTTAAGAAAATTCTCGCTTTAGTGGTAAAAGTGTCGGCCCAGCTGGAGGTTCATGTAAGCAAGCACGGGCAGTGTACAGGTCCAGGTAAGGTTGCCAAGTTCGCAAAATAAAACAAGCCCACCCCCACAAGATACAAAAAACATAACATTCTGGGAAGGGTCGACAGAAGCCCCTTGGTCTATCCCAATATAAACCCGACGCTTTGATAGCGGCATCACACGGCTCCTTCACATAGCGGAAAGAGGATGCCTTCGAGAGAATAGTGCCCCTAAGCATGTCTTGCGTGCGGGCTGGGGCCCCTGCCTAATCGCTGCGGTGAGGGAAATAGCCGGCGACTGACAACGTCCGTGGCACAGCTCATGCCCTGTAAATTGCCCACCCTAGCACGTGGCAGTGATTAACTGGCTTGCATATGTTCGCGACCCGAGCATGTGGCTGCTTCTTTAAACTGAGATTTAAGGGGGTGAGCCCTGCTTGTATTTTTGCAACTTTTTCTGCGACTGTATGCGTAGGGAAACTCATTAATGCGTTTTGAAGGTTACCACCATGAAGTATTTATTTTTAGCAGTATTTACAGAAACAAATTTTTTATGGCCAATTTAAGTTTCGATAGGTAGCACAGAGTATCGTGCCTATATCAGCGTCAGATGGGCCTGATCATCTTGACATCACTTTAATACAACAGATATGCGAAATAGCAGTTGGGTCTCTCTGCCGGCAACCTGACATACCGTACCCACAGCCGTTTGTTTTTAATGATTGTCGTTTGTAAATCTGCTAAGCTGTCGAGTTATTCTGGTTTCTGTAACCGAAGACAAAACGTTGTTGAAGCAAAGTGGTCTTCCCTGCACCTTTCATTAGCGCGTATTAATTATGAAATTAAATTTATGACATACATAAAATAGTCAGAAACAATATTTTGCTATCCGTGCTTACGTTTTATTGAATCTCGCTTGTCATTTCTTTAGAAGGTGATAGGTATCACTGAGGTTTGCTAATCGAAAGCATATTTTATTCTGGCTAGAATACCCACTGCGCTGTTATCATATTTTTATCCCAGCATGGCCTCAGCGAAGCTGTTGCGTTGAGAGGTGCCGGAATCTGTGGGTATTCTGCTGAACACCACATCGGTGGCTTCCGTAAACGGGCATCTGTAGCATGTTTCAAGCAGTGTAGTGTCTGGCGCAGTAGGTACAGCTGGGATATTATCTATAGTCGGTGAGGGAAAATGAACTCTGAATAACAATGCAGCGGAGACTTGACTTCTTAGATGTGGAAAAGGTACATTTCCTACTTATTTACCATCCAAATTCGGGGTACTTCAAGCTTTGGTAATGCTACTGGGATCCAGACAGGGTTGTTCGAAAACTGTCGTATGAAGACAGTACGACCCCCACACAAGGCGTGCGTATACTCTGAACGAGTCGGTGGAGGTTTTGGAAGTGTTTGAAAGTTTACATTCTAAAAAGTATGAAATCTGGACTTTTCTTTTTCTCCGCGTGGACGGATGCGTGCCGATTGGTCAGGAAGCGGGCAGCCACGTTCCAGAGACTGCCTTTCTCTCCCTTCACAATAGTTCATTTCGACCCCTGAATCAGGTATTCGACTTTCTTTAGTGGCTGGACGATATGGTGCACTGTCCCCGAGTTGATGCCATTGTCGCAATACAATGTTTTAGTGCGTTGGAGACGAAGGCTGTTCCACCACAGAAGAAAGACTAACAGGGTATCCCAAAAGTGGCAAAATACTATGGAGTCTTTAAATTGCCGCTTCTGACGTTATGTTGATTACAAGCTATAATTTTAGCCATTCACGTAGATGTTTACCAGAACGAAGAAAGACGGATCTGCTATCGGCCCGGCGAAGTCGATACGCTCTGTGTACCACGATTTACAGGGGAGTTCCCATTTAAGGCTTTGGACCTCGAGCGATATATTCCAATACACATCGCACATTATGCATGTGGCGACGGCCGTTTCAATATCCGTGTGAATGGTCAGCCAGAAACGTGGTTAGGGGCGAACGCATTCATAGCTACAATTACTCCGTGTTTAATATGCACAAGAACTAGAGCACCTCCTTTGATAGCTGTAGATATTACCACGCGTGATCCTAGGGTGAGGTATCGTTGAATGAAGATAGTTTTGTATTTTCTACGTGGGTATTGAGGGTACCATCTTAAGTTTCCTTGCATACTTGATCTAACACGGTGTCCCGTACGACTTCCCAGGCAACTTTATTGGCTGCGAGTGGCGGACGTGGCAAAGCTTCAAACATCATGATGTCTCCATTATGATTCTGTTGTCTGCATTTTAGTGTGATGCACCCTGCCTGTGCCAGTGTGCCGGAAACTTCACACATCATCTCGTCATTTGATAGCAAATCACCAGGTGAACCACCTTGCTATGTTTCATGATATTGAGGAGAGACTGGTTATCTGGGTAAACGGCCAGGAAAGACCGCCCCGCGAGTATTGACGGAAACGCTCCACGCCGTACACAACCGCTAGGTCTTCCGAATCAAAGTATGCATATTTGCTCTCTGGAACACCAAAAGCATTGGATACGCAGACGATTGATGCTCCTCGTTCCTAGTTATTTACCTGAATCACTCTGAAGCTGTCAACGACAACTTTTTCGCCCGGGGACCCCCAACACTGTGTTGGCAAATAAAATTGAATTGAATTGAATTGAACACGATGCCCCTGTCTTGTGGTGAAGCATCGAATGAAAGCAGATGTGGTGAAGTGGTTTCTCAGCGTTGCAGTGTGCCAGCACAGTATACCCCACAATCAAAATGAAATTCTTTAGCCTGCAGTACCTACTATAATGAATGCTGTCCCAGATTCACAGATTTCTCCGCTTCAGAAGTGCATGCATAATTTGAAAATTTTTGTGTTATTCTCTAAGAATCGGTAAAAAAGTAGGCAGTACAAGAAAATACTGCAACTGGGTTTTTCTTTTGGTGTGAGAAGCTTCCAAAAAGACACGGGTCTTCTGCTGTGCCAGGTGGATTCTCTTTTCATTAATGCGATGCACCGGAATATTAACTACTCTCACCTCTAGCTGATGTTTGCATTACCTCAAAAGTAGAGCACCTTTTATTAATTTGAGCAGCCCCTCGTTGAGGTCATCTAAGTGTTGTACTGAAGTAGATCAAGGAATTATAACTTAGTTTAGGTAGATATTGATTTAAGAAATTCCCGCCAGAGTAATTGTGTTGATTTTTAACACATGTGTTTTATTCTAAACGACGCGAAGCTACTGGTAAGCCTGGGCTAAGTGCAATGTAGGAACATTTAACACAATACAAATTAGACCAGGCCTCACCTACTGATGGCAGTGGATGAGACGCTCACTTTATGCCGCTTTAACTATGATGAGGCGTTCGGCGCAAAGGCTTGTGAAACCATTATCTTTTATGTAGAACGAACAAGGGAGCGACTCATTCCCAGTGCTATAACCGTTTCAGAAATACTTGGTGTTTATAAAATTAGGAGCTCGGCCCCCACCATCGAGCGAACCGCATACGGTACATGACGGGCTCGGTATCAGCTCGGTGATGTGTTTCCTATGATTTCAAAATGAATTGTGGAACCGCCATCCAAACAAATATAGATTGCAGACCTCGTAAGGAACTGCCAAAATCATTTGAACAGCGTTGTTTCTAGACACGTGGTAATTTCACCTGACTCAAAATTTGAAAATGGAAAACCAGTTGCGTCTTAGCAGGCATTGAGCCATTTTATTTTGTATTCATGAAACGAAATAACTAAGTCTAAAATTGTTCATCCCGTGCGCTTGCAGAAGTTCCAGCACTCACAACCCTTCTCCGAACCAAGTATAAAAGCCGAACTCTTCATTGAACAGCTTTGGAGGGTGTGATGGCCATAGTTGTGGAATTGTTTCCGCGCTGATGATGGTGCGATTATCTCTTGAATTGACTTTAAATTACAGGGGACGGCCGTCAATTTGAGGGGTCACCATTAACTTGGACGCGTCGCCGCTGCAGCCTGCTGGCTCTAAGCATCCTAGAAATGCCTTAATCATAACGATACGCGGCTGATTTTCCTATTAAACAACAATTAAAGATCGCAACACACCGAGGTCATCTCCGGCAATGGGTGGAACATGTTGCGAAATCAGGACCACTGTCAGTCAATAGCAAGCGAAGCATCCTTGCGCCTCGAATTGGTGGAACCGGGGAGTGATATCTCGAATGCGCGGTGTGGACAGCAGCTACGCATAACTACTATATAAAAGCTTTTGCGGCGCAAGACAGATGTAACGCGGTCCACCGCGGGAGAACCTGGTGGGCCCGCGTACGAGCCTGTTAACTCAATGATTTCTCGGCCGGTCATAGGATAGAAAGCGCAGCGAAACCTACCCCGTCTAATCAGAATTCAAAAAACATAATCCCACTGGGTAGAGGTGCCGACGCACTCTCGACGAATGGAATAAAGGGTCATTGCCGTTTCCTGGGGCCATAACTGAGATGAGACGCTTTGCCAAAAACACGAACACAGACAAAACAAGTGGCCCTGATCTATTTATGGGGAGGAAAGAATATCCCGATTCTGCGATCCCGGTGGACTTGCTAAAGCGTGCCTTGACGCAAAAAACCTCGTTTCGCCACAGAGCGAAGGCGAGAATATTGAAGTAAACGCAGACGTGACCGGCACACGTAGATGTCCCGTGAGCGCGAAACCCACACGCGTCGCGGTCGACCTGCGGCATAACGAGACTCGGGAATCCATTTTGAGGGGTCTTCTCAATACAGTGTTTACGCTGGTAAATGAATCATGATCGCGTTATTTTGCCCCTCCAGCAAGACTCCCAAAACACTGAAACATGATCCGTGGTTTCCAACAAGTCAGCTGGAAACGTGGCCACGGCCGGCATTGGCCCCTCCGCAGTCTTTGGGCTATGGACGATTCGTGTGTCTAGTACTTTTTCTTCTGGTCAAGTGGAACATATGGTTGGCCTTGGTTGAAAATTAATGTTTTTTCCACAGATGGTGGAAACACGGGTGTTGGGCACGCACCCGTGAAAAACGCTGCTTTCACCTGCTCGCTAAACTGAGATAACATATACAGACAGCCAGCAGCGGATTGTGTTATAAGAAAAAGAGAGAAGATTTGGACTGCTGTGGCGTCTTTCGGGCTCGGGAGTTTACTTCTTTCGCAGCCATTGGAAAGGTTCGGGTGCTTAGATCGTGCTGAGATTTGTTTCTTCTTCGGGAATCAGGCACTTTCTGTGTCGATCCCTATCGCCGCCATTTCGTATGCTTTCTGAAACATGAGTTCCAGCTTCGCGAACAAACTTCTTTCTGCCGATGCCTGTCTCGAACTCCGCAGACACAGCGTTTACGGACCATGACACGTAAGGAAAGCATGGAAGTAATTGCTATGTGCATCGAAGGTTTACGCTACGCCGGACGCTCTGGGCTCCCCGCTGAACTTTCCTAAAGCGCGAAACACATGTACGACGAAACCGTTCGATCCGACGTGCGAACTGCCGGAATGACCTTCGGGGGCGCCTCCGACCGTCGTATTGCCCTCGCCTCCGACCGTCGTATTGCCCTCGCCTCCGACCGTCGTATTGCCTGATCGGACGCCAAATCGGACGGTTTCGTCGTACAGAGCGCGACACTGTTAGCGCGAACAAGCGATCGCCGGTTTTTCTTGTTCTCCTCTTTGAAACCAAGGGATGTCATCCAAGTTATTATTGCTGCGGAAAGAGCTCGTTTAGTTCTATAATGTAAGCGATAAAATGTCATGCTCGCTACTACTATTTAGAAGTAAAATGCAAAAATGCGCCGATGTTCTGTTCGCGCTAACAGTGTCGCGATGTGTACATGTGTTTCGCGCTTTAACCTTGTCTCCGGGCGTCGGTGCCGTCTCGAGGAGTGGCGTAGCGCTCGGCCTGTGGTTGCAGTCGGCGGCCAACTTTAGCAGGGCTGCTACTTAGTTGGTGATGGATTCGCAAGACGTTTGATCGCGGCGTTGTAACTTTCTGCGACTGTACAGCTTGGACAGACGCGGATCGAAGTGAGCCTGCGACGCAGTGATCAGCTCGTCGAAGGTCATCTTGCAAGGCTTTCCGGGTGTGAACGGAACCCGGAACCCTCTCTTAGGTGTTGGCCCCCGTAAAATCTGAGTAGCAGTGCCCATGCCAGGCAAACCTCCACTGTGCCACGGGTTTCGAAGTATTATGACTTCGACACCCCGCTACAGAGATAAAACGAACTGGTTAAATGCATGCGCTTTTGTTTTGTCATTATAAAAAACTAAGATTCTGAAACTTTTTTTTTTTTTTTTGGAGGGGGGGGGGAGGAAATGGGGGGAGGATGTTGTCCATTTTAACCAGACATGGCTGTTGAAGCTTACGCGTTCTGCCAACACTCCCTAGAATAATGGAGACCTGCAAACATTCTCCTATTACCCCCCGGAACGTCGTCACAATTGGGTGGCTCCAACTTAGCGATTGAACCCGAGACGGATGTGGAGCGTCGGAGCGTCTTCGTCGCGTTGATTGGGCACGATTTCCCGCCGAGTGCTGACGCATCACTCGTGTCTAATTGTTGTCTTAGCTCGAACTCAAGGTGATGACGTCAAATTTCCAGCGCACAAACCTTGATTTTTCCAGGTGATGTTGGCTCTGTCTACGAAGAGCACGCTGTATCATTGACCCCCCCAGCTTTCCTCTGAGAGATGCAGTCATCATGCTGAAATAGTTATTTGCCGCCTTGTCGCCGGTGACAGGTGTCAGTCGTGCGTTCGCTCTAGTCGATCAATTTATTTCGTCTGGAGCCGTTCTTTTTTTTTAATCCCAACATTCCTTCAACATCGATTCTACTCCGAGGCGTGCTGGCACCGGAGAACTGCCGACCACCGCAGAAGGTACACGTTAATGAATAAATAAAGTTACTAACAGTAGTTAAAATATGAAATAATAACACATATTTTAATTAAGTTTTATAGGGTTATCTGCGAACGTTTTTTACACTCACTGTTTTGCCTGAAGAGCAAATTTCAGGCGAAAACCGTGTAGGTGTAATTAATAAAATTCGAACATTCAGTAAACCATGCGAATTTCAAGTGTCACGAGAACAGAAACGTCTAAGATTCCAAGAAAATAAAAGCAAATGAAAAAAAAAAAAAGCTTAGTTAAAATGTAGAAATATTTTATAAAACACACATTTATTTACTAGAATTGCTCTCAAGAGCGAGTAACGATTATGCTTGCGTCATCATCTAAGATGCGGGATATACGGCTCAATACGTAGGGACTTTCTACTCCTCCTTTTTGTAGTCCTTGTTTTTACTCGGCAGATTCTTTCGATAAAACCCCAGGCACAGCTTACGCACCCGCACCTGCTTCGTCCACTCTCACGGTTGTAAGCAGCAGATTTGTAAGAAATCGGTCATCTTATGCGACGAACTACCCTCCAACGAGTATCCCTGTTACGAATTGTCTTTCGACGAACCGCATCCCCCCGGATGATAGGACTAGCATTGACATCGCAGAGCTCAGCACAGGAGGAACGGAGAAGGCGGGATTCCTGTCGTTATGACTATTGTGACTCTATCGCCCTGCGACCATGCCGTTTTGTTGATCCGCACGGGGCCTCTTTTGTGACATTGTGAGGGCTTCTGCTAGACGGTGACGTTTTCATTTCTACGGGAGGCGCATTTCACAAGTTGATTTGACACAAACCCCCGAGACCGAAGAAAAGTAGAAGGACAACACAGCGCAGAGTCTCAAACACAGCTGTGTTTGGAGTCTGTGTGTTGTGTTGTTCTTCGTCTTTTCCCCAGTCTCGGGGTTTGGTTTTAAATTATGTTAAACCTTCACTGGCTCGTTCGCGTCCTAACGTTTTGTTCACAAGTTGCTTTGAGGACACAGCAAGGTGCACGTCGATCTCCAGCAAATTGCCACTTGTGAAAAGCCGAAGCTCCTTGGGGCAAGCAGCGCGAGACCGCTCGCGTTTGTGACGACTCCAGCGATCGTGTCGTCAAGACCGGACGCCTTCACTAGCGTTCTATTCTCGTGATTTAGCTCGCGTAAAATGCTATTCATGACAACGCATTTTTTTTTTCAAGCACTCAGAGTAAACGCTATGGCTGCACCTGGGTGGCGTTGCAAAAGAATGATGCACGAGCTTCGGGTTGCAGATGACTAGCATTATTCGAAGGCTTTTTCGCAATCTACGTTAACGGGCACAAAGATTGGGCAGGCAAATCTAAAACTCTCTTTTTCACCTCTTCGCATCTCGGGGCTGCGCTTCTTGTTTTGGCGAGCTTGGATCGAGCAAGAAGAGCAGTCTTTAGAGGCGAAAAGGTAAAAAAACGGAAGTTTTAGAATTGACTGCCCAATTTTAGGGCACATTAGCGTAGATTGCGAAAGAGGATTCGCTGCTTTCGCAATCGTCCATTAACCTTTCCATTTTTTGTTTCTGCGACGTGAGCGCGCTTTTGTTGGGTTTGATTTTCCTGGTTCCTCTAGTTTCATTTTGCGTGGAGTTCAAAGTTGGTAATCTACTAATCAGCACCGCGCGCGACGCACCCCCGCGTGCATGCGTCAAGGTTCTTCGTCTTGACCTAACGCGCGCGTCGAGCTTCACCCCTTTTCACCGGGGCGCTAGGAGCAACGGCTGACGCAAGAAGCATTTTATTATTTTTGTATTGATTGATAAACACTACTTATCTTCATTTAAGGGTTTTTCTAGGGTGGTTATGATCACAGATGCACAACCACCAACAAGATACATGCCTAAAAAATAAGAAAGAGATAAAAAAAAAAGATTGGTGTTTTAACGTCGAAAGCACTCCAACATCACACACGAAAAGGTTGAGCGAGCTAGCGTGGACAACGACTTCGGGCAAACCGTACCATTCCTCAGCAACAACAAAGAAAAAAAAAAGCAATAAAAACAAAAAAACCCAGAAATTTAAAGCAATTACTTTTAGGCTGCAATTCCTTGAATAATTTCCCATGGTTTGATCGGATCGTTCGCGTTTCGTTTGGAATGAAGTATTTAGTTTTTTTTTAATCTTCGTCGTGTTCTTTACCATTTGTTACATTAGTTTCAGCCTTGAAAGTTTAGCTCTGTTCTGTTATACCCAGACTGCGACTAAGTTCTGTGGGTGAGTCATGCCTGCTAATTTTAATTGTTACGAGCCTGACAGAAAGCATTTGTATATTTTCTAATTTTTGGATATTAGTTTTTTTTGTGATGGGGAACCTGACAGGATTAGTGTATTCAAGCACGGGCCGGGTTCGGGTTGTGCAGTGATGTCTCGTTAATATGGACGCCTCCATTTCCCCAAAAATCGTCCATAATGTGAGTTGTCCAGATAACAAGACTAAAATGCGTGTATTTTCGCAGCTTGTTTCCGAAAATGGTGTCCATATAGCGGGGTATCCATATTAACGAAACATGACTGTATAGGCCAAAAGTTTAGCATCGTGCGATGCATATTTTAGTCGCCTTCGTATAAACCACAGTTTCGTTGGAGCCCTTTTTCTTGTTGCGTCTTTGTTCATGGTCAAGTTAAGATCGCTTGTGATTTATAGTCCTAAGTAGTTGCATCCGTGTACGTGATTTATAATTTTTTCGTTGATCTCGTTCGAGTAGTTAAGCTAATTTGTTTTCCACGTATTTCTATGGCAATGGTATTATCCGTATTAATAAGCATTTGCCAGTCATTACATCATTCTGAAATATAATTTTACGATCTTTGGAGCATTATCTGTTCTGACGGATTTGTCATTTCAGAAAAGATTATACAGTCGTCATCGAACAGTTTGATATTTAGGTCTTTGACATTTGTTACGTCGTTAATATACAGCAGAAAAAGAAAAAGAGAAAGTACTGAGCCCTAAGGAACGCCGGAACACACATGTTTAAATATATAAAAAAATGAATACAAATTCACGATTTTGGTTTGTGCTGTGATGTTTGTCGAATCCCCGAAGACATTGCGGTGTCGAGTCGTCAAAACGTCAGAAAACCTTTTTTCTGTTCGCCGCCGTTCTTTTGAGTGAACATGCCTTCTGATTTCATCCCTAAGGGGCATCAAGTGGCGACGACTACATGTTCCAACTGTATTGTCTGCGCAAACAGCATTAGCGAAGGCCCCAAGAGGACGCGGGAAATATAACATAGTGAAACTCCAAAGGAAGGCTGCCAGCACCAGATAAGTCGTATCTGGCTGCCACCAAACGGAAGTTGCAAGGACGTTCGAGGTTGAAAAACAAACTGTCTGAAATTATGTTCAAAACGAAGTGAATATAAATAGGTCGCGTAAAAGTCTATTCGACTTCTGCAAGACATACTTAGTGAATTTACTGTAACCTGTCCGTCTTCTCTGAAAAGTTGCCGCCATTGCGACATAGTAAATTCATAGACATGTTTCCTGTCGCAATTGATGTTTTCGGACTTATTATGCAATAAATTCATTATTTAAAATCAGTTTGTTCAACGGAAGTCGACACTATTATTTCCAGGTTCCTAAAAATACTGCAAAATGTTTCTTCGTACTATTTGCTCAAATATTTCAACGATCTCTTGATCTTGGATGTTTATCCATCGACGGGCAGGTGGGAATGGTAGTACTAAAAAAAAGGAGCTGGCGATCCACATTGTTTTTTTCATTTCTTAACCCATATCGCTATCATTCAAAATGCCAGAACACATATTACCTTCACACCTATTAAATGTTTTGAAAATAAATAATGTATATCATTTGTGGAAGCTCAAATAATTTTCCTGGTCGGAAAGTTTGTTTTACTGTTTATTTGCGTTGTTACTGCTTGTCGGCGTTTCTTTTTATATCCTCGTCAGGGCAGCATCTCTTTTGAATTACATTTTTGAAATCCGCTGTTTTAACTGTGAGAACTCCGCAAGCTGCTGGTTAAATATGAGAGAATTTTCGTTCACATTGATTCTTCCGGCTTTCATCTTAATCGCCCTTCGAGTTTGCTTTCTAATTTGCTTAATATAAAAATAGTGTAATCGGAGTTCTTTTTAACCCTTCCGAGAACGCATTTTGTACTTGTGTGGAGAATTGTGTGTGTACCGATAGTGCTGACTTCTAGAAGCGTACGACTACAATGTCATTTGTGCGGTTCTGTCCGTGATTGATACGCAGCGTTTTAATTAAACAGGGGTAACTTTGCATTCAACTTTCTTCATTGGTGATGACATAGAATAAATTGTGGCAATAGAATGGATTGCTAATTTACTTACGTTACTGCGATACATGCGGGTTAAATTGGATCTCGAGAAGCGTGATCAAAAACCGTACGTCGTCTCGCACTAAATTGAATAATCCGAATATACGGGAGAGCGACATTCTGGTGACATTATTCTTTGGTCGTCTATCTGCACGCTTTCGAATGCCCACAGAGCACGAGAAGGCAATTTCATGAGTTAAGCTAAAGGGCGCAGCAGGTGCCTAAAAGTGCTCACAATTGTTTTGGTTCCCCAAAAATCCGGGTGGTGTAATCGACTTGAGCTTATGCGATCGACAATTTTAAGTTTTAAGCTCAGCTGCAACGTGCATCTTCGTCGCAGTAAAGTTTCGTGGCGAACCCCAAACTCAAACTTCATATACGCCTGGCTAGACATTACATTTTGTTTATTTACTTGATTTATTCCAATACCCCCAGGGTCAGAGGTATTACAGAAGGGGAAGGTAAGAACGAAAACAAGTAATAGGAAAACAAGTTTAGTACACAAATGCAGAAAAAAACGTGAGCGGTCAAGGAATAACATAAATTATTGGTTATCACAATTTTAAACGAATCGACCCACGGCATATGCACTAAAGATGCAGGAGGCAGTTCCATTTGGATGACTTTTTGGGAATGAAGGAGTCGATGTGGTTAGGGGTGCGAAAGACATGAACTCCGACTTTGAATTGATGGTCGATGCGAGTGGAAATTTACGGAGGGGGAAGATGAATCTTATCGTTCAGAGCAAGGTAAGAGTAATAAATTTGATAAGGAAGACAAACTTGATATTTTGCGACTCAACGGAAAAGAGGAAGAGATAGGTTTACTTTCTCGGGAGTGATGCTGTTTGTAGTGCGACTGCTGGAGAAAATAAAAGCGCAAGGCTATTTTGGACACCTTCAAGGCTAGACACGAGCGTGGTTTGACCGTGTTCGCAGATTGAAGCAGTGCATTTCAATTTAGAATGTAAAAAATAAAAGTAAAAAGCAAAAAAAAAAAACTTTTGAACTTTTATGAGCACAGAGGTATATGATCTTTGAAAGTTTATGAGCACAGAGTTATATGATCAGAATGAGTTTGCCATGACGTGTAGAGGTAATGTTGAAGGGAATATATTTGGAAGGTTGTGCCACCGATGGGCACACGTCAAAGGAAACATAGATAGGTCAGGAGCCTTAAACATGCGGTCCGCGTGCCGCTTGCGGCCCGTTACTCGTAACAATATGGCCTTCAATCATATTGTATATGCGAGGGCCCGTTGCCATGTCTCAAGCGCCAGAGATGACCTGTGCAATGGAGGTGTAAGGTCATTCATTGGTCATTTCTCTCAGAGATATGTGCAGCAAATTAGTGACCTTCCTTACCGGTGGAAACGTCTGTTTGCTCTTATGTGTAGTTTATCTTATTTTGTACAATTCTTTTTTGCTCTACGTATGACTGTGTGTCCATCTTTGTTTCGCAGCTGTTTCTTGTGTTCAGTTTAGAATATGCAAGGCCTTCAGCAAAAACAATAACAGTGGAAGATTATACTTGTGTTATGTGTTGTTACAGAAATGGTCGCGAAAACATAAACCGTTGTTTTAAAAGATTTTTCTTGAGACATTTGAAGCTAAACATTACCAGTGCGAGTTTTGCAACATATCAACTGAAAGTGTGTGTACTTGCTCTAATTCAACAATATACCAACCCGTTCGCGAGTTGGAAAAAAATGTGTCTTGCCATCGTGTGGGCCAACAGGAGTCGTGCCAACCATACCAAATTAAGAAGGGCAGTGGAAAAAAGGCTGGGCTTTAAGAAGCAGGACACATGAAGCACTTTCCCCTCGAAATCTCCGTATATTTACAATTGCCCCCTCCTCCTCCTCCCCCCCCCCCCTTTCTCCTACATTGTTCCTCCTTCCTCTAGGTTATTAGTCATCCGGCCCTGATACTGTAGAGTGCTTGAAACCCTTCAGTTAGGCTGTAGACAAAATAAATACCCCCCTTTCCACTTCTAAGCCTCCTCTACACTACACTTACTATGGATCGCAGCGGGTGGAGCCATGCTTGTCAATCCAGGGTTGTGAAGATAATACGTGACGGCGCCCCTCCAGAAAGTCGTTAAACGAGACACTAACGTCTCATGGCATTAGCTTCGACGGCTCGTAGCGCCCTCTGTGGCTATCATAAGGTGATGTGGAGAATAGCAGAGACATTCTCTAATTTTGCAACCGATGGATCGCTCACAAAGCTATCAGAAGAATTGAGATTTTTCTTTGTAATCAGCTGAAAGAAAAAACTTTACACAAGGAGCGCGTAACAAATTATACGCTCAAACATGAAAACAAAAAACACAAAAAACTACCTAATACTAAACTGCCACAAAAATTCTTAAGCTGAAAATAAAGCGAATGATAAAATTTTGTTTTTAAAGGAGCGATGCAACAATTTTCGTACTTTGCGCAAATACCGCTTAGAACGGATCCCTGACGTTAATGACCTATGAAACACGCGTTCGTTTTTCACCCCACGCAATAGAAGTCCCAGTAAAAAATTAAAGAAAAACGAGCAGCGTTCACCCCCTCAACTCGCAGCCAGAACAAGCGGCCACGTGATCTGGAGCCGATTATATGCCGCCAATGTTGATCATAGCCACGCGCTGGGGTTGGCAAAGCACAGGACACGCGCTGAGTTCCAGACATTGTTATGGCTCGGCTACTGTCGTCGTTGCAGCGATCGGACACGGGTCACTACCCGAATGCTTCTCGAGCTAGTAATTATCACGAGCCCAAATCGAGTGCCCACGCAATGCTCGGGTCCAATCTATGAACAGCATTCAAATATCGTCATATGGGTGTACTGCGATCCCCACTTTACGTCATCAAATTTTTCAAAGGCGAGATTGAATGAAAATGATCGCTTTTGTCTCTGAAGTTACACCGGAACAAAGGAGTTTCTTGGCCAGTGGCGTTGCGTGCGATTAACCTTGAGTCCCACTAGTGCCAGTAAGCTCGTTTAAAGTGAAAAACAATCCAATTGAATATCGTTGCACCGCCCCTTTAAGTACAAAATCCTTCGGGAACAAAGCGTCCTCGTGTCTAAATATCTCGCGGAGGAGCGAGTCGATGTTAAGCGATGAACTTGTAAATGCTGTTATTTTTATTTGATTAAGGCTAGGTGCATGGGCACGGTATAACGAACTAAGCATTAACACAGATAAAACAGAGGCCATTATCTTTCGTCCTAAAAATAAACAGTTTATTTTACCAGAGCTAACTTATTTAATTCAAGTCCCATAGAAATTGCGAATAAATTTAAAACTTGCACTGTATTTTTTTGTGTTAATATGTCATGGGACAGTAACATTAATTGTTTTAATTCAAAACTGTCCCGTGTTGTCGGTTTGACGTACCACAACAGCTCAACTCTTTCAATTGCTCTTAAAATAATTATTTATATTGTGTTATGCATTTTCCCACTAAAGTTAACTCAGTCTTGTCCGGGGTACAACCACGGAAAGCAATCTTAGTAAAATTTACCTTCTTCAGAAAACATTATGAGCTATCTACAATGCACCTTATGATACTCACATTGAGATCATGTTAGATAATATGCAAATAATAAAACTTCATAACTTACATGAATATAGATTATGCGTCACTATAAACAAAATGATTCCCCAATTCTAACAGAACTGGCTTGATCATAACGCAAAACAATTTAGGTGACCCGGAACAATAAATATTGTAAGGTTCTAAAGGCAGATCAAATTATAGACAACAAATAGTTAGGTATATAGTTCCCAAGTTCCTCAACAGCCGTATAGAGAGAAATATAAACCTTGAAACTGTATTTCATATTTACTTAATTATTGTTTTTAGTTTTAATATTGTAATAATGTGCTATTGTGCGTATTGTGTACTGCCTGCACAAAGTGATGTGTACTACTTCCGATGGGGCTCAGTGCTCGTCAGGCTTCGTATGAAAGGTTGTTTTCTGCCGCTCCACCATTTCTTTAAAATTAAAAATAAATATAGTTCTTCTTGTTCTTCTTATTATTATTATTTTTACTATTAATCTAAATTTTGCATTGCCCTTTTGGAAGCATGTTCTATATTGTGCTCCGTATTTTCTGGGCATATATTCCTTTGAACTCAAAGTGTTTCTTCTGAGTATATTTTTTCCACACATATGGTGTTTTTTGATGTCTGTTCTGGGTGTCGGAAAAAGTTAGTGTATATCAAAACAAATTCTAAAAAAAACAAAAACCTACGTCATTGTTTGGGATTGTTCATCGTTCAGGGTAAATGCGCGTGACCCGAAAATGTCATGGAACCAATGAGATAAAAAAACGAAATAAAATACCTGGTTCCCACGGAAAAAAAAAAAAAAAGACGCCACGCCGACAGCTCAGTGCGAGCTCTGTTCTGCCCCAACAATAAATAATGATCTAAAAAAAAACATTTATTTCCTCAAAGATTTTTTTTTTTTTTTTACGCGTGTGGTTTGGTGTTTTTATATTTCGATAGAGTTTTCTCGGGGCTCACTTTCCGGGGTTGATCGGTATGTGCTGTGGGATGGTCACGGGTGGCGGTAACCGAAGGGTTCAGCGGCGGTCTCTAATCGGTAGACGCCAAGCCTACTCCCACACCCCGCAGCTTTTTCTCGAGAACACCGCTACGGGCGGGTCCGAACGTCAGCCGCACAACTGATCGCTTCTCTAAAAAGAAGGAGCACGTACAGCAATAGGACTGGGTCCAACGGTGTTTATTGGAACACCAAAAGACACTCTGTCCCCAAACCCTCGCGCCAGCATGGTCCGATGAAAGGCTCACCCTGTCGACACCGTCCCGAGAGCGCAGTCCAGAGCGGGCAAAGGAAGACCTCCGACACGTCCGATCCCTATCGCATCCGCGGGCGGGGTCCCTTCCGCGTTCCCAAAGTCCGGAACGCGCGTCGACCTCCTCCCCCCGCGGCCGTCGTCCTCACCCAAAACAACCGGGTTCCCGGATGAGCGGGGAGACGGAAAAAGGACCCCCCGGGAGAGAGTGAAGAGGAGAGCCCCCCAAGCCAGGCGGCTCTGGTACGCTTCACGAACAGGTTGGAACTCACGGCCACCATGCTGAGCGTTCCGATTCACGGCCGTTATACCGGCCATCGGGGAGGGGCGACCAACGGTCCCCAGACCCCCACCCCCCCCCCCCCCCCTCCCTACCTGATGTAAGAGGGAGGCCCACCGGCTCTCCTCTTGATCGACCATTCCCGTGGCCTGCTGGTAATGGAGCAGGTCCTCGAGAAAGTCGTTCGCGCTTATGGAGTCTCCGTAACCCTTGTACTTGGGAATCGGGACTCGCACTGGTGGTCGCAGTGCCCTGGGTGCCTGCAGTACTGACTGCATCGGACTGGTCAAGCTTTCAATGTCTCGCGCCGTCTCTTGTAGCAGCGAATCATGAGAGCTCTCAGCACCAGCCCCAGGGGGAGCGGCGCTGGACACAGGCGGAGCCCGGGGGCCATCTCCAAACGGAGAATCCTCCAGGCCGCGAACGGGCGACGCGCCAGCTCGGAAGGGAACGGCGTCGCACGGAGCCGGTGGATGGACATTGTCGGCGGGCAACTCAATCAAGTCACCGGCAGCATTGACTCCAATCGGGGTCGTGCTTTGCGCGGGCCAGGGTGGGATATTGTCTCGCGGCAGAGGAACCGCTTCGTGGCCATCGGGCAGCGCATCGTCCCGAATAGGGGAGGCGCCGAACTGCACGGAACTCCGAGCGGCACCACAAAAGAGGGGCGCGCTCGGTCCAACCGCCTAGTTGCCTCCCATCGGGAACTGACCGGGCGGCCGCCGAACCTGATAACCGTCTCGGACAGGAGAAGTCGTCATGTGGTTGCCTGGCAGGGCGTCAGCTTGAACAGTACCTACACCCAAATGCCGGTGATCTGCGCCGCCCCCGAGAGGAGTGGCATGGAAGGGGCCCACAACGCGTAGGGCTCTGGCCTGCCAGAAAGAGCCGTCTCAGAAAGGAGAAGCTCTCGTGGGCCCATCAACCGAGGCGCTTTCTTTAATCAAAGGTGCACCTGGCTGGCTCGGCGACAACACACGGCTTGCATAAGAGGCAGCCGGGTCACCGATGAGTTCGAGGGGATCAGAGGTGAGCCCTCTCGTAGCCACTTCTGACAACGTGATCAGCGACCGGAAATTGGGCTGACTCGTCGACATGGCGTGAAAGGGCAGACAGCAGTGCTAGCCTAACGCTCAACGAATGCCACGACCGCGATAAAGGAGGTCGTGGCCCCACGTTGTGCGCCAGAATATGTGGGATGGTCACGGGTGGTGGTAACCGAAAGGTTCAGCGGCGGTCTCTAATCGGGAGACACCAAGCCTACTCCCACACCCACACCCTACAGCTTTCTCGCGAGAACACCGCTACGGGTGGGTCCGAACGTCGGCCGCACAACTGATCGCTTCTCTAAAAAGAGGAGCACGTACAGCAATAGGACTGGGTTCAATGGTGTTTATTGGAACACCAAAAGACACACTGTCCCAAAACCCCCGCGCCGACAAGGTCAGATGAAAGGCTCACCCTGTCGACACCGTCCCGAGAGCGCAGTCCAGAGCGGGCAAAGGAAGACCTCCGCGACACGTCCGATCTCTATCGCATCCGCGGGAGGGGTCCCCACGTTCCCGAAGTCGGGAACGCGCGTTGACCTCCTCCCCCCGCGGGCGTCGTCCTCACCCAAAACAACCAGGTTCCCGGATGGGCGGGGAGACGGAAAAAAGGTTCCCCGTGAGAGAGTCAAGAGGAGAGCCCCCCAAGCCGGGCGGCTTGGGGGGCTCTCCTCTTCACTCGAACAGGTTGGAACTCACGGCAACCAGGCCGAGCGTTCCGAACCACGGCCGTTATACCGGCCATCGGGGAAGGGCGACCAACGGTCCCCACAGTACTAAAAAGCCGAGGTCGCAGTGCTCATACATCATACTGCAAACAGTCTGCAAACACAAGTCATCGCAATATCCGTGGTTTGAATGCCGCGTGCCATGTTTCTCCTCGAACTTATTGCCACGCGGCATTCGAAGCAAGAATCTCGCGGTTTCTCGCGTTCGAACCTATTTGCAGACTATCGTTTGTATGATGTACAAGATGTGTAACCCCGACTTTAGCTTTATTCCTGTGCCTGGAACGCGTCGTCGACCGGTGTGTTTACCGCGCCAAAAAAAAAGTCGTCCCCTATATCCGCACGATGACGTAATAAAAGTGACACGCTGTCGCCGGCCGCGATCCTGGCGGCGCCCTACAGCAGCTGTGGTGCGTACGACCGACGCCCGTTCTGATGCAGGTAGCTCTCGCGGAAGCTTCGGCAGCCAGGAGTTGGAATGACGTGACGATAGCGACATGCTCTTTCATTCTCTCGCACTTTTCGCAAGCATTTCTTCGACCAACCACCAAAATCGCGACATCAGACAGCATGACACTCCGGATTTTGTGATGTCATTTGTTGCCGTTTCGAGACCACTTTCGATGTATGGGCGAAATGGGACGCCGAACGCACCCATCGAAAACGCGTTCCAGGTACTGTAGTTAAACGACCTCGAGCACATCTTACACGAACCTTCTCCGCGCGCACTCGTTGCTGACAGCACAGTGTAACGGTATACATGCACCGATGTTCTGGGCCAGAAGTCGTCTCATTTCGGCTACTGTCCCTCTGTTTCCCGGCTGCGTCGCCCCTCGTTGCTCCACCGCCATCCTCTATCGTGACGCCGTCAGGTATTCTATTTGTTTCACTGTAACTTGGCAAAGAGCTAACGCTACGACCTCTTCGAGCCAATCAGAGCGACGGAGTTAAGACACGTAACCGCCATTCCAAAAACAAAAAAGAGGCAAGAGCGTAATCCAAGCAGAGGTCGGCATTTTAGGTCGCCCTCACTCACTCACCCTCACAGCCACACTCACCTAAGCCCCTCACTCACCCTCATCCTCACAGCTACACTCACCTTCAGCCCCTCACTCACCCTCACTGAACCTCACGGCCCTCACGCCCCTCACTCACTCATGGCCCTCGCACCCCTCACGCACTCACCGCCCTCACGGCCCTCACGCACTCATGACCCTCACGCCCTTCACCGCCCTCACGGCCCTCAAGCACTCATACCCCTCACGCCCCTCACGCATTTAAGGCCCTCACGTCACTCACCACCATCACGCCGCTCAGTCCCTCATGGCCCTCACGCCCCTCACGCACTCACTGCCCTCACGCACTCATAGCCCTCACGCCCCTCACGCACTCACCGCCCTCACGGGCCTCAAGCACTCATGCCCCTCACGCCCCTCACGCATTTAAGGCCCTCACGTCACTCACCACCATCACGCCCCTCAGTCCCTCATGGCCCTCACGCCCCTCACGCACTCACTGCCCTCACGCACTCATGGCCCTCACGCCCCTCACGCACTCACCGCCCTCACGGCCCTCAAGCACTCATGCCCCTCACGCCCCTCACGCATTTAAGGCCCTCACGTTACTCACCACCATCACGCCCCTCAGTCCCTCACGGCCCTCACGCCCCTCACGCACTCACTGCCCTCACGCACTCATAGCCCTCACGCCCCTCACGCACTCACCGCCCTCACGACCCTCAAGCACTCATGCCCCTCACGCCCCTCACGCATTGAAGGCCCTCACGTCACTCACCACCATCACGCCCCTCAGTCCATCATGGCCCTCACGCCCTCACGCACTCACTGCCCTCACGCACTCATAGCCCTCACGCCCCTCACCGCCCTCACGGCCCTCAAGCACTCATGCCCCTCACGCCCCTCACGTATTTAAGGCCCTCACGTCACTCACCACCATCACGCCCCTCAGTCCCTCATGGCCCTCACGCCCCTCACGCACTCACTGCCCTCACGCACTCATAGCCCTCACGCCCCTCACGCACTCACCGCCCTCACGGACCTCAAGCACTCATGCCCCTCACGCCCCTCACGCATTTAAGGCCCTCACGTCACTCACCATCATCACGCCCCTCAGTCCCTCACGCCCCTCTCGCACTCACTGCCCTCACGCACTCATAGCCCTCACGCCCCTCACGCACTCACCGCCCTCACGGCCCTCAAGCACTCATGCCCCTCACGCCCCTCACGCATTTAAGGCCCTCACGTCATTCGCCCCCATCACGCCCCTCACGCACTCACTGCCCTCACGCACTCATAGCCCTCACGCCCCTCACGCACTCACCGCCCTCGCGGCCCTCAAGCACTCATGCCCCTCACGCCCCTCATGCATTTAAGGCCCTCACGTCACTCACCACCATCACGCCCCTCAGTCCCTCATGGCCCTCACACCCCTCACGCACTCACTGCCCTCACGCACTCATAGCCCTCACGCCCCTCACGCACTCACCGCCCTCACGGCCCTCACGCACTCATGGCCCTCACGCCAGTCAGTCCCGCTTCAGATGGGGCAATTTCGCTCAGAAACTTGACGTCGCAACACCAGCAACACGGGCCGCCCGCATTCACACGCAGCAACCAATTGCTGCAATTCGCCATCATTATCATGAAATTTTCTCTTTCTTGCACTATTTAGACACACAATTACGCGCTATAAACGTGTTTTTATGCACTTAAATCTCGTTGAGAATACTAATGCATCTTTCTGAAACAGTTTATTTCCAAAAGCGATAAATTTCAAACCAGAACCAAGTCCTTTGTTGTCATTATCACCGGCACGAGGTATCACGTGAACATATCGCGTCCCTGATTGGATGCAGCCGCTTCAAACGTCTTCGAATTGCTCCGAGTTGCTCGCTTGTTTCGAGCCGGACCCGATCTCAGCAATTCGTGTCGATCTAGGGAAAGCTAGGGAACAACTCACCAGCAACACCAAAATCGCTGCGAAAGTTGCTCCGTATGAAGGGGACTCACGCACTCACCGCCCTCACGCCCCTCACGCACTCATGACCCTCACATCCCTCACGCACTCACCGCCCTCACGGCCCTCATACCCCTCACGCACTCATGGCCCTTACGCCACTCACCGCCCTCACGCCACTCACCACCCTCACGCCCCTCACGCACTCACCCAACACCACCTAGAGCGAAGGCCGCAGCGCTCGGAGTTGTGACGTCACAGATTCACGACGAGTGGGCCGACCTGAGAGGAAGGCTTCTCCGCAACACATGCTCTCTTTTTTTTTTTTCTTAAATGTGTTTTCCCAAAGACGCCAAGCGGCGCATGCTCCGGCCTTTTTTTGTTTTTGTTTTTAGCTTTCTCCGAGCCCAGGGTCTCCCGGGGCTTGCGCAATAGACAATTTTTGCCTCCTTTGCGCACGGCCGCTTGCACGAGTGTCGCGGCGGGAGTACGCGAACTGCTCTGACCGTCTCTTTTGTCTTTTGTGTTTGGTGTGCGTGGCGGTTTACGCGTGGTTTTTGTCAAGTTACAGGCGGCTTTCGGGCTAGCCATGTCTCATAAATGCTGTGTCCCTGGGTGCCATGGGAACTATGAAACGTCGTCGAAGAAAGTGTCTGTGTTTAAGTTCCCGGAGGATGAAGAACTGAAAAGTATGGGTGCGGGCGATTCCTCGAAAAAACCTGGTTCTATCGACGCATATCAGGGTGAGAACTCTCAAATCTTTTCACATTTTTTTTTAATTATTGAGTTTATTTCGTTGAATTTTACGCTGACGTGGCAGCGAAGGCGACAAGCACAAGCTAGCTCTCGCTTTTAATTTTAGAAACGTATCTTTGTAGCGCAAGCTCCCGTTTTCAAAACCACGGTCAGGAGCCTGTAGCCTTCGCTCTATGTCCCCTTCTTGTTCCTACAACTGTGGCGCATATTATTAAAGGAATCAATGAAATCGCCGAGGTCTCGGAATCTGAAGGGAATTTTACCATGGACGCCGAACAAAGGAACGCGACTCAGAGACGACTTTCAAGAACCAGCGACTTCTGCAGAGGACGATCCCAATGTGCATTTTTTGTGCAGTCTTTTTGACTGGCTCGACGCCTGGCTTGACGTATGGGAGAGCAAGAACCTTACCAGTGGCACGCTAACCAAGGGGACTCACGGAGCACTCCGCCAAACAACCCGTGCACTTGTACAGATCACCGAATACTGCTTCACTGAACTCGGGCTGAACTATGTTCTGCTGGGAAAGATTTAGACTGATAGCTTGGAAGTCCGTTTTGGGTAGTACAGGCAGCTGGCTGGCTCGCAATATCACATATCTATAAGGCAGCTTTATGAAGATGAATATAAGCTGCGACTGCAGAGTACGTTGGCGACAATCCCGTGTGAAGACGAGCGATGGGAGCAGCTTGAAAAACAAGTAGACACACCACGGCCCAGCTGCAACATATAGTTACAGGAGAGGCAGTGTCACAAGCGATAAATTAGACTCTCCCAGTCCTAGTCTCCGTGGCAGGGACCAGGGTACACAGTTTATGCCGCTTTCAAAAAGCCAAAATGTCAAAACTCCAGAGCGGCGCTTACCGAAGAAGATAAGACGGCAACATTTTCACTTGCGCAGGAGAACTACTCTCTTGTCAAGCAATTGGATGGAGGGGCGGGGCTCCTTTATCCAACTATGTTCGCCGTTAATGCCATGACACACAATTACGTGGTTGCTCAAGAACTCTCCAAGCAGACACAGTTTATGAAGGTTCCGATCCAGCGTCAGTCCGTCAACGAGCTTACAATGGAACTGCTGTCTACCAACGAGACTTCTGACTTCGACGCATGTGAAGAAGGACACACAAGTGAGCTCGTGCTGAAGAACTTGTTCTGGTGCAGCACGAACTTTGTGCTGAAAAACTATTGTGGAAAGATGAACGAAAAGCTTATGAGGCTAATCCCAAGTCAAAAAAATGAAAATGTGAAACCCTAAAATCTAAATAATTATTTTATATTCAGTGCAACAGTTGTCATAGCATTTTTATTATTATTTTTTACATTGCCGTACGTGTGCTGTGTCTTAGTGTCGAGAAAGCTACAGAGCGGCATCTAAGTTGCTTGTGTTTGAATTGTGTCAAGATGGATACAAGAAGAAAGTATGGATACACGAGAATATATAATTTGAAGCTTTCAAAGGTAAGAGAACTTATATTCACAGCATCTATTCGTAGTGTGAATGAACGCGCGTAGATGTGTGCATGAAGCTCTCATAGCTGCATGTGCCCTTACTGAAAATTATGCTTTAAGTTTGCTACGTTTGCCTGCACTCGGTTAAATCGAAACTTGTGCGCTTTGATCTAGGCGGCGTCTTTGCCTCTTTTTTGTGTCTTTTCTGCGCTTAATTTTTCGTCTTCGTGTCTCAGTTTCGGATTAATTACTTTATGAAAAACATTCCCCAGTTCGCCTGCAGTTTTGTTTTTATTATATCACATGTTTACTTCTGATAAAAAATACATTTAAACACATTACATTTTTTCGTGCTCCAAAAGTCCACATTTTTTAAAGTAATCTTCTTTTCATTAGCTTCACATACGAATTCAGTAACCGCACATGTCATCACCAACTTGATTGCTGCTGTTATGCATTTTGGCGGGTCCCATAACCTACAATAACGCTTCAGGGCATTTACTTTTTGTTTGTTTGTGTCTTCAAACTCCTAGAGATAATTAAAGCACCCAAGGTTTGGATGCCTAAAACGAAAATCCATCTCTCTCAAAACGTCGTTAACCTTGTTCTTTCATATCATGACAATAATTGAACGTCCTAATATGCTGCCCTTGTAACAAAATATGTTTCCCAGTCATACAGATATTTATCAATCCTTTTAGCGCTTAACAAACGTTTGGGTCAATAAAAAATGCCATTCTTCGTCGATAAATTTATGCGCGACGCCTTCAGTGCAGCGCTTTTCCGCGGCGCTCGCCAGCCGACTCGTGTGACGTCACCGGAGGAGCGCTGCGGCCTTCAGCTCTAGGTGGTGTTGACTCACCGCCCTCACGCGCCCTCACAGCCCTCACGGCCCTCACTCACCCTCACACTCATGAATTTTCCTGATTCAAAAACTCACTCACCCTCACCTCACCTGTGAAGATGAGGGTGAGTGAGGGTGAGTGAGGGCCCTCGTGACTGAGGTTTGCCGAGGTATGAGTCCAAGCTGTTGAAGTATGTGGCAAGGAGAAACTCTCCTCTTTACCCTTGCCGTCTTTTGCGTGTCCCAGACGTTGCTCTTGTCCCTCTAGGAGTTTAGAACTTCACTCAGTATTCGCATAAATGCGGCTTCCCTGTCTTTCCCGCCCGTGGATTTGTGATTGTACGGCGTGCAACTATGAGATAGAGAATATAGTAGCGTGTCTCCCTCCGACACGCTGATTGGCTCAGCGGGACCGTTGCCTTCGCCGTTTTCAAAGTTACGGTGACACAGAATATGGATAGCGCTTACCGGAAGGCGTTCAATGTCCAGCTTGTTTTGTGCGCTCCGGCCGTCGTTTGAGGCCGTAAACTTAAGTTTGTCCACTCCATGCCTACATACATAAAGTTTCAGGTCCAGCCGACTCTATGATTTTAAATGGCGATTTTTTAAAACAAGTTTCCAACATAAGTTTGATGTCTAATTTTGTACCGCATGCTTCTTCAGAGGACTGCTCACAGTTGACAAAAGATTCTGTCGGATGTTGGCGACTTTCTCCTTTCTTCGCTTTGTGTTCGCGTTGCTTTTTGGTGCCCGAGTCACATTTGAAGTGATGGGTTGTCCTACTTTTCTTGTTTGTAGGGCTGACGGTTGTCGTTTTCAAGGCGGGGGTGAGTTTCTTTTATATAAGAGGCTGTTTTTGTGAATAAATTTTGCAGCTGCGTTTTGAGCCTTCATTGTGTTTTTCCATTTCTTTACCCCTGCCTCGGTTTTGTTTAAAGTATGAAATTTCTCGTGGCTTAAATTGTACGCCTTCAGTATCTTGAGCTACTAAGGGCCGGTTGCACCAACGTCGCTTACCTTAACCCAAAGCGGCTCTTTCCTAAGTCGGCTTAGCACCCTAAACCGAGCTCGGGTAAGCACGGGTTTAAATTCCGGTTGCACCAACGTGAACCCGGCTTTACAGACGCGCCCCTAGCTAAACGCTGGATTGGCCTAGGGAATGTAGGGACAAACAGAACGAACTAGGGAACGCTCAGAGGGACGAATACGATTGGCGGAGAGGAATCTCGTGATGTAAACAAAACACCTGCTGTAGTAACCGTCGTCGGCGTCTGCTTTTCGCTGTATTTCTTCGGTGAGTAACGAATTAAAGGTCTTCAAATTCAATCATTTTTTTTTCGCTTAACTTTCAAAAACAGGAGTCAACGCTTTAAATAAACACAAATGCTCTTTACATCTGTGATTGTGTGTTTATTATCGGTTGATAACATAATATTCTGACAGTGACAGTAGTTTTCGTGCTCACATTTTGAGATAAAGGAGCCATCGGGGGCCCCAAATCTCACCAAACGCGAGAAGGACGCTATAAACTTGCTACATCGCTGAAGGCAAAACATCATTGAGAATAAGTAGGCAGGTAAGATGACTACTAAAATCAAGTCATACCTGAGACCGATGAAGTTCAAAACAGTGACGAACTCGCCACGGCAGCTGCGAATATGCCCGGAAATTGTCGAGTTGTCGTCGCCACGAATAGAAGTTGTCGTCGCCAC
This sequence comes from Ixodes persulcatus, assembly GCA_013358835.2. Lineage (NCBI taxonomy): Eukaryota > Metazoa > Arthropoda > Arachnida > Ixodida > Ixodidae > Ixodes > Ixodes persulcatus. Next base: position 321,815 of record JABSTQ010009691.1, read on the forward strand.
GAATGAAAGATATAAAGCAAAATATTCCTAAAAAGCGCGATCACCAGAAAAGTTACGGTTATGGAACGATACAGTTTTCTGAAGCCAAGATTCTACTCGCGAGACAAGGAAATTTCACTGAAGATTGTCTCGAAACTCAGAAAACAAAAGAAATGGACTTTTCGCTGTTTTATAATTTAAAAGCGCCGCAATCTGATGCAAACGGCAGAAGGGTCGACAATCAGCTGATCGCCGAGATCATGTACTGCCACTATTCAACGCGCTCATCGGATTGAAGGATATGCGTTGCAAGTAGAAATAAACAAGCTGGTAAATAACAATACGTTACAGTTATGCGAAAATCAGTAAGGTATACATACGAATAAGCTCGTTGACAGAATAACCAACGTGAGGACAGACGTGAGCCCCACAGTTCCGTTCGTATCTCGGTTAGGGCTAACACGCACTGAGAGTGGAGATCTAGCTTGAAAACAGGGGTCGATAAACACTTCACGCGACAATATTTTGCATCCTTGTCACAATCGAAGGCCATTCTGTCGAGACTCTCACGCTGTTGTAGCCTAAAACACTTTGTACAACCAATTTCGTCCACCGCGTCGACCGCCACAAACCAGCCGCCATGTTTTAAATCCAGGATTAAGAAACAACCAAAAGCAAAACGCCCAATGTTGAGCGCTTACGATAAGCGTAGTTTAGTGCTAGGTTTAGCGATAAGTGATTTTGGTGCAACCGAACGAAACCGAAACTTAGCTTAGGTTCCCGGCTAAGCTCCGCTTTGCGCTAAGCGGCGTTGGTGCAACTGGCTCTAAGTGTAACTACACTTTCTGAACACCCGGAATTTACTGTTTCCCCTGTGCTTTTTACTATGTCTCAATTTTGAGTATTTATTATGTAATCTAGTGAAGAAAGAAATACCAAAGCCACCATTTGAATATAGCCATTCAGCGCCGTTTCGTTACTGGCAAACAGACTTGCAGGTCCTCCAGACTGGTGTAAAGAACGATGAAGGCCGCGTATTTGTTTGATGCTGCTGCACGAGGTCTGGAGCGAGGTTCAAATAACTCAGTTTACATCATGAAACTTCTTGTAATCAATTGGGAACAGCCCAAAGAATAAAGCTTGCCTACCGCTGGCGTCACGTGTTCATTGGGGCCTATAGAAACTTCCACTTCGCTAAAAAGACGAAAATGATAGGATCAAGATTGAAAGTTTAACAAAATTGACAAGAAATTATTTTGGCCTTATGTCCTGGTTACTACTTTAGCGATGTTTGCCGGTGTCTTCGGACAATTTTGAAACAAATTAGGGACCATGAAGAAGACGGCGAGGTAGCGTTTTATCTTGGAGACGCTGAGTGTACGGCGAGATGGCTAACCCTGTCTAAGCGCACTCTGCGGACAATATGACCAGCAACACCCCATCCGGCCTTTTCTTCCGTCGTTAAATCCAACAAACTTCTATTATCTCCCGATCTGGGGTGGGGACAGTGTTATACACGTCCCTTCAAAAAAAAAAAAAAAGAACGAACATTTGCTTTTTGGTACTTCTAATTTTTAGGAACTCATTCCCGTTAAAGTTAAAAAACTGGAACGTATCGTTACACATATGTTACACTTGTATTTTGCTGATTATCACATTCAGTTAGATCGAGAAATGTTTTCTTTTTTTTATCTATCCCATCAGATGGGAGCATACAAATTTGAATGCCCTGATGGAAGGCTACCAGGAGACGAAAACAAGCGGAAGCAGGGTTTCATTTGTTGATATATTCGCCTTTAAAAATCTCTGTTTTGAACCATATTCATGTTTGTGGTGGGCGATTCAGAGTAGCCAAATGTACTGTTACCCGACATTGCACGAGCGGTTTACAACAACCTATAACGTTTCAATATAACAAAGTTTCTTGTTCGAACTTAACAACAGTTGCTTCTCGATGTTACTCTCCGCAAGACGAGCAAGTGAAGAAAAGGGTAGGGTTTTCGGAAAGTCAGTCATGAAAACTACAAGTCCTTCTTCGTAAAGGTTGAATTTTTTGTTCAGTTCGAAGGCCGAGGACAATCGGAGGAGGAATAAAGGTAAATTTTTGTGTATATTTTAAGTGACCAATGTTCAGCATACAAGTCTGTGTTCGATGACTGGTAACCTGTTTTTTTGTTGTAAATGCATGTCTCTTTGCGGAAGTTCAGTGGTGACTGTAGTCGGCCTTAGATTTCTGGGTGTATGAGGATCCGTGAAGCAAAAAAAGTAGCAGAGTTTGAAACTTCCCTCTCTCTGTGTCTTTACCTTCAACTAAAAGTTTTGCTTTTGGTACCGCTGCCTCGGGCACTGAAAAAGGAATCAATGTATACGGTCCTTCCTGCACCCGACCTGTTACCAAGCGAGGACCACATGAAATAAACCCTAAAATATGTAACCAAAAAGTTAACAAGATCCTGCTCTTCGTAAAAATATTGTTTCGATACTTTGAGAATAGCCCTCTTTTAAATAATATAAAAATGACCCCACAAGGCAAAAAAAAAAAAAGGAACGGCGTTATTTTGTCTGTTTCAGTAAAAATGTAACGCGTTCCCGTTCCAGTTCCACCGATGTGAAACGGAACGGCGGCGTTCCTTCGTTCCTCCTAAAAGGAACGCGTTCCAGGAGCGCCGTTCCGTACAACATGGGGTTGGGTTTAAAGAATGAAATGTAAACTTTGCGTTTCATCAGAGGGTTTGGACTAAAGCTTTATCAGAAATCAACATGTACGCAAAAAACGGATAAAGAACTGCGAGAGCTCATTGTTGTATTGTGGCCGTAGAGGGCACTCACGATGTCGCTCCAGTCAGGGGCGGATGCGGCCGCCGGTGGTCCAGGCAGAGTCTGGCGCCACGCACTGGCGCGTTTACTCACGCGTACCAAGAACGATCATATTCACGCGCATTTGCCTTAAACACTTCGTCTTTAAGAGATCACTACCCCTCAATTAATAAAAATAAACACACACGGAGATGCGGTGACAAAATACAATACGCGGTTCATGACAAGGCACAACTCAGAGTTCAAGAAAGTCATTTAGAAATTTCTGACTTGACAACGTGAATACCAAAATGTTCTTATCTACTCAACCACCTTCTCAGTAAGCACATCTAAATTTCCATCTTTTCTCTCTTTGACAGCCAAAAATAAAAATAAAATAAAATCGGAACATTGCAGAAACAGTTTATTATCTGGCAGCGTCTTAGCAAGTGTCAGTTTTGTGTAGTGAGTAGCAGGTTAGTTTTTTTAAATTATTCGTAAAGTTACTTATGACATCAAGTTTGTTAAACATCCATTGATTAAAATTCAACTCTACGTCAACAATTGTTAGTATATAGTCTCTAAAGCGTTCCGGTGGTGGCCGCTGGCGGACAGGTCAACTTGGAGGTTGCCCCTCTGCTTCGACGTCTGGTGCTGGCGCACACAAGATATTTCCGCTGACACTAACACTTACAGCCCTGCCGTCTTCAAGCTGTGGCATATAAGTTGGTGTGCCCGGATATGACGGCATAAGATCGCTCTCACCACGGGGAGGGGGAGAACGAACTGGATCGCGGATAGTTAAAGAACACGAATTCAAGGCAGGAAGCAGTACATCACCAGGAACATCGACAAGAACAGGTCCAAGTTGAGGAGCACTTCTTGATTCAGAAACCGGTCCACTGGCAGTGGTGTCGACAGGACCAGGAACAGACCCGGCGGCAGGAATATGACGGTAATCAGGAGCTGAACCACAGTCAGGTAGAGAGTTTAATACTGCAGGTGATGGCCCGGCCGTCGCAGGGGCAGGAACCGTGAAGGAAGTTCAAGTAGACGCCGGTACACTTGAGTAGTGCCGTGCCACAGGATGATTCGCTCCACCCGAAACGTGAAAAACAGGGAAGTCCTCATCAGAGTCAAAATCAACGCATTCTTCTTCAAGTAGGACCGAAGTCTTGGTTAACTTCACGGCATTTCACCGTCAACCATCCGCAAACTGGTAGGTGGCTGGTCTAATCTGAGCTTGGATAATTTGTGGTCTGGAATATCTGCTCTGCAGTTTATGTGACTTGTGCGTTTGGAATATCCGTGCGGCTTGTTCTGGCACAAATCGGGGCGGTCGTACAACTCGGCGGGCATCTGCATACGACTTCGTTCTATTTTGATTGTGACACACTCGCTCGTGAAGCTGGGAGCTCTGCAGGGGTAGTTGATGGAATGGCGTGGTAGGCATTCCTTGAATATCAAGCTTGCAGCGGTGTGTTCTCCAGTGCAGCATGATCGAAGGTGCTTGGCCAGTTGCGAGATGTTGAGTTCGCCGATACGCTTCTAAGCACTTTTGCACGACTTCCGGGAGCGGACATCCCTGAACGATAGCAAACTGGAGACATGCCTGAAGCACCCTGTTAAATCGCTCAACCTGGCCATTACATTGTGGGTGGCAAAAACAGGATTTTTAGATACGTAGATGATTTTCTTATTTTTAGTGATGCACCTGAGGCATCCTTGACAGATGCTGTATCTGCGATTATGCGTATCTTCGGTGCTTGGGCGGGCGGTTTGACTTTTACCTTTGAGACACCCACTGAGGGGAAGTTACAATTTTTAGACATTATACTATATTTTTTAGAAGACCTCATATGTCGGGCGTATGAGCCGAGATCCAAGAAAGCGATCCTGCCATTTGTGTCGGCTCACTCTAAGTTAGTAAAAAGGGGCATCGCCAAAACATGCTTGGAGGCCGCTCTCAAGAAGTCTTGCGAGCATTCCGTTCAGGAAAGTTTCTCGCGACAGATCACAAAACTGCAAGAGGCCGGCTTTCCGCAAAGGTGCTTAACTGAGGTTGCTGAAGGGCGGGCAAAAAAGATAAAAGGAACGGGCGAACCCGCCCTCGAGAGACCCAATATGAGGCCAGCGGTTATTCATACCTACACTTAGTGTCACATAATTTAAAAAAAGTGGCCCAGCGTTTCAACGTACCTGTGGTTTTCTCAGCGCCCGATCGGATGGTCCGACTTTGCCATAAAATCAATTGTCTCGATCAACAGACTGATCTTTGAAGCAAAAAGCACAAAACAAAATTTGCGGAGTGTGCCTCAGGAGTTGTATATGAAATCCCTCTGTCATGCGGCGCTGTGTGCGCATCATTCACGCATCTGCCAGACGGGCAGATGCGTGAATGACCGCGCCCGCGAGCATGCGGCTGCCACGCGAGCTAGCCCGTCTGGCCATCTCGCCATTCATTGTAATAGATGCCCGTGTACGCCAGTGCTACATGACATTAAGATTTTGGCTCGTGATCGCGACCGAACAAGCAGAGAGGTGCACGAGGCGTATGCAATTAGGGATAAGGGCGTTGAGTGTATAAGTGAAGCGTCACTCGCCCTGTGAAAGAGTGAGTTTGAATATTTGAGAGAAGCATTGCGAGGGACACGTTGATGACTAACAGGGTTCTGGGGCCTATAAATGCATGTACTTTTCAAAATAAACAACAGTTGCGAGTGCACCTTGTGTCGTTCCACTTCTTTGTCCTTGTCTTATTCGGCGCTTTTATTTAAAGAACCATGAACCAACTGGCCCAACTTTCCACTTTGCGGTATAAAGATGCTCGAAGATGTTTCATGCTATTCTGGCGGAGAAAGTCTTCAAATTCTCGTGATACGAACTGCGTCCAATTGTCACAATTTCACAAGGAAGACTCTTGCCGGCGAAAACAATCTTTATAAAGGCTATTATCGTAGACGATGTAACTGCAGATGCCGGTTGGACCTCGGACCACTTAGAATGGTAGCCAATAAGGACGATAACGAATCGTTGACCGGGAGGTGCGCGGTCAACTGGCCCTGCAATGTCTATGCCGAGTTTCTCCCATGGTTGTTTCGGAAACTGTACCGTTTGCAGCGATGCAGGTGACGCCTTCATGGGCTTGTCCGTTGAATGACAGACCGTACAATGCTTTACCTTGAACTTCACTTGTTGGTTCATACGAGGCCACCAGTACTTATACCTGATGACACTCGTTGTTCTTGTTATCCCTTAAATGTGTCTCGTGAGCTAATTGAATGCCATGCTCACGTAATGTTTCCGGCACCACAATCTTTTCTCCTTGAAAAAGCAGGTCAGCGTATTCAGAGAGGTTTTCTTGGACGTGGAAGTATACCCTGAGCTCTGTGTAGATGTTCTCCGGCCAGGACGACATCGTATAACGAATGACTGCAGGCAAATCTGGATCGTTCGTCATCTTCAAACGTTATGCCGTCCTCTGTGTCTTGCGATGATGCCTTGAAAATGCGTCGTTGAACATATTATTTCTCCCTCTGAGACATTCCATTTCAAAATAGTAGTTTAACAAGCGCGAAGTTCAAGCCGTGATACAAAACGGTCGTATTCCAGAACTCTTGTTGAAGAGGACAGTAATCAGTGCCTGGTGATCCCTCCGAACAAGAAAAGGACGGCTCCAAAGGAAAACATGCCATTTTTCGCATGCCCAGAGGCATGCTAAGGCCTCTTTCTCTCCCGTGGAGTACCGGCGCTAGACATCTGTGAGTGAGCGTGAAGCGAACGCTACAGAACGAAGTTTGTTACCATGTTGTTGCTATAAGACAGTACTTAAACCGGTCGTTATGCCAATTGGCATAACGAAGGGTTATCGGCATAACGACCAGTGTATCGGTCGTTATGCCAACCGGCGGAGTTGTTTCGACCATTGTCAAACTTGGGGCATTTTTAATGCGTTCCTTGACTTCCGGAAACTAGACTCGGCCTCCGGGGACCAGACAAGCGAGACTTCCTTACGGGGTAATCGCAGGAGGGGCTCGACAATTTTAGAACAGTGGGGGATGAGCTTACTGTAACTTTCTACGAGTCCCAGGAATGCTTTTAGCTTTGATGAATCTGACAGAGCCTCAAAGTTTACGATGGCATCCAGCTTAGATGCAACAGGTGCTATTCCTTCCATGGACAGTCGATGCCCCAAAAAGGAGAGCTCCTGGACAATGAACACTGCCTCGTGGTTCAGCTTCATTCCCGCCTGAGATAGACGAGACAAGACACTACGGAAATTTTCTTCGTGCTCTTTCTGAGATTTTGTCGTCTAGGTAAAACTAGACACCTGTACACCCTTCCAAAACCCTTTCCATAATCTTCTCAAACGCTGCAGGCGCAGACGCCAATCCAAAACAGACCTTTTAACCCGAAACAGTCCCTCATGGGTAATAAAAGCAGTCAAGTCGCGACTCGCAGGGTCAAGCCGAAATTGGTGGTAGGCAGACGCCAGGTCTAACTTTGAAAAGTGAGACGCCCTTTTCAAGGTGTTTAAGAGTTCATCTTTTTGCGGTAATGGACACGAATTTATCATCACAGCCTGGTTTGATGCCTGCGAATCTACACACATGCGGATACGTCCATCTGGTTTCGTTACGACTACAATGGGAACAACCCACTCCGAGGCATCGATACGCTCGATAACGCCTTGACGTTCTAACTTGAAGATTTCTTCTGATACCGCGTCACGTACAGTGATGGGAAGACGACGAAGCTTTGCTTGACTAGGTGGTACATTGTGCCACACCTTGATTGTATGAGCTTGGTTCCGGAGCAAACCCAACTTCGAACTAAACAGATATTCAAACTCTTCAAATCCAGGAGGGAGCTTGACGTCTCCCGTACAGACGGACTTGATGAAGTTGAAGTGCGCTCAAGACACGTTTCATTATGGATATGTTTATTCGTGTCGTTATCGTTTGTTTTGGGAACATCGACAGCTGAACTTGCCGAAAACATGTGGACAGGCTCTTCGAACACTTTAGGAATTGTTTTATTTCAGGTTGATGATAGTTGTTGCCGGAAAACTTTGCCATTCAAAGAAGATGAAGAAAAATTGACTCCAGGCGCATCCGATGAGGCTATACTTCGTTTCAGCTTAATTCCAGACGCAGCCGATGCTACAAGCGCGAGCATGTGGCCCTGAAGAGTGCTTGCACTGCACGAGCGCGCGTGCTTGGCAGGGATGCTGAAAGCCCGGAGCTCGCGCTTGTAGCATCGGCTACGTCTGGACCTAAGCTGAAACGAAGTATAGTTGTGGCTGCTGACCGCTTTGTTTACGAGAGTAATTGGTGAAGGGGCGATGCAGGAGAACGTCAGCCGGCCTTACGTTCCGTCGTCCGTTGTCAGCTGCATTGATATAGGCACAGTGATAGTCAGCACCTGAAAATTTTATTTTCAATTCTCTTACTGCATCGATGCCAAACAAGGGGCGCCCAGAAGGGATAACAAAACTTCAGAGGTGCAAACGTGTCCTTGAATGTAACCTGGCCGGCGAAACATCCAATTATCGAAATTGTACCTTGCATATAATGTACAAGCCGATCCTTGCTGGCGGATGCAACAGATTTCCGTTCGGATCGACTTTCTGAAATGTCTTCTCGTCCAAGATGGACACATGCGAGCTCTTGTCAATTAGTAGATGCTATGGTATGCCATTTACATTTACGTCCGCGATGAATGCATTCAGTCGGCTGTGGTCAAATGAGCTCCGCTGCGTGGCTTGGACGGGGAAGGAATCGTTAACTGCAGCCACGCTGTACTGAAAGCTGCAGTCACCTTCCGGTGCGGCGAATGTCTCTTCTCGATCAAAACTACTCCGGGACTGGTTGGCGTACTGGCGCCCTTGGCCGTGACTTTGGCCCCTTGCAGGGAAAGATGCTTGGCGCTGGTCAAACACAAAAGCTGTTGCCGGGGGACGACGACTGCGACAGGCCACTCCGAAATGACCTGTCTTCCCGCATGCGAAGCACTGCGCGTGTAGCGCGGGGCACAGCTCTCGTGCATTGTTGCGTCTGGCAAAAACCAGCATAGCGACTCTGTACCGTCTCCTCGGGTCCCCATTTGTGAAAGAGGTGGGTCGCGGCCTTGTTGACGGCCCGTCCGCGCCGTGAACCGTGGCACGTGAGGGGAGGTCGGCTGGCCCCGGGGCATCCTTGGAACAGCCCGTGGCGGGGTGTAGTGATGGTGCGGATCCGGGAGGAGAGTCTTGACGCCTTGAGAACTCTGGTGACCATGAACCGTCATCTGGATATGCCACCACGGGTGCCTGAGAATGAAATGTCGCTCGCGCCGCAACTTGCTGAACTGCTACATTGTATTAGGACTGACGGCCGCTGATAAGTGAAACTGCTCAGTCGTTCGCGCAAGTTGTTCGAACTGTAAGGACTAACTAACAGCCCGATCCAGCGTTGGCCCATCGGAGCCGATACACTCGCGAAGAATCCGATCCTGGACACGTTTGAAGTCCAGGCCTTCCAAGAATACCTCGCATAAACGTTCTTCAAGTAGTGTGCCATACGCACAAAATGCTCTCTGATGCCTCAGAGCAGTCAAGAGCTCTGCTACCGTTTTGCGAGGCAACTGTGTTCTGGCGCGCAACTTCTTTCGTTCCAGCGTTACGGAACCACAAAACTCGAAATGTTTCTCCAACACTCCCAGAAACGCGGAGAACTCATCAACCGTCTCGCTCCCCGGCACTTTATTTAGACGAAACGCGGAAACTATGCGTTGGTTCTCATCTCCTAACATCGAAAACAGGATTTGTTTCATGCGTCGCGGCTCAACTGCGTCTAGTCAATAGCTCCGAGAAACTATATGAATGCTTTTCTCCACGATGGCCAAGCCTGAACCGGAGTGCCGGAAACAGGAACAAATACAGGAGGTGGAGGTATTGTCGCCGCATTTACAAACGTTGCTTGCTGAGACATCTCGACGTACGAGTTATATCCAAGTAAATACAGAAAAGCTTGTAACGCTACGAGAAAGCAGATGAACCTCTCTCAAAATGTCATGTAACCAGTCAAAAGAAAACATGAGTGATAGAAACTAAAGAGAATGCCAAAATCACAAATCAAAATGCCTACTGGAAAGACGCACCGGTACTAACACCACATAACCGGGGTGCGGAGATGTCTACCGTGACCACGTATACAATCGTCTTTGCAAAAATCTCATCCTCGTCGCCATGTTGTATTGCGGCCGTAGAGTGCACTCACGGTGTCACTGGCAGTTCTTGGCGGATGCGGCCGTCTGTGGTCCAGGCCGGGAACGGCTGAGCTCGTGTGGGAGTGTCGAGGCCGTGAGAGAACACCCGTTCAGACAGGGCGGTGTTCAGGCAGAGTCTAGCGCCGCGTTTTGTTCACGCGTGCCAAGAACCATCGTATTCACGTGCATTTATCTTAAACACTTCGTCTTTTACAGACCACTACACTCATGTTCTCTGCGATTATACAACAGGGCTCAGGCGACATATGTGGCTTGTATGACTGAAGTTTTAATTTTTAATTTTCGATTTTTACCTAGGTTGAAGCTCTGAGGACCCAGACGCCTTTTCGAAACTTCCATTCCGAAATATTGTAATGCCCAGCACTGTTCTTTCTTGACATTACCTGCTTGTACAGAAGGTGGGCGTTAACTACACTGGCATTCGTGTAAACAATTCAGCGCCATCATTTTGATTTCCTTTTTTGATCCATCTGAGAGCAGGAATTTAGCATATCGACGATATCGACGTAGCCAGTACGTTGGATATATCAGGAGGCTGGCCACTAGAGGACAAGATTGCCTTTTTTGTGTCGTTCTTTCTTGTCTTTATGGTTTTCACTTGCGACGGAGTGAAAGTATTCGAGATTGTCGTCACATATTACTTGTCATTCTATTTGAGGAAAAGAAAATAGTCATCTGGGCACATTCTCCAATAGCTGTCCCCTCGTTTTGGACTGACATCCGCTCGTAGTGTAGAGAGTGACTTGAAATTAGCTCGCACAGTTCCTGTTGCGGACATGTGGGCGCTTCTGAGTTGTTCGATCAGAGGCACAAATAAAGGTTACCACAATAAGCGGGATATCACTTTCCATTAATAACGTCAATGATAGCACGTGCAACCCGATCGTCTATGTCTTGCGTTGCGATTTAATCGCCTGACTTTTCATAGTACATCTGGGACTGGAAGGCATAGTGATTTTCGTCCGCATGGGTCCACACCTTGTATAGATGCCTGATGGCATATATAAACATATATTGCTTTAAAGAGTACCTTTTTTGAAACAAAATATAGGTTTGTAGATGCTCTGGATTTTGGTTTAGTGAATAGTTAAAGGCCGACGTACACTTCGCGCTTTCCACTTTTGCTCGACTCCTCCTTTCCTATATCCTCTCCACTTTTTACCTTGCTCCAGCTTGGCTCCCCTCGCAGCTTAGGAGACGGGAGCTCTTAGAGGATTATCTTCCCTGCAGAAAACCGAGGTTGTACGTCGGCCTTTAAGAAAAAAGGTTTGAGCCTGTTTATCCAGCAGTATACGAATTGTGTACATTTTGTCGTAGCCAGGTGATTCAGGAGTTTGACATGTGTAATCACCGTTCAGTTTGATGTCTGTAAAATTATTTTCGGAAATTATACCCATGAGGATATAATTTCCGAAAATGTCTTTATTTACTCTTATTAGTTGGAGAAACGTCTTTTTCCGCCAGCGTCACGGAGATGTCTTTCCGAAAGACACTATTTCTCTAATACAATTTTCTGGCTCTATTTCCAAGACGTTTACCGACCGCCTCTCTTCAAAATTAGGCAGGAAACTGCCTTGCAGGCCAGATTCCTTATCAAAAGCGTTTAGTTGGACTTGCAGTGTCTCTTAAGCGAAAGTGTTGAAGGTTTTTAAGCTGGCGTGCTAAGCGCTGTCAGATCATTATCGGAGTCTTCTGAGCTAAATGATCCTGCGAGTTCCACATCAGCTGGTTTGATACCTTTCATCACCGCTGATTGATTGCCTAGTCCTACCGTCTAAAGGTACGTTTTTTTGAAAGATGAGATCAAGTTTTCTGGGTTCATAAAAGCCTCATGATCTCAATTCATCCTATGCTCTCAATTATCGATACTGCTAGTGATGTGGTAAGAATTTGACATCTAAAAGTAGAATTATATGCAAGAAATGAAGTTGAGTTATTTTATTCCACATTTGGCTAAGGATGTAGGAATTATTTCGGATTGCAATGTTTCCAGGTGCCGTAGAGTGGTTGTAATATTGAACCGCCAGCTTTTGTGTTTAACACGAGCTTGTGAATGAATATAAAAAGATGTGCTTTTCTTAACTATTTGCAGGGGACAGAGTTTTCTGTGTTGTAGTACTTGTTTAATAACAACGAACCGTTTGATAAGAACGAGTTCAAAGCACGTGTTTAACAACACGCATCCAGACTCTTAAAGAGCGCCTTTGAGAAACAAACACCCAATTATCTGCTTACTTTTGGAGAGAAGGTGCCATTAAACTGCAAAGCGCTGTGTTTTGAAATTCATCGCGCTGTATGTTGTACTCTTGAACCATATTTTTATAGTGGTATCGATGTGAAGCCACCTTATCTAAAATGGGACGGCACGCTTGTTCGGCTCGATTAGTATTTGATGCAAAGTAATAAAAATACTGTAAAATAGTTTGGTGAGTAAATTTTGAAAAAGAAAACAAATCAGAATAACCAATATTGGCGTGCATTTAGTTAAATGCTAAATGATGACAACTACATTTTTTATTTATTCATTCAGTTAATTTTATTTAAGACAAAGTGTCTCGGGGAACGGTGCAGAAAACGACCAATTCGTTCTGCCATGTCCCTCAAGTCTTTTTGAAGTAAAGGCGTTGATATAGTGTAACATCTTAAGAAAAAATGAAACAGATTGACAGAACAGGGAAATGAGCGGTTCGTGTTCTTTCGCAATCGTTTTATGTTCCCTCCTTTATTAGTTTTATCCCCCAGGTCATCTGCACGACATTTGCACGAAGGTACCGACAGTAGGACGTTTCCGCACCCTTAGCGCGATTGCACCAAGAGTACCAGCACGAAAGCTGGGCTTCCCAAATTGCTTAAACAAACGCTCACGCAACAAAAAGATAGGAAATAAAAAAAAGAAACACCCATGCATGCGGCTCTTTCCTCCTGCCGTTGAATTCCAGTGGCCACCAAGCGCAGCAGGCAGGAATGCGGCAACAACCGCGAATTCTTTCGCGAACACGAGGTCTTGCGGTGTGAGCGGTTCCTGCTAACTTCTTGCCCTCCCGGTCGATGTGCAGAGGAGGTGACGGCCGTGGCAGGGGGCGAGGTGTCGCTGCCATGCGGTGCGGCCGACAACCCGTTCCCTGGACTGGCGGTCGGAGACGAGCCCTGCCTGCTGCTCTGGTTCCGCGAAGGCTCGGCAACGCCTATCCTCAGCGCCGACGCCAGGCGCGGAGGGGGCCTGCATAACGCCAAGGTGAGCCATCCTCCCGGTCTACCTCGCAGTGTCCGTTCTGGGCCCGATGTGCACCTTGAGACTTTTGGGAAGAGCGGACTCGATGGACGTTGAGCATAGATCGATGCTCGCACCTGGTGCAGCGTTCTGGCAGGTGGGAAGTTTGTGTCGCTGAAAATGTTTTGAGCAGGAAGACACAGTGGCACACAAGGTATTGCGTTATACAGAGTGTTTTGCGAAACGCTGGCCAAATCGCTGTTGCGGAAAGTACGCATCGAATTCGCTTGTTAACTGTTTTTGAGCAGTTAACTTTTTAATGACTAAATTTAACTGTATGATTAAAGTTAGAAACTGCCCGGGTATCATCGAAAACATCTAAATTGGAGTGTTTTAGAAAATATAAGGTCCGTATAACATTTTGCAGCGTTACAAAAAGCACCTGATTTGGACGTGTTTCCCGATTTCACTTTTCTATAGGAGCGCATCCTTGCGCTTGCGGTCCTTCTCCCCATTGCCAAAGCGCGCCACTAAAGTGCGTCGTCAAACATTCTTGGCGTGACGGGGGTGAACCAAAAATTCTAAGCTATTCTTGCAATATCATTCGAACAGCACAGCAGTTTCGTTTTGCAGGCTTGCGGAAGGGATGCGGTAATTGGGTGCTTTCGCCAGGGGATGTGGGACCGCTGGCGCGGAAATGCTCTCTGATAGAAAATCAATAGTTATAAACGCGTCTAATTGGAGTGTTCTTTCGCAACGCCGGAAAATGCTGCGCCTGCCTCATAGTTTGGTGAATTGCGCTCATTTAGGTGTGTTCGATGATACCATGAAAGTTTCTAATCGGTAGCATGCATTTAAATTTATTACTACAAATGCTAATTGCTCAAAGGTAGATAAATACCTCATTATACCGAGTGTTGTTAAGTTTCCTTAATAGGTTTATTGGTAGAGACCAAAACGGCATCAATCTTCTCCTTTCCGATGCTTACTTTTCGCAGGAGCGATTTAGCCAGCCTTCGGGAAAACAGCCCGTATAGGTAAAACTTTGTGTTTTCGAATTTATTTTACTTCGAATTCGAGTGTATTTTTTAGGCTCTTTTTTCTCCCATTATTCGGAGCTTGTTTTGATGTCTGTTTTATGTGTCGAACTACAATGTTGCACTTTATCGGGAGATTTCTTGAAGAAAACATGACGCGACTCTGGGACTTCCCCAATCTCGAATCAGCATTCGCGAGAACCGAATACATAATGCTACCGGGGCTCTACCAATTAGAATCGAGGAAGGGGTTGTTTTTCTGAAGGAAAGTTGTATTTTGCAGAAAGCTCAGAATGTGCTGTGTCCCTGGTCAACACAAAAAGAAAACCGTACATAAATAAATGAATGTACATATATATATATATATATTTTTTTTTTTTGCAGAGATAGTTTTTTCTTTTACTTAGGGGAGGGCTTTAATGTAAGTATTTTTTGTTTTTTCTGATTTCGATAAAATTGGGTCTGGGGTTACGTTTTGGGGTTCCTCGGTATACCAAAAGCTCAAAAACCTACTTCTAAGGTATTCCAGGTCAAGTGAGGTTTGTGTATTTGTTTCTATAGCGCGACTATGTGCAATGGACGTTTAGATATACTGAGGTAAAACAAAACTATACTTCATAAAGCGGCTACGAATAGTAATGTTTTGACAAAGTGAGGGGGTGTAATTTATTACCAACAGGTAAAACGACACCGCTAAATACCTTGTGATCAGAAAGAATATATTTTATCATAATGTATTTGTCGTTAGAGACAACAAAATATAACTGATGATGTTATACTTTGCTAAGGCTCGTGAGTGCTGTAAATTATTTGTTACATGTATACTTTATTTTTCATTTTCGCACAGCCATCTGAGTTACTGTATAGTCTTGAAGTGGCACATATATCTCATACATAAAATCCATTCTTTGACTGCAAAAACGAGCTCTAATAATTATTACATTCTTAAGAACTGCTGATCCAAGTAAACCTCTATTTCGGACACTTTGTGTGTCACCTAACTTCGTTGCATAAAAACAAACAAACCCGGAACAGTCGTTACAATATTAAAATTCTACGACCAGCTCTCCTTAAGTCCGTTCAAATCCGATATTACATCAGAGGGCTGCACCAAGTAATCTGTTTAATTTACCACCATGTCCGGTACCAATCGCCATAAATTACACTAGCCTGATCACGCTGGCAAGGAACGGGGGGCACATAATTTGTTGTCAATGAACTGGGCACGTGCTAGGTGTGTGTACCGTCACGTGACGTCATGGGGTCACATAACTGTGACGCCGTCCGACGTTGGGCTGTTACGTGACGTCAAAGTGTCGGTGATATTATGACGTTGCGTAACGCCACAGTCACGTGACCTTATGACATCAAGCGACGTCATGGTGTCAGGTGACGCCACAAAGTTTCGGGACTTAATTATAATGCAATTAAATGCAAAGGTGCAAGCGAGCTGGACAAGAATGATGAAAATAATCCCCGGAGAAGGGGAACAAGGGGGACAAAGGACAAACATAAATCTCCAAACACAGCTAGGTGACTGGTGAGCGACCGAAAAAATCCACCTGGTCCGGGTACCGAACCCGGGACCTCTAATAACGTAAGGTGACGTCATGATGTCTTGGGACACGAAAGAGTCACTTCACATCAGGATATCGTGTGACGTCATGGTGTCATGTGACAATCGGTTTGTCAGAGGCTGAAACACTATCCCGTGACGCCACGGTGTCAAGTGAGGTCATGATGTCACCCTCTCGGAAAACGCGTCCACTAGCAACAAAAAGTAGGCACTTTGGAAAGGCCCTCCAAAATCAACGTGGAGCCGAGACCATGAGCGCTTTGGGAATGGCCGCTCGCGGACCATGGGCGCTCTGAAATGAGTGCTCGCGGAGCCTTCCGATGCACCTGGCAGACTGCACACCTGCCCACCCTAGATAAATGCCTTCATGGATACCCGGCAACCACACGCGACTTCGACACATCAATTTAATCTTCTACTCCACCGGGTGACTCTCACGCAACAGGTCCAGGACTTCTGTGTGCATTGATGTCGGAACTACCACTCGACTCTCTATGAGCACACAGCCCTCTATTACCAAAAGTCCTCCATGCGGTTTGCAAACGGCTGCCACTCAGCTCCGGATGGTGGATAGCCTCCAGCCCACAACGCAGTACGCAACTCAGCCAACACTGAATCTTGCGCCCATTTTAATGCTGGGTGATTTTAGCTTACCCCTTAATGATTGGTCAGCTGCTTTCCCTACAGCTACTGCAATTCGCTCGTGCACTCAGATTTTTTTTATCTCTGTTCTGAATTTTCTTTTTCATAACTTGTTAATAAACGAACTTAGACTACCAATACTACAGATACTGTGTTGGATTTAATTCTTTTCACTGACCCCAGCCTCGCCTCTTCCATAACCCTCTTACCCGGAATTAGCGATCATTTTATTTTACCCTTCAACTTGCATACTGCCATGCGTGTCTCAAATAGAACTACTCTGCAATTCCGTGATTATAGTAGGGCAAATTTCGACGCAAGGAATAGCGAGTTACCTGCCTTCCTGGATCAGTTCCTGCTTTCTTTTTCAGAGCGTCCGGTTGAAACTAATTGGAACTTGTCTAAAAAATAAACTCTCCAACTATTTTAATCATTTTGTTTCTAAACCTAAATCTCCTAGGTTTAATGTCCCACTGAAACGTCTTTCTAACTAGATGAAACATTTATTTCGCGCTGCGAAGTCATATGCCCTCGCTCCTTGTTGGGATGCTTACAACGAAGTTGCGGATACTTATAAGACAGCTGTGAAGGGTGCCAAAAGAAATTTTTAAAATTTAACCCTACCTTCCATGTAATCTAATAGCACTAAGCTATTTTGAAATGTTGTGAACGGCCCCCAAAATAGTTTTCTCACTGACACATGATAACGGTGTAGATATTCCAAGCGATCTCTGCGCATCTGTACTAAATGATATTTTTGCGATAGCGTTTTCTAGTGAGGTTAAATCTGATTGCCCCACTTATCCTGCTTACAACTTCCTTCTAATGAATCCGCTTGTTTTTGATTATGACGGGATTGTCTAACTAATGGATCATCTAAAAATGTCCTCCTGGTGTGGTGTTGATAACATAATCTCTAAATTTGGTAAAACTACAGAAACGTAAACTTGGGTTTTTCTTCTAACAATTTTCGAGCAACTATTGGACCTTGGCATTAACTAATGGATTGCAAAATAGGAAAGGTGGTTCCACTTTATAAATCAAGTAACAAACATATCCCATTTAATTATCTGCCTATGTCCTTAAAGGGGGGGGGGGTGCAACAATTTTAAGATTAAAAGAATTTGCGTCTCGACATTTTTACGTTGTTGATCAAATCCCGGAGGATAGAAAAAACATCTCCTTCATTAAAAAAATTTGCGATTCCGCTACATAATGGTAATGAAAAAGTCGAGCTTTTTTCCCCACCTGCAGCCGCGAGTGGCAGCCAAAGGAACTACGGCGAAAAGCCTGCGTGACCTCGCTCGGCTCTAAGCTGCAGCATAACGCCCGCTAATGCCAGCAGAGAGAGGGAGAGTAAGCGTCCTCCGAGAGAGCACACGGGAAGCTACACTGTATTCCGAATTACGTCACTAGGAGGAGGACCAGGTGTGACCCTAAAGACTGGGAGTGACGTGAGGGGCGCCAGAAATGCCAATATTTATCTTTTTTTTATTTTTTTAAATAGCTACTAGGACACGCAGGCGAAATCGGTTTTCTGTTCTTTACTTTAGAAGTGTCAGAGGGAAACTTCCACAAATGTTTGACCGAAGTCTGGAAATCGTTGCACTCTTAACCAGTGCTCTCTGTAAAATTTTAGAGCAGATAATTTATTCTAATCGAGTTAGTTTCTAGATTCCAACTCTCTTTTTCCCCCTTGCAACATGGTTTTTGGAAATCGCTGTCCTGCGAAACTCAAATTCATACTTTCACTAATGATCTTTTCTTGATCGTTAACCGTGGATTTTAGGTTAATTGCGTCTTTCTCGACTTTTGCAACGCCTTTGACAATGTATCTCACAAACTATTGTTTTTCAAGCTCGATAGAATTCACACTGATTCTAATGTTTTGTCCTGGATTAAATGTTTTCTAACGAATCGACAAGAGTTTCCTACTACAAATAAAGAAAATTCTTGCTTCAGTCCTGTTACCTCCAGTGATCCCTAGGGGTCCGTTTTGGGACCCCTTCTGTTACTTATTTATATTGATGGCTTGCATTGGTGTATCATCCCATATTAGCTTATTCGCAGATGACTGTGAAATATTGCCGCGAGCGCAGCTGACTAAGTAGGCAGCGCGCTCGTGGCCTAATGGTTATCGCGCGTGCCTTCCACGAAGAAAGCCAGGGTTCGATTCCTGGCCGCGGGTACGCATTTTTGTCGGCTCTAATGTACTGTTCTGGTAAATTCGAGAACCGTGTTGCTGATTCGAGGTAAGAATGTTCTACACGCCGAACCTTCCGCGCCGATTGTTCCAGAAGCCCACGCGTTTACAAAAGGGGCTCCGCGTAGCCAACCGGTCTCAGTGTCACCTCAGCGTACGATCCTGCTGTTACGCCGCCATCGACGCCCGCGACGCTCTACTATTATCTTCTGTCTCCTTTTTGTTTTGGGCACAAGTTAGCCCCTTTAAACGTTTAGTTTCTTCAGTTATCATCGCCTCATCAATTTTCATCCGTGACAATATATCGTAAAATTACTAATGCATCTGATTCGGCAGTTCTTCAGGCTGACTTATGCTAGGTTTCGGAATGGTGTGACTTATGGAAAACGACTCTCAATACTATCAAATGTAAAACTACCAGGGTGCCTCATAGGTTTACATTCCGGAACTCCAACTCATCTATCACTGAGTAGACTGCTCTTGTGTCGACTTCCGCGTGAACTATATGGCCTTCGACCATCACTGTGGCACTCATGGGCGACAACCGCGGTTCCAGAACAGTTCACGTCTTCAGTCTTTAACAGGACATCATTCGCAGAGAAAACTCTCAGCGACCACAGGCTGCCGACATCTTTCACGCAATTATTATTGTCGGACGCCGTGTCATCAACCGTTTTTACGGCTCGCCGATCGGTTAGCCCAGCTGGTCCGTCTTCTTGCCGCCTGCCACTGACCGTCGCGTCCTCCGAACGTCTTCTAGTGTCTTGCTTGCGCGGGCATTTCCTCGCCGAGTGTCCTTTCTTGTGACCGACCGCCTCCCCGCCCTCCCCGGAGAAGACCTCCAACTTCGGCACGGTGCCCGCGCTCAGTCCTGTCTCCCGGACAACGATACGGAATTTAATCCTCAACGCCAATGTCACAAGTTCAACAACCATGTTTATTAGGGCAACATACGGAACAGCTTGGACTGTAAAGAATGAATGTCCCGATGAGGGCGGGACCATAATAGCGCTCAGCAAGGTGTCCCCTGGCGGTCACCTCGTGTGCGTGGCGCCAGCTGTCACCACCACACTTAGTCCGCAGGCGATCGTTGGCGACTAGTTATGATCAGTCAAGTCAAGTGAAGTCAAGTCAAAAGTCTATTTCTCTCCGTTTGAAGACGGGAGGCAGAGAGAAAAAAAAAACTCATTGTTGCTTGACGAGCCGCCCCCTACAGCAGTAGAGACATATATACACGTATACATACAAATGCACAGTCTCAGCACAAATAAAAAGAAAATAAGTAAGCTACATCGTACAATCGATTCATGCTTTAACTATTTAGGAACATATTTAAGACAATCATTAACAAAAACAGAACGTACATCCTTCCGAGTTCCACTCAAAATATTTATGTTGAATTCACTTCAACAATTTAAAAGGCGCGGCAGGGTGTATTTTAACATCTGATTTCTATAATAGACCTTATGCGAAATTGATTTGTGGTCTGACAACACTCAGAGCGTCGCCATTTTAATGTTGGCAAGCGTCGTCGGTACCGAAGCACGGTGGAGGCATCGGAGAGAGCCGTACGGGCAGCGTGCGATAGCGCAGCAGCTGTTTTCCGCCTTCTGACCATGAAATGTGGATGAACAATTTAAACAACCTACCGAAACTGTCTGACAAATCTCTCGGAGGCCTGTGCACGCTGGCGACAACCTCGTCGAAGCAGCGGACCAAATCCTATGCCTTCGCTGCGGAAGCTTGCACACTGCTGGTTGTCGCCAGCGTGTGCAGAGGCCTCCGAAAGGACTTTGAGAACACTTTTAATTCTTTTTTTGATGCAAATACGCTTGAAGTCGTACTGTTTAGCGGTGTACTGATCCACGCAAATACATGGCTCAAAATTAGTTTTTTTTTTGTAGTTATTATTGGCGGAAGGTGTTTTGGTGGAACGCTTTGTGTACTTCTAAAAGAAAATTTTTCCCTAGCTGGACAATATTTTTCAAGCGTCGCAAAGGTTAAAATTCGTTTCAGATAGCATTGACCTCAAGCACAGTTGACGGATGTTGCGCTATTAATGAAGATTTGTTAAACCCTAACAGAATAACTGCAGTGACTTTCTCAAAGCTACCCCCGAGCTTCTTTGCACAACACAAAATTTCTACCTCGGCTGCAACAAAAAAAAAAAAAAAAAAGAAAGAAAAGGAGGTTGTAAAATGAAGTTGGCACCGCCCGTGTTGCTTCATTCGAGGTCCGTAACGTAAATTTTTGCCGCCACCGACATCGAAGTTTTAGCCACTGCGATGAACCTAACCATACTACTGTTAATCATACGCATCTTCAATCATGGTTGGTGGCGTGGGTTATTAAAACTGCCATCTTTTTGCATCGCTTAACAGCCTTGGTCTCGTCCGCATGCATTGAGCTGCTTGCGCACCAAGAAAAAGGCAGGCCGACACTACAACGTACATAAAAGAAAAAAGAAGGTCATAAACAAATTTGGTACAACCTCGTTGAAAGATTAGGGCCCAGTTCAATAGTTGTAAATGGCTTCACGCCGCGCGATAACGTCGGCATGTTTCTTCGCGTTGTCACCGATTGTTTTTTGTCAAAAGCTGCGTCTCAAGTAACAAATAAAAATAAGAAAAAAAGGTGTACCATGTTCACGTTTGCGTTCACGTCACGTACGAATCAAAGGTTTATCGCTGCATCCGCAGCGGAACGCAGCAATCGTTGGCATTGCATCTCTCGCACGAAGCGCGGTCGCTTGTTTACATGGGGTCTTTGCCGGTCAGGTCTGTGGTCTCGTTTTCTTGCCACTAACAAGATGGCGGACGTAGTTCTCGGCGCGCTACTAGATGGCGCTCTACATTTTGCATATTGTCTATTGGTCCTGGAGTGCGGTATTGCCCATGCATCTTCAAAACAAGTGTTGTACACCATTTCCTTTGAACTCAAGATGTAAGAGCGATAAGTGTAAACGGTTAAAAAACGTCTTTTTGTATGCAAGGGCTAATTTGTAACTATAGTGACTGGTAATTTGTACAATATTAAATTTTTTAAACAATGGTTTCGTACGGCAGTCATAGCTAGTATGACATATTATACGAATCACTCTCTTCTTGAGAATATGCAGTTGATTGACATTAGTTAAAGTCGTAATTGCCCATACCAGAAAGCAATAGTTATAATGTGCGTAAAAGTAGAGTTATAAACGAGTATCTTGGCCGAACTCGGAATCATGTGGCGATATCTCTGTATGGTACCCACAGCCTTCGATAGCGTTTTACATGTGTATTGCACCATATCATTCCAAGTCATGTACTGATTAAAGATTACCCCCAGGCCTTTCACGGTCTCATCTATATTAATATTGCCTATACCAAGAAAAAGTACAGATTTAGGACTATAATTTGTATTTCGAGATCTAAATACCACGGCCTTTGTTTTTCTTACGTTTATTTGCAGGGAATTTGATTATGCCCAAACATTTAATTCAATAAGATAATGGCCCAGTTTATTTTCACCAACAAACTTTAATTTTTTTAAGGAATTCAAGGAACGCCGCAGCATTCCCACTTGGCGGTCGATAGACAACAGCGAATACAAATTTAGTATGTTGTAAAGTTAAAATCTCAATGTCATTTGCTGTCGCTGTGAAATCACTAACGATACTATATTCAAGGTCTTATTTAACCTATAGCTCCTATGGAAACGCAGCGACGCCACCGGTCTTCAAAGAGCATGGCGCCGTTTCGCACGGGACACAAGAGATGGCGCAACGAACGCCGCCAACGAACGAGCATACGGCGTCGAGAGCCAGCGTCTTTAGCAGACAATCTTTTCGACTCAAAAGCAGCGCGCGTTCCGCAGGCGGCGACAGTCGCAGAAACAATTACAGGCGCGGTAACAACAAGCAACTGCAGTTCCTTGTCTGCTAAATACGCCGGCTCTCGGCGTCGTCTGCCCGTTCGTTGGCAGCAGTTGGCGTCGTGACCGCTTGCGCCCTCTCTTGTCTCCCGTGCGAAACGGCGCCGTGCTGTTTGCAGACCGGTGACGTCGCTGCGTTTCCATAGGAGCTAACCCTTTTTCTTTCTTTACTTTTTCCTCAGGTAAGTTTGCTCTTTGCAAATTTTACAAAAAAAAAAAATGCACCATCTGTGGGCAGCGCTGCACAAAGTCGTAGCGCGATAGGTTAAGAACTCCTACTTTGTTGCTACGATTTAAATTGAATACTGCATACGTTTCTAGTTGACCCACTTCATCACTCCGGTTATACTATGTTTCAATAGGCATTATTATATCAAAAGAAAATGTAAAACTGTCCAGAAAGATGTTAAGTTCACCAAAGTTATTTCACACAGATTGAACATTTAAATGAAATAACAAAGAAAGGCACATTTAGGTCGTCTTTAAAAAGTTGAACGACCTCATTTGGCAATAAGTAAGATATGTCCGTCATCGCAAATTAAGCTAAAAAAAAACAAAAAAAAACTCCATATTTAGTTTGCAGGCGATTATCGGCGTCGAGTCGTATCTAGTTCAGCACACTTAGTCACCGACGACTGTCGGCAGCAAGTCACACTTAGTCCAGCACATTTTGTTCAGCATATCTATTAGTCAGCGCACGACCGTCGGCAAACGCAGCTGGCTCTCGAATGACGAAGCGTAACTCCTCACATGGACTCCTGACATCACGGGGTGGATCACAACGCACCAAGGGATAGCGCGGCGGGTGTATTACGTCACAACAGCAGACATCAGTAAATAGGTAACGTAAAGGACGCTAGAAACCTCTTCCCGTCGCGATTACTTCATTTACCACAAGAGGGTCCTCGCAATCCCACTGCACAAAAAATTCAAGACCCTTCACGCACCCACAAAAGATGTAGAACCTATTGAAAACTCTTCAATGGAACAAGCTCGTGACACGCTGCACTCCTGAAGCTTATCTTCATTATTCTGCTAAGCCAGGAGGACACTAAACTGCGTCGTGTGTGCAGGATATTCGAAATCAACCAAAGCTCATCGTGACTAAGGATTGTAAATTATAACCCACACAATACACATTCTGTGCTCCCCAGGTTTATCAGAATGATCAAGGAAAGTTTAAAGTTTTCTTTTATATTCTGATTAAGTTATTTGCTGCATTCAGAAGTTTATCTTGCTGTTGGTGCCCAGGGTAGCTTTTAAAGCCATGGGTCCAACCAACCCCTGATTGTTATTTCTCTGAGATATAGAGAAAGAAATAGAAAATGAATGAATGAATGACCGAATTAAAATCCGTACCAGGTATTAATCACGTCGTAAAGCTAGCTCGGCTTGAGGCAAAAAAAGGAAAGCCTTAGGAGTCGGAACGAAGAGTTACCGGAAGGGGAACCTCTCAAACTCAGTTCCGAGCTAAGTTTTAGACATTGCTGCTCACGTGTCTTTACCCTTAAACTGCAAAGTTTGTTTTAACTTCCTCCAATTGTTTTATGACATGACTAAGCCTCACCAGTTCGCCTGGGCTCTTCCTTTCTTTTCGTAAAACACGTGAAAGAAGCAAACATAGTTCGATAGAAATTACAAAGAAGATGCGAGCGAGCTGGTGAACTTTCAACATTGTAAAACCCGAAACGTAGGAGAAAAAGAAGAAAAAACGAGGGGGACAACACAGACACAGGTCTCCTTTTGTCCTTTTTGTCCTACGTCTCAGGTTTTACGATGTTGAAACGTTCATTTTTTCATTTATTTGAAAAACTATCGGTCCTACACAGGACCAAGAAACGAGTGGATTTTCACAACACAGAGACACGCGCTGAAAATGCACAAATCAATAACACGTATACAACACAACGATTAAATGACAACTCTAGGTGCTGCAGGCAGAAATCTCTGAAACAAGGGAACTAAACTCTTCTGAACTTCCAGCGGTCACGACATGTGCTGAAAGCTCGTGCTATTTTCGCGCTGTTTGCAAAAAGAATGAGTACCTAATCATGTCACAACGTTATAATTGTTGTGAAAAAGATAATCTAAATGTTGCAAGACTAAAAAATGTGTCGCCCGTGAAAAAAAAAAAAAAAGCAAGACCTACCGTCCGTCCTTTGGAAGCCCAAAACTCAAGAACAAAAAACAATTCGTAGTTTTAATTTGCAGTTTTGTTCTAGTCACACATTTTCCACCAGCATTTATTTTTTCCAGAATTTTTCGAGGACCCATCATTTATTCTTACAAGATTTAAAATGAACCCCCCCCCCCACACACACACACACACGCGCGCGCGCGTACGCACACACACACGCGCACGCACACATACACACGCACGCGCACGCACACACGCACACACGCACACACGCACGCACGCACGCACGCACGCACGCACACACACACACACACACACACATATATATATATATATATATATATATATATATATATATATATATATATATATATATATATATATATATCATATATACTAGGTGTTTCACAAAAAGTGGACAAATTCAATATTGCGAAAACTACTCCTCGCAACAAAAAAAAAGCCTTGTGTCGTTTTGGTCCTGGGCCAGAGGCTCATTTAGGAAAATTATTAAAGTTTGGAATAATTAAGTTGTTAATTATTTTAACGTAATTAACGTTTCTAATATTGTGTTTAAGGGCATGGTTTCTATCAGAAGATTGCTCAGCATCATTGAAATACACTAAATCAACAAAAACAGAACGATAGAAGGCACACGCAGCATTTTGCGGCTTCCGGAAAAACCGACTGAATTCGACGTGTTTTTTAGTTTCGGTTTCCACTCGGAGCACTTCTCGGCCCCGACGGCACTGCGCCCGGTGGCGAAACAGTGCGACCAACCTCTGGTGCGTTTCGCGAGGACAGCGCAGCAGAGGTTGGTTGCACTACAAAAACACACACACACATATGCACATAGGCCCCCCGCCACCATGCCCGTTATATATATATATATATATATATATATATATATATATATATATATATATATATATATATATATATATATATAACGGGCATGGTGGCGGGGGGCCGAAGTCGTGGGTACAACTGAAAAGAAAACTATTTGTTTGTTTTCAATTATATGTATATATATATATAGATATGTACAGGGTGTTTCACGATAAGTGGACAGATTCGATATGGCGAAAACAACGCGCCGCACCATAAAAGGCTTGCGTCGTTTTGGTCCTGGGCCAGGGGGCCAATTTAGGAAAATTATTAAAGTCCGGGATAATTAGATGGTTAATTATTTTTCATCGCGTTCCGCCACGCTAGCAGTGGCGGAACACGATGATAATCTAATCATCCGCGTTCCGCCACTGCTAGCTTTGCGCCTGCTTCACGAGTGGTAACTTTGGTGCGCCCCCGAGTTTCCCACGACCTTCAAGTCATTCTAAACTTGGCTGATGTAGAGATTTTAGATTATTCTTAGAATGTTTTTAATTAAAACGATATGAATATTTTACTAATTATAATGTTAATTAACAAGTTTTTATTATTGAGCTGACTTATCGGAAAGATTAGCCACCCACATAATGTCCCTGCCCCTGGCCCTAAAACTCACTCGCACAAACCGTAGTAGTGCATCTTTTACGAACGTTTTGTAATAAATATATTCGAATTAAAAGTGAGTGAACACACACTACATATATATATATATATATATATATATATATGTGGCGACATAGGCTGAGGCGAGCCTAAGAGCAAGCCAGGCCTGCACAGGAGGCCACGCGCTAGCCCAAACGGGCGACAGAAGAAGAGGAAATAAACACTAGACCTAGGAGGTATTTCGAAGACAGTCGTCCTTTGAATTCGTCCCGTTGAACATTTCAACTCCGACAAATTGGTGACCCGGACGAACGACTCCTTCACGATTCTTCACCCTCTTCAAAGATGGATTTGGCTGACGGTGAATCGCCTGCGACGGAAGCAATGCCATCGGGATCTTTGGCGGCATTCCAAATTAAGCTGCCGACATTTTGGGCAAAGAACGCTACGGTTTGGTTCGCGCAGGTTGAGGCACAATTCCAGCTTCATCACATCACCTCACAAACAACGAAGTACCTCCACGTAGTCTCGTCGCTGACAGCCGAACTTGCCGACGAGCTAGAAGACATCCTCGCAGCTCCGGCCGCATCGAACCAGTACGACCTTCTTAAGGCAGCCATTCTAGCCCGGAAGACCCCGTCAGAGCGCAGGCGACTTCAACACCTACTCAACATGGAGGAGCTCGGCGATCAACGTCCCTCTCAGCTACTGCGCCGGATGCGTCAACTTATGGGTGACGTGACTACTGACGCCGATACATCGCTCCTCCGTGAGCTATTTTTGCAGCGCTTGCCACACAGCATGGTACCCATTCTGGCAGCGGCCAAGGACATGCCCCTGGATCAATTGGCGAACTTGGCAGATAGGGTGAGAGACTACTCCACTCCCTCAATTTCCGCCACGTCCAGACCCTCACCCCAAGCGGCAAGCCCTCCGTCTCGATCTACGGAAAACAATATGGAGACTCGACTCAGTCGTTTGGAACAAGCGATTCGAGATCTACAGCTGTCTCGCCGACCAAGGCGCATTTCCCGCCCCCGGGCAAGATCCCGCCGCTCTTCTTCAGACCCTGTTTCCTCGAACGCCAGTTTCTGCTGGTATCATCAGACGTTCGGACAAGAAGGGCGCAAGTGCTCTCACCCTTGCACATGGCAGGGAAACTAGAAAACCGGGCACTGGCAGCGGCAGGTGATTCCGGGTTACACGAAAGCCGCCTTTTTTATGTATTGGATCGTGTCACGCGACAACGCTTTCATGTTGACACCGGCGCAGAAGTCAGCGTTCTGCCAGTATCACCTTCCGAAAAACGCCGGTTGTCCGCAGACCTCGCCTCTTCGAGCCGTAAACTGTTCATCCATTGCTACGTATGGCCAACGCTCGCTGACCATCGACTTGGGCCTACGCCGCACGTTCCTATGGGTTTTTATTATTGCGGATATCAGCATTGCGATCCTGGGGGCCGACTTCCTAAGTCACTTCAACCTAAGTGTTGACATGCATTCTCGCCGCCTTGTTGATACTACGACCCGGTTGTCCATTCATGGCATCACCTCCCACTACATTGTGTCCGAAGTCCGCCCTGCACCCCCCCCCCACATCGAAGTTTGAGGAGCTCCTGAGTAAATATCCGGACATAACAAAGCCTACAAACCTGAACCAACCGGTAAAGCACGCTGTCACACACCATATTGTGACCAAAGGACCACCAGTATTCGCAAGACCACGTCGTCTCACGAGAGAACGTCTGACCGTGGCCCGACGGGAATTCGATCATATGCTGCAGCTTGGTATAATTCGACCGTCTGCAAGCAATTGGTCGTCCCCCCTCCACCTGGTCCCAAAAGCAACCGCTGGCGATTGGCGCCCCTGTGGGGACTATCGCGCACTTAATGCCCACCCTGTGCCTGACCGGTACCCTCTTCCACATATACAAGATTTTACAGCAAATCTTGCTGGTAAGAGTATTTACAGCAAGATAGATTTGGTCAAAGCGTATCATCAGATACCCCTTGAACCCTCTGACATCCCGAAAACGGCCATCACCACTCCTTTCGGGCTTTTCGAATATGTACGAATGCCATTTGGATTGCGCAATGCAGCGCAAACATTTCAACGCTTTATCAATGAAGTGACAAGAGGCCTCGACTTCGTTTTCGCCTACCTTGACGATCTCCTCGTCGCGAGCACTTCCACGGACGAACACGAACAACATCTCAAACTCCTTTTCGACCGCCTTCAATCCTTCGGCTTAATCGTCAATCCAGGCAAGTGCGTATTCGGAGCCTCCGCAGTCGACTTTCTTGGCCATCATGTAACAGCCGCCGGTGTCACACCATTGGAGGACAAGGTTCAAGCGGTGCGTAATTTCCCGCAACCTACGTCACTGCGCAAGCTCCGCGAGTTCCTTGGCCTTCTCAACTTTCACCGACGTTTCATTCCTGACTGCGCTCGTATTCTCCAACCCCTTACCGACCTCCTCAGAACAAGGAAAGGTCCCAATACAACCGTGGAGTGGTCAGCGGAAGCAGCGTCTGCTTTCTCGAGCGC
This sequence comes from Ixodes persulcatus, assembly GCA_013358835.2. Classification (NCBI taxonomy): domain Eukaryota; kingdom Metazoa; phylum Arthropoda; class Arachnida; order Ixodida; family Ixodidae; genus Ixodes; species Ixodes persulcatus. The sequence continues at coordinate 350,615 of JABSTQ010009691.1, forward strand.
GAAGAAAGCCCTGGTTGACGCCACTCTCCTCGTCCACCCGAAAACTGACGATCCCATACGACTAATGACAGATGCCTCAAATATTGCAATTGGTGCCGTCCTACAACAATACACTGAGGGAGAATGGCGCCCGCTCGGAATTTTCTCCCAGAAGTTAAAACCAGCTGAGTCAAGGTATAGCACCTTTGGACGCGAATTGCTGGCCATCTTCCTGAGTGTAAAACATTTCCGTCACAACCTGGAAGGCAGTACGTTTTACATACTAACGGACCATAAGCCTCTCACCTTCGCATTCAGAGGCAATCACACAAACTACTCTGCTCGTGAGATAAGACAGCTAGGATTTATCTCCGAACTCACTGTCGACATCCGACACGTGCAAGGGTCAGAAAATGCCGCTTCAGACGCTCTTTCGAGAGTGGAGACCCTCTCCATCCATCCTGTCACAGTGGATTTTCAAGCGATGGCCGAAGCACAACACAATGATCCTGATCTAGTTGCAGAGCGACAAAAAGAATCCTCACTGAAACTTAGAGATATTCTATTACCACTTGCCTCATCAACTATCACTTGCGATCTATCAACCAACACACCACGCCCTTACGTACCTCTGCCGTTCCGGAGAACAGTATTTGAGGCCCTACACAATGCTAGTCATCCGGGAATTCGCTCCACACAGCGGCTGGTCACTGCCCGCTACGTATGGCCCAGCATAAATGCTGACGTACGTCGGTGGACCAAGAATTGTCTCCAGTATCAGCGGGTCAAGATCACCAGACATACAGTAACACCCCTAGTCCATTTCCAGCTCCCTAAAACAAGGTTCGACCACATACATCTCGACCTGGTTGGACCTTTGCCTCCATGCAAAGGTTTCAGATACCTCCTCACCTGCGTAGATAGGTATACCAGATGGCCGGAGGCGATACCACTCCCAGACATCACTGCCGAAACCGTTGCCGATGCCTTTGTAATGCACTGGATTTCTCGTTACGGGTGCCCTTCCACCATCACAACGGACAGGGGACGACAATTCGAGTGTGCGTTATTCACAGCACTGACCCAACTCCTTGGTGCGCGCCACATCCTGACCACAGCATACCACCCTTCCGCCAACGGGATGGTGGAGCGTCTACACCGTCAACTCAAGGCTGCGCTCGTAGCTCAAGATGACCGCGCTCATTGGCTTCAACATCTTCCCCTGGTTCTCCTGAGCATAAGATGTGCCTTCAAGCCTGATCTCGGCTTCACATCATCCGAGCTAGTATACGGTGCCACACCTAGACTCCCCGGGGAGTTTTTTACCCCACAGGATGAGAACGTATCATCTCCGTCAACCTACGTGAATAGATTGCGCGAGTTCTTCCGACATATCCAGCCAACTTCCCCTCGACACTCGTCTCACCGAAAGCTCTTCAGGTCTCAAGATCTAGAGTCGTGCACACATGTTTTCGTACGCAGTGAACTAATCAAAAAGAGCCTTACTCCGGCGTACGATGGACCCTTCAAGATTCTCCAACGCTTTATGAAAACAATGACATTGGACGTCAACGGCCGTCAGCAAGTCGTCACAGTCGATAGGATCAAACCTGCTTATACCGACACACCTTCGCCCTCTCTTTCATCAACCACATTGTTTTCAGGAACTGAGTCACCGGAAACATACCACATCCAACCTAAGAAGGTAACGTGGGCCCCAACTTCGTAGCACTCAGAGTTTCCCCGCAAGCACGAATCTTTGGACACACCCTTAAGATTGAATGTATGATTCTGATACACCAATTATCTGCGAGACCAACACGATTTCTGCCTACACCACACTCCAAGACCGCTGCTCTTGAAGACACGTGAGCCTCCGCCGCGACAGACATTTATACATTTTTTTTTCTCTTTCCTCTCCCTCTCCACATTCGTATCCTGCTTCAGCTTCTGCCACCAGGACACTAGGGGGGGACCTCTGTGGCGACATAGGCTGAGGCGAGCCTAACAGCAAGCCAGGCCTGCACAGGAGGCCACGCGCTAGCCCAAACGGGCGACAGAAGAAGAGGAAATAAACACTAGACCTAGGAGGTATTTCGAAGACAGTCGTCCTTTGAATTCGTCCCGTTGAACATTTCAACTCCGACATATATATATATATATATATATATATATATATATATATATATATATATATATATATATATATATATATATATATATATATATATATATGTGAACGTTTGTCTTTAGGCTAACGCGCCGTTTACGAACAAGCATGCGTTTGCGCACACCAAGTGTGGGCAATGTGTGGTTGTATGCGCGCAGAAGCCATTTCGCGTGAGGTGTAACTTTTGAGAGGGTGTCGTGTGATCAGCATCGTTGACCAGTTCCCTAACCTGATATCACAGAGGATAATGGGTACAGGTCACTTTTTCTTTTGCCGTGGCCAAGATTTGACTTCCTTATTAGTAGCAAAAAACTAAAGTAAAAAATATTAATATAAATATATTGTAAAAATAGATTATTTCCTGCTCTAGTATATTCATATAGCGTAAAAAACCCAAAGCTCATAGAGAGTGAAGATTCATGCGAGTGGGATGGCCATCAATCTACGTGCGGTGCCCCTGAGGCGTTTCAGGCATCCGGAGAATGGCGCTTTGTTTTAGGGGACATGTCAGGCCACGCTTTCGCGTCGCGTCTCAACGAGCCTCCCGCTCCAGCTGCATCTCCCTAATCGAAGTGAATGCCCATGTAGTAGATCGGCATGTGACGCCTTTGATGACTCGCTGTACGATATTGGGGTGTACATATTGTTTTATAGGGAAAACAACCGAAATAGACTGGACAACGTCAAGAAGTGCTGTAGAACCGCAGCTGAACAGTGGGAGCGCGACAGTGCATCACGCGATATAAAAAAAGGAGATTGTCTCTTGCCTAAGCTCTAGAAGGACGTCATTTCATTCTCTGGTACATCGAACGCCCTACCGACAGTACCACGCAGGACAGGCGCTAAACTCGGTTTAATCCCCACCCCTGCCCGTTTCGACCTGGACGAGCATCGTGCCGGCGTGCGGTCGCGTATCGGTACAGAGTGATGCAGGTTAAGGACCCCAGGCTAGCGGTTGTACTGCATTGGCGAAATTACCTATCCACAGCGTACCGGTGTCGCCGCACCCCGAAAATAGACCGATCTTACGCTGTAGAAACACGACAGTGAAAAATTTTTTTTTTTTTTTAACTTGCAGCTTAATGCTAATTTAAAAGAACCCAACGTCGCTTATCGTATTTCCTTCGCACACGCAAAAGCTAATCTGATTGTGAAAAAAAAAAAAAACGCGGTACAAAATCAACTTCTAACGGAAAAGTATCTTCATTCGTACAAGCGGTCGTTAAAACGGCCGTGTCTATGTGCGCAATTTTACTAAGTATGCCGCTTACCAACTACCGCAGAAATCCGCTATTTTACGGTGAATGTTTTCTTTTGTTTAACTTCAGGTGTGGAAAGACGACGCGTGGGATGCCCGCTTCTCCTTGCGTCCCCTGAGTCTGGTGCTCTCCGGGGTTCGAGGCGACCACGAGGGAGTGTACGTGTGTCGCGTGGACTTCCGCCAGGCGCAGACAATCAACCGCCAAGTGCACCTTGTGGTCGTAGTGCCCCCGTCGGCGCCCGTCATCAGGGACGCCGTCGGACGACCGCTCAACTCCAGCGTGACGGTGGCCGACGGAGACTCGTTAACGCTCCTCTGCAGCGCGCATGGCGGTGAGTGACCGCCTCATCGCGGGGCCCGGCGACACATTGAATTGTTGGCACCGAACACTGTCGGCCTTGTACAAAGAGGTGAACATTTGACGGGCAATCGTGCTTAGAAATAGGTGACCAATCTGCCTATATGTAAATCAAAATCAGCTGTAAATGTACAAACATATACCGAGGGTTACAATCTCTGGTAAATTTTGAAAAAAAAAATGACAAGAGGGCTTATTAGAATCGCATAATTATGATTTGGACGTTCATCAGCAGAATACAAAATCAGTACCTGCTTTGATATTCCAAATGCAATTCACTACGTAGATAACGCCTAAAAGAATATTGAATATAAGTGATATACATTGCGCACACTCTAAAAAAAAGGGTATCACCTTATACCCTTTTGCCCCATATAATACGCCTCAAAACTTCAATTCGACGTACAGCGCCCTATAGTCGAACAGACGGCCCGAAATTTTACGAGGGGCTTGATAACGGTGCGAAAAAATTTTTAATAGCTAATAGCCACATAAAAAAAAACACTGTGTTTTTGCAGTAGGGCCAAGAAAACCGCGATTTGTTTTTGTATTCAGTAACACGTGCATTAACTATTTAATAAGTTGTACCTCACGACTGTCAAGCCCCCCGTAAAATTTGGGGCCATCTGTTCGACTGTAGGGTGCTGTACGTCGAATTGAAGTTCTGGTGTGTATTATATGGGACAGAAGGGTGCAAGAATACACCTTGTTTTCTGAGAGTGTATGTGTACTTTAGAGGTGTGCATGCAAGCAAACTTATGGTTGTCAAGGGTGGTGCTGAGCGAAGTTTGAAGAAAAAAAAATGATCGTCACCCAAAAATTACGTCGTCCAAAGTGATTTATATAGACGCCTCTATAAATCTCATTGGGTGATGCTGAATTTTCTACTTCGCCCATCACCACCGGCGACATTTTTGTTAAATTTGTTTTTGCTTGTAGTTTCCAAAGTACAAGAAAGTTGTAGTGTGGAGAAGATCAAATTTGTTCATTTTATTGTCCCGCGTTTTTATGTAAATTCGGGGCTATATGAAGGTTATTTTAGCGCTAGAGCGTGTCCAGCCGCAGAAAAATGTCCTTTGTATTTTTATTCTTTCTTGTACTTGTAATTCCGCCTAATGGTAGTGGTTCTCTGTTCTAAGAAGCTATTCTGCTTCCTATTGCTGTTGCGCTGGTTCTTCGCCCATAAATGCTCATTACGTGCTAGGAAACCACTTGCTTTTATGTAGGTTTGTTTCGTTCATCACCCGTGACAACACCTTTAATTGCTCGCTTTTAGGCACTTCAAGTAATGGCATCCCCTGCTTCCTCCCAACCGTGTTCTGACTGGTTGCTTAAATATTCTACAACACACGGACTTACTGCTGGCTGATTTTCAGACTCATAAACGCACCCAATTTATAGAAGCTGAACCTTGTTCCGACGTTACGTTCACTGACATTACCTGTGGGCAGCGCATTTCCAGATTCACTATCAACGCATTCAATAACTATAATTTTAGGCACTTGCGATTTCGGAATAGAATGTCCTACCAGCTAGCACTGCCTCAATTCTGTGCCCGAACGAATATTGTTTTTGCTTGTATATACGTTTTGCAAAGTACAGTGCTAATCACAATCAGTGTATAAGGCTGCAGCGCGCGGCTTCCCCCTGCGAGCGCTAGACTTGACGCACTCGCGGCAACTAATCTGGTCACGTGGGCAACATGGAACGGTACGCTCGAGGGGTGTCCTGCCCACTCGATGTGGGCTGCCGCTGAATGTGTGGAAGGCTGCTCGTGTGCTCTTCGCAAACGCCGCCGTAGCAATGGAAGACGAAAAAGCTCGAGATACACCTAAGTACTTCTTAAGAGTTGTGAATGCGAAAGCATGCATGTCGTTCTTCCGCTCCCTTGTTTCGTCTGCGGCGTACTTGCGTCGACGGCCGAGCGCGCGCTCTCCTCGCCGCGCTGACCCATGGGCATGGAGCCGCCGCATTGCTTGGCGGCCAGACGCTTTGTGCGCTGGCGGAGCGGACACGCAGCGCCATGGGATGGCGGTTGTTGAAGCTGAGGCGCAGCGGCCAATGGGAGCCTCGTTTCTTGAAACAATGAAGCTCGCCAGCCAATAGGACGGAAACCAAAATCCATCAGATTTCGGCTTCACTGCGCTTCATTGGGAGCGGGAAAACTAGGTGCCGTATGGCTAGGCGTTTCGCCCGGCTTCAAATGTGGGAACCACCAGATCTCGGCTTCACTTGGAGAAAGGAGTTTAGGTGCCGTTTGGCGCGGCTTCAAAGCTGATGACGTCGGTTCGCTACATGGGACAGTTAAGGCTTTTGCATTAAAATAAAGTATGAGAGTTTATCAACATGATGCGGCGAAAAGCGAGCTGTTGATATGCGCACGATAGCGTGCAGCCAGACATGTACACGTTACCCAAAAAAGTAACTAAATACCGTTACTCGTTACTCGCTCAAAAAGTAACTAAATACGTTACTTGTTACCAATTCTAAAAAAAAACGCCTGAGTTACCTCAAAAGTAACGAGTTACTTTTTACGTTACTTTGAAGACCAAATACACAACTGTTTTTGTTTCGTGGTTTATTGTTTTCTTTTTAGTAGTCGTTTCCTTTAAGCAGCAGCTGCCTGTCGAAGTTTTCATCAGTTATGTTTCCCCGCTTGCTTGAAAATACATCTCCGGCGACGCTGAAGCGTCGTTCTACTGACGCGCTCGAAGGAACGGCAGTGGTTTGCTTCAGGAAGAGCTGCTGAATCTTCGGGAACTGCGCCTTCATTGAGGACAGCGGGTAATGGGTTATGTGCCTTTCCATGTTTGCAACCTCCGGGTTTACATTCGGCCCGTGCCCGGTTCTAGAAAGTTCAACCAACGAACCTGATTGTGCTCGCTGGGTGAAGGGCATTCCCAGCTGTAGAGTTCAGTACAGCAACGTTTATCGCTGGACACGTCAGTCGAACTGTTCGACTGACGTGTTAAGCGATATACATTGCTGCATTGTCATACTGTTTATTTGTTTTTCGGGTTTTCCATCTGCCTTTGTCGCAATAGACACATACTAAGGCTAGAATAAAAACAAGGCCGTTTAAGCGGTGTTGTACACGTTACTCCTCAAAAGTAACGAGATACCGTTACTCGTTACTTGGCCTTAAAAGTAACTAAATACCGTTACTCGTTCCTTTTCTGAAAAAGTAACTGAATACGTTACTCGTTACCGAAAATAGTAACTAGGTACAAGTAACTCGTTACTTGTAACGCGTTACGTACATGTCTGCGTGCAGCCGATATGCGAACCCAAGCAGGCGCGAAGCGTGCGAACAGCCTCCCGCGTTCGCCCGACGGAGAGGTTAAGCGCGATTCAAACCAACACGTTTTTGTGCGCGCGTAGGCCGTGCGCTTTGCATTATTGCGTTGGCATTAGTGTCCAGGTACATGCGCTGACCTTGGAGCAGTTTAGAGCACACGTATATAAAGTTCGCAACGTCACCACCGGATGGCACCGCGACTCCACTGGCTTTGGAAACTGGCTAGGAAACACCTTCTGCAAGCGCCGACATATGGCGGCGGGGTGCGGATTTCGGCAGAGCCGTTTATACTGAGAGAGTTTGGCAGATGGGCGGAGCTCGTTGCCTGCTAGAGCCAGCGGATTTCGCGGTAATGGCGTTACTACTTTGTCTTGTCCTGAGAAATCGCATAGAGTTCCTATGAGTCAGAGCACCAAAATGGCGGACGGAAGTAGTTATCCCCCCGGTTTTCAGACTAGGCTGCTGTGGTTGCGAGGCTGTCAAAATCTCTTTAGGAATGCCAAAATCTCTCAGTATGAACGGCTCTAGATTTTGGCAAAGAGATAGGACGCGTAGCAATGGAGGCCGCACTGGATTGACTGTTTATAGGGAGCGACGCCATAACGTAACACCTAGCAACCAAAGATAGCTGGCGACGTCTCCCTTCGCCGATATCGGCGCCGCGCAGTTGGAGGACGGCACGTGTACCACTGGGGCGCGTGTTAATCAACCCACGGCCCCTCCATTTCGTTCACGACGCTTCGCGGCGACAGTCTGCGGATGTCTAATTACAAAATATTAACGCGTCTTGGCCCACCAATACACGCTGCTTTGCGGTGCCCCGGCGGCGCCTGGAACTAAGCGGCCGGCGTGAGGATTTGCGCTTCGGACGCGCTCGGAAGCTCCTGCCGCCGGCTTTGGAGTCCTGTGGACGCACACGGGCTATGGTTCCCTTCTTCGGCTTGCCACGCGGTGCTTGAGGGGCAGTCGTCAATGACTGCGTGACTCTGCGTTTTTCGCGCATTCCGCGTAAGTCCTTCATGTACACGCTAAGTGACATGATCTGCTTGTAACAGAGAGAAGGGTTGCGGGAATATTCACCCAGCAGAAACGGCTGAGAGGATGCATTCACCGAGTCTTGTATAAATAAACGCTGCGCGAAATGCTCACGCATTTCTTTAAGAATCAGCGTGGTGGCAGCAGTTTTTTGTTTGCGTATTGTTAACTAAGTGAGTGTATGGGTGAATAATATGATCAAATAGATTGATGTTTCTTAGCTTTCTCGTAAATGTTTGCGTATCCCACCTTTACCTACTAATCTGGAAGGAAATCTTTTTACAGGTGAATTCATAAATGAAAATAAAATAAAATAGTCAAACGTCAGCCAGCGAACACCATGATGCCTTCAGAAGGACGTTCGTTTGCGCACAGAACATATGAAGATTCCACCAGGCAAGGGGTCGGGGAGCAAGGCTGTTTCATCTTGCGGTGTTTGTGTGCCAACCTCAAGATGGGCATCCCGATGACGAGTGTTGCGCACGCGCAGGGCGTCCGGCCGCCAAGGTGACGTGGTGGCGCGATGGAGGACGCCTGGAGGACGAGCCCTCGGAAGCCGGAGGCACCGTCCTCCGGCTGGGGCCCCTGGACAGGCGTGACCTGCTGACCACGGTCACCTGCAGGGCGTCCAACAACAACATATCGGAGCCAGTGGCGACATCTGTCGTCGTCGACATGATACGTGAGTTTCCGCAACCCTGCTTTCCTTCAATGGGGGAAACCCATTTAAATAAATTCCCCTAGAAGTGGCCTTCGAGGCTACCTTGACGTCGTTCAAAATTTGGCAACCTAACTAAAAATCCCGGAGGCTGCCCTTAAAAATGCTATGCGTCTAACACGGAAAATATTGTAGGCTGCCACGTGCCACATTCAATATTTCGAATATAGCTAATTCAAAAGTGAATAAAGTCAAGTAAACAAAATAATGGCATTTATGTAGTACTCGACAGCTATCGTAACCATGGCCAAATATCAAATTAACCTGCGAGTTCTTCACTGAGATGGTTGCACAAAATATGTCAAATGACTCTTTTATATATTATCGAGGGACATCGTTCGTATAGGTCATATAGCTTTCTTTCTCAATAGACCCAATTCGAAAATTACGTGCCGGTTATTAGAATGTTGGAACCACTGGACAGTGGCGGAATAAGTGCTTCGAGGAATGTGCAAGTTATTTCATAAGACAGCGAATGTACCGGAGCGCGGCCAACACTACGAGCCGACGAGCCAATCAAACAGCGTCGAAAGTGCAACGTCACTGCGGTCATCACCTTTTTCTCTGGCTGCGATATTTCCCATGTGCCATGACGTTGATGTTTTAGCCCGCCATTGTCCAGGGATTCCACAGCTGTTAAGAGAGGGCAGTATTTTGAAAGGGGTCTATAGGGGATGAAAACTTGGAAATAAATGGGTTTCAGGGATAGACCACATGAATGGGCCCTTTCTAAAAATGTTCGCCAGCATCGATTGGTCAACGAGGAAATGCTTTTGATGGTTTTTAAGGCTCTTTAACCAGTGATTACGCGCTATGGCTCTTGGAGCCGAATATTCAACAAAATTATGCCGTGTTTCGATTAATAGATTGAGCTGTCTCCGGACCGACATTGTTACTGACTGCCGATACAGTCCTATAAGCGCTACTGAAGGCGGCGGGTATACACTCTGCTCCCACTAAGTATGCGCAAAGGCAACCCCGAAAAATGCCTATGGGGTTTAACTGATTTTCGCACGAGGAGAAGAAAGTTGAAATTGACCAAAAAAAGGGTGCTGCTTCAACCGTGGAGTTAGAAAGGCTTGCTGTGTTTGGCGATGCCATCAGGATGGCATGTGCAGTAAACTAGCACTGAACGTGAGATACTTGTAGAAGATTAAAATAAGTACAACGAAAAAACCCCTTTTTAATACTGTATGAATGAACACGTTAAATATTTTTGTACAAGACACCCAACTGCTATTTTTTTTTTTATCTAAGCTTCATGTACGCGAATTGTCGAATTGAGAATAGTATAACCAGGGCCTATAAACCCCAAAGTGATCGAAAATGATGGGAAACTTACTTTGAACTAAATGGAACGAAATGAATAAATAATGACGGAAAACCCAGGCGTATATCTGTGGTACTTATGAAATGTATTTTCATAAGTACCAATGCAGGTATTTTTACTTCATCGCAAAATACACGCAAATGACGAGCGAAATACGAGAAAGAAATCGCGTTTCTAGTATGTTTTGCTCTACCTGCGTGCAACCGCACGTAGGTATTACAAATCACAATTCCAGATTACAGGTCCAGTTCCTAAAACTAGGTTTCCCGGGCAACTTCCTCCAACAGATTGTATTTACGAAATTACGTTTAGTGTGCAGGCTAGTTGGTGGAAGTTCACCATGATTATATTAACCCGAGAGGGGGGCAGAAATAGAAAATATTTTTACAGTTGAAGAGAAAGTTAGAGGGACAGACGCTGTCTGTCCCTGTTACTTTCTCTTCAGCTGGTAAAAAGAAATTCCTCCTTATGCCCTTCTCTCGGGTTACAATAATCAAGAGTGGTTGTGCTTTTATCTCTGAAGATAAATCAGGCGTTAGTGCCATGGAGTAAAAGTGCCATGAAGTAAACCGGCGACATGTTGTAAATAAGAAAATCACTATTAGTCCCTCAACCTGATAGCGAGTTATTGTATTTGCACCATCGAATGAAATCCTGTATAGCATGTCGCGTGCAGCCTGTTTCACCACCAAGAGGCATGATTTGTCACTTCCACAGGGTTTAAAATGAGTAAGATATTCAAGTTCTTAGAAGCTAAGCTTAGATAGATGGTTTTAGACGCTGTCATTGAACGTCGCATTCACATGGCGACTTAACCGCATTCGCAAAGCGGTTGCTTAAAGGTGCAATACACATTCCAGCGCAGTTGATGATGAAAAGGAGCGGATCCGCTTCGCGGTTGCGATTCGAACGCCAGTGTGAATGCAGCCTAAAGGATAGTCCACTGGTCATGCATGGTTCGCGCCGGGATATTTGTTTGCAGACACTGCCCATCTCGCGTACGGCTCACGAAGGTTTCTTATTTCTCTGCCGTTAATGTCGGGGAATTGTCGAAATGCTTCTGCACGAGGCGAGAACAAAACGCGTGTGACGTGTTTTTTTATTCTAGGAAATGCCCGCTGGTGGCTTCTCTGAGCGAGTGTTCTCTTTTCTTATGTTCTTGCTGCCGTCATAAGAAAACACGTTCGCCGCCTAGAAAACGAAACCAAAAGCATTACAACAACTAAACTCTGATTTCCATTATGTTCACAAAGTGCGACACAGCAGAAGCCCGGCTTCAACTAGAAGTGTTTCACGTTTTGTCTTGCAAATGAAGTGCATACATGAATAGTGTTAGAATTGTGGAACGTACTATTTTGAGGGCCAAATTAAGCGATACAAGTTGGCGTTCCTCACTAAGCTCTTCGAGAAAAAAAAAACAAAAAAAAAAAAAACGTGAAAAACCGCGATGGTGCGCTCAAGCTGAGTATGTAGCACGGGACACTTTCTAAAGCGCTCGTCACGCAGTGGGCCCCTTGTCCGTGTCAATCGTCGGAGGCCAGCCGACCCTGGAAGCCGGTCGTCCGTCGTCCCTGCGCTGCGTGTCCTCGGGATCGAGGCCTCCGGCCATGCTGTCCTGGTGGAAGGGCAACCAGAGGCTTCCGGCCACCGTAGACGGGTCCGCGAGCACGCTGAACATCACGCCGGTCACGGAAGACGACGGCCAACAGCTGTCCTGCAGGGCCGTAAACGAGCAGTTACCTCAGGCCTCGCTCGAGGACCTGGTCACACTGAGAGTTCTTTGTGAGTGGTCCGAAACTAAACGTTTCCTTGGTGTTTTTCCATGTCGAAACTTCTCCGAGATAGTGGGAGGAAATCGCCTGGCGTAGGCATTCTGTCAAATGCAGCGAAGGTGCAATAGTACTTGGCGGGGTTTTAACCAGCGGCACTTTCAAATGCTCTGTGCTAACTAGGTTCTTCTACTAGTGCGCAGTTCCTACTCCGCTGCGCAAGTCCCGTTCCTACCCCACCAAGAAGGGAAGGGGGGGGGGGGGTAAACGAAAGGAGTGCTATCGCACGGCTTATCACAGCCCATTCGGCGTGGCGCAATACCATTGGTCGTGCCCGCTAAGACGTCGAATTGCTGCTGACCCTCACTCCATTGGTCTTGCTGCTGTGCGAACAACGCCGATAGGAAGATATTGTGCAGGGGTTTCCACATCTAGCTAGCGCTTTAAAGGTTATGTCAGAGCGCGTCTGAATTACTTCTTGCGGATGGAGCATTATGTAGATTGATGAAGCGAGGATGCCCCGTTTTATGTGATCGAATGGTGGCCTCTTACCTGCCTTTGTACCCAAAGTTCAAAGATCTGCTAGGTCACAAACTCGACGGAAGAGCGTCGTTCGAAAACGGTTCTTCTCTGTTGCCCGGTCACGAGCAGGTACGGGTAAATAGCGTTCCTGGCACCACCCGCGGCAAAGTATCCACAGGCAACGGAAAAGAACAGTTTTCGAACGACGCTCTTATTCCGCAAACTTTGCGGAAGAAACGTTTTCTTTACCATAAAAGCCAAAATATAATTACTTTTCATTGCAGGCACTGTGTATTCGATGTTCCCTCAGCTCCACCGTTTCAATTCATAGGGCTAACTGATAGCATAGCGAGCGCCACGGAGCGAATGCGCCACGCAAAGGTGCTAGGCGTTCTAAGAAAATTGTGAACTGACTTTGATCGAGTAACTTTGGTTGTACCATGAAGCCTCATTCTATCAGTCGATTTTCTGGAACGTCATTAAAAAGAAACAGCCCGAAGGCTGAGACGAACACAACACATAGCTGTGGTGTGTTCGCCTTCGCTTAATTGTCCGTGTCACGAGCGCTATGTGTTTAATGATAGTCTACCAACTAACTTAGTTAGCCAGACTATCGTTCCAAGTCACGAACGTAATAAATTCTGGCGAATTTTAGAAAGAAAGCTTAGTTCTTTTATATAGCGATTTATTACACGAATGGGATCGCGAAAATATATATTTATCAATTTTTTCTCAATATTTTAACAATTAATGTGTTTTTATATGTGACCTTCTTGATACAAATTGTCATGACCAAGCGTCATAAATGATTGACACGCTGGGAGCGTTTAGCGACGTAAAATATAAAGAAAACTTAGAAAAAGCAAAAATAAAAAAATAAAAAATGAGAGACGTTTACAATTTTCTGTAATGCCGAATTAGTGCGCAGCTCTTGAGGAGGAGTAGGGAAGGGTACGGAGGGGAGGATTTGCCCCTTCTCCCCTCCTCCTCCGCTATAATTTAGCGAGAAATTTTTGATAAATTACCTTCTAAATTTAGTTAAAAGTGTCGCACAAAATTAAGAGGAAATTTTGCGGGAAGTTTGGCGAACATTTCCCTGCTACATTTTGCGGGAAAATTTTCCTGCTAAATATAGCGGAGAAATTTTCGCCAAATTTTCTGCTAAATTTCCTGCTACATTTAGCTTGAGATTTATCGAAAAATTTCCCGCTATATTTGAAAGGAAATTTAGCGAAAATTTCCTTCTAAATTTAGCGTGCAAATTTTCGCGCTAAATTTAGCAAGGAAATTTCGCAAAAATTTTGCCACTAGATTCAGAGGAAATTTATCGAAAATTTCCACGCTAATATTAGGGGGAAAATTTTCGCATAATGCAACGCCTGGTTTCATTATTTCCCCACTGCAATGCGCGCGATTAGTCCGACGCCGCTCAACCTGGAAACGGGAGCCTAAGAGCTCCGCTTTAAAATAAATAAATAAATGCAATTAAAACAAATAATAGCACCTTAGCCACGTTATTTGACCTCAAGTCCCGTGGCGTCAATTTCCGTGAGGTGTTAGTTTGCTCCCAACGCATTCTGCGCTCCCCAATCTTTGTCAGAACGATTGAGCTCGTGCAATATTTTTGTTTTGTACACTAGTGCTCGTATTATAAAACAAGCAGCGCTATTAAACTTGCCGCAGTGGAGCTCCTTTCACCGGCTTGCTACGCTCATTCGAGCGAAGAACCTGAATGTACACCTTTTACGCAGATAAACCTCGGTTGACGCTGCGGCTGGGCAACAGACTGCGAGAAGACAGCATTCTGGAGAATCACGACGTGTACCTAGAGTGCAACGTTGCTGCAAATCCCCCGGTGGTCGACATCACGTGGCTCTTCGACGGTCACGATTTACAAACTAATACGACAGCCGGCGTCATCGTGAGCAACAGGTCCCTGGTGCTACAGAAGGTAAGAAGGTCGTTCGCATGGCCGACCTTTCTCATCGCCTCGAAAACCAAGTTTCACTCGGGATTAACGATGCTAAGACGCGGGAAAAGCACAATTTTCATTTTTTATAATTCTCGCGTAGAATCCTCAAATTTTAAAGTGTCCATAAACATCGTAAGTCTATAAAACGTCTGTTAAAACGGAGTCAGTCTGGATGTCATGATACAAGTGCCGCTCAAAACATGGAGCTATCAAAGCAACTTGGTCTTGGCAGGAAATCCTGTACTACGATGAATACATCCTTCGTAACTTCCACTAAATTAGTGGGAAGATTGCTAAATTGGGTTGAAAGGTCGGGTATAACGTACGGTTCTCACTGGGTTGAGGTGGGGAAGGGTCAGCCGAACAAAAGTATTTTACATTAAAAACGCTTTCTAAGGATGATTGATAAAATCATTACTTTATAAAAGAGAAAAAAAAGATGTTTATAAAATCAGTTTACGATATATGACATCGAGTTGCTTTCAAGACTAAGTGAAAAATGTGTACACCTGCGTTGATCATACCTCCTAAATCCGGGTCACGGGCCGAATATGTTGCGTGTGAGTTGGGCACGTGATCTGTGTGGGCGTGTGACGTCGCATGTCTTCAGGAAGTAACGTGAGTCAGTAACGTCAATCGACGTCGTGGTGTCATGTGCCTGTGTTACTGCACCTTCTTCTAAAGTGCTTAGTCTGAATATTCTCCGTTTACGAAAACGAAACAATCTGAACAGTAGAATATCGCTGGTTTTTGTTGCCTTTTGCGATGAAGTACCTCGTATTACCTGTATAATTTCTCGAGTTCTTTTATTTTACTTCGCACTTGAGGGTGGCTGAGAATAAGTCTATAGCTTCTCGGGGAGCGTTTTATCCTCAGCTCCCACCATAGTTTCGTGGCAAATCAAACTATTAATAATATGATTTTATTTTCTCGACTCCAGACAACTATATGCGCCACAAATGTTTAGGCTAGCAATTCCTCGGTATTTCGAGTGCGATCGGTTTCAAGCTGTTTGTCGAAACAACAGGGTGAAGTTGAGCTAGTTTGTACGTAATGCAAAGGAAAAACAGTCAGCTAGAACGATAGGGACAAAACACAGACAGGGACTGTGTTTTGTCCCTATCGGATAGGGACTGATGGGGATTGACGGCGTGAGCATGCCCTCCATCAAGGTCAGCAAGAAGGAGAGGCGGTTTTTGCAATGTGGCACGGCCCCGTGAAAGGGAATAAGAGGGATATGTGTCGGCGGTGGTTTGTGGGTTGGGTCAGGGAGGTGTCAATGACCAAATTTAATAATTTAATTTAATTTAATTTAATTTATTTTTTTTATTTTTATTTAGTAGTGCAATGTAAGAATTTAGGGTGATTTATTGGCATTATTTTAGGTGTGAATCTTTGGGTTAAAGTGATGAAGAAGGATAAAATCTCAGTTGATAATCAGCGGAGCGTATGTCTCTGTTTCTACCTGTCGGTGTTTTGTCCCTATAGTTCTTGCCGACTGTTTTTTTTTGTATCGAAACAACCCCATGTCCTAAAAAAAAAACACACACAAAAAACACGCAAAAAAACGACAGCAATGAAGTTTTCTTTTTTTTTTTTGTTATGTGCGAACGTGGTGCGGGATAGGAAAATAATAATGCGTGCTGCCAGCTGTTCTCTGATTGAGGAGTCTCTCTGGATTTCAGGTGGGGCGCAGTGCCCGTGGCGAGTACCAGTGCGCAGCGTCCAACGCGCTGGGCCAGTCTCGGAGCGCTGCCCTCTTCCTGCGGGTCCAGTTCGCTCCGATCTGCCACGAGCCTCAGAAGTGGGATCTACTGGATCCGCCAGGCACGAACCCATCCAGGTTGGTCGCCTTTTTTCTTTCATAGAGACCGCTGCCTAAGCTCTTCTAAACTAAGCAAACACCGCAAGTGAGCTGGAAGGCTCGAATCCCGAGAGAAATACTAGGAGGATAATCATTCTGCAGCGTGTTTCTAATGAAGCAATTGCCCTTTGTAGGCATCGCATACATAAATTTCTTGTCGTATCGCGCACGTTTGAGATGCCCGTAGGTGGTGCATTTATAATTTGAGAGTATGAAGCACGAACTGACCGGCGTCAAGGAAGAGAAGGTGAGGAAGGCACTCTTTTCCTATAAACAAACGTCCAGATAAGACTTTTTTTTTTTGCGAAATTATTGAGTAGTATTGTGAGTTATTGTGGCGTTTATTGCGATAAAAAAAACAGTTCTATAAAATACATAAAAATTGGCTTTCATTTTCTTTTTTTTCATTTTGTTACTATAAACGCCACAGTGGCTTACTCTGCCATTTGATTTTTTTTAAGCCGGCTAAGGTTTCTCCTTACTAAAATGTGATTTTCCCTAGTCACTTCTTGCTCATCTCCTAAATGTTTATTAAAATTGTGCCTCTGTGCCGAATTACATCTTCATTTGTATTATTTTTTTTTTCTACAAACACCGGTCACTTAGAGGTTGGCACATATGTCCACCTTCTAGACTCACATCCCGCGAGCCGAATGGCCTTGCACCACCTGTGTGGCGGTCTTTCCATGCCCCGCTCGAAACACATTTTTAGAAGTAAGCACACACTCGAGCAAGCACACGCTTGGACAGCTTCTTTCATTCTATCAATGAACGCGAAATGGCGTACCCGCGGGGCTTCTTTCTACGCCACTCAGCAGACGATAACCACGGGAGGCCCACACAAGCCATACCCAGGCATCATTGGCTGAGAGAGGCAAGCGCGAACCGCATGTCCAAACGTTCTACTGTTCCTACGACACGTCCGAAAGACAGCCAAACCTCTCACCAGGCCCCGCTCAATCACTGCGCCGTGTGCGTTCACGTGAGGCCGTGGTTGCTGGTGTCTGATCGGGTTGAGCAGTCTTTTTGGAACGCCGTACTTCCAGTCGGAGATTTGCTCGAGCCTGGGTATGATCTGACCGGTCTCCCAGTTGTAATCACATGTTGGGTGGCACAAAAAGAAAACACCGCAAGGACGAAATTTTTGCGGTCATTTATATGCTGCAAGTCCAGGCGTGGGTGGGAGCCCCTATCAAAAAGTGATTTCAACAGGGCATAGATAGGCTGCCACGTAGGTAGTGAGTGCAAGGGTGTTCAACTCCGGGGTAATAAGTCGAGAATGTGGACATAAGTTCTGACCTTTTTATCGACGGGTATGCGTGGCAAAAAATAAGAGGACAATTAATATGGACGCCCCTCGCACATTCTTTCTAAGACAGATGCGTACTAATTGTATGCGTGAAAAAGAAACATGTATTGCGGAGACCATTTGACGGAAAAGACATCGCATCTAACGAAGCCTGTTACTTTGGTTGCATGTAACGTTTTGAGTAAGCACACATTTAAGTAAACAACTAAGAATTTTGCCTAGTGAAGGAGGGATGTATGTTTGTTCTTAAGCGCGGATAATGATTGTTTAAGAAAAAGAGCTTCAACCACAATATACAATTACACTTTTGCATCATGTGCGTCTAACAAATTTGACGTGTAAATGAATATATAGCGCTAATAAAAATCACAACTTTTTAGGTTCTAAAACGCACGGTAAGTTTTTATTTACCTATTATTTTGACATACACCTGTAAAGTGATGCTAAAAGTTGAGCTAGTTAAGTCCCCGCAAGTATCTTTTTTACGAAAACCCCATTTGTTGTGTGCATTAGACATTTGTAAAGAGGCAAAATAGAAGACTTATAAATGCGAATAACAAGTTTAAAATCTCCCCATATTGCAAAGCAAAACGTCTTATTTATAAAAAAAACATCGAGTAAAAAAGCTGCAATATATCTGCATCTGTTGTCGAGTGCACACTACTTCTTCGCGGATGCACGTTGCTCTAGCATCGCCAGCCCACTTCCTCAATTTAGCTTCCCTATTGAAAAATTTCATTTGTATGAGAAATTTTTGTGTCCAATAAACACATATGAATAATACAAGATATATAGGAAGGAACATATAAGGAAACTTTATGAGATATATAACAACATATAATACCATATGAGAAATTCGTGAGAAGTTTCTTATAAGTTTCTTATGTGGTTGTTATACGTTTGCTATATGGCTCCTTGATGAATCTTATATATCTTATATAGTTTTATATGGTTCTTATATGTTCTTATATATCTTGTATAATTAATGTGTTATTGAATACAAGAAATGTCTCACACAGATGGCTTTCTCACTAGAGTTATCTTTCTCTTCTACAAAGTTCCAGTTTATTATACAAGATTATCGGGCGTCCCGTCCCGGGTTTGAAGCTTTCCGAACATTGCGCGTGTATAAAATCAGCCCTACTGCGTTGCTACGATTCAATGGACCTTTTCCGAGAAGCGTTCTACGCACGCGCGAGCGCCCGATGCCAAGCGGCGGAAGTCGGCACGAAACATCGAGGAAATTCGGAAAGAGGCTGTGGATCAGCGAGTAGAACACATATTTGCAGCATATATATAATTGTGTTACACAAAAAAAAAGGAAGTGGAGGGAAAGAAAAACACGATGTTTGGGTGGACGCCACGGATGCCCTTCTTTAAAGTCGCGTTGGGCACGCGCCGCAGCTCAGAGAGCGAAGAAACTGGTAGCGTAACTCCCATCATTGATTGGTACCGCAGATAGGTCACTTCCTCGATTTTTAGTTCGTGCAGCCACCGCCTGGTACCGTCGGTATGTGAAAAAGGTCCACTGCTGTTCTGTCGTGGACGCAGGATGCACGGCACGTTTCTTGTTTTAGCTACAGTGACAAGTGTTCCTTATTATATACGTTTATTTTAATTTTCACATTTTTTACCATTTTATATGTAACAGTCCGGTCACGAAAAAAAAAAAAAGGTATGTAGGATAGAAGAAGATAGCTGCACAAAGAAAATATATAATATTTAGAATTATATATTTTTTTTTTTTTAGGCAGGAAAGTACAAGGTAAGAAATGACAATTTCAAAGACATATTTTGAATACTTTTGTCTTGTCGAAGTATACAGACAAATAATCGCACTGATCCAATGGCATTGAAGGTTAAACATCCTCTCAAAAACCATATGCGGCGGAGCCGTGATTCAAACTCCAGGTTTCCTAACCTGGGATGTATATGCTGAAACTTATTTTATGGAAGCGGGAATCCCGACAGCGAGGAAGCAGAAGCGGGATACCGAGATGAGAACGAGGAGGATCGAGGATTGGACATGAGCGGAGGATGCCGGACATTTTAATGTAAATACCTGTCCGTAAACTTTGTTGCTGAACTTATGAGCCAAAACGACCAGACAGTTTTCCTTGTAACATTATATGCTAAGCACTACACCACCTCGCCTTGTCTTACGGCGTTTCTCTATGTCTTATGAACACCACGTTATATCAGACGCGGCAAACATCAGGTAACGGGTGTAAAGCAACATCGAGGAAAGACGTAAAATTCACTACTTCAAATATTTGCTGAGATTCATGCTATCTAACTTAGCTTAAATTTCTTGAATAATATGTGCTTAACCTGAGCTTTGCAGTATGGAATTTAACTGGCTGACGGCTTGTGAGACGTCAGAACTAGAATGTGTACAAAAACGTTTTATACGTATTGTTTACAATTTATATTTTAAGAGGCATTATTATGACTGCGATTACAATTTTAGGAAACTATGTTCATAAAATGTATCAAGTCGCAGACTTTCGCAGTTTTTAGTTTTCACTTAAAGTAATTAGTGGTGACATTGAAGCTATCCTGTTAAGCTGTTTCTCTTCACGTGCCTGCCTACTTAAGAAGACACACTTTCTTATTTTACTCTTGCCTGCAAGCAAAGCAATCACCTGGAATCCGCATGTAATTATCAGTCAACGCTATAGCGCCCTACTGTCAAAATGTTTTTGATAATTTTGCTTCTTTTGAAGCTGCCGCATGCTTATGTGTCAACGGTTAAGTCAAGTCATCTCAAAGTGCTTTTTCCAAGATAACGCTTTACCTAGAGCCAAGGACAAACAACAAATCTTGGAAGTTCGAAAAATCCCTGAGAAGTTTTAGGAAACTCCTGGATTCCAAAACGCCAAGTTTAATACCCACGAATTATCCAATAAAAATAAATTGAACCGACGTTGCTTTTTCTAACAGAAGTGTAAGAAGAATATTTATTTCCGTAGCCATAGTAGTCTAGAAAGTGTCAAGTGCATTATCGAGATGTCGCTCTTGACGCTTTTGACGTAGCTGTTGGCACACCCATGTGAGGATTTACATGTGTGATAATTTTAACACTTCGAACGTAAATTAGTGTGCTCCTCCGGGTATACTATTTGGTAATTTTCCGCAACTGCTTCTCTTTCTAGGTTACCTGCGACGTGGAAGCGGATCCTCCGGAGGTCACCTTCCATTGGCACTTGAACCACTCAGCGGAAATTAATATTCTCCACGGCCCGCAGGTAACACTCGCTACTTGACTGATGGGTCATGTTTCAAAGATTTAAAATTAAGCCGCTGGAGGCCACGAGGTGGCAACTTATGTTCCACTGGGAGACGCCAATTTCTTACGCTGTTGCGTGGCGAAGGGCTTATTTTCTTGGGGAAAAGTCGAATTTTTTGGACTCACCGTCTTAGGAATAGTGAGCTACTGAGATTTGTATTGTATTTATATTGGTGCTTTAACTTGACTTTTTTTTCTAGCGTTCCAGTGAGTCTCGAAATTAAAAAAAAATAATGATGTTATAACTAAATTTGTTTGATCACGGAAGATGAGATGAAAAATAGTAAAGTAAAGGCTGTAGTGAAACGTGGTGGAATGCGTCGATAACCTAATTTTTTGTCTTGCCAGTTTTGAATGTTTTACACGCAGTTGATTTCGCTCAAACTGCAATAACATGTTCATTAGTGGGAAAGAAGGACTTGTTTTAGAACGAAAGATCAAATTTTCATTGTTTATAGCTTTTCACAAAATAGCAAATTTGCCAATTCGTCCAACATTGCCTGATATTCAGAACGCAGTGGCAAAGGAACCATTATGAAAATGCCACGAAACAATAAAAATACGTAGTTATACCAGGTGTTTCAGGGATGACTTAAACAAAATCCTACCATTAGGGTGATTGAGAAAAAAAGGAACTTTCTGAGAACACGATACCAGCCACAACAAACGTCAGCGTTTGCAAAAAACATACGCATTAGCTAAATAAAGAACTAAAATACAATTACCTTTTTAATTATTAAAAAAAAACATATACTTTCAATTAAAAAGCTCATGGGTGTCATTGAAAACTCATGAATCAGTGAATGTTGAGAGTTAGAACACTTGTGAAGCGTGGGAATGCGCCAAGTTAATACGGGTGTCGTTATCGTGCTGAATTTGTGCGCTTCAGATTGAACATTGGGTGCAAACTTTAGTAAAAGAAAATGCACGCACATGATGTCACCCCGAGAAAACTTAAATCAATTCAAAAGTTTTTACCAGGTCGTTTTAAATAAAAATAGCATAGCTTTCGTTTTGAGGTTAGCTGTAAACGTTTAAAAAAGATTTGAAGAGCACCGTACGCTTCATTGGAAAAAAAAGTTTTGGAAAGAGAGTTCCATTCAAGCGTCAAAACGCTACAGTGGCGACTGTAGTGTGTTCCTGTTTATTGGTACAGTTAGTGAAATAATCTGTAACGCCCACTGGGCAGTGGAGATATAAAATAAATGAATAAATAGGTAAATATATAGGCGCCACGAGTTGTTTTAAAGAAGCGTAGATAACCTAAAGCTGCAACATCTCCCGGTCTTGTCTGTGTGAGAGTTCAGCACCCTGATGCCTGCCCTTTGTCTACAGGGAGCGACGCGTTCGGTGGCGACGTTCGTGGCCCGCTCTGAGGCCGACTACGGAACCCTGAGGTGCGAAGCGCGTAACGCAGTGGGACCGCAGCGATGGCCCTGTCAGTTCAGCGTGGTCCCTGCGGGTCCGCCCGAGGCCCCGGGGCTCTGCACGCTCGCCAACCAGACTGAAGACGCCTTCCAGGTGAGGACGCCACATCGTTCCACACTTCTTAGGTAACATGGCCGTAGTACTGGGGCTTCTACGCTATCGTTCGGAAACCAGTGCAGGGGATAGATTGAACACGAGTGCTGTGTCACCGTCTGGTTTAGGGTTGTGTTCTCTCTGACTGAACAAGATGCCCAGCCAAACGCTAACGCCGCACTCGTGTTTAATCTGTGCCTCACGCTGGCCTTTGGTACGTGTCGTAGGAAATACAGCACCACGGCCTTGTTTTCCATATTTTCTTTCGTCCTAGGTAATTACACAGTCAAAGGCCGGAAGATACAGCTCAGTTGCTAGAGCGCTTCTCTGGAAATGGAGAGGTCCTTGGTTTTATACCAGGAACAGGCGGATTTTTTCGGTCTCGCACCCGTCACCTAGCTGTGTTTGGAGATTTGCGTTTGTACTTTGTCCTCCTTGTCCCTCTTCTCCAGGGATTATTATCGTTATTCTTGCCCAGCTAGCTTGCACCTTTGCATTAATTGTATTATCAACATACACGCGAACTAAAAGCCCGGAGTCACGGTGCACTTCCTGTGTTTTCTGAATGAACCGGCGATGGCACACTCAAAGAATGATGAAGAAAGCAGTGGCAGTACGCTTTCTACACTGTTAAGGCGCAGCTGTTAAGGGCTAGTTTCCCCAGGTTCGCGTCCGGTACCAAACAAATGTCGACACCCGTGGTCGATACAACACTCTGGTTGCCGCCGTCGCTCACAGATGGCGGTGGCTGTCCACAGTGTTGTGTTTGCCGGTTGTCTGCTTGCCGCCGTCGCTCATAGATGGCAGCAACATTTCTTCGGAGGCAGAAGAGCGGGAACGGAACGAGCGGCGATGTGCGCAGCAGCGCGAATGGTTCCGCAACCGCCGCGAGGCGCTATCGTCTAAAGTTCCACTGCGTCGAGCGCTTCAGATTCCCTTGCGAAAGACGAGCAGATAGCTAGCCTGGAAAGCCACCGCCGAGAACAGAAGCTACAGCCTCCGCTGCTCTTCCTTCTTCACCAAAGTGGAAACGCTGAAACTTTTTTTATTGGTCCTATCGGCTCGTAGCGTTGACTGCAATCTAAAGACGCGAAACATAGGTGTTGGTAGCACCTCAAAGGCCGCAAGCTCTTAATGGCCAACGTTCTGCCTCCAGGTTCACTGCAACGCGGGTCATCACGGGGGTCTTCCACAACACTTCGTGCTAGAAGTGCACGACAGCGGCGGCCGCTTCCGGGGCAACGTCACCGCACCACAGCCAAACTTCGAGGTGAGTCAGGAGGATGGTCAGGTGAAAGTGGCTCACGGGTGGTCTGCGTAGGTGACGGACCTTCCGGCCGGTAGCGACTTCGTGCTGGTCGTCTACTCTGCGAACGGAAAGGGAAGGAGCTCTCCTGTGCTACTCACTGCAGCGACGTTGCCCGCCGCTGCCGAGAGCCTGCTTCACCAGGGACCAGGTAATATACGCACAGAGACATTTATCAACTCTGTTCGCAAAATAAGTAAGAAAATCTTGATTTACTTTTTGCTTGGTTGCCAAGACCTCAAAATATAAAACTAAAGCACCAGCAAAAAAAAAAAAAAAGGTGGTGGTAGCTGCGGAGCGTACACTGATGTATTCGCGACAGCAATTACTAAATCCGTCCTTCGAACAAATACAAAATACAAGTAAGAAAAAACAAATTTGTTTATTGTGCGTGAAAGTACATAAGTGTACACCCGCCGGCGATATGAAGGTGAACGCCAGACCGTCGACCGCTCCGTGCTATAAGCGCCATGACGTGGCTGCCACGGCAGCCGTGTCATGGCGCTGATAGCACGGAGCGGTCGACGGTCCGGCGTTCACCTTCATATTGCCGGCGGGTGTACTTTTTTGATAGAGTGAAAAACATCTAACAAGGAATTGCCGTAGTCTAGGTACCCTTCGTTTGTTGTTTAGTTGGAAAACAATCGTTTTGCTACTTGAGGTTTGGCTTATGTAACCAAGGATCGGGGAAAATTGCGCATTCTGGCAAAATAAAAACTCGTGCCTTTCTGTACGAGGTGAAACAAAAGGGGCTATGCTTCTACTTATTTGATGGTTTTGTTCTGTGTGGACTTTTCAGAGGCGACATGGCAGGTGAAGTTCAGCCCCGTGCTTGCTGTGTTGATGGCGCTGGTGCTGGGATTCGCGCTTCTGGCCTTCGTCGTCGTCGTCGCAGTAAGACTGTGGACGAGGCACAGTTTCCACAAGGACCCTCAAGGTGCGCTTCGGGATTATGTGATTTTGCGAGAGAGAGACATCCAACCATTGCGAAAACGTAAAACAAAAGGATTGTTACGTCGGCTAAGACATAATGCACGCTATGACATAAACATTCAGTCATTTAAATCCATTAGTGTCTAGCTATGGCTTACTGCAGGCCCGTAGCCAGGAATATTTTTCGCAAGAAAGGGGGAGTGGGTTCACTTGCTAATGCCACGACTTCCAAGCATTGGAAGGAAAAGGGCGGGGATAAAAGGGCATTAGGGATAACAGGGCATTAGTCGAGCCGCCGTGTCCCCGAGGTCTTTCTGAGCAAAAGAGGCGATCAGCCTATAATTTGCGGTCTCGTCACCATTCCAAAGGCCTCTATAATCTTCCTCCCAACGCAGTCACGAATATTTTCCAGCGTCGTCGTGGCGGCAAAGTCGGAAGCGCAGCCGTGACATTCCCGTCTTTGCGTGCCTATCGGGGGTCGACTGTTGGGTGCGGCGTCCTCTACTTCTTTATGATGCTCCCGGAGCCGGTGGTTTACGCAGCGAGCCGTTGGGCCGATGTATTCAGCGCCCCAGGATATGGGCATAGAAATATCTGCTCAGTCTTGCACGTGGTGAGCCTTTTAGCATATATCCTGAAACAGTGGGGTGCAGGGATCCCCTATCTGTTTACCGACTTGCACAGGTCTCCCAGCCTCGATTTGCACGTAAAAGCTGCATATGTGTCAAATCTGGAGGTTATGGACTAAAACCGATGGGCCATCGTGTGCATGTACATACGTCGAAACGACGTGTTTCTAAAAAGCAAGAAAACAGCGAGCCTTTCGCTAGACATCTGCGAAGCCGTCCTGGTGCTCGCCCCCCGCCCCGTCCCCCCTCCTCCCCCAACACACACACACCAAGATGTTGGGGGGAAGAGAAAGGCGGTCCTTTAGCACCCCTACCCCCCCCCCCCCCCCCCACCACACACACACACACCCCTCCCTGGATAAGGGCCTGGCTTACGGTATATAGGAAGAATGTTTTGAAAATTTTATATTTGTTTAAATACTCTAATCTGCAAAAGGAATGTATTTTTTAAAATTAATTTCACCATCCAGAACAAAGCAAGAGACGGAAAGAAACAAGGGGAAACACGGCACCGTCTCAAAACAAAGCTCCAGCTTTTAGTTTAACTCATTCCCTGTTATGGGGAGCATTCATTGGCTTCCATTGCTGTGTGCTCGACTGCTGAGCGCGTGCTGACGGCGATCTTCCGAATTTTTTCTGCAACGTGCATTCGGCACCATCAACATTGCTTGTCTTAGCAGCCTAATAATTTGAGCTCGTTCTGAGCATAAGCTCTAAACATAGCCCTCAATTATGACGTCTATTGAATACCCCCTATTGGCGACGTGAGCGATTGAAAGTGTCGCTGTGGTCAGCAAAGGATGTCTCATCGACGGAAATAGGAGGAATGTAAGAACTTCAATTTTGACGGTGTTGGCAGTGTTGCTTTAAGATCGCAATGTGTTCAGGCTTTCACCATGCCCATTACAAAAACCACCGAACTTGTTGTTCACAAGGTAATGACGTCCCGAAAAGTAACCGAACGAGGGCGCCACCGAAACATCTAGCCGTTAATATCAACAGGAACCTGTCTTTCGTCCTCAGAAGCTCCAACTATCAATACCAAAACCCCAGTCGGGTGAACGAAACCCAGCGTACCTGGGCAAGTAAACAGCAAAACCGTTCAATGCAACCCCTTCCTGTGTGCAATCGAAAAAAAAACACGAAAAGAAAACAACATGTTCAAATACGCGTCCATAACTCTTACGAGAACACCTATTAAATTTCCGGCCCTCGTTCTAGAAACTGCCTCTTGTATCATTCTTTAAAATCATCCCTTTCTTTGCAAAGAACTTTGGTCTGCGTTTATTCCAGAAAATATTGTCAGTATTCAAGGTGCTTTAAGATTGTAAAAATTAGCGACCTTGACACTGGCGCCCTTTTACGCTCCGAAGTTATAAAATTATGTACCACAATATGTCGATTGTATTATATGTTTTACTGGCCCCCCCCCCCCCCCCCCCCCCCCCGTAAAGCACTTTTTTGAAGTTCCTTTGGGGTATAATAAACTAAACTGCCACCGATCTGAATTACCATAAGCCTACCGTAGGCTCATAACTGCTAGTGTGACACCAGAATAGGCTCATAAGTACCATTTTGAGCCCAATGTTTATTTCAGTGAGTTGATTTTCCAGCGACTGTCGCTATATGCTAGTTTTAATAATGAACCTCGTTAAGCCATATTTAATATTTGAAGTCTAGGTATGAGCATCGACATAGTGGCGAATTTTTAGAATTTGGACAATCTGCTTGTTCTGGCTCAGGCACTGGTCCCTCATCAAAAGCGTAACCAGAGTTCATATCCTAGATCCCTATCCTAGATCAAAAGCGTAACCAGGGTACAAAATGCGCCGAAACGATCGGCCTCTTAGAGATGACGGTCTTGAGCGAGACAATGCTGCGATACAAGTATAGTTGGTCCTTAATTTCTGCCATTAATGAGACGTCTACCCAGCGGGAGTATGAAGACCAGAGGATTACACGGTTGCCGTGTGCGATGTACCTTCCACTCTTCATCACCAACACAGAAACTCGGCGCCAAGCGAGGGAGAGAGATGCTCGCAAATACTGTGATGCTGACAAACGCAGAATCATAATACAGCTGAACCGTCATCGACTCGAGTTGTTTTTTTTTTTAGCCACAGTGCCGACGTCCAACGATATACATACGGTTTAGTATTCTAGCCATCACGCCGTTTCACTTTAATTCGGACCTCAACCGACGCGACGACCCGATCTAGCCATTCTAGCAGCGCCGAAAGGTACATCGTCGAGGCGCCCGTTTTCTTTGTGCGTTTTATCTCCCAATTCAACCAATCACGCGCAGTGAATGCACCGCCATGCTTTCTTTTTTTGCTTGGTGGATTTAGCCGGAGACAGGAAACTCGCAAGAACAAACGGGCGCCCTGATGATACACCTTTGACGCGGCTTCATTAAAGAAGGTAGCGTCGCTGCGGTTGCACTTAAAAGAGAGTCTTAGGGAACCGTTTTGGCGCATGCGATACGGAACGACGGGCCTAGCTGCGCATGTGCGAGTCTTCTGCGGTAGCGCATGTGCAGTTCGTAGGGGAACATAACGACTCAGGGTGTGGTGAGTGACGGCCACGTCAAGCAGCGTGCACATTGGAGGTAACGCTCGGTACTTTTTTTAAGATGTCACTGGCCGCAGCAGGGGTGGCCTGGCGGACATATTCAAAGAGTCATAAAATGAAACCATTTTAAAGGAAGAGCCACAATAAAAAGCGGGAAGGAAGGGGGGGGGGGGGGGGCATCGTTTCTCTCTTTTGTTGTGCTAATGTTGGTGGCCACGGCGAATTCAACTCATTAAGCAATTGCTCAGTATGTTTCCTTGTTGTAAAACTCCACTCGGAAAATAAGTAGCATGTCCGATGTGCTTATGATGCCCCAAAGCTGACAAAACGCAAGCTCCCTTCTTTTCTACATCTCTGGGGGAGGGGGGGGGGGGGGGGGGGCGTAGGTTTATTCGGGAGCCACGAACCGGACTTGTGCCCACGAAGAGCTGCGGTTTGGGCAATCACGAAGAGAATAATGAAATTACTAGCATGTCAAGTTCATGTATACTGCTTCCCCCCCTCCCTACCCTTCCCCTAACCGCCCCCCCCCCTCGAAAAAGAAAGATATTAAATTACTGCTTCTTTTTGCCGCCAAAGTAAACTTCGCAATGCCGAACGTTCATTCTTTGTTTAAATGTAGGGTTAAAGGTCTGTTCACACGATGCATCTTTTAGGCGCGCAACAGTTTCGCGACACTCAAGTTTCGCGAAATGTGCTCGTTCACACGTACCGCTTCACGTGCAACAACGATGAAGTTTAGACTCGCGAAAATAGTTTCGGTGTTGACCATAATGTGGCGCTCCGAATCAGATCGCTATTTATCTGGGGACCTGCTTTGCGCATTTTATGCAGTCAATTCACTTTAATTTTTTTTCTCACATACTGCACTACTTGGAGCGATCTCGCATGTGCGCAAAGCCGATTGAGGCGGACACCTTTACGTGCAGGACATGTGCCGGCGCCGAGCCCGTACGCAGCCAATTCATTGCCAAAGCTCCTATCAATGCACATGGTATTCATAGAAACGCTACGTGCCCAATCTGGTTACTTCTCGGCGCCCATGTCTGCCCCGATTTTACTGCGCACTGTTTCAGAGAGCGCAAATGGTTTCACGTTCGCTTGTAAACAAAGCAAACTTGGTTTCAGTTTACTCGATGGTCTCTTATACCCTTGTTACACGGGCGCACTTAACTGCAGTTACGCTAAGCCACAGTTAGCGCACAATACTTGCGGACAACATTCTGCGGCTATGCAGTCAAAGCTATTGGCGAACGTGCGCTTGAGCATTTTGATCACCCATCAAAGCAGTGCACACGCGCTCTTCACTTCTTCTGAAATAGCTGTCTGAGAGTATAGTGCGGTAACTGTGGTGCCACGTAACAGCAGTTAAAGCTGAGTTAACCACGGTTGAGGGTGCCCGTGTAACAGAGGTATTATCCAGCGGTATCGTCACGACAACAATGATATGAGCACTATTCTAATCTCGCCAACTCCCGCTAATTGTCTTCGTCCATCGCTGGATTTTTTTTCCGATATGCTACTCACTTGTCCTTCAGTGGTGCTTGACGTGCTTGCGGAAGCGCCGGCAGTATCCACCGTTCGTGGTTTCGTTTTTTTCGGATTTGGCTCGGCTACAACACCGGCAGTGAAGTGGTCTTCTCAAACAGCTCACTCCCCCCTCAAAGGCCACGTGAGAGCGTTTCGCAGCGGCCATTGGCGGCGCCCTCAGAGTGATTGACAGGACTCGGCAAAGTTTCAGCAAAAGCTCGCTCCAGAAGCGAGGTGTGCGCGCAACGTTTTTTAGATGCGCGCGTCCTTTTCGAACTCGTTCAGACGGCGCAACCATTTCGCGAAACTACATTTCGCGACACTAGATGCGCGAGAAAAATGCATCGTGTGAGCAGGCCTTAAGTGTACGAACCCGATGCCAAAGTTTCCGAACAAACCGTTATCTTAAACAAAAGCGTTCGGTGATTTTTTTTTTTTTTTTAATTTGAACGGAATTGTTTTTTTTTTTTTTCAGCAGTTTTTGGTAACTGGCGCCATTCAGCTCAACGTTTTAGAGAGGGCCATCGGCCGCCATTTTCCCCCTGAAAATTGAAGAAAACTACGTATTAAATTTTGAATAGAAATACGATTAGTTTGTTAAGCTTTGGCATCTGGTTCAGACCGCTAGCGCTATGATATCTGGGCTGAAATTGAGCGTTCGGAGACGCGTAATTTATTTTTGACTGAAAAAAAAAGTAGCTTCTACATTTGTTTTTCGGATTCCCTGTGTTTGAGGATGTCAGCCTCGGTGCAAAGTGTATCCCTACATGTTCCTTCGAAGATTGACTAACCATTTATTGACGCTAATTTGTTTTCTTTTATTTGGTCCTATAGTCCGCTTTAGAGCAGCTTAATAAACGTATTGCGTGGCCGATTATGAGCAGGCTTTTTTATTGACTCATCGGCAATCGCTAATGTTGTCATCTCGTTGGCTGCGAGCGATAATGATACGATTAGGAGACGCCCTGTGTTTTCTAAACTGTCAGCTATTATAGGTCATTTTGTTTTACACGTAAAATACGCGTAAAATAAGGATTACCGTTTGGGACAGGTCCAAGCTGCCCCAGCAGAATGAACGTGGCTGCCGTCTGGTTGGCCGGAAGCAAGCTGCCCAGTCCGGTTGAAAGGTGAGAATGGCGAGTACTATACTCGGCGTGATTGAGTTGCGTCGTTCCCTTTCGATTGGTGAAGCGGACGGCCATCTATGCACTCTTTTTCGCGTTACGGTGGGCCGCACCCGACGCTACGCGTTATCCGAGCACAGAGCCGTTTATACTGAGAGAATTTGGCCAATGGGCGGAGCTTGTTGCTCGCTAGAACCAGTGATTTTCGGGATAACACAAAATGGCATTACTTCTTTGTCTCGTTTATTCCTGAGAAATCGGATAAAGTTCCTATGAGTAAGAGCCTCAAAATGGCGGACGGAGGTGGTCAGAATACGCAACTGTGGTTGCCAGGCTGTCCAAATCTCCTTAAGAAGGCTAAACTCTCTCAGTATAAACGGCTCTGTGAGGGCCAATCCCATCCAAGCCAACCCGAAGGTGACGTTAGCCTCACGTGATCTTCGGGAAGAGAGAGGCGACGCATTGAGAGGAGCATTGTCACGATGGTATGCATTCGCAGCGGCTGGACTGGCGGGATGGCTCGTAGGGTTCGCTTTGGTCCACCGTAAGGTAGTACAGAGTGCTGCTCAGAAAGACGGTCACTTCCCTAGACGTGTCTGTACATATGTTAACCCCACCCGTGTACACACGCGACCGAATAAATTAGAAACCTGAAAAACACAAGTGTATTACTTTCATTTTTCGTCTGTGTTTTTCTCGGCGAATATTTAAAGATAATTTATTTACCTTCGCCGAGGTCTACCTTCGGCAAAAGGGAATTAAAATAAAGCACGCGGGGGAGGCAGATGTCGATGTGCGTAAAAAGTGAGTCGATGTTTCAGCATACTTTTATCCATCCTGATAAAAAGATGCACTTATTGACGCGAGGGAATGGAGAATTAAGAGAAGGAAGAGATAGGAGAGTAACTAAATTTTAGAAATCTAAACTCATTTGTGGCAAAAAAAGAAAAAAAAAAAGAAAAAGGGGGAACAGATATGAAAGGAGGAGACAGGAACGGAATTCAAACAGTGCCCTGTACTGGTGGTGGCAATTTTAGCATTCTGACCGATCATAGGTAAGTGCGAGAAAAATTGCGCGATTAATGTTATAGCGACTCGAGAAGCTTTCAGAATATTTTTGTAACGGTTCGCATCCCGGCAATGCACCGCGGCAGCGTTGAACACGAGATTCTTGCATGAAAAAAAAAGTGTCCTCTCGAGCTTTGTGTAGATGAACTTCACCGCAGAAATTCGAGCCGGCTAGTTTAACATCGTCGTAAAGAACGTCGAGTTTACACGTCCGACAAAATGCGATATTTTCTCAGATCCTGGAATCCGGTGGTGCCTGACGTGGTGGACCGAGTCCAAGGCTCCCCACGAAGCGATTCCACGGAAATGGATAGTGAGTACCTCAGCAGTGACTGCTACACTAGAGTCACCCGAAGCTTAAGGAACTTGGGGCCTGGCGTGTCCCCTGCATCTTATTATCGTCGGCAGCCTATAAGGTTGGGGCACTAGCCAATTGTAAGAACGCCGAAAAGCGAATCGCGAAGCAAGAAACGTGACCATAAGACGCTCACCCCTGCGTTGCTTGGGCTCACAGTGACTAAATTCTTTCTGCAGGGTGTTCTAATGAGAAAACATTATCTGTCCCATGGAGCGAAGCCGGCGGCGTCTGTAACCGCGAAAAACGAGACCTAAATTCCCATCGGCTGCGACGCGTCACATCAGATGCTTCGTCAGGGAGGCCGGTGAGGCCACTCGAGGTCAAGGCGGACGCACCTCAGAAGCAAAACACAAAGAAAAGCACAGGAACGCAGATGCATCGTCACGCACTCCCGGCTCCGCGCCGAGCTTCGCACTTCCGCCGCTGCCTTACCCAGCGGCGTAGTAGTCCCCACCGAGCCAGAGCGGTCTGCGCGGCGCACCGCCGCACCCCATGCCGGCGCTGCGGCCGCTTGTTCTTCTCTCGGTGCCGAGAATACTTTCGCATTCAAAAGTCGTGAAAAGTGCTTAGGTGTACCCGGAATTTTTTTAGCCTTTCTCGATTTGTTCTAAGAAAAGCTATGAACGGTATACTAATGCAATCTGCGCAGGTGAGTTATACGTCCATGGGGACATACTAGATGGGGCTTATCGTCACGATAAGTCGGTTAATTACCCGCAATTAGTAGAGTAACTTTTAAATTGGATAAAGTAAACATATAGTTTCAATTATTATCTTGCATAGCGTCATCGAAAGTCACTATATCGCCATATTTTAGACGTGCTTAGAGCGCGCGCTAAGCACGGAAGGGCGCTAAGGTAACACCTGTGCAACAGGCGCAGCGATGGTTGTGCGAACACGACGAAAATAAAAAAAAGGGAACAAACCACGCGGGCCCGTTTTCGCACCCACAGCCTTGCGCCTGCTGCACGAGTGGCAACTTCAAAGCATCAGACGCTTTGCGTCTTTTCGCGCGCTCTACGTTTTTCTAAAGTTATGTCCTCTAGTTTTTAAAAACGCTGAGCAAGTTTGCAATTAGAACAACGCGTTTATTTTCACTCATTAAAAAGTCACGAGGAATTTTTAGTTAATTAATTGGCTTCTCAAGACGATTACCCCTTTATTATTCTATTATGTCGCATAACTCACCTGTACAGACCGCATTTGTGTAGCTTTGAAGGTTTTTTTATTTTTTTTTAAAGGAAAGTATGTAGAGCATAAAAACAAACACACTGTATATTTTAGCTATT
This sequence comes from Ixodes persulcatus, assembly GCA_013358835.2. Taxonomy (NCBI): domain Eukaryota; kingdom Metazoa; phylum Arthropoda; class Arachnida; order Ixodida; family Ixodidae; genus Ixodes; species Ixodes persulcatus. Next base: position 383,818 of record JABSTQ010009691.1, read on the forward strand.
AACACTCAAGAACACGGAACTTCACGTTTAAAGCGCTCCCAGATAGCGCTTAGTTTGTGTAGATATATGTGAGGGGGGCAAACATATTCGGCACATCTATCGCAAAACCATCTTCACTCTCAAGCGGCTGGGCAGTCGTTTGGAGACGTTGGTGGCTGCACCGAGCTATTTTATCGTCTAGGGAACTCTCACCCAGGGTTGAAGTCCCTTGCCTAGGGGCGTACTCGATTCACTGGGAACGTGGGGCTTTATGCTACACTACGGGACGAAGCGGTAGAAGTAGTAGTAAGCCTTGTAAAGGAGTGGCGAGGATTGAGAACCAATGGTGCACGCGCGCGGGGCATTTTTGTCACTGGCTCTCAGGGGATGTCTGCGATTGATCAGCCCCGCGTCGTTGACCAATCACAGACTGCGGCGATGTCCCGGACTCCGTGTCGCGCCTGGTCCCGCCATCTGGTGTGAGGCCCCTGCGCGCCTGCACTTGTGAACGCCGGTGTGGTCTGGACTGAAGTCCGTTTTCTCTGCCGTCTAGTATTACACGCAAGCGCGTAATACATTGGGATCTGTACTTTGGATGTTAAATATTTGTTTTTGGAATGGGCCGGCGGTTTTCAGAATTGATTTGAATTAATATATTTTACTCGCTTAGGTTTTAATATTTTTTCCGACGATGAATGCCCGCCCCACACAGGACGATTATGGGAAGGATGAAATCACGTTTGTTGAAGACCGTTTGTGAAAACTAGGTGTCATAATCCAGCAGGAAATGACACATAATGTTATGGCTATTCTCACCGGCCAATAACGTTTTGTTCAGGGCAAGAGACAACCTGCCCAGCCTATGTTAGAAATAATGTTAATGTCTTACACCTACCAACAATGAAAACCATTAGGTTTCAGTTTAATTCGATATGATAGTTTGTGTCTTTCATCATTAATGTCTGTGCGAATGATCTAACCTGTATTCAAAGTTCCGTGTTTTCTCTGTTTTCTTTGTATTGTTTCGATTCGTTTTTTTCGGTATTAAGCGTTTTTTTTTTACAAATTGGGTATTTTTTGTGCAAATCAGTTATACCTTATAAAATTTACGCAAAAAAAAAAAACGCCGAATGTAAAAAATGCCCCCCCCAAAACAAAACAAAACAAAAAACCCCCACACACAAAATAGCAAACAAACAACAACGACAACAAAGAAACTCAGACTGTTCGAATTGGCCGCAAAATAGTCAACTGACACACATGTTTCTCGGTTTTCATGCATTCTCCACTAACCAATAATATTTGTTTTTGTCAAGTCTTTTAAACTGTACACAACTCTTGGGGCAGTTGTATTGTTACTGACACAAAAAGAAATATTACAAAAAATATCTTCCTTTCGAATGTTGAAAATTTCACCAAAAACAGGGGTTGCTTACTTTACAGGTTAAGAAACTATTTGTTGATTGTTTCAAGTGCACGGCTCTTCGTAAAAAGAGCCACGAAGCTAGTGTAGAATATGATTGTCCATCTCACATATACTAAAGATAAGGTGCATCGTAGTTTCTTGTGTATAAGACGCAGTTTTTTCCCCAATTTTTCGTTGGTGCATTTTAGACAACTGCGCAAATTATGTTTTTTTTTTTTTTTTATATAAGCATTGACCGTAGCTTTAAAGTTGTAGGCCGCGAGGAATATATTTCTCGTTCGTCTTTTTTGGCGAGAGTATTGAAACGGTTTCCCGCTTGCGCCTCTACTCGTATTATTGTGATCACAATGCACATATGCGGGTTTAGGATCAATGCAGTTTCGCCGCGACTGCCGCACAAAATGGTGCAACTAATACAAAGGTGCGACTTAAATACAAACTTGTTCCTAAAAAATTCTGTTCGTAGGAGGTACGACCTATACAACGCTCCGACGTATTGACAAAAAAAAAAAAAGAACCACTATATTTTGTGGCTGGTCCTAATCTGTACTACGAATCAAGTTCGGTCAGTGTTTTTCTTAAATTTATGTTATGACAACAGTGATATAAATATATCTGAAAAATAGTCGTACCAAATTGTCTGCATTTTCCCTGGTATTCTCTGTTAAACCGTTTCACGTTTATGCAACAGAATACTTAAGGCCACACGAAATTATTAATGTTCACTCTGCCGGCATTTCAAGACTCTCTCCTGTCTATTATTTTTTGTAAGTCGCCCTTTGCGAAATTCCACCTGTTTTCAGTAAAAACGGCTCGTGAATTGGGCGCTAATATATACGCCATGACGGGCCTTTTTTTTTTTGCGTCAAATAAAAATGTACCATCTGATCAATGCAGTCATCCTTTTTGTAGTGAGAGCCCATATGAGAAATATGTTTCATTCCAGTTTATTTATTTAGCTAGGAGCATATACGAGTCATTCTAGCGGCAGACCAATGAATGACATTTACTGTCATCTTATGTGGGTTCTGAATATTCTCCATGGTGGAGAGTGTTGGTGAATAAAGACGGAAACAAGGAAGGGGGGGGGGGATGGAAGACAGTACAGACGACACATGCGCTCTGTCTTCTGCGTGTCCTGTTTGTGTCCCCCTTTTTGTTTCTAAATTTTAAATAATCTACATTATAAAAAAAAAAAGCTGAAAGCGAATAAATGCGTGTCAGCAGATTAATGATGTTTACTTTAGATGCCTTTTGTTTTTCAGCATTCGCATCTTCCAAGGGCCTTTGCTTGGCCACACTGGACCAGGATCACACTGTTGTGAATACATTGATGCAGCGGTGATAAGGAATCTTCACAGGGCTCTTCTGCTGTCGCAGGGTCCACGAGCAAGGGTAATACAACGTGACACTGTTTTATAAAGGAATAACGAAGCTAGATGTTCGGTGATTATCGAAACAACAACCGCCTTTGCTCGATTTTATATAACGGCGGGAAGAGGGGAGGTATAATTAGCTTTGCGTGATTTTTGTTTAAACTAATAAACCCTGGAGAATACCTCCCCGAGCACACTTTATTAAAATGGAGGTGCTTTTGTGTAAGCAAAATCTGAGCTTCACAGGCAAAGGCCTTTAACTGCAATTTCTTTTTTTTTTTTTTAAGTTCATCCGGACTTCAGCTGACACTGGGCTGTCCGCGAGGTTGCTTCTTTCTTCGAGAACCTTATCTCGTTCCCTTCTCTTATCGAGACCGGGATGTCCTGTTAGTATTTGCTTCTGCCTGGAGGTTGGGGAATCTAATGCTTGTGACCTGGTTTCATCAGAATAAGCCCAGTAAATCGCCCATTCCATGTTCGACACCAAAATTGTATTCCGCACAATAGAACAAAAGCAAATCCCCCCTCGCCCCCCATTTTATGGAAAATAAACTTCGAAAAACACGAAACTAGTCAGGTCTACAAACCTTATAAAATTTAATTATGTTTGTGTGAGTATATACTGAACCTCGCTCAAATATTTACGTGAGCAATGAGAGGAACGCTTCTCTGACTTGCATTTGCGGCGTCCTAATTTCTGTCCTCTTACTTTCACTCTGGTTAAGCTATAACTGTGAAATGCCAAAGTGTATTTGGTTCCTTTACAAACAATAACCGGAAAAGTATATTAATTATGCGTCTTGGAAACAGAAGTTATATACGACCAAGAAATTCGAAGTGCTCTGAGACAGCTTATTGAAAAAGTCAAGAAGCTCGGTTGTACCCTTGGGCACCTATCTAGCGCCAAAAGTCCAACAACCATTGAATTACAGATTGCTCACATTAGAACACTACTTTTAACTGATAACTGGCCATGCAATGAAGCAAGCTCTAAGAAGAAAGCTGAGTGCTGCCGAGACGGGTTTTTTTATTGGGTGTTTTTTAACCTATGAAAATGACGTTCACTCTTTAATGTTATGAAGGCATGTTTCCAAAGGCGGCAGTGGTCGATTTTGCTAAAGTCTACCTGAAGAACTGCTGGGCACTTGAAGCCATCGTTGACAACTTAAGAAAAAGAACCGCTAGGATAAACTTCTTCAAAGAAACTCTCATGCATGTGAATTGTTGATACCAGGGTGCACTTCTATGAAAAAGAAGGTGAATATTATTGCAACATGGAACAACCACAATATGTCTCGACTTGCATGTAGGGGAAAAAAAAAACTCCTGCAGCATATTTGACAAGCCATAAAGCTAAGAAAAATCAAACAGGCGACATTTAATAGATCACCACAGTCCCAACAGCAGTACTTTGATAGAGGTTATTAGTCCTTATAGTATCCAGACCGACTGTCGATAGGGACCACATAGATTCTCCACAACATGAACAGATTACGACAGGCGGAAGGAGTAAACGGCCCACTTAAAACATACTAAATCAATAAGGCGAAGTGCTACAAGCATCATCAATAACGGGAATAGTTTTTATAAAAACTTTTATTTATCCAGAAGAGTACAAGACCTTCCCGAAATTGTCCTGGTCAAAATCTTTTTTTTTTTTTTACCGGCAACAATGTTGTTTTATGACCGATAAAACTGCTGCAGCATAGTACAAAGACCTACAGTAAACGACAGCAAAGTGTAATGGCGAAAGCGCAGCAAAAAAAAAAAGAAGAAAAATAGAAAAATAGAAAGACGTTTTTCGAGTGCATCTAGAGATACTTTAGAAGGGAGGACATCGACTACTTGCGATGTTCTTGCACTGGTGAAAGAAGGAATATCTGAACATTCTTTTTTAAACTTTTAACACCACAGTACGCATTCAAAAGAAAATATTAAGGAGATAGTTATCTTTTTCAGTAAAACTATTCTGCGCCGTGAGTTATGAAGCTGGCTCAAGTGGTGGAAGTATCCTGTCTAGTTGACAAAGTACTGTACCACAGTTTAAAGCTTCCTTATAAAATTACCGTAACAAACTTATTAAATTTGTATAGCTATTACAATCAACAGAATAAAACGACAATATTAATTAAATCAGGAGGAGGGGGGCTGGAACCGAAAATTGCGATGAGAAAAGAATGTTTTGCCCGCGAATCCTTCAAAGATAATGCATTCCTGGAGACGAGGGCGAGCAATACGCTTCATAGAATGTTTTCTTTCTTATCTATCAACAAAAATATTTGTTGCCTGGACAACATGGTGTGATGCACTGTTGCCCTAATGACAAGAAGCGTTTCTAATCGCACTAGTCTCTACTGCACCTTTCGCGCATTCAAAAGTCAATTTCAAGCACAGCTTGAAATTGACTTCTGTTGTCCTTGTGCTTTTTGTCCTAGAATGTTCCTGGGACAACATCGTGTGATTTATTTCGCCTTTGTTTTGGGAATAGGTTTTCAGCGCAGTTATTTCCAAGGAATCCCTTTTGTTTGCATATCGAAATTTATTGAAAACGCCGCTTTGTCTAGGGGATGTTCTCTCGTAATGTGTAGACAGTGTGGTATGTTGCATCTTTTAATTCGTGCTGAGGTCAAACTCTAGACAAACATATAACCCAACACCGCCTAGGAGACAAGGCCGCAGTGCTGATATTTTCGCGTCACCAGTAAAGACCAACGCAGTACACAGATTGGAAACAAGTGCTGTGTCAGCGCTCGGCTTCGAGTCAAGTTTGAGCCGAACGTTGACGCAATCGTCGTGCCCAATCTTTGCCGATCGTTGGCCTTGGCTGATGACATATCTGTCAGAACTAAGGCTTTGTTATCTAGGAGGTGTTAGTTAGCCTAACTAATTTTAAGGGGAAGGGTAAAGCTGTCCATGTGGTGGCATGTCTAAATGCATCAGGTATCTTCATTCCCCAGTACGGTTAGATGACCTCGCTGAGCAACAGTGATAAATCTCACGTTTCCAATAGTGAACTTTGTCGTACAACACAGTACATGGCGTGTTGATGCACCCCCTGCTATTTCTTCGTATAACATGGTAGTTCACGTGAGCACCTGCCTCAAACCTTTTCACCTACTGGATGGTTGAAAAGTAACGACGAACTTTCGTGTTGCCCCACGTGTCGAAAGGGAACGATAGCGGAACACAGTAAGGTGGTCACTACTCAAAATAGGATGTTTATCCACTCAAAACTTGTAGATTTGTAGATTCAAGACCAAAAACATGTCGATGTTGACAGGTAGAGCGGGGATCTTCATAGCGTCTACATGAAACCGGGGGACAAAAGGAGTGGGGTTCGCAGGGTGGGGCAGTATCGAGATACGAATGTATCGCAATAGTATTTCAGATATATATTCTGTATTTATATTTCTGTATCCCGATATATTTTTTAGCTATATTTTATATTTCTTTATTGAAATAACTTTAGGGTGTATTCTTGATATCGCGATACTATGCAAAGCACATTGTTTCGTGTATGTTTATACAGCCGGAAGCTAGTCTGGCTCAGTGGGCGTCTGGTGTCTCAGCTGTAGATGATCAATTTAGCCAGTGCGGTACAACCGCTAACCTGGGGCCTTTGACGTGCACCACGCAGTAGTGATACACGACCGCACGCCGGTACGATGGTCATCCAGATCGAAACGGGCAGGGGCGGGGGTTGAACCCAAAATCCCTGGGTTCTGCAGTGCGAGCTTTCGCTCCACGTGCTCCGAGCTGGTGTGCGCTAGACCACTCGGCCACCGATCCCCCCGCGCGATACTATGAGGGCCGATGTATTTTGTTACGAATTTAAAATAAATGTTGACCTCCTCACAGTTTCGTCAGGGTCGTTTCGTGTCTCTGACGGCACGTGACTCCCATCTTTATTGTGCAAAAGTTAGCAAATGTTTTCCACACTTTACGCGGTCGAATATTCTTGTCGATTCGAAAAGTTGAAGGCTCTTTCGGCGCGCCCAACTAACAAATAAAAGGATAGGGTTCCTTGTACTTCAATCCACGGTGACGTTATAAGGTCACTGCTGAAAGAGGCGTCCCGATTTAACATAATCATAGCAGCTTCTCGAGGTTATTTGGGAATACACAATGCTTATTTAGATGTCCCTGGGATTATGTCTCAGAAAGATAAGAAATTCCGAAATAAAACTGCACTCGAGCCACTGTGAAAAATATAGCTCGCACCCATTACTACACAAAATGCAAGATGTTAATTATGTTGTAAATTTGATTTGATCTTAATTCAGGCTCCAATATGCAATGAGAACTTGATTTCTGGTTTAAAAAGAAAATCTGGTATTCTAGAACATACCTTCTTTGTTCTTCGTACGCTCTAAGGGGTGCACCAGAAAACACTCAAAATAATATTCTTATAATAATGTATTTTAGTGCTTATATCAACCCCCCGAAAAACTATTCTTGCATTTGTCTTTCAAAATACTTCTCTATCAAATGTATTTCTTATACATATTGCGGCATATTTTTATAATTTTTTTCAATATCAGTTTTTAGCTGCTTTTTCTATGTATCCTAGTATTTAGTTTTCAAGAATTTTTGAAACTATTTCTGCCCAAACTCGGTCTAGAAACTTTCGCAATTCCGCGACCTCAAGGAGTATGTTAATTGTATATGTGTGCGCTCATTGCACGACATTGTTCATCTCGGTGTTGGCGTTCATCGTAACGAAGTAGTACCATGGTATATAGTCTTCTTCCGAATGTCTGTCAGAACACAAAGCTGTGCTCATAAACCTTTCTTATGTGCTCTCGGGCTTCATACTTTTTGTGATTATTTACTTTTAGAAACAAGCGGAATACAATGACGCTTAGATTACATGCTTGTACACCCTAGTTGACTGCGTGTAATCTTCACACTTCCTTTTGCCAGGCTCAGGTTCTGTGACATATAAAGTAAATTCTGGTATTTTTCGTGATAACCGGGAAAATGAATACGTTTTATAAACTTGGCAATTTCTTGACCCCGCGAGCCTACAAATCGCACGGTTACTCGAGCAAGTCAATCTCTTCTGCACCTCCTCGTCGATGCCCCATTATTTAACTATATATTTGCTACAATATTTAAACAGGAATGATGTGTAACATTTAACTCAATGAACTTGCTATTTGTGACAATTGAAATGATTTATCGATCTGTGCGACTTAGCTAATGAGACCAATATATAAGGTTGTTTCACATTAAAAAAGTTTACTTTTCCTTATATTTTTAAAGCTGTGTAAAGGTGAAAGATTACTAATGTTAGAAGTTACTGTTTGATTATTAACTTAGCAAGGGGGTATATCGTATTCTTTGTGAATTCTTCATTCTTGTTCTTAAATCGGGTGCCTCGTTTTGTTTTCAGCATTCAAGACGAAGGCATCAGGCGCTCTGTGAAGACCTCGTTACTAGTGCGTGCCAGAGACCGCCCGTTCCAGTATTTCCGAGGAAATCGGCCTAAAAACAACGTACTGACGCCGAGGTTTGAACAGCTCAGCTGGAATCGCTGAAGAACATCACTCCGGCCCCTATTGAACAGGCTTGGACTTTGGAAGGACAGAAGCTTACCTGAGCGGTTTTTAACCTTGTCTGCCCATCAAAGGTGTTCTAATGTTCGGAGTGAACGTATTTCACAAACGCTCAAGACTAAACTATCCCACTCCGTCGGTTCGTTCTCGTTAATCTTGTTCTTTCTGCATACATAAAAAAAATCATTCATTGTTAAACTTGCTTGAAATAAGACCTTTTTATTGGAGTTTGTGAAGTGTGCTGTTACTTAAACAGAGAAAACCATTTCCGTTGGCGTTCGTGCATTTTAAGTTCCTATAATGTTTGTTGCGTAATTCTGGCCCGTTTTTGCGTCGTGATATTTTTTCTTCTGTCATTATGAGGAATGTAGTATTCATCTGGTGGTGAATAAATGGCACAAGATTAGAATGCTGCCCAAGAGAGGCTGGGGCCCTCAAGTGTCTGTAATTGCCCCATGAACGCATATATGACATGTTCGGGAGCATTTTGTTTAACTCAATATTTCGAGCATATTGTGATTACTTCAATGGTTCAAAAGAAAACGAACACAGAGGAAGATGTTGGATAACTAAACTCTTTCCTTTAAAAACAAAAGAGAATATTTAGAAACAAAATGTTTGAGGGTTGGTTTAGAGGCGATATGTACAACCGGGACGATTAAGGTCTATATACTTATCTCGCTTTCGAGAATCAGTAACGTGGCGAGCAATTACTCCACAACAAAGAAGCAATGCCTTGCGGTCGTCTGGGTGATAACTAAGTTTCGTCCCTTCTTGTACGGAAATCCGTTCAGAGTGGTCACCGACCACCACTCGCTCTGCTGGCTTGCGAACCTGAAGGATCCGTCAAAAGGCCTTCCCCAATGAAGCATACCACTGCAAGAATTCGACATGTCTGGGGCGTACAAGTCCGGCATCAATCACAGGGACGCAAAGACATACCTAAAACAGCGCACAAGCACACGAGGAAGAAAATAAAAGACAGGGTAGAGCGCTGACTCCAAACTTATGTATTGTGAAAGAAAGAGAAAGAGAAAGATGGAGCTTCAGACATGAAGCCCAAGCGCACCCACAAGGTAAAAAGAAGATAGAAGAAAAACAGATACATTACTAAAGAGGAAAAAAATACATGACTAAAGAGGAGAAAAAAGAAAGAAGAAAAAACAAGTAAAACAGAGAAAAACATTTGCATAAAGCACAGGCCGGCCAAGATCTTTGTATGCACTGGCTAGGAAGTCTATCTCCTTGTTACTCAAAGATAGTGAAGGCTGACTCACACACAGCTGGCTTGTTTTTTGTATGTGATAGGCTTGTAAAATTTCTCTAGTTTGCCGATCTCGATATCGTCCGAATATTGTGTCCGAAAAAGTAGGTGTCACTGACAGGTGAGGCAGTGTAAGGGCAAGAGGCCTCCCACGGTGGCGTGAAGTGAATAGAAATGTTCACGGAGTCGGTCATTAAGACATCGTCCAATACGTATGTCCAATATTACAACCCCCACACGTTAGGAGGATCATGTACACAACACTCTCTGAACAGAGAACAAACTGGTGCTTGTGACGCCTCTGGCACTCTGGTGGTGAGTAATTGCTAGCAAAAGAGCCCACTTTAGAACAGATCTTGGCTATCTTGAAGGGAGCAGAAAACACCACCCGGACCTCGTACCTGCTGGCGACTTGTTTTAAATTGTGGCAAAATTTATGAAGGTAGGGAACAAATAAGGCCTGTCTTTGTGAATCCCCTTCACCTTCCGTAACAGGGACCCCAAATCCTCAACAAGCACCTCCGAGGGGAATCCAGACGCCCTCAGGCGTTCAAGCTCCGACCCACAACTATCCCTGACCGCATGGTAACAGGACTTAAACGGGGCCGATCCTAAAATGGAGGTGGCTATATCTCTTTTTACGACCTTTGAACGAGAGGACGCGTACGGAAGAATGCCTTTCTTTGATCGGGGAGAAAAGAACCAGCAGAGGTGATTAGGCTGGACGGATAATGAAAGATCCAAAAATTGCAAGGTGCCATCCTTGGGTTTTTTTGAGAGTCAACTTGAGGCCTAAGCCACACCTAACGAAAGTTTTCAACAACTAGTTTACAATGTTACTCTCTACATCTTTCTCGTAAACAATAAAAAAAATCGTCGACATATGTAAAATACTTTCCGTACCGAAAGAGGGCTAAGTGCAATGTGAATAGCATGATCTACTCCTGACAGAAAAATGTCACTGAGAATAGGGGCAACACAAGACCCTATACAAATGCCGGATTTCTTGCAAAAACAGGGCATCCTTCCACCAAATGATCATTTATTTATTTCATTACCCTCAGGGCCCATCGGGCGTTATATAGGGGGTGGGTACAATGGGTTTACAAAGTACAAATGATCATTTCATAGTACAAAAAATAGACAACAACAAAACAAAAGAAAAAGTATAAATCAGCAAATCAACAAATTGCAGAGTTGTGAAAGTAATCAATTATGGCTGCCTTGAAAGCAGACATATCTTCAATCGCGGCGATATGTGGGGGGAGGTGGTTCCATTCTGAACAAGTTTTTGGCAGGAAAGAATAAAAAAATATCTTAGTGCTGCAATGAGGTATGACAACTTTGTACTGGTGATCAACCCGGGATGAAAGGTATGAAGGCTGAAAAAAGAGTTCCTGTTTGAGCACTGGCTTATGAAAAATATTTTATGAAAAAGAGAAAGACGCGCAATTTTTCTTCGATACATTAGTTCAGGAATACCAGCATTAGACTTCATTAGTGACACGCTAGTAAGCGGTAATAATTAGAGTTAATAAAATTGGCTGATTGATTTTGAACAGATTCAATGGCATCAATAAGATAACGTTGGGCTGTATCCAATATAGCAGAAGTATATTCGAGCTTTGGGCGGATGAGTGTACGGTAAAAAAGAAGCTTAAGAGAAAAAGGGGCTGGAGCATAATTTCGATGTAAGTAGCCGTGGATGCGATTAAAATTTTTAATAACGTAGTTAACGTGGGTTTGCCATGATAAGTCATTAGTTATGTGAACTCCAAGGTATTTGTAAGAAATGACGTGCTCAAGGGAAGTATCGTTAATCTTGTAATCACATGATAGAAAGGGGTTAGGGCGGCGTGAGAATGTCATGCTTCTACATTTGTTAATATTAAGGGTCATCAGCCATTTATTACACCAGGCAGAGATGGGGTCGAGATCAGGTTGCCAGGTCGCCTGCACTCTTACGATTTTTTTTATGATCAGATTGAAGAATAGATTGATCGGATAGGTCAGTTATTTGGCGGTAAAGAACGGAATCGTCAGCAAATAACTTCATAGAGGACTGAATACCATTAGAAAGGTCATTAATATATATTAGGAAGAGCAAAGGGCCTCAGACGGAACCTTGAGGAACATCGGATTTTACCAAAGAGGGAGATGAAGTACAATCATTCGCTATTACAAATTGCGTGCGGTTAGTCAAAAAAGCATTCAATACATTTTAAGATATTAGGGTCAATATTTAAGGTTGCAATTTTGAGAAGGAGCAAGTGGTTTGGAACTTTGTCGAATGCTGTAGCAAAATCAAGATAGATGCAGTCGAAAAACTGACCACGATCCAGGCCCGATGTTATGTCATTTGTAAAAGAGAGCAGTTGCGTTTCACAGGAATAGTCTCTACGAAAACTGCGCTGGGAGGGCTTAAAAATGAATTTGAGTCTAGAAATGACACGATATTTGAATATATTACATGTTCCAAAAGTTTACATGGAATACTTGTTATCGAAATTAGTCTGTAATTAAGAGCGGACTGTGCATTGCCGGACTTGAAAAGAGGGACCACCTTCGCCACCTTCCAGTCGCGTGATACAGTCGAACGATCAATTGATTGTTTGAAGTTATAAGATGAAATTATAGACGAGTATACTCCTGTGTTTTTTTAAAAACTTTGAGTTAATTTTGTCCACACCACAAGAGGATGAAAGTTTGAACTTCCGAATAAGGTTCGCTATTCCCACAAAATCAAAGAATATAGGATCCATAGGGAAAAAAATCACGATTACGCAGGTGCGCTGTATTACTAGAATATGAAACTGATTTGAGATTGATTTGGGATAGAACGTTAAAAGCTCTAGAAAACTCTCCAAAGGTATACCGGTAGTGTTTCGGAAGGGGAGCTCACCGTTAACCTCAATACATGGCTGACCCAAGACTAGCAAGGAATGGTGCGGAAGGGAATAGAGTTGCCTCAGAGTTGCGGATAAGAAAAGGATCGTTGAGGTTTAAACCAGACAGGTGCCTTTGAAGGTAGGCTACCACTTGGCGCAGCCAGGTCTCTCGCTCAGTAACGATGGCACGAAACGGGCAGGCGTCCTTATGGGTTTTGGCACTGAAGAACACATGAAAATGTAACCCTTCTGCTTTTTTGATGTTGCCCGCCAGTTGGGTCAGTGTCATGTTGTTACAGAGGTCCATTGCCCGACGCTTTGCCTCCTATAAATTAAAAGGCTCCGATCGAAAGTTCTTGATCACAGCTGCATTGGCTCTGTCCTGGTACATTCTACTCAACTGTTAAATATAACGCGGGAGTGGTGGCCGGAGAGACTGCATGCGTCATCTACCGGTTCACTCTGGCAGCTTATGCCGCTGTTGTTTTCTGGAGTTACACTCCCAGCTCCGAAACAATCACCAATGCAAAACTCGTCAGTAAAAAAAAAAAAAAGAAAACGTCCTTCTTTGATTTTGTTTTTTGTTGTTTAAAGAAGGTGGCCTTTATCAGAGAAACTCTAAAACCACTGAGATATGGTAGTCCCGCATGGTAAATTCGTAGGTATGACTAAATACACGTCATGCTTGGTTGATAACGCACTACGCATGGCACTCGACAGGATGCACTTCCGATCCACTCTTTGAGTGTAAAACGAATACTTCGTTCTGCTCAGCTTTAAAATGCCCCCGGGAATATCAAACGAAAACAGGCTTCGCGTTATTGCAATGCCGATGTCTGGATTGCCCTCAAGAACCATTTCTGCACGGACGAATATCACTTCTGACTGTAAACAAAATAACTGGAACCTACAGGGACGAAAGAAGAGTCGAAGATGCACCTCGCCGAAGCCGCAGATGGGCAACCTCGGTCGCAGAGGATCACCTCATTGTGGCAGCGATTGTCGATGACCCCTTCATGTCAGCGCAACAAATCAGACAAGCCTTGAACCTTAATGTGTCCTTAAAACACGACAAGGCAACGCCTCTGGGAAGGTGGACAGGCAAGCCGAGTGGCTGGTCAGAAACCATTTTTAACAGATCGTCATCGGGCGCTGCGGCTAACATTTGCACAAGAGCATCGGGCGTAGACGTTCGACGATTGCAGAGACGTCATCTTTTGCGACGAGTCGACATTTTGCATCTGGTTCGACCAAAGACGACGTGTGTCGGGACCGGACTGTCACAGGTGATGTGTTGAATGAACGCGGAGTTTGTATCGTGGAAAACAAAAAAAGGAGGACGAAGACGGACATGCCAGGCAGCGTGTCATCGACACCTGCTACTTTTCAAGAAATAGGATTTTGTTTTTGTGAACCAATTTTTCTAACCATTTTTGTTCTTCCTAGGTATGATCCTGCTTACTTCCAGAAAGTGCTCGCCAGTGACCGGTGCTCTGTTAATATACGAGGAGCTATTTCTCGGGAGGCATTTCGCCCTCCCTACTGAAAAAAAAAAAAAAAAAAAAAAACATTTGAGATTCAAACGGGTGGCAAACTGGTCGACCCGCTTGAATCAAACGGGTGGCAAACTGGTCGATCCGTTCGGATCAAACGTGATTATGGGATACGGGTACCCGTTTGATATGGTACCCATTTGATACGGGTGCCCGCTTGATACGGGTTCTCGTTTGATACGGGTGCTCATTTGAAACGGGTGCTCATTTGATACGGGTGCTCATTTGATACGGGTGCTCGTTTGATACGGGTCCGGTCGACCTGGCACGTGACCACACATTTGACCGCGCCATTCAGATAGGCAAATTATTCACTAGCCCTAAACATAGAGAAATATAGTACTACATAAAGAGCGGACACTTCCATAGGCCCCAGCGGCCCAATTTAGTGTCAGCGAGCGCACCCAGCGGCCAGTATAGTCCCTAGTTGAGTGTTGAATGGGTGGATACACGCAGTAACCGCTGGCCAGATGAATGAATGGATTTAAGGCGAATTCTGGCGGTATTTTTTGTATCGGGCATTAGCATGCGCCCTCTAGTTTAACGAGTCCGTGTTATTGTAACTAGCATGTTTTTTGTTTAAAATAGAATTGTTTCATAAGTATACCTTAATTGTACTGCAGAAGAAAAGTCGTCCAGCGCTACATGTTAATTCAAACTGACTGCACACCGAAAAGGATATTTTCACATTTATGCTAACTCTCTTGAAGGGACGACATGAGACGACACCAGGAATTGCCACACAAAAGTATTTATTTTTGTAACTATGACAAGCAAAACAAACATCAACTCTAAAGACGATAAATCATGTATGTTATTCATAAATTACAAAAATAAGAATACACATAGAAAATGGATGAATAACGCGTCAGCAGTGCAACACTGGAAAAAAAGTACTGTATTACAGCGAGACTTACAGCGACAAATGCAATATGATGGAGGGCACTTAAAAAGATTACCGTCCAAGTTCCATGAAAAGCGCTTGCACATGTGACCAATACAGCAACAATAGA
Source organism: Ixodes persulcatus (assembly GCA_013358835.2). Lineage (NCBI taxonomy): Eukaryota > Metazoa > Arthropoda > Arachnida > Ixodida > Ixodidae > Ixodes > Ixodes persulcatus. Next base: position 398,875 of record JABSTQ010009691.1, read on the forward strand.
AGAACAATCTGACCCAGTGGCTAATAAATTCCGTGACTGAATGCTAATTAATGTCCGCCAAGAAAGAAACTACAGTCACACTACTTCTTACGTATACCGCACACCATGACCGCAACGGAAGAATGAATAGAAACCCGCACGAGACAACAAGCCGCGGAACCAACTCAACCCACGCAACGAGGCAAGAGACACAGACCAAGCAGCCGAAGTATCCGCCCCTGTCCGCCCTCCGTCGAGTCCACGACTCCGAAGCCAACCGTCGCGCCGCAGCCATAGCCACAGCCGTTGAAGTCGTTTTTGAAAGTTTTCAAAGTTTGTAATAATTGTAAAAGTTTACTCGATACAACAAAGTTATTTATTAATATTATTTATTTATTTAGCGCGCTGCGCTTGAACGCCGAATTGGCCTCAGAGAGGGACGGATATTATCCCGAATGACAAGTGATCAGACGATGAATAACTGAGTAAACTGAACATTTAATGAGGCGAACTTGTGCCCCCCCCCCCCAAAAAAAAAAAAAAAAACAACAAAAAAACAAACAAAACAAAAACAAAACAAAAAACAAACAAAATTGCAGTGGCTTAGCTCGGGTATGCCAGGATATACGTAGCGTGAGTTTAGGTTCAGCTGGTTATTCTTAGCTTTTCTGGTTGTCTAAGATTAGCTTATTATCATGCGTACTGCTGCTTCGATGACACACACACGGTATACGCATTATGTGACTACTTCGGGATTCGATGAGTTAAGCTTCTCCGCTCTTCTGCGCCCCCTGAGCAGCAATTTCGCTCTCCTTCTCCATGGCTATACCACACTGGCAAACACCCCGCTATATGTATATCTCCACTGATACCTCTAAGGATGCGCACAAAATGAGAGGCGCTATCAAGCGGCTCCGGTGCAGCGTCAGACTTGGCTACTGTGCAACGGAGGCGCACAGCTGGGCACGCGGCGGCGCCAGTGCGTCTGCCGCGGCTATGACGTCACTCCTCTAGAATCCGCAGACCGCCGAGGCACACGCGGCGGCGGCAACGGCGGCGGAGCGCGTGGCGACGGCTGCGGAGCGCGTGGCGGCGGCGGCGGAGCGCGCGGCGGCAGCGGCTCCGGCGCGCCAGCTGTGCAGCGCCTCGGTGGCTCCGAGGCGAGAGCGCTGGCCTACGGATCCCCATGTGGCGGGTTCCAATCCCGGCCGAGGTGCCCGCAATCTGACGGAGGCTTAATGCGGAGGAGGCGCCGTGTAACCGAGCTTTTGGTTGCACGTAAAAAGATCCCCAGGTGGTCCAAATTAATCCTCAGTCCTCCGCTGGGGCGTGCCAGATGCCCGTCGTTGGTTTGGCAGGTAAAACCCCCAAATTTGACTTTTTTTGCGCCAGCTGCGCTGTGTGACGTCACTGCTCCTCGCGCATACGCAGCGCGGCTCTCCAGGAGCCACGAGAAACTGCTCAACCTCGGCAAGTGTAGTTCACGCTACAAAAGGCAACAGAGGATAACAACAGTGCGTCGAGGTCGGCGTAACAGCTAGATTGAACGCTGGGGCGAAGCTGACTTTGGCTCGAAACGCGTAGCCCCTTATGTACACGCGTGGGCTTCTGGTATAATCAGCGTAGAAGGTTCGACGCGTAGAAAATTAGGACCTCGAACAATCAACAAGATTCTCGAATTTACCGAAAATCTAAATTAAAAGAATAAATAAATGACTCGCCGTACCCAGGAATCGAACCCTGGGCTATCCCACGAAAGACAAGCGCGGTAACCACTCGGCCACGCACGCGCTCGCTCGCCGACGTGCGTGGCAATATGAATCCATGTGAGAATGTGGGGGCCCGATTAAAGTATCGCTGGCGAGGCAGTATGTCGTCGACGCCTGGACCTCAGACGATCTGTGGCAGGCAGTTGGCGACGAATGGGACAGGCTGCGTAGGGACCCAGACTTTGTCACATCCCTATACGACTCAATGCTGCGAAGGATGGAGGCAGTGATTGCTGTTGCTGGAAATATGGAACGTTACTAACACGGGCATCTATCAGAAAGCTTCCGAGAATTTTTTTCTTGACGAGATACAATTTTTATTGGCGAGCTCATCTTTTTCTTCATTCATTTATTGTTTCAATTGTGTGCCGAACCGGCCTGCTAACAATGAAGTGAATTGTTTTCAATATGCATCGTCAAATCTTAAGATCTGTCCCAACGCGACCAACATTAAAGGGGCAGTGACACATCAAAATCATATTTTTTTTTATTATCCGAAACGATTGAAAACGATGCCGGGACATTACTCTCAAAATTCAAAACTTGGGAATTTAGTATTTGTGAAGTAAAAAAAGAAATTCCGAATGGCGAATTCGAAGTCCCCGTGAGATGCGCGCCGGTGCGTTGACGTCGAATATTGCGGAGTCTTGCGAGTCGACTTTTTTTGCGACTCCGTGCTCCAAACCTGCGCCGTTGCCACCGCGACCCGAAGCGAGGAGGTGAGGAGCGCGAGATAGGGGGGCCGGCGGCGGACGGAGAGAAACCGGTTTTATTCCGTGCGAGCGGTACCACCTGCCCAGCCAGCATGTTTTCCGAAGGGAGGATACAAATCCAGGAGGCGACATCACACCGGACTCCGATTTTCAGTATTTCAAAAAGAAGGGCTGTAGTGCATTCGAAATTGCGTTAAGAAAACATGTTTTACGCTTGCCGTTATCAAATGTTATAGAGATGTCGCCTTTAAGTTTAAGTCTAGGGGAGAAAACGCAAAGAAAACTTGGAGATGCCCGACGTGTCGTACTTCGAAAGCTCTGGGAGCACAAGCGCAGAGCAAAGACAAACGAGAGCCGGAGCTTGACTTCTGAAAACTGCTGCTTGAAATGAACAACAAACTGGGCGATCTCGTAAACATACGGGAAAAGGTGGGCTCGTTAATATCGGTGAAAGATACTGTCTCTAACATTGAAAATAAAGTCCAGGAACTGTCGGATAAGCATGACCAAGTGCTCGCGCAAATGAAGGAGCAGCCTAAGTGATCTCCGACCTTAAAAAACGAGTTTCAAATGTCGAGACGCAGGGCAGCACCGAACAAGTAAAGAGGTTAAAACTAGAAGTAAATAGCCTGGAGCAGTATAGCCGACGGCAGAACGTAGAAATACATGGACTTCCACGGGGCGAAAATGAAAATCTGCTAAGCAAAGTAAATGAAATCGCAAGAAAATGGGAGTTGGCTGAACTGACGGAAAATGATCTGGACTGCCTACACAGGCTGCCGCCCAAGCCGGGAAAGATTCCGGTAATCTTGGTACGCTTTTTGTCGTGGGTGACGCGTGATCAGTAACTGGCTAAATGGGGCAGCTTAATGCCCGCGTCCCACTAGAGCGACAGACAGAGACAAAAGACAGCGACAAGCCTCAAACCCTTGCAGCGTGCTCGCGATGGTACCTTTGGCAGGCGTTTAGTCGTTCGGTGCTCGTGAAATAAGCACGAGCGATTGCAAGCCTGCCATAGATACCCTCGCGTGCATGATGCTCGTGTTTGATGATAGCCTCCTTTATTCTACAAAGCCTCTCAAATCGCGAAAGATCCTGGTTTGAGGCTTGTCGATGTCTTTTGTTTCTGTATGTCGCTCTAGTGGGACTCGGGCATAAGAGATACCGGTCTGAATGTCCGCTTCTTTGATATTTTGACTGCCTCCAACAAAAAGCTGCTGTGGATGACGAAGACAAAGGCTCGTGTACAAGGGTACACGTTTACATGGCAGAAAAACGGAACGGTGTTTGTATGAAAGGCGGAAGGCCAGCGCGTTATTAAGATTGAATCCGAGGATGATCTCTGCAAAATAATGTAAATGGCTGACACAACACTCATGTCCCTGTACTACAGCCAGGATACATTTAAACAACTTCTGCAAGATAATGTATAGTTTCTTAAAATACATTTTTCTGTTTGTCTATTGAATGCTAGGAGTATTGTAAATAAACATGATGATGCTACTATGTTTTTGAACTCTCAGAATTACCGTTTCAACGTCTTGGCTTTCATGGAAACTTGGGTTTATAATACAAGTGATCAGGTTGGTTTTGAAGGCTATAAGAGCGAAGGCGTATTCAGATCTAACAAAAAAGGAGGGGGCGTTTCATTGTATTTTCGTAAAACAATACGGTATAGTGTTATGTCCGAATACTCACATGTAACTAGGGTCTATGAATCTATTGTTGCTATATGTGAAGGATCCGTAGTGGCTGCTCTATATCGGCCACCTTCTGGGGCAATATCCGAATTTATGAATTACGTAGCTAAACGTTTGGAGCATATTACTTCATTAAATTTAAGAATCATACTACTAGGGGACTTTAATATTGATCTCTCGGGCTCGCATCCGCTCTGCCGACAGTTCCTTTATACTATTGAATCATTCGGGTGCAGTAACGTAATTACTGCGCCAACAAGAATAACTCGGGATAGTGCAATCATAAACGATTTATGTATCACAAGTGACCCTCCGAATGAAACAATCGCTGGAATCTTTTTCTGTCCAGTCAGTGATCACTTACCTATATTTTGCATACTCCCTTCTCAACGAAAACGAATAGACACAAAGCACTCCGTAGCTGTCACAACTTGTAGGAGTATCAATTATGCCAATAAAACTAAGTTCTATAACCTTGTATCAAACATTAATTGGGATGACTTATACAGTGAAAGCGATCCAAGTATATGCTACGACATTTTCATAACTAGGATTAAAAAATGCTATGACGAAGCGTTTCCCTTGCGAAATGTTAAGAAACACAAGAAAATAAGAAAACCATGGATTACTCATGATATGTATAGAAGAATAAAATGGCGAGATAAACTCTATGATACTTTTATCAAAACAAGAGATGAGACGATGTTACGCGAATATAAAAAAGATAAGGAATAAGTTAAACGCAGACATTAAGAAAGCACGCAAGCAGTAGTACGGCGATAAATTCGCATCCATTTATAATGATCCTAAAAAGTATGGAAAACGCTCAGACGCCGACGGCGACGCCGCTCAAGCCGGAAACGGGCGCCTAACAGCTGCTCTCTAAAAGTATGGAACACTGTGAGGTGTCTTACCTCCCAGCCCCACAATATAGTTCCAAATGAACTGGTAATTGATGGTATCTCATATTCAAATTCCTTCCTTGCTAACAGGTTTAACGCTCACTTCTTAAGTTGCGGCGCTTGCCCCACTACATCCGTATGAAGTGGTAGCTTCGAGCCTTATATGTCGCCAGCTGCAACTGCAAATTCAGTTTTCCTCTGCCCTGTGACGGAGGCAGAGATAACGACGCTCCTCCAGAATGTATGTAATAACACAGCGGCCGGATCAGATGATATAAAAGCGACACCGATTAAAGAAATTACGCACTTAAAAAGCTCTCCTCTAAACTGGAACACATCGTCATTGACTAATATATTTCCGGAAAAACTTAAACTTGCCAGAGTTTGTGTTATACATAAAGGTGGTCTACGCAACAATATAAATAAGTATAGGCCAATTTCCGTGCTACCTTTATTCTCCAAAATTCTAGAGCAGGTAATTAACCTTAGGCTTTCTAGTTAAATTGAAAAAAAAAAACAAATAACATAATTGTAAAGCAACAATATGGCTTCCAGAAAAACAAATCCACGAAAAACGCCTTGCTATATATCAAAGATAAGCTAATTAATAGTTTTAAAAATCAATTATATACAGTAGGAATTTTCTTTAAATTTTCGCGAGGCATTTGATTCGATTAAACATGACATTCTTCTAAAAAAGCTGAAGCACTATGGCATATGGGGCACAACTTGGAACCTAATTCATAGCTATTTATCTGGACGATCACAATATGTAAAAATCAATGAGCATGAATCTCAACTAATGAAAATAAATTATGGTGTGCCTCAGGGGTCAATTCTGGGACCATAACGTTTTCTGTTGTACATAAATGACATAGTAAACATTCCGCGAACTCCAGATATTATACTTTATGCAGACGACACTAATGTGTTTTTTATTGATAAGGATCTCAGTGTAATAAAAGGTTTATCAAAAATTTGGTTACGCGAACTTGCGCTGTGGCTAGAGTCTAGTTAAATAGAATTGAATATTAAGAAAACAAAATATGTTATTTTCAAGCCTGTGAATAAGCAACTCTGTAGTAACTTTTCGGTACAATTTAGAAACTCAGAATAAGAAAGAGTGTCCTGCCTAAAATTTTAGGTGTCTGGTTCGAAGAAACCTTAAGCTGGACAGATCATATCAATCATATTCGCTCTAGCATATCTTGATCTATTGCAATCGTGTATAAACTTAAACATCTCCTTCCCTGTTGGCTTAAGTGCCAACTCTACTACAGTCTTGTACAATCTCATTTACATTATTGCTTACTAGTTTGGGAAACCGCAACGAAAACAAATCTAGACAGACTGTTCGGCCTACAAAAAGAGCTGTTCGTTGCATCGAGAACCTTCACTATACGGATCATTAAGCCCCATATTTCGTAAAATATCGAATTTTAAATATCCATCAGCTCTTTATTTTAAAACTAGCGATTATAATATACCGCGAATACCGTAGTGACCAAAATGGATTTTTTGAGATCTACCACCCTAAAACAACACAATATAATCTAAGAAATGAAATATACACAAAGCCCAAAATACGGACAAATTATGGCTCCCAAGCTCTAGCGTATAAAATACCACAGCTTTTGAACGATCATCCACGTGTTTTTGAATTAATGAGGAATGCTACTTCCCTTATTGCCTTCAAAAATAACATGAAAAGTTATATTTTACAATAGGCAATATTGTTTTGGTTATGCATTGGGTTGATTAGCGTATAATCAGCTCTGACCACCGTTATTTGTGTTAATTCGCTTGAAAGCTCCTAGCTCCTGTCAAGTTGTACTTTTCTCCTGGTGTGGTTTAATAATTCACCATTCTGTAGAAGGAGTGTTTCGTGCCTAGTTCGCACAGTGACACATTGTTTGATAAGATTTATTGTCGTTTTTTACTTGTGTTCATTTCTAGTCTGTTTTGATTCTCTGCTGAGCAATGTGTAGGGTGGTGGGCCCTCGTCAGGTAAATCTGTTTACCTTTTGCCCCTCCACCTGAGACTCAAGGAGCCCAAATGAAGATTACTATTATCGACGCAGGCAACTACTAAAACGCCTTTATGTTAGCACCATAGAACCACGCACGCATGGACAATAATATATTTAACGTTTGATGCATTTTAAAACAGTCGGTGTAGCTCGCGACAGCACAACGCTCAGAATTAGAATAAGGTAACCTCGCGAAGGCACGCCGGCGGCGCTTCCGATTTTAGCCGTCCCAGTGTTGCCTCATTCGGCCATGGTGGCGCTGATGATCAACCGACGGTGGAGATTTCTGAAACACCGGCCAGTACCTATGTTCCACGATGGAGGCTGCGAGCTGTACGAGCCACTCCATTGTTTGTAGCTTGCCTCGTGGCTTCGCGCTCCCCTGCGTCGCTCCGCCCAACCGGAAGGACACGTGACACCCTCTGAGCTATGAATCGGCCCCGGGGACTCGTAGCGTCCTTTGCTGTCCATCGTAAGGTGAAACAAAGTGCAGGAACGTTAAAGAGGAGAGGAGGTTTCTTTCTACTTTCCAGCCTTCCTGGTGGTTGCCCTTTCTCCCCTCGCATGGCGTAGACTTCGCCTATACTGCACACAACTAGTTACACGGAGTACAGGCAGTCTGGCTCTAGTTCACTCCCGAGCATTCAGGTCGGATGTTCGGAAAACGGAATGTAGTACACAAAAAGCCGAGCGCGGTCTTGCCGACTCCATTCACTCTCGCTATTGCCAGCTGTCACGCCGACGCAGCGTCGCTCGCTGCTGCCGCTGTCGACGCTCGTGACTGGTTTCACGACGTTTTCTTCCTTTTATTTCTGGCACAATTTTGCCGATTAAACCTTTACGTTGGTTATTCATCGGCTATTCGCGTTCATCCGTGACAATATTATTCGGATCAATGGAGCGTAACCTAGAACTAGGCGGATTAGCTTACCTCTGTATAGCGCTCAGTTTTAATGCGAAAGCCTTAACTGTCTCATGGAGCGAGCCGACGTCATCGGCTTTGAAACCGTGCAAAACAGCACCTTAATGAAACCACGCGCAAAGCTAGCCAACTGCGCCTTTTACACTTCGGTCCCGTTGGCTGGCGCGCGTCGACGAGGCTCCCATTGGCCGCTGCGCGTCAGTTTCTGTGGTGTCATCCTGACTGTGTTATCACACTGTCGCGTTATCAGTGATCACCGCGTTCGCTCGCCTCTTATCGGTTGTACGGCGGTGGCAATATATACAGCGCGTGGAATAAACCGAGGGGTTCGTTCTGCTGGGAACTACGTTGCTGTCATGTTCCTTCCACGCGCCACAAGGCACACTACAGTTAGAACAATCGCTCACCGGATGGCGCTGCGTGTCCGCGAGGCAGTGGCTCCACCGTTCCACGCCCAAGGTCAGCGCGATGTACGCCGCAGATTAAGGAAGGGAGCGATGAGCGGCGTCCGTGCTTTCGCATTTTTAATGACGGTCCATCCCTCAAAATGAACTGAAAATTGCTGGTATAAGTGTTCGAAGTTAGAGCTGTTAGATATGTAGTCAGCTATTGCATAATGAATGTATTTACACCAATTTGATTTACGAGGGACGGGAGAAGCAGGGTTGTCTCAGTGACAAGACGATCAATACTACAAGTTAAGTATTTCACGAGCTACTGAATTGTGAAGGGTTTTGTTTAAGCACATATGAAACAGATTGCTGCAGGGATTAGCAATCATAGCGTGCTGAGTGATAATATGTGACCACTTAATATTTAAGCAAATGTTAATGAATCCTTGAGATGTTCAACCAGAAGGCAGTGTAAACGAGCCATTGTTCGGGAAATAAAAGCACAAAGGGGGATAATTGGGGCGTCGACATATTCACTTGCAAGTTCAGAAAGATAGTTATTGTGTTTTATATTAAATTCCTTATTGATAACTCGTGGCCTGTAATAAATTACAACGGAAGGCGTTGTTGAGGGTTAGAAATCAAACTAATTTAAGTGGTTAACAAGTGGTATACTTGAATCGAAATGAGATAATTTACAACCAGAATGACGTATCTTCTATATCAATTCTATCAGACAAATGCACTTGGAAGTTTGGGTGCAGAAGAAAAAATTCAGTGTCCGAATTGCCAGGGCTGGTGCATTTTTTATTAAACAAAAAAAATCAAAGTTACATGGTTTAATCAATGAAATGGGAATATGTCACTGTTATTATACCGCTAACGTTATTCAAATACACTAGAAAATACAAAATATTTTTTATTTAAAACATGGGCCGTGCCAGATCGACGTTGAGAGAGTAAACAAAACAAAGACTGGTGTTGCTACGGCAATAATGTTTAGCCCCGCTGAAAGAGACGTCAAACGAATAGTGCTTATAATCTACAACCTACTTCTCGCGACGCAGCTCGAAGCGTGTGACTTTTGGCCTAGCAAACCAAACGGTGACAGCGCGCCAGTCTAAAAGTAATGAGAAACGTTTTGCCGATAGAACTATATGCCCTTTGTGATTAGCTGAAGCATACAATACTGTCTATATCTTCGAAGTATAAAAACTTCACAACTATGTTTGTTTGATTGAACGCTGCCAAGTCTCTTTCATAATTTAAGAGTCTATATCTCCACGAACTTCCGGTCAACTTCAAACAAGCTTGCTAGTCTCCGAATTGACTAATCAAGGATGTCAACTGCTCAATGTTATTGCGTTTCTTGGAAACTCGAGCGTACCATTCGATATATAGTCCATTCATTTCTAAATAATAAGATTGCGTTTCCACGTAAAAACACGCCGTTCCTTATTCACAAGTCCTGAATCGTAGGAGTATACGAATAATAAACATGCAATATCTCTGTGCGTTAAGGCATATTTTGGAAATTTTGAAACTTTTTAGTTTTTACATTATTTACCATATTTGAAATTTCAGGTAAAACATAGAGTCCACGATCAAAGTTTTTTTAAAGCGTAGGTTTACACCGTGCAATGAATTATCTGACTAACTGTGATGGTTGTCCCGCTATATCATTTCAGACTTGTGTTATCTGAAGGGTTGCGTGTTTTAGGTGCCTACCGCAAAGCAAAGAAAAATACCGCCGAGCCGGTTATATCCATATCACAAAAAAAAAAAAAAATACCGAACTGGAGTTTTTTTTTTTTTGTCGGAAACACGCAGGTTTAGCGACGAGGAATCTTTATCTACATCTTTGTTTTTGTGTTGACCTGGTATACAACCCCAAGGAACTATCCACGCGGCTGCTCCTTTCTTGGTGAAACACACCCTTTTTTGTTTCTTTCACGTGTTTGTGCTTTAGGAACCCTGACCGGCGTTTCTCAAAGCCTCCCCCTTCCGGCACCCCCCCCTCCCCTTCCCGCGCCGTCCCTTGGCCGCAAGCCGCGCACATCTGGGGCCCTATGCCACACGGCGGGACCAAGAGGGACCAAGGGACCAGGGCAACGCTGTCTGCTGCGATTGGTCCGTGGCCCGGCGCTGAGGAATCTCAGCAGACGACGTTGTCCCGGTTCTTTGGTCCCGACTGAAGCATAGGGCCTCTGGACGGCCACGTGACCTAGTTCCGGCAACGGTGCTGACATAATCCCCTGTTGTCGCTCAAAGAAAAAAGTCATATAGCCAGGGGGGCACTTCAAACAAAGTGACCGAGGTATCGACAGGGCTGAGGGGCCTGCACTATCTCTCTCTTGGAGTGTACCACAGAGAACTGGGTCCTGGGCCGTCTCCGTGGGCACCGCCGATGCCTGCCGGCCGATGCACGCTGTTGCTCGTGTGTGCCGCAAGCCACCCGACCGCGTTGTCAAGAAGGGGAGCCCATTCCAGCGAAATTGAATTCTTCCTACCCAAGTTCACACCAAACCACGAAGTGGGCTGTAGTATACAGTAACATGAGAGCATGTGTGCGATGTAATTCCATTTGAAGGCGATCGGTCAGAAAAGTGGAAAAAACCCTAAGTACCGAGAATGTTTTAATGTATTCGGTTCACGCGCATGACCTCCGAAGACCGGGGACATCTCGGGCCTGTGTCTTGTTTTCTTCTATAGAAGCCCCGATAAACACCAATTTTTTGTCCCACACAAAACGCGGACACTAAAAATCATCAAACTTTTGTGAAAAGATAAATACCCCGAACACACTCTCGAAATCGAAGAAAGCTAAACTCCCAAAGGACGAAACCCTATTTGGAGGCTCTAGGTGTACGATGTATTCAAGCTATGGTCACGCGTCTCAGAAGATATATATAGTTTAATTTTGAGCGCTCTGTATATACAATAACACCACCTGTTCCGAAACGAGATATTAAAATGAGGGCTTTGTGATAACGCCCACACTACTTCGTTACCTGTGAGACAAAAGATGAGTTACGATTAACGGCGTTGAAAAAAACACGAGTCAGGACCTCCTGCGGTCAAATAATTCATGATACATAACATTTTACTTATAACAGTATGAGGAGATTCCTTTGAGCGGGATGAATTTTTTAAACATCTTGCCAGTATTGATTGTTCTGATGCTGTCTCAACCATACTCTATATTCTGCTGCTATCATAAGATAACCTGCAAATCTCAGTACGAAAAGGTGAGCCTTGAAAAAAGTAAACAACAACGCTCATTGCTATGACGCTATGTTCATTGAGAAGGAATAAAACGCAGTGATTAGACTCCCGTTTCTGAAGGCTTTAACAAGATGAGCTATAATGAATCCCGAGAGGACGCCCAGCTTAGTAAGAACGAAGTTGAGTGTGGCAGCTTGAATTATCCGGAGGGGCCGGGGGGATTTCGTACCATGCATTAGGTCTCCCTAACAGTTGTAAACAACACACCGCCTTTTGCAGTGCACAGAGCACAAGGACTGCTGCTTTGGATACTGCCTCTGGATGGGTCGCCAGTCGCTTTGCAAACATTTCGACGCTGCTGCTAAATATGTGTAGCACCCAGTCAGACCATGATGCCACAATGTGCGCAGACATCACGCACCAGAACACGACAAGCAAACATATTCGATGATATACGGGAATCTAAATAAATCGGTCGTTGGTGCTAGGTATTTGGACGCTTTCAAAGGATCAAGCACATACAAATATTTCATCATCAAAGATTGCTGGTAAGAACCAGGTGGGATACACGCGATCGAGGATTTTGAGTACATTGTAGTCCAACTTACGTGCCTTAACAAGGCACGTAATTTGCCTTTTTAAGGTACTTTAAAAGTGACATATAGCTTGGCGATTTTCTTCAAGCCGCCCATTAAAGTCAGAACCGTGCGCCAGCATTAAAAGCTACGTCAGAAACTCAAATAAATAAAGGCACGGTAAGAAATATTTAACTGGTGGCTTAGAATTTCAGCATAGTGGTCCCCAGTTTGACGAATGGTATTGCAGCTGATGCGTTATATAACTGAGGCTGCAATTTCACATAATTGATAATTGAGTTTTCTGAAGTCATGTGCCTATTCATCGGAGCGTGCCGACCTTCTTTGATGTTATGGCGCTGCAACACGCACAGTTCGTGTTTGACTAGTGGATTTACAACTATGTGAAGAAGCAGGACGCCAATCAATTGACTTTTCCATAAACTGGCACAGTCTATAATACTATGGGTCTGGGGAATGTTACCAAGTATGGATCAAGGCCATTATTAGATAAAAGTATGAGACAGACTCACTTCACTGGTGCTTGTCTAAAGGACTCCTGTGAAAGAAAAAAGCCAAGCTAAACAAAAAAATAAGTCGCACTGCATGTTGGTTATGTTGAATACACCAATGGTGTTTTGTAGGTTGTTATCGTTCTTTAATAATGTGAGCAGTTTTTAAACTTTCATTATTTTATTGCAGTCATATCTTAAATATTTTAATGTTTTGGATGCTGTCGAATGTAGGAGTTTTTGTCTAGTTTATATATTGATTTTTTTTGTCGGGTGTCCGAGCTTTTTGGAGTGTATATATTAATTTTTTTTATGGAGTGTGCGAGTTTTTTTTTGCGTTGTATACAGTTCCCATAGCAATATACATTTCGCACAATCTTACATTGACGATGTTTTGGTTATATATATGTTCATGTGCAATTCAGTTATGCGTTATGTACTTCTAAATCTTAAGACAGTACTCTGGGGTCCTGCATACAAGCGTTCTACGATTAAGCGGCCAGCGCCTTTATAATAGTTTACTCTTATTTTGAAATAAACAACATTCTTATCCTCATCTTGAAACTTGCTCGAAGGATCATATGAATTTGGGCTCAATGGAAGTATCCGCGTTATTTCAAGAATACTAGTTAAACAGTGAATAATTCCGGACTCTGGCATCAAGGCAGATAATTTAAAATTTTGGGAGAATCCGTCATTTCTTTTAATTAATAAATACTTACAAACCAGTCGCGTGACCGCACTCTAAAGAAAGGGTATCACCTTACACCCTTTTGTCCCATATAATACACCCCAAACCTTTAGTTCGACGTACAGCGCTCTATAGTCGAACAGACGGCCCAAAATTTTACGAGGGACTTGATAACGGTGCGATATAACTTTTTAAATAGCTAAAGTACGTATCAAAGACCACAAAAAAAAACACTGAGGTTTTGCAGTAGGGCCAAGAAAACCCGGAATTTTTTTTTTTTTTTTTTTGTAGTTGGTAACAGGTCCTTTAGCTATTTTAATAAGTTGTAGCACACGGCTATCAAGCCTCTCCTGAAAGTTAGTACCCTGAGATCGGCGTCAGTTCGCTGTACGTCGAACAGGAGTTTTGGGGTGTGTTTTATAGGACAAAGGGTGCAAGAATATACCCTCTCTTAAAAAATGCAGTAAGCTCTTTGGGGCAAAGTCTGGGTTTGGCCTGAAAATTTAGGGCATTAAAAGTCCCGAAGAAGCCAAGGTACAATGAAACTTGACCTTTTTTGGCCAGATTCTGAGTATTTTGGCCATATTTCACCAAACAAGCTCCTAAGTTAGGTTTCAGTGCGGTTAGTGACGGTCATCTGGGATCTTCGGGCCTAAATAGCCAATCAAGCGCCTGAGGTAGGCTTCACTTCTGAATGTTCGGTTTTTATGTGGCAACGTTTGGCCTAAATCGCAAAACAAGTGCCAGATTTAGGATTCACTGCTGGTAGTTTGGCTCTCACCTGGCATTTCGGGCTTATGTCTGGTACTTTGGCAATTATGTGGTGAGCTAGAGAAAATTCATTGAAATGCCAAAGGGAAGTACTTTTGCACTAACGCCTTGGAGCGAAAACGTATTAGGCCCACTTTAAGACCCTAGGATTGAGAAGCTCGTGCGAAGTTTCGCGTTTTTCTGGTGTGCTAGTTGGGTGAAAACTATTCTTACAACCGTTATAGAAAACTTGTAAGCGCATCAATCGCTAATGAATATAACCTTAAATGAAAAAAATTTGAAATGCGAACTTGGCCAAAAATGTTTGCTTTCATTAATTATATTAAAATTACGATCTTAAAAATAATAATAATATTAATAATAATAACAATATTCTCTATTTTTCCTGTGCCCACACACAATGTAACGGTCTATTGAGGTGTGTACAAAACAAGTAAATTACTATACATATAAAATAAACAGTGTACTGGTCATTAATACAACTAAACAAGAGACACAAGAAGTAAATAACTAAGGGTACACAGGCACATTCATGCTTATAAGGAAGACATCCATTTGTGTACATGCAAAATGAAATCACGATGACAGATAAGGATACAGAAGTTATTTTCACGCACAGAATTAAAAGCGAGTTCTAGCCTCGCTAAAGGTGACGCATAGGACATACAAGGGGGTAAAAAGTTGAAACTTTCCGGCTGACGAGGGGCGGAATTATGGAAATACACAGCCTGATCTAAATCCATCGAATACATCTTTCGCAAACTATCTTTCGTAAAAAAATATCGGATCTCTGTAATGTCTCCTCACAGGTAGCTTATACAATGAGAACCGGCGAAGCAATGATTTATGATGATAAAAGTAATATCTGCCAATGTACCTCTCATAAAGAATTCTAATCATACGCTTCTGAACATTTCTGATTAGAGCAGTATGCGTAAGGGTCAGGCGATTCCAGATGACAAAGCTAAACTCCAACTGTGATTTAATTAAAGTCTTAAGCGAATGCAGTAAACCAAGATGAGAAGAAAACTGAAAACATAATCGTGAAATCATGCCTGACAATCTTAACGCCGCATGTACTGTTATAATGACATGGTTTTTAAAAAGAAGTGCACGGTCGATAGAGATGCCAAGATCCCTGATGAGAGAAACAGGTGGAATGGAAACGCCACCAAGGGTATAAGAAACGCAAATAATATCGCGCTTTCTAGATGAATAATTTAAAAATATAATTTATATCAGCTTGAACACGAGAACAGTCAGACACAGACTAAACACTTCTGAAAAGCTTAACATCACCTGCAAACAAAATAGTCCTTGCATCGTTAACTCAAGAAACAATATCGTTAATAAACAGAAGAAAAAAAAAACACGACAGGTCCCAAGGTTGAGCCTTGCGGCACTCCAGAACTTGGATTAAACTCAACAGAGCAGGTACCAAGAACACAACCAGAGTTACGGCGATCACTCAAGCTGAAATTCAATTAGCTTAGTGTTCAGGCAAAAATAAACGAGCCTAGGCACAACATTCTAAAATATTTAAGCTAAGTCACATATCCATGAGACAGGCTGGTAATTATTAACTGAAGTGGAGTCACCAGGTATAAAAATAGGTTTCACCACGGAGACTTTTCATAGCTCAAGGAAATGACTGAAATGACATTATGATAGAGACAAGTTAAACATGTGCTTGAAAGCAAAGACTAGAAGATAACGACATTCCTTAATAACGAAACTATAGGTATGCCATATATCATCAAACTTAAACCGCTTAAACAAAGACAATAAATAAGTACACTAGATGGCTATTTCCTAATAGCCGCTATCTTTTGTAATGGGGAATAGCAAGAGCTAAAAGTCGGCAAAATAATTAGCAATACCATCAGGTAAACACTGGAAGGCGGCAGCATCTCGAAGGAAGATAGTTTAGTCATTTTTTCGCAGATGTTGGCTACTGAAGCGCGAGAAGTATTATTCTTTAGGCTATTTTCGACTGCATTAAAATGCATACGGTTGTCTTGTTCGTAAAGCTGTTTTACTAGATTACGATATATACTAAACTTTTATACCATAGTTGCGACCTTCTCTTTTGTAACATGCAATATTAGTGTAGCTTTTTTTTTGTTTTCTTTTAAATTAGTTTGGATAAATGTAAGGAGCGTGCCAGTCGTCTTCGGGACAAATACGTCTATTGCGTCCTTAACTGCAGATGTCAATTTATTTGTAGCTGAATAGACCGTGTTATCATTTAAGATATCGGACCTGTCATTCCAGGGTAAAAAGTTATGTAATTCAAGGTAATTTCCTTGGGAATACGAGTAGGCAACTGAATAATAGCTTACACGTAGCCTGAATAACAAATAAAATCTTTAGCGGAAAAATTCTTTACGTAACCCAATGAGATCAAACAGCGTTGTTTTATCTCAATATGTTTAACAACTACCAACTGGCCCCTCTCTCAACGTTATTACTTTACGTAACGGCACATAGCTGTACGGTGTCGGGCTTTGAATAGTCTGAACTTAGTTATGTTAAACATTTAGGGAAACTTGAGGAAATACAATGATATGTGAGAACGTATCTAAAGTAAACGATTGTTGCTTTGGTGTACTTGTACAAGGAAATGAGGTTTTTGCCGCGCACCCGACTTAATAATGAACTGCGTAATAATTTTCTTCTTTTGAATAAATGTGACATTTGCCTAGTAAATGTGAATGCTTTTCTTTAATTTCTGAAAGTGTGTTGTAAAATAAGAGTAGTATATTCTGAAGTTAATTTTATATTGAATGCGGACAACATAGTCCGTTTTAACATGGCAGACTTATGTCTGTTTATTTTATTTTAAATAACTAAACCAATTGATCACTCCAATAAGAGCCATTTTTGCTTTGTTTATAACAGGTAAAAAGTGTCGTTTTTATTAACAAAGTATAGAGCGAGAAAAAAAAAATTATGAATGAATTTCTTTAGAGTTTTTACTGAAATAATGACGTTTAATTACAAAGAAAAACTCTTCCGGCAATACATGACGTGTTGAAATGTAGTGTTACTGTATCATTTTCTAATATATCGCATTTAAATACCTTGTAAACAAAACATACTCAACACCCAATAATTTAACGGACGTTTAAAGGGCGATCAACAATTTTAAGTTCAAAGGAATTTGCAGTTTTCAATTTTTACATTTTTTATTTTAGAAAAAAAAAGCTTAATTTGTTTAAGTATTGTTATTTCGTCGCGTAATAGCACAGCAAATGAGGGGGATATTCCGTAATTTTCATCCGCGCGGTGGCGGCCATGGGAACTAAGGCGTGACGTACACCTGGCTGCATTGTTAAAGGCCGGCCCGCAAGCAGAAAGAAGGAAACCGACCCCCATTTTCCTTCTCGCCACTGTGAAAGGAAGAAATCGCCTCTCGTTTCCTCCTCGCCTTTTTTTTTTTGTTTTTTTTCCCGCTGTTTGATTTTTTTTTTTTGGCAAGTTTGGAGTGGGGGAAATGAAAGCTTGAAGGATTTGAAAAGATTATCCAGAAGCCAGCCGGCACACCTGCGACAAGGAGCTGAACCAACCGAGAAGCTGTTTTGAGCGAGCTTGGCACTTGCCCTTCCCAACGAGTTGAATTGACTTTTTTTTTGCATTGGTTTGGAGGACGATTCTTGCTGTTGTGAGAGCACAAATAACTTGTTCTGTTCAAAGAAGTAGTCATTGAAGTATATATGTTAATATAAATATCTGATTTGGCATCTTTCGTTGTTTAGGCGAATTCATGGCGACAACGGGAAGTACGAGTGGCGTTTTTCGGCATCTCAGGGATGGTGCTCCATAGACCAGAGATTCTGAATCATTATGGTTCGTGGACCGGCAGCAGTGACGGAGGATCCCATCCGTATTGGGTCTACCACTTTTCGGTGTAGAGCCTTTTGCTGTAGGGCATTTCGGTGCGGACTTTTCGGTGCACAGACATTTCAGTGTACGGACTTTTTGCTGCAAAGACTTTTCGGTGTGGGACTTTTCGGTGCGCGGATATTTCGGTGCACGGATATTTTGATGCATGGACATTCAACGCTATAGTTCGCTCGCCGGTATCTCTTTTTCAACGTACGCACTTCACGCTTCAAATCGTGTTTGCGTGTTGGGTCGATAGAGATGGTGTCCTCTATAAGGTTTTGGCTTTATTATTGGTACTGCGTGTAGGAAAGGCCCCAAACAACAAGAAGCTTCAGAAGTTGTGTGTGTACTCAGGACGATTTTGAATATCTTCAAATGCGCTTAGCGTAATCGTATAGCTCCGATTGTTAATAATGTGTTAATAATAACTGGCCACGCTAGCCACGCACCCGATTACCTTGTGCTTGGATTCCCCCTTGGGGTTCACTTTTGGGTTGGGTAGTTTCTTAGAAAGTATGGAGCTGTCCTGTTCACTCGGTATTGACAGTAGAGTGGACGCTATGCTTGTTTTAGGTCAATCTGGTCTCCGGATAAGATCAGGTGACTACAGTCTCCAAGCTAGAGATAAGGCAGAGCACGGCACCTGCCTGAAGGCCAAGGCCACGGGTAGCATCCACTGCACTATTAGCTTTGGGTCGAATTTTCAAGAGGATATAAGGGACAAATCCTGTCGTTGTGTTCATTGTTGGGATAACCCTGAAGATAAGCCTTTGCTAGGACAGCCTCTTTTGGCCTTGAAGGAGCTGCTATTTTCGTATACTCCTCTCTTTTCTTTCTCTCCCTAAGCTGAAAGCGTGGAAGAACTGCGCAGTCGCCGGACCAATGAACTGGAGGCTTTTTTTCCCCCCTTTACTCAGGTGACTGGGCGCGGGTAATGGCAGGAGCGTGATCATGTGGTAAAGGTTTCGCGGATGACGAGGTAGCTCTTTCCGATCCCGGAATGTCTGATTCCCGGCCTAGTTTCTTGTGTGCTGTGCTGCGACCAGCGGGGCTGCCGGAGATTTCGTCCGCAACAACGTATTTGAGTGCACCATGGCTTCGAGTGTTTGAAAAGTCCTACGCGTACATCGCCAACAAGCGATTTCTTCAAAAAAGCCCAAGGAATTCATGTGATGCGTTTAGTGTTCGGTTTTGAAAATTACTGCTTCTGCCAAATTGTGTTTAATCTTCGAAGACCCCTTTCTTTTCCTTTTTTGTCTTTGTGTGGTTGTTCTGCAGTGAGCCCGTCTCGATATCTGGCATTACGTATTTCAAGTCCGGTATTTTCATCGAAAGTGCGCTGCTATACCTACTCCTTTGCAGCAATTGACCGTTCCGTTCCGGATTACCTCTAAAATTAGGCAGTGTCTGTTTCCTAGCAGCCAGGAGAATAATTTCCCCAAAATTCGATCGGCAGTCGCCTGCCATTAGCTGTCTACAATCAGGTGATAACTGCAGGTAAAATACTAACTTTCTTATTCTCCCGGCGTTTTGTGAAAACGCGTTTCATGGACAACGTTTCGTTGGTACACGTTTTGTAGGCACGTTTCGTCGAAACTAACGTTTCATCATCACTCGTTACGTGAATTGCACGCTGAAGGAACATTCCGTCGCGCGTGTGTCTCTGAGGCGCGTGCTCACCGACCCAGCCCACCCGTTCACGTCGCTTCGTGGCGTAAGTCTGCGGCGGCTCATTACAAAAAATTTACCCCACCTGTGCCACCCGTACATTTCACTTCGCGCATATAGTGTAGGGCGGCTCATTACAAAAAAAAGAAGCTAACATAGGAAAGCTAATCTAAGCTGTCTATGAAACATCGCGTGTCAATCAAACGTCGTTCGATGAAGTGATTGTATCACCAATGAGTGGCGACTGCCGGCAGAATTTCGGGTAAATAATTCTGCCGGCTGCTGGGAGAATAGACACTACCTAAGAATCACCCCGGTTTTTGTTTGCTCAGTAATCTTCTCAGTTGTGTAACAGCTTCGTTGTACATCTTCACATATCATGAATTGCTTGCACGTTTGTACTTGTTTACGGAATAGGCTGTCTAATAAACTTATAATTATAATGCAATTAAATGCAAAGGTGCAAGCGAGCTGTACAAGAACGACGAAAATAATAAACTTCTAGGAGATTCGAAAACAATCCCTTGTTTCTGTTTACCTGCCTTTTTGCAACCACCTGGGCGCGTACATTTTTTACAGGTTTCCTTGAGGTGGGTGCACAAAGAGGTGTAATGGTACACCATTGCATGAGGTGTATCTATGTTCCCTATGAGCGGTGTGGCTGTAAAAAACGGTGTAATAGTAAACCCTGTTGGCGGGTGTATCTCTGTTCCCTATGAGTGGAGTGGGTGTAAACAACGGTGTAATAGTAAACCCTGTTGGTGGGTGTATCTTTACTCCCAAAAAATTACGTGGGTGTAGAGAAGGGAATACTTGTACACCTTAAATTGTGGTGTACCTGCACACTGAAACGACAGAGAGGGTGTAAGAAAGGAATAGTGACACACCCCAATATGGGGTGTATCTGTGTACCCCCGAATGCTGAAGGTGTCTAAAAGGGTGCACTTATGCACACTGAAAAAGGGTGTATGTATGCACCTCGTCTTGAGGTGCACCTGTACACCTTTATGGGTGTAGTATATGTGGCAGCACTTACACCCCCTGTGGGTGTACCCACTACACTCTTTTTCTTAGAGTGTGTATTGCTACGCTAGTACGTATAAACCTACGCAGTTTATTTATTTATTTATTTAGAGTACCCTCAGGGCCATAAGGCGTTAGAGAGGGGGGTTGGTGTTAATTAAAATGTTGGATACTGCTTCTCGGCATCTGATGGGGTCCTGGATGGTGACGATGCCTTCGGGACGGTCATTCCAGTCCGCAATTGCATCAGGAAGAGGGGCATACTGATGTGCTGTGGAAAAACACTTTGGCCGGGCTACTTTATAGCAATGATCGAGTCTAGAGGAAAGATTAGCCGGTGGGGAAAGAAGATGTGATTTAGAAGTGTCGAATAAAAACCTTTATTCGGAAGGCAGAGACGGAATATTTTTCGACGGGTGAAAAGCAATGGGAGAGAGAGATTCAATTTAATGAGGGAGACACTGAAAAAACTGGAGTAATTGGACTGAACAAAGCGCGCAGCACGGTTTTGAACAGATTCAATGTAGTCTGTTAATGTAGCATGATGAGGGTGCCAGATTGAAGGCGCGTATTTAATTTAGACCGACTAGGGCAACATAGAGGAGACGTTTTAGTTGAGAAGGGGCGGATCTGAAATCGCGGCGAAGGAAACCCAAGCCTTTGTTAGCGGAACTCACAACTGAGTTAATATAGTTTTCCCAGGAGAGGTTTAAAGTTAGAAGGACACCGAAGTATTTATACACATCCGTGGGTTGAAGAGGGATGCCACTGAGAAAATGTACAGGAGAGGTTTGAAAAGAGGAACGAGAGAAGCGCATGCATTTACATTTGCTGACGTTAAGCGTCATCTGCCAGTTAGTACACCAGCTCTGAACTAGGTCGAGGTCATTTTGTAGAGTTAAAGAATCATGAGGCGCTATTTAAGGAATCATGTGAGGCGCTATTTCACGATATCAGGATATTGGGTAGAAGCAAAGCTACCACAGCCAGAGAACTGATGGAAGCGTCTTATATAAAGAAGGGATGTGACTGTGTTAGCTATACCTCGGTTTCTTTGTTTGAGAGTGAAGTTCCAGTTTTTATCCGGGTTGCTGGTGTGATAATGACAATCGGGGAATGTGTCTTGATGGGTGACTTTTCTATCTTTTTTCAGCTTTCTTTTTTCTTCTATGTAGCGTGCTCCGCATGCTATTTCTGGATGTTCGTGGTTGATCAGGCGCGATTAAACTAGTTGAAAGTTGCGCTTGTCCGTGTCTACTCCCTTGTGATTGTCCCTTGTGTCGCGCGAAAAAAAAACTTCTGGACTGAATCATGAGGGAATGTCATTTTTCAGTAAAGGACACAGCCGTCGGCAAATAGGCACATGGGTGAAGATACATGAACAGGAAGACCGTTGATGTAGATAAGGAAAAGTAACGAACCAAGCACTGTTCCCTGAGGCACGCCAGATGTTACGGGGGATTAAGTAGATGAACAATCTTTAACATAAACTAACTTATGACGCTGAAAGAGAAACAGATTCAATCCAGGAGAGAACATTATTATCGAGGTTTAATGACGATAGTTTTAGAAGCAGTCTGTTATGCGGAACTTTGTCAAATGCTTTAGCTAAGTCGTGAAATACACCGTCAGTGGGGAAGCCAAAATCAAGGTTTGCGAACAGGTCGTTGGTTAAGCAGAGAAGTTGGGTTTCGCTGGAGTAGTTTCTACGGAAGCCGAGCTGCGCTTTGTTAAAAATGAGATAGAAACAAGGTGGATAGATAGTTGCTTGTGAATTACGTGCTTGAGTATTTTAGAAGGTACAGAAGTTTGAGATATTGGCCTATAGTTTAAGGGAGATGATTTATCATCGCTTTTGTGAACCGGACTGACATTGCCGATTCTCCATCCTCAGGAACCGCCGCCGAATCAACTCATTGCTGAAATATTTTTTGTTGTAAATAGGCTTGAGAAATATTTTGTGCTTTGTAAGACTTTAGAATTTATGTCGTCGACACAACAGGAGGAGGACATTTTCAGTGACTTATTAATATTAACAATAACTTCGAAATCAAAACACATTGGATCCATAGGTAAAACATTGCTAGTAGTAGGTAAGGACAGTGTTAAGAGACTATGGGTGGTGAATTGGGAAGAAAATAAGTCATCAAGAATTGTGGCACAGGGACTACTACCGATAATGTTCTCAGAATCATCAATGAGCGCTAGCAGGGAGTATGATGCATCATTAACAACGTTACAAAATGGGCGCGGGTTGTTTAGTAGCGAAGATGGAAGAATTTCCTGGTAGAATATACGCTTCTGTTGCTCTAACATAAGTTTATAATCACTGGCACACTCATTACATCTAGACCAGGATAAAGCAGTGTCTTGTTTTTTGCTACTTGAAAACGTCGTTTGTTCTTATTGTTGAGGGTTTTCAGTGAGTGCGAATACGAAGGGTTAGAAGACCGGGAACTGATGTTAATAGTTGAGACATGTGCTTCAATGAGTTGCAGTAATTTGTTTTTAAAAGGCCCCAATTTTTATTTATATTTCTATCATCCAAACCCTCAAGGAAGACAGAGAAGTAGCTCGAGAAATCTTGGTTAAGCTGCTCATAGTCATAGGCGTCAGCCTGACGGCTTCTGGTGCTTGAAATCCTAGGTTATAAAACACTGCTTTGTGGTCACTGATGCCTTGAAAACCGGTAAGAGAGGAATAGATTTCCGATGGTTGGTCAAAAGCAAGTCTAATATATTTGAACATCTGTTGGTTACACAGTAAAGAAAGAAATCACATGCGAAAGGTTGAAGTCCAGGCAGAGATTGATAAAATCGCGACACTGACAAGAACTTACACTACCAGCAAGATCTTATAAATCCAATTTATATTACGGAAGTTAAAATCACCTACTAAGAAAACAGAATGACCAGGATGTTTTTGCGAACAAAATTGAGAATTCATCATGCAAAAAAGTTACAAAACTAGATGACGCATCTGGCGGTCGATAACACACGCCAACCAGGATTGACTTAAAACTACATTTCGCTGAGACCCAGATGGCCTCAATTGACATGGAAACGCAATCTTGTCTCGACGACGACATGGTGGGGGCAGTGGATGAGGACGACGGCGGTGGCGATGATGGTGATCTCTCGACAAGCAACAAGCGAAACAAGCGTTGCCTTGGGGCCACTACTGGGTTCTAGTTCAAAATTCACGCTTTTATGCTCCACTAACACAAAATCGCAAGAACAATGACTATACAAAAACAAGTATGCAGGAGGTCTTCGTCCTTTTTCTTGCTTTCTGTTTACTTTTGCAACATTACTAGCACTATCTCCTTCGTCGGACCTTCGAAACTTTTTTTCTTCTGTATATCTCACTTTCTACGCGTTTGAGGCAGGTCGCACAAGGAAAGGCCACATTGTAGCGTGTGGACGAAGCCAACTCCGCTTTGAAAGCTTTGAAATTAAAAAAAAAATGCAGAATAAAAAAAAAAGGACATACTCAGTGGCGTCGTACTTCACTAGTTCAGGTTGATTCGCAAAGATTTCGTGATCGACGCGACGGGAATTGACCTAAGTTTAGGAACGCAGAATGTCACGACGTAAACGGGCTGCCGTGTGGGGATATTTTGGCTCCCTATCATTTTGTCAAAATTGGTTTGATGGAATTTCGTTTTGTAGACAACTTGTCGTGGACACACGTTTCATGAACACACGTTTCGTCGACACGAACGTTTATTCGACACTCGTTACGCGAATGGCACGCTGTAGGGAACATTTCGTCGCGCGAGTATCTCCGGGGTGCGCGTTAACCCACCCCCCAGACTGCGTTACAAAATTGTTAACCTACCTGACGGCCCTGTACACGCCGCTTCGCGGCGACAGTCTCATGTAGCTTATTACAAAAAAAAGATAATCTGAGCTATCGATGAAACGATTTGTAGATGAAACAATCTGTAGATAAAACATCGCGTTTCAATGAAACAAACTGTCGATGAAACGTCCTTCGGTGAAGTGATAGCCCCCGCTAATAAACTGGTTGCTGAAACACTTGAATGAATGTCTTGCGGCTTGCAACCAAGAGCAATTAATTGTAGTACAGGACGTAGAGAATGGTTCTCAGGTGGATGCTTTTTTTGACCGCACTTCAAGTTGACATGACAAAGGCAGATGCGCCCTTACGTATGTCAACATTATAAAATTTACTTACAAAGCCGAAAATACCGCTTCTTGGTATTTATTCTTTTTCCTTATCCGGGAAGGACGTAGTTGCGGCCAGACTCCAGAATAGGCAGCGAAGAGCTATCTGGATGCACGCCAGCCTGCAATCAAGGCCGAGGGAGCGTCGCGGAAAGGCTCCGGTGAGCCATCTTCTCCCAGATTTCAGTGCTTCATCATCGGGGCTCTCTTCCTCGCATCTGTTGTGGTGTGGTTGTGTGCTACAGCTTCACCGGTAAGCAAGTGATGGTTAATTTTAACTTCTGACTGATTCTTCTCGTCGGAACCACTGAGTGCATTTAGTGCCCCATCATGTCTTCCCCTCGTGCAGCTGAGCCGTCCGCATGTAATGCATGTCAGAAGGGGGTACCTTCCCATTGACGATTTCTGAATTACAGTGAATGCCAATGGGCCTACCATCTTGTGCCGACATGTGAAGGAGTTGCTGCGGATGCTACATTCAATACCTTCGGCAAAACAAAAAGAGGCAATTGGATTTGCCCTAGATTGCTGCACCAAGAGAAACGAACATAACACTGGCGGTGCAGGTGTATATGGGGAAGTGAGTGAAGACAACTTGTCTATTCAGATGAAAGTGATCAGCGCAAAGCTGGACGTTCTACAAACTTTGAAATAAAAGGCCGACATTTTGATGTGCTTTCAGTGAAAATAGAAGACTTGATCTCGCTAAAGGAGGTCATGGAGACCATTGAATGTAACTGCGGGAGAGATGGTGGAATTCTTAAAAAGTTTGTCGGCTTAATACGACTCTTTGTTGGCTAAGGTAACAACAAATGATGGTCACATCAAAGAGTTGAGAATTGAAGTTGGTGTTTTGATGCTGACAGTGACAAGACACAGAAGTACGTCGTTTACAGGCTGACCTCAAATAATCTGAAGAATACAGTCGTCTGAGCAACACGGGGATCCATGGACTAGCATACCAACCATTTGCGAACATCTGTGATATGATTGGTAACCTGGCCTCCAAACAAAACATACCGGAGTTTCAACCCTCGGAGGTACTTTCTGATCATTGTCTGCCGACCCGACGTGATTCAAACTCAACTCCCCCAGTCACTGTACACTCTAAGAAAAAGGGGGTGTACACGGGTACACCCCTTGTCCCATATGTAACTCCCCAAAACTACATTTCGTACCAACTTTTACGAGTGGCTTGAGAGCTGTTGGATATAACGTACTAAATAGCTAATGTGCGTATCAAAGACTAAAAAAAAAAAATTACTGAGGTTTTGCGGCGGGGCGGAAAAAGCCTCGATTATCTTAATGTATCCTCTAATGAGTGCATTATATATTTTAATAAGTTGTATCGGTCGACTATCAAGCCGCTCGTAAAAGTTGGTATCGCCAGCTCGACGTCAGTGGACAGAACGACGAAATCAAGTTTTGGGGAGTTACATATGGGACAAGGGGAGTACCCGTGTACACCCCCTTTTTCTTAGAGTTTAAGATTCACTTCTGTAGCCATCAAGGATATGTGTATTGCGTCACGGGCTAAATTAAGAGCTATGCTTGCTGATTCTCCAAGACTGTACTTCAACGGAAACCTAACTCGTACAAATAGGGAACTATTTGGGAAGACAAGAGCTAGAGAAAAAGAGATGCAGTGCCAGTTTGCCTGGGAGAAGAACGCCATTATCTTTGCAAAAAAGAGCGTGGGTTCTCCGGCTGTTCGAATTTCCTGTGTAGACGACAATGAGAGAATGGCCTAAGATCATGGAAGGAAGGTTTTGTAAGTGTTTAAGTATAATTTATTGTTATTTCAAAAGTATTCCACGCCCGTCTCCGAGCGAGCGTGTGCGTGGCCGAATGATAACCGCGCGTGACTGTCGCGTGGAAGGTCTAGGTTCGATTTCAATCAGCGGAAAGTTCTTATACTCGTATTTAGTTTTTCAACTTAACGTTCTCGTAAGTTCGAGAAAATTCTCGTTTTATTGAGTTCCGAAGGTTCTACGAGCCAAAAGTTCGACATCGAATGTACCAAAAGAACACGAGGGTACTTAAGGGACTCCGCATGGCGAGCGGAGTTACTCTCGCCCCAGCGCTCGATCCTGCTGTTTCGCCGACATCGACGCCTGTGACGCTAGCCTTCTATTTTGATTTGGGCACAAGTTCGCCCATTAAACGTTTAGTTTCTTCAGTTATTCGCCGCCTCATCTTTTTTAATTCGTGACGATATTTATGTACTGATTCTCGAGAATGTTTTGCGTTATTGCACATAAATATTAAGAATCTAAGAGAATACTGGGATCAGTTCTAGGTACTTGTTTAACATTCTCGTACAGTTTTTGATGTTTTAGCTGCAACAGAAATTAACACCGGTAATAATTTGTACGACCAATTTTTTCAGTCCGGTTACCAGAGCTTCTTTCGCACACGTGAAGGGTCAAAATCTGGTTTTACAGGAGTACTGGTGAGGGACGTGTTACTGAGCGAAGTTACTGAAAACGAGTTTGCTAACTCTGAGTTACTTTCCTTAAACATTTGGAACACACACTGCTTCTGGTCATTTTTGATGCTTTATAGGCTGCCTTCCACAAATCTGTGTACATTTGTGAGAAACTAAAGACAATGCTACTTAGCCAATCATCTGTGAGAATGTTTGCATAGTAGACGATATCAATATAGACTCTCTAAAAACTTCCAGATCAATTGTCTAGAATGGTTTTATGGCCGATGGAAAAAATCCTAATACCCTAAAGGATGCAAAAGATAAGCCACTTCACAAAGAAGGAGATCGCAGGAAGATGGAAAATTACCAACCCTTTCGGTTTTACATTGTATAAGTCAGACATTAGAAAAATATTTGTTCCACGTTATTAGTCAGTTTCTTGATAATGTTTGCACCATATCTTTCAACCAACACAGATTTGTCAGCGGTAAAGGAAGGCAACCATTGCTTGAATAATTTACTGATGAGTTGCAATATACCTTTGAAAAGAATGAATTCGCCTGTGCGCTCTTCGTCGATGTGTCCAATGCATTTGACTGTGTTAGTCACACCATTTCTTCTACAAAAAAAAAATCTTCATCACAATAGCTTTTGCGGTTTATTTCTGTTAACTACTGACAGATTACTTAAATGAATGCACTTCAAAAAGTTTACATAGGAAAAGCGCGGAGTTCGCAAGTTAAGTTAGAATCTGGTGTTCCACAAGGCTCCATCTTGTCGCCATTACTTTTCCATATATTTGTAAACTAAAGGTGAAACTCTATATTCGGCTGTAAACTCTACCAGTATGCCGACAATACTGTTTTATTATCACGCCATACAGAATATGAGAAGGCCATCTCTCTTCTTGAAAATGAAACAAAACACCTGACTGACCGCATTGAACTAAATGCCTTAAAAATTACACACTCGAAAACGAGTATAGTTTGCTTCCGTAATCTTTTGAAAGTTACTAGGGCTAATAAGCCCCTATTTTTACACTTTTAATCATGTTTGTTAGCTAACTGTGCACCTGCTTGCTACGCTGAAAATGAAATGTACCTAGGTGTCGAATTTGACAGTGACCTGTCATGGAATTCGTATCTAGCAGCTGTTTGCAAAAAAACTCAGGCAGGTCTGCATTTTGTTGTATAATTAGGGTTCGGAGTTTTCAGTTTAAACTGATAAAGACCAATAAAAGTACGCCGAATCCATTTTCGGAAATTCGGTTTTAACCGAAAAAGGTCGGTTTTTAGGTTCGGCGTTTTCAGTTCACACCGATAACAACCGATAAAAGTACACCGAATCCATTTTCTAAAATTCAGTTTTAACCTAAAATAATGAGCTTTTTAGGGCCGCGTCGAGTGGGGCGGGGGGGGGGGGGGGGGGGAGGGGAGGGGAGAAGAGAGAGGGCGTTGCAAGGTTTGACATTCTGTGACCTCTTCGTGAATGCCTTCTTCGAAGGTTCAACATACAACAAAAGAGGTCTTGGGTTGTCCTTCGCGCGACATCTGTGTCCCTTCTGTGATCGGGCTTGGTGTGCCAAGTTCCTAGTTTAAAAAAAAAAAAAAAGCTCGGGTGTGGGCTAGTAAAAGGTTTTTGGTTCATGCAAGATCCGCAGCCAGAGTTTAGTGAGTATACGAAATATGTTGAGCTTCAAAACATCGAACCGTGTCTCTTTCGGTAGTCACATTTGGTTAATTGGCCGATAATGGCTCAGGCAGCGCTCCATGTCCTTAACCTGCCAGTGTCCGGTGTTAACGTTGAGAGGGCATTCTTGAAGCCCAGGGTTATTAACAGGAAAGAATGAGCGTGGATCAACGAGGAGAACCCCGGAAATTAGATGTGTGTTTACTATAATAAGATCACGTAATCCTGAAGTACAGAAGGTGAAGCTCCATTTTTTTGGGCACTGACTTGTTTGTACTTCTGTGCTTTTTGTGATTTTTTTACAGTTGCACACATTTGCTAAATAAAGTGCGGTGTTTTTTTTTTCATTGTATCTGTGCCGTTATTTTACGAGTGATCACAAATATCAGAGCTACAAGGATCAGCTGATCCGGTGTCCCGTGGTGTATCTTTCATATTCACCGAAAAAAAAAACCGGTAAACTGTAGTGGGCATAAATATACACCGAAAAAAAACCGAGAATAAATTTTAAAATAAACACCGATAAAAAGTACGCCGAATTTTGAAAAAATAAAAACCGAAATAGCGGAACCCTGTCATTAACGCTTTAGCATAGTGACCCCAGATATGAAATCGCAATCTTTGGAGGATGTTCGGAATTATGGCTCAAGAAGATCGATAATATTTTGCACGGAATGTTTAAAGGTATCGTATACAGCTCTGACACAAAACAAGAGAAGACAAATTTGCTGGACTGAATCTCCCTTTATGACAACCTCTCTTTATTGAAGCGGTTGTTCTAAAATATTTTTGGGGTAGCAGTTTCAAAACTGCGTAGTTTGCACCTCGGACGCTCAAACATGCTACCCGTTTTGAAGTGCCAAAAGTGTCAACAAGGTATGGCAGAAGACTACGACGATAATAGGTGCCAGACATTTTCAATTGTCTGTCTGACAGCATATTCGATGTGGACTCAAAAAGAAAACTGTAAAAAGCCCTCAGGGTTTTATAGTGACTATAACGTGAACGCAACATTGACTTTCACCATCTTCCAGTGGATACTTTGAATTGTACTACAGCGTGTATGTTTCCTTTTCATTTGTATTCCGTGTCTGATGTCTTTTTATGTCGTGTCATCTGACCCAGAAGCTGATACTTCTAAATATGCGTAACTGAAACTTGTATTTTGTTCGAATCATTTTGTGTTAATTTTCGAGCGTTCGCTGGCGACTGGGTTTCAGTCATAAAAGCCAACTCAGATATTTGACTGACCTGATACGAAGCATAAAACGTTTCGAAAATAAACCTATTTATTATTATTATTAGTTAGTTATGCGATGCCTCTCTTTTATTAGGATATTATTTTATTCACGAAACTCATTTGTGTCTTAAAAAGATATTGTTTTATTTTCTTTATTTTTTAATTTGAAAAATCATAAAGCTATATTGTCACGTGGTAATAGTTTTTTTTTTGCGTATCTATCTGTCTGTATTGAGGGTCTCAAATAGCGGGCAAGGTTCTTTAAATTGACTGCAAAATTCAGTTCCTTAACCAATCGCTCTACGAGTTTGTGCAGCTTTGCCCACATGTGGTGCATTTTTTCTATAAAATTTATAAGGAGCGAACATACCCGAGGAAAAAGTAGAGAAAGAAAAAGGCTTAACTCCTATGGAAACCCAGCGAAGCCACCGGTCTTCAACCAATAGAGCGCCCTATTGTTTGAAGACCAGGGGCTTCACTGCGTTTCCATAGGAGTTATGCCTTTTTCTTTCTTTATTTTTGCCTCAGGTAAGTTCGCTCTTCGCAAATTTTATAGAAAAAAAAAGCACAATCTGTGGGCAACGCTGCACAAAATCGTAGCGCGATAGGTTGACAAACCGAAGTTTGCGGTCGATTTAAAGATCGTTGCCGCTACTTGAGACACCCGGTAGGTCGCTGGAGGCACCGTTGACCATACGTGGTGTACGGGGGGCTCGAGATGACAGCGCGCTTATGCCTTCTGACAGTTTTTTATACTTGCACCAATGAAAACACTTCTCGGGAGAAGTTTGTTGTCTCGGTGAACGTTAGAATTTACAGTCTCATGCTCGTTTAGAAAATTTTGTTATGTTTTCAATTAGACGAATTTTCGTTTTTCGCACTCATGATGCACCTGTTTCACTTTGGTGGCGCGTGTTTTCTATGAACAAGGCTATAAAAATTTTGAGACTGTTTTACCCGATCGCACGTGTAAACAGGACAAATTTGAAGAATGCTTTTGAGAAAATTGGCCGAATTTCAGCGCAATTACGCGCTAGAGCATTAATTCTTAATAATCCAAGTCAGTGATTCTTGCGGGTTCAAGCTGTAATTGCGGGCGTTTGCCCTGATTCCTAGAACACAATTCAATTGGGCGTGCAAACAGTTTTTTGTATTTATTTTGGCATTTTTGTTTTCTGACGGTGGAAATATTACGGTCACTAAGAAACTAACCCCGCTCGACCATTTTATGCACTGTGGGCACCCGAACCAATTTCGGTGCATCAGAATGTACTAAAAACAAAGTTCAAAGTTTATTTTCCAACGTGTACAAGGTTGTGGTCTACCTGGTAATAGAATACACGAAGCAGCTCGTCGAGGCGAAGCATTTCTAGGCCCGTGGAACACCCGCCCGTGTGGCCACTAGACGTGTTGGTGAGCCGACGAAGCTCTCAGAAGAGGTTGGTTGGCATGGCGGCCGCCGCGCGCCTGGGAACCCATAGCAGCGTCCATGCATCCAGCGAGCGCTGTGGCGGATCGACCGGCGTCTCGAAGGCCGCTTCGTCCAACGGTGCCGGCGTCAGGGCGTCGCGCTGATTGACGCTCCTCTTGCGGTTGTAGTTGAAGCAGCAGGCCCGAAACATGGCTGTACCGCACGCCGTCACGCACTCGGGTCCGCACGCGTTGCAGGCGCGGCTGGCCTGCCCTTCCAGGCCACACAGGAGCAGCAGCAGCGCCATCCGGGGTGCTGGAGCCACGAGAAAGGATCCTGAGCGGATTGATGCTAAACATAGGCGGAGCGCAAGTTCGTCTGCTTCTTGCACGGGGGTTGCGATGATGTCAGTACGCCGAGCTTTCATTGGCGGTTTGATATTACAGAATAAGGCGTTTGATTTTACTGAATGAGGCGAAACGCAGGGATCGCCTCGCAGGCTAAATTGCATGGCTGTCACCGGTTCAACAGCAATTTGAGCCTCGAGCGAGCGGCCTCTCCTGCTCGGAGTGTTATCTTGACCGCTACGTTAGGAAACGGTCCTCCGGTTGCCACCAGAGTAAACGTTCCATGGTATAAGACGTCGTTCAGATATTCCGGATAGGTTTGGTGAGCACTGTGCATGCTTGGTTTCTTTATCGCGTAAAAGCGTAATTGTAAAATAATTCAAACGGCAGATTACTAGGAGTATCAAAATTGGTGCATCCGTGACATGAGCAGCTGCTGTACCCCGCTAGGGCTGCTACACTCTATTTTATATCAAGGTAAGTATACTAAGTTCGCTTGCGTGTGGACTCAGATTCCACTTAACATTCTGCGACATTGAGTTTTAACACTGATTTTTTTATTGTCATCTGAGTGTAAGGCACAATTGTGCTGTATGTATGTATAGACAGCCGGAAGGTAGCCAACCTCAATGGGTGATTTTTGTCTAAGCTGTAGATTAGAAATATAGCCGGTCCAGTACAACCATTAGCCTGAAGCCTTTAACGCGCACCACGCAGTACTGTAAACAGACCGCGCGCCGGCCCGATACTCATCGAAATCAAAAGAGCAGGGGTGGAGATTGAACCCAGGATTCCTGGGTCCTGTAGCCCGCGCTTTCGCTCTAAGCGCTCCGAGCTCAGGCTGCGTTTCCACACTCGGCCACCAATACCCCCGGTGTATTGCATCGGTGTCGTACGAAGGAGGGTCTCCTGAGCGCTTGAGAAGTTGAAGTTAGGCGCCCAAGCGAAGAACACCAGCAGCAATGAATCCTACGAATCGAACACCAACGCCTCATCAGATAAGTGAATCTACTAGCAAAATGTTGTCTTCATTGAAAAGGAAATATAGGATGCGGCCTAATACATTTTTCCCCTATATATATATCTTTAAAATTGTCCCCCAAGATCTTTAAAAAAATATGTTAATGTTTGCTCGCCGAGCCTATATCGCTTGGAAGGTGCCACCTCTAACGCTTCGTTTTTTAATTACCACTGTAGTATTGTATACAAATAAATTTCGGACCGAAAACGGCTGTGGTGGGCTTTCACACAAAATTCGATAAGATAGCCACCACGGGACCTCAGCGTGCCGACAGGGTAGTTAACTGTAAATCGTGCATTATAGCCTTATTTAGTGTCATGAATGTTCAACGCGGTTTAAAAGTGGCATGTACAACTGACGTGTTCGGGGTGATATGTGGCAAGCTTTGCAGTAGTCGCTGAACTTTTTAATCTGCGCTAGCAAGAATTATAGTCTCCAACAGATTGAGACAGTTAATGCGTCCTTGATAAGTAAGCGTTTGCCAGATACGTTTTATTTTTAGATTGATACTAGGAAAAGTGTTAGTGCCAGCGCCAATAAGGAGAACTAGATGACAAAGAAGAACATCTCCGCGCTCCTGGAATGGCCGCTCAGCCAGGTACTATCCGCCTTATGCAAATATAATAAACGTCCCTCCACCTTCCCAACGCCTCGTATTTAGAGATTTTCAGCCTCTAACAATTCAGAAGTGTGATCCAGCGAGCTCGGCCCAAAGCGAATCGACTGTTGTGACGACCGGTGTCGCAGCATTGCCAAATTTACCTCGACATGGGGGGAAGCGAACGAAAAAGTGTTTTTACGGACAGCCAGGAACCAGAACCGGTACGTGGCGGCGCAGCGGACCCTCCCCACCTTTCAGTCACCGCAACAGCAGGAATAGAGGGAAGCACAGGCGATCCAGTTAGCGACGGGACAACCACGAGCCGTAGCAACACGGCAGCAGAAGGACAGGGTTCCGACGGTGACAGTAGCTGCTCTGACACAACCTCACCGACAAAGGACCTGCTGCAAGAAGACTTCGCCGACCAGGGACCTGCTACGACAGGACCTCACCGTACAAGGGTCTGCTTCGACACGACATGACCGCCCAAGAGCCTGCCGCGACAGGACCTGATCGCCAAGGGAATTGCCGCGACTGGATCTCATTGACCAATGTTCTGCTGCGACATTACCTAACCAACCAAGCTGGAGTAGAGAGTTGGTGGCCACAGCTAGCCCCACCAATAGGGCAACACAGGACATGGGAGTCCCGAAGTTTCAATAAAAAATTGGCTAAATTGTGACACTTGAGTTTACATATGGCAGCATTTGGCGCCAGTGCTCAGAAGCAGATGTAGACGACGAAGACCTTACCATCATGCAAATATCCACTTTTCGTAAATACCATAAATAATCTTCCATCTTATCGACGCCTCGTATCCAGCGGTTTTAAGTGTGTAACAAAAGGTTAAATTATTTTCTCACTCCAAGCGCTCTGGACCTAGCCAATGCGAATCCAGCACAGCCACACGAAACTACGTCGTTCACTTGGTCTTTCATAATAATGGAGTCTGCATTTACAGGGAAAAATGGACGAAAGTTCAACGAATCCAGATGCAGCATTACACCACCCGAGGAACTTTCTTACACCGTGCGGTTGATCTCTTATTTAAGGCACCAGGAAATAAAGCTTGATCACCTGTTCCCAAACGTTCATTAAGAAAACGCTAGTGATGAAAGAACTAGACGTGTTGGTGAGTGTTGCGTCGTTCATGCCAGTGGGGTAATACACGCCGACCGTTAATTTAATTGCAACGTTTCAAAGAGAATTGCATGCTACTCTAATGTATCATTAAATTAATACCTTTGCTTGAATTCACGACATAGATTGTTTTTAGAAGCAGAGAAGAATATACATGGGACAAGTAGTGAATATTACCTACAATAAAAGCAGTCTAATAAAAAGACCTGAAGGAGCATCAGCATGAACAATGCCGGATGAAGTGTAAAGTTTAAGGGAGCGTCTCTTTTATAATCCTCCAGTTGAGAACTTACGATGTTAGAAAAATAAGAATATGAGGAAGTAA
The DNA here is from genome assembly GCA_013358835.2 of Ixodes persulcatus. Classification (NCBI taxonomy): domain Eukaryota; kingdom Metazoa; phylum Arthropoda; class Arachnida; order Ixodida; family Ixodidae; genus Ixodes; species Ixodes persulcatus. The sequence continues at coordinate 434,030 of JABSTQ010009691.1, forward strand.
AATCGCAACCACAAAACGAATGAATGATCGAAATTCAGTTCATTGTAAATATTCTCCTAGCTACGGAGCGGCCACAAATTAAATTTGACTACACCCTGTATGAACACAATAGTATTGAGGAGCCAAGTAAATGTGAGGACGAATAAATGCTGGAATTATATCACGAATAGTATAGAGCTAAGAAGGGGCCACAGAATCACAATTCTGTGATACATAAATGTTGAATCGGGGGATACTGACAAGAAATACCGACATGGAAGAAACATCATACCGGATATTAGTGAAAAACACGACTTTGTTCCGGTAAACAAAAATAAATTGTGAGAAACAAATTGCGATGGAATCAGGTAGCCTACTTTCCACGATTACTATTGCTTAATGTCGTCCACAATATAGAGGAAGCAGGGAAAGGTTCAAATAAACGCGCCTGGAACGAAGAGTCTGGTTAGTGACTGTAAGCGTATGAACATCTGTATTGACGAAAGGGAAAGGGCGCTAGTCGAAGAGAAATGTGAATTATCTAATCAGAAAGAACAGCCGGTAAAAGCAAGTAGGAAGGAGCTTAAAGGGATGCTTAACCGAAATTTGGAGCGCACAAAACAAGGTTGAAGCTATAGGCGGGACGCTGCAAAACCCAAAGGTATCACTGATACAGTGATATCCCTAACGGTTGGCCGTATTTTTTTCTTTTTTTTTTTTGGAAGAGATGTGCGCGATTGAACACGGCCAACGAGGCCGAGGAGACATGTCACGTCACGATTCCCATTTCCTGTTCTCTTCGCTTCGTCCCCTCGAGCATGTGAGAACCGAAGCGAGATATAGAGAAGCGGGGCCACTTCCCCTTATACTCATCTGTTCGAGGAGAATCTTGACGTCACAGTCCTCACTTAATCGCGCCCATGTTTTCCAACAAAACCGCCATCCGTTTTAGATATCGATGTATGAGTGATGTTTTGGAAGTTCGTAACGCCCCGCTCAACGCTTCTGCGGCCTTATTTTGCGAAATTCAAAGTTCGGTTCAGCATTCAATAAAAAAAGTCAATATGAAAAAAAAAAATGAACAACACAAATATCAGGTATAGCCAGACTATACCAGAGAGCAGTTAAGATGGGTTATGCGTAAGAGCAAGGATACACAAAAACAATCATCCAAAACGTTGGCAGGAAACTAGGGTTAAGACAATGTCAGAATGTATCCTGAGAGTACAGATAAGCTAAAATGAAAGCGAAGTTGGTAGAATACTTGACCATGAGGACTAAAAGTTTGGTATCGGTTGTGGTGCAATGTAGCTGTGTATTGTCGACCAAAACTCCAGTTAGAAACTGTTAAGCGTACATGTCGTTTTTCCTGATTATGGCTCCTTCGAATCCCTTGTTCCGTGTTCCCCTACAACGTGCATTTCAACGCGGGTGTGTTGTTTAGCTATCGGCTAACGTAAGATAAATATCTCGCTTGTTATTTGTCTGTGATTTAGTGTCTTTTAGGAGGTCTTTGTTTCGGTGCGTATATTTAGAGTAGAGACCACTAGAGACGCGGCTACGCCCTGTCTTGACGTTTGTGACGCTTCGGTTGGTACCCCTTCGGTTTCGATATTGAAGTCACAAAACGGTACGGGGGGGGGGGGGGGGGTGTTCTTGGTCGATTCAAGCCCATTGACATTGCTTGGATATACTAGGTTATTGTGTCCTTATTGTGTCTCGATCATGCACAACCTTGAACCTGGGCGCTCTTTTTATGACTTCCAATAACCAGAGGAAACTCCTTGAGAACTTTGGTTCCTACACGAAGTTGCTCACTACAAATTTACGCGCATTCTCCATCGTCGTAGGTCTACGAGGCCGGGGGAAATGCATCAGTATCTCAATTGATAAATGACACTCCTGTCCACACACCACCCAGGCTACTGTCTTGCCTGTTGCTGTAGGTAATCTGCTGTGTCTGCTCTACAGAAATCGCGGTACAGTGCGCTTACATATTTCCAATCGTCTATTAGGAAACACCTGACTCAGCTCTTGAACTATTTACGTTGCCCGGCTGTTAGTAACGGAATTGGGACGGCTCATTGGTGACCGAAAAGCCTTCACTGAGGCAATATTAATCTTTAAAGAGCAAAAGCGGATGTATTAGCCGATAGCATTATTAGTGATAGGACAAAAGTAGCACTAATACGTTGCGCAATTCGCTGACAAGCATAACTGACTCGATGTTTAGAACAGCTCGTACCTAAAGTCATTTGGAGTAAGCAAGGTAGGCGCTTGTCCCGTTTACTTATTTGGGGAATATTCTTATCTCCTTTGGGTTGTGTTATTTTATCTACAATTGTAATTGTTTTATAAGATTCGTTGTACTCATAAACTACCGGGACATATTAAATTATAAACATTGAAAGTAATGATATGCATCACGATCATCTGGTGGGCTAGTTGGTTGATCATTATGTTGAATTAACAGCGCAAAAACGACAAGGAAGGTCACCAAAGAGTATAACATTCAGCGATCTATCCTGTCTCCCTTGTCTATCCTTCCTTGTCGTTTTTGCGCTGTTAATTCAACATAATGATATGCAATCGTTTTGAAACTTACCGGGAACTGCCTATCACTATCTCAAAGATAAGCCGTGCGATATAGTGCTTTGAAGTTCAAGGAATTAGAATCACAAAAAATGCGTGTAACAAGTTGCTTTTATAAAATTGCTTACAACAATAATCAGAGATTTCCCCCCCTTATTCTGCCTTTGCCGGCAATCTAGATTTGCTCTGTGCTTAAAATAAGCCTTTAGATTATGACATTCTAAAATTGTAAGTGAAGCGCTCGACACAAAATGCATATCTTACGGATGAATGCTTACTTTCTGAAGACGTAATTTGCTAAAGCTGGTTATTCTCCGGTGTGTTATAATGACACAACGAAAAATACCAAACAGTATAACATTCCTAGAAAACACGATCTTGTTCAGCTACCCGTCAGTATTTATATCGTAACCTGGGGTAGATATCGATACCTTTTTTAATCTGCACCCAAAAAACTATAATGCGTCTAAAACGTCACACTCGACACATCTACTCTGGAGGAAATTGAATCCACGTTAACGGAAATCAGGCGAATTACACTGGAAATAAGTTGATGGTGGAACAGGCTGCCACCGAAACATAGTGTCTGTCAATCTTTGGGAAGAATCTACAGAAATAATCAGGTGCGGTGTTCAGGAAATTTGCTGTGGCTATCTAGCGACGCTCACCACACTCAATTCTGAAGAGGCCCGCGGACCGTCGCATTCTACTCACCGTATCGGAGAATCTGAGCGATCTGCGATGCCATGACTGGATTCTGCGGACAGCGTCGCAGGAAATCCCTTATATAGGAATATTGGAGCAACTTCGTTAGGGCGGATTGTTCACTCGCCGTGCAACCAAAAGAATTCCCCAGTGACCAATGGCCCAGGGACTTCGAACCGCATCATCTAGGTATTGGGAACAAGTACCGAAGTGGCTACAGCGCTCCTGTCCATCTCAATAGCGGTCAATAGCGGCTGAATTGCACCCGCCATTTGCGCCTCTTTGTATTGAAGGGCACAAATATAACTCATATAGTCATTGCAATTGAATATAATTTGTGGGTGTTTTTTTTTTTGTCTCTCCTACGCACGTCATAATACGTTTCGCTTTGAACTCGTGATCCAATTCTAAATTTTGAAGGAATCCTGTTCAGTTTCGAGTGAACTTCCTTCAACCACCAGCTGATACAAAGTGGAGACAATTTTTAACATTATGTCGCAAGAATGTTCAATGTGGAGCGTTTCCAGAGCTGTAAATAAACAATAAAACAGTATAATGACATATTTGTTACTACAACTGTCCAAACGTGGTTGTTTTTACAAGTTCAAGCACATACAGGAGCGATTTACAAGTGGGGATCACTTAAAAAATAAAGTGACGAAAATATGTGAATATTGAAACAATACGAAAAGTGCGAAAAATACAAACACAGCAATTTATAAACGCGGAACGTCTTTAGCAGAAGGCGGGAACCAATATTGTACAGGCGGACGATGTTGCTCGAAATATTAACTAAATTAGGTTTTCAGCAAATATAGCACATGCACTTGAAATGGTATGCCAAATCAAAACTAAAATATGGCGGAAAATGCACTTGAAATTGGTATGCAAGATCAAAACTAAATTAAGGCGGAAAAAGTTGATCTCGGTAGATGCCATTATGCAGGTTTGTTTCCTATATTAGCCCAAGACCAAGTCTGGTCAACTATTATTTGAATGCTGAGTGGCTGGATATTCAAACACATCAATTGAGTACTCAGCACTTTCATGAAAATGTCACGAATGACGTGTTAAGAAACGATGAATTTATTTATTTACTTATGTAATTACCTCTAAAGGCCCACAGGGGCATTACATAGAGGGGGTACATCATCACAGTCACACAATGTTTTAATTTTATGAAAATATAAAAGTAAACATAACCACGCTAACATAGCTCAATAACGCGTAATATGGTGAATGGCCACACACACCAGCATGTAATAAGTTCTAAGTGAAAAAAAGTAATACAGAATAACCAAGAAAAAAGCTCATGTTCAAAAGGCACAGATTCGAGCTTGATTGATTTGTTTACAATGCTGCTTAGGTTTACATTCCAACAGAACAACGATGTTTGAGAAACGCGGGTCATTCATGTTTGGCAGAACTCTATCCAGTCCCAGTATCTCGGCCTTGACCATATCGTAAGGTTGCGGAACGTTCACGACCTTCGAGCTGGAGGAGTTAGTGCGAAGGGGAGAGCCCCCAGCGAGGCAAGAGTTCCGTTACTGGGGAACAGTCCGTGGCGGTGAGGCTACCCGCATCTCGCTGAGCTGGCTACGGATGGGAAGGCTCTCCGCCTAATGTATATACTCTGGTGGGCTGCCAGTGCCAACACTGGAGGGCTGTTTGTGTTGCGGGAACCGTTCATCGCTTTCCGTTGGCAAGTGTAATGGCGCGTTCTCACTAGAAGCGGATCCTCAAACGCGAAGCGGATCCGCGCGTTCTCAACCGCAAAGCGGCTGGAATTGAGCAGTTGGAGCGCGTTTTTGCCAACCGCTTAGGAACTGATTTACCCCAACCGCTTTTGCGAACCGTGAAGTGCCAACCAATCGCTTAGCGACGCTGACGTGACGTCGGTCACTTTCGAAACAAGATGGCATCGGTCGCTGGTGAGGCGTGCATAGCGTTGTAGTCCTAGCGTTAGAGCAGACAAATGAACGAAGAAACGCGATGTTCTCGTCCGTCAATTGAATCCGCCGTGAAAAACAGTGACTTGTAATCTTAACGGGCTTCGCGCCGATGATTTGGCCCGGGTAAGAGTTTGTTTATTATTCCGGGACCCGGGTGCCACAGCCCGAAGCTCGCTGCCTTGGTAGTCTGCCCGTAGAACGTCGGAATCAGGGTGTAAGATAGACAGGTGGGGAAACGAGAGCCAAATGAGCGACCGGATTGTGTCCCCCTCGGTTTTCTCTTTTTTGTGGCGCCATCTATGTGGAGCACCACGAACTCTCACTCCGGGTGGGCGGCCGGTGGTGACCGGCTAAACTGACGGAGATGGTTTCTCGTTGATTTTCAATGGAGGACTGTCGTGCTCTCAGTTTATTTTGCGCACTCTCCCACAAAGTTCCATGCAAATCCGATTCCAATTTTTTTCTTCTCGCCGCAGCGCCATCTGTCGCAAATCGGGGGTACCCGCAAGCATACGAGTACACAATCCGGTCACGGCGCTGCGGTAGGCTTCTATGCGCCGTTTCCCCACCTGTCTATCTTACACCCTGGTCGGAACCCACCCCTGATCGACCGAAATGCCAGCTTTTGTACCCACTAATACAGTCGCGTGAACTATTGGAATCTTTCGACGCCTTGCATGGCCAGCACGAAGGCCAATAGAGACGTCGTAAGCCTGATTGCGTAGCGATGGCATTGCCGCGGAGCTGGCAGGGTACCTGCGCTAGCTCGTCCTGTAACGTTTATTAATAACAAAAGAAATCAAAGGGAGCATACTCAAGAAATAAAGTGTACGTGCCAGACGATGTAGAGGTAATCCATACGGCATTTATTTAAGCTTAATATCAAACAAACAGTAGACTCGATCGAAGCAATAAAAAAAACAAAAAAAAAACAGGGCAGGTGAGAAGGAGCGTCAAAGTCATGTTCGCCATTGTTCTCGACGAAGACGGGATGGTGCACCATGAGTACGCACTACAAGAACAAAACATCACACAAGAGGACAACGGAAGATTTGGAGGTCCTCTGTCGTCTTCGTAACATTGTGCAGTGCAAAGTTACTAAATCTACGATAAGTGGGAATTTGGCAGCTGCGTCATGAAAATGCATCAACTCATTCATCGCATCTGGTTCGGAGTTTCTTGGAAAAAGGCATTGCTGTGTTTCCTTAGTTTCCCCACTTTGTCGACAAGGCTCTTCGTTATTTCTGGATCTTCCCAATGCTTAAAATGCCGGTGAAAGAAACCCGATTTGAGTCACTAGAAGGCATTATGCGGAATGCGACTACCCAAGAAAACGTCACTCCAAAAACGGCATTCTAAGAATGATTAGAACAATGGCAGGACCGCTGGAAAAATTGCTTGCAACCCCAATGATATTTTTTAAAGGTGATTGGGGTATAAGACCTATAGGTGAATAAATGTATTTTTTTCCGGTCAAAGGTTGGATACGTTGGAACAGCTCTCGTACCTCTCACGTCTCAAAGTTTCGGTTAGTACCCAGAAGATTATGCCGAAGGGCAGGGTCCCACATTTCTCGCCAATATTTTTTGTGTTTACCTTCCGTGGTCAGTTGACGAGACTGCGAAACTCCGGTCGTGCAAGTATAAATTTGGAGATTTCTTAAAGTGATTTGTGATTTGCGATAAACGTTAATGTGCAGGCATAGATAAACTATACTTAGACGTGACTTTTCAAATTTAGTCACTTATAGCATTGCATCCTGCAAACCAATATCGTCGCCAACACAGGTAACGTTCCGTTGCATTGGGATTCCGTGCTAAAGTATAAAATATTATCAGATATCTTGAGGTTATCGAAGAGAAATTAACTTTCGTTGCATTACGAAGTCCTTTAAAGTCACGTTAAAATTCAATTATCAATAAGCAATTTGATATTAAATTTATCAATAGCGTTTCACAAACTCACATTAGTTGCACCAATTTGTTTTGTTACGTTATGTGCATTTTTTCAGGTTTTAATAGTACTGACACCAGGAATGATGGATGGTATTGAGCTTTATGCAGGTATTGTTTACCTTTCAAAACATTCCGGTGTCAGTATATTAGTTATTTGAAGCAGTACAACTTCGAATCCATCCACCCACCTCTGACGTGTCCAGTGATTATTTGTGCAAGCACTCTCACTCAACATATGTAATATAAGTGATATTACTACAAGATTATTGCAAATATCAGACGCAGTAAAAATAATACCATGCTTGAATTTTTTGGCAGAGAGACTCGATAATATCTGGACTTGGTAATCTTTTAATATGACTAATCCAGCGTGCCGCTGATTTGCGTAACACGGTCATTGCAAGTGGCAAAACTGCAATTCCCAGGCTCCACGAAGGTTGGGATCGTTTGTCTTGGAGCCATGGCGGAGGCACACCTTCTCTTCAGGGAACACACGTGTGTGATGGATAGCTAGCCATGGATATCCCTTGCTATATCATTTCAGGCATAATTCAACGGTCTGGTGGGTAAAAACAGACCTTCAATTCACGTCGGTCTCTAGTCTGCCGTCATTCAGTCGTGGTTATTAGCACAAGATTCACGAGCGAACAGGTATAAAATTGTTTGCTGAACATTGTATATAGACTGCACTTTTTAAAGTTTTCCGCAATCATGTTTCGTCTTATTTATAATTTCGCTCATTATAGGCTGTTCATACACTTTATTACTTCATATAATCTTATTATACATGGTTTTGACTATTCACCTGCATTTATTACAGAGTAACGAGGCTAATTTTAGACGACGCACATACATTCAGCGGACATCCTAAGGATGTCCGAAAATGGGACGTTGGGGATGGCCCATAGATGTCCGAATCAATTTCTGGGAACGTCACAATTGAAATGCCAAAAAGCATCAGTGGAATGTCCCACAACGTAAGTTTTCTGGACTTCATTACGACATCGAATATTCTTTCATACTTACTAGAACTTTACATATGGCTTTTATACTAAAACACATAGGCCCATAATGATATTATTTGAAACAAAAAAGCTTTATTAGGTGCATCACTGATAAACCTCGCGTTTTAAGGGTATGTCGTCGCTGTATTTGACTAGATCAGTTCTTTAATATAAATAATTTCGATTGCCTAAACATATGGGTGTCACAAGAAAAGAGTGGTTGCATAAGTCAAGAACTAAAAAACCCAAAATACAAAACTTCAAGTTAAATTACCAATTACGAAGACACATGAGAATGTTTTGTTTACAACAATATAGCATGCACTAATGTGCAGTTAAATCTTACTTTGACAAAATTCAAAGCCATACAATACGTGGCTAAGCTGCAAAGTATTAGGATACTCCAGGACATTCATTACAGAAAAGACAACTACGGACACTTCACTTGTATTTTTAAGAAAACCACCTCATGTAGAAAGCATAGAAAAATAACAATAAAATTAAAGCGGAAATTTTGTGGTTTAAATAAATTTAGCGCGGAAGGAATCAAAGTTAAAAGTTTGGCCTTTCACAAGAAGAAAACCTAGCCATGAGCTGTGTCCATCAACGTAGAACATCTACATTAAAACGTACCACAAAATGTACAGCATATCTAAATTCCTGTTTGACTAAAAGTAACATAGCACGATATATGGATGTTAAAATAATGCATTAGTAAATATTTATGAAGTAACACTGCCATGCCGGCATAGGAATAGGGTGCTATAAATCAAGGGGTTCACTGTCAAACAGTGTAGTACGAAACGGCGTTCCAAGGAACTGTGTTCCTGAAACGCGTTCCTTTTAGGAGGAACAAAGGAATGCCGCCGTTCCATTTTGCATCGGTGGAACTGGAACGGGAACTCATTACATTTTCACTGGAACGGAAAAAGGAACAGCGTTACGTTTTTTTCGTCCAGTTTGGTAATTTTTATTTTAGTTATAAAAGGGGAATTCTAAAAGTATAAAAACAGTATCTCTACGAAGAGCAAGAGCTCATTGAATTTTTGGTTACTTATCTTTAAGTTTATTTTGTGTGGTCCTCGCTTGGTAACAGTCGGATGCAGGAGACCTAGTGGGCATTGCACAAAAAACAAAACTTTTAGTCGAAGGAAAAAAACCCAAAAGGTGGAGGTTTCAAACTCAACTAATGTTTTTGTTTCCACGAATCCTCATACACCCAGAAATCTAAAGCGGACTACAGCCATCACTGAACTTCCACAAAGAGACCTACAGTTACAACAAAATAATAGATTACCATACATCGAACGCACCCTTGTATACCGAAGAGTGGTCGCTTAAAAGATACACAAAAATTAACCTTTTTTCCTCCTCCCCCTATCGCGCCATCTTCAAGCTGAACAAAAAATCCAGCCTTCACGAAGAAGAACTTGTAGTTTCTAAGACCGACCTTCAAAAGCCCTACTTGCTCGTCTTGCGGACAGCAACACCGAGAAGCAACTGTTGTTAAGTCCGAACAAGAGACTTTGTTAGATTGAAATGTGTGAGATTGTTGTAAAATGCTTGTGCAATGTGGGGTAACAGTACATTTAGCTTCTCTGAATCGTCCACCACAAAGATGAATATGATTAAAAGCTGAGATTTTAAAATTTGAATACTCTATATCAAGAAATGAGAACCTGCTTCCGCTTATTTTTTTGTTTTACTCCTTGGGTCCTTCCATCACGGAATTCAAATTCGTATGTTCCCATTTAATTAAGTATATAAAAATATTTGCTTGATCTAAGTAAATATGGTAATCAGCAAAATAAGAATGTAACGTATATGTAACGATACGTTCCATTTCTTTAAGTGCAACGGGGGCGAGTTTCTTTTTCACATATGAAACTTGTAACGGGAACGCGTTCCAAAAATCATAAGAAACGAGGAACGAGCTTTAGTTCCTTTTTTGAGGAACGTGTACAACACTGCTCTCAAATAAGCCGGCAAAACGATGCCTGCACGCAGCGAGCTTAAGAGTTCATCAAAAGTATATGAGGGGTAGGTTTTACATGTACAAATCTCTTAGCCATATCCTGTGCTATGTTGCTTTCAGTTAGTCAGACACTTCAATTTTCGTGATACAGTACACAGGATGTTCTTGTCACATTCGTTCTTGTCGCCCCCATTATTATTCAGTTTATACATAAATACACCTGTCCAGTTTAGGAAGTTTCATCTGTCAGGCAAGTTTAGAACAACTGATGTCGCAATGCTTTTTGTATGAATTTTGTAGTTCTGTACAGTCTTGAAACTCAAAAATTGAGATCAGCAAACTTATTGTTCGCCTTTGGTGACATACCAGTTCTACTTGGCTGCGACATTGTAGGTCTGGTGCGTTAATTTAATAACACTCACGGCCGGCCGGATTCATTCCATAGGCACTTAAATAAAAAGGAATATATATTTTGCAGCCAAATAGCATCCTCATTGCAAAACTGTTGACACGATTTTGAACAATCAATCAATTAGTGTTTCTTTTTCTTGCACTTACCAAAAACTCTGAAACGTCTAGTATAATGCTAAACATGTACACGTTACTAAAAAGTAACTAAATCCCGTTCCCCTTTACTCGCTCAAAGAGTAAGAAAGTATGCAAACTTGTGTCGGGCATAACCGCAAAACAGTAGGAAGTAACCATGGAATGTTTTAAAAAATTATTCGCTATAATGCAACACAGCAAAGTAGGCAAATAGTTTCAAAAGACTGGTTGCAAACTCACCACCACGCTGAGAGCATCTGTATTATCTTGTATTAATTGTAGGGTCCTCATCAGGAACATATGTGGTTGAACTTAATAACAGTCTAAAACTTACAGTAGTGAGCACGAAAGAGTTCACTATTGCACTCGCAGAGAGCGAAATTTACCAGTTGGTACTGCAGCCACGAATATGAAGACTGTTCTGAAGTATGTGATCAGTTACCTTTTGGAGAGGCAGCAAGCAAACTCATAAAGGTTAGCTGTAACAATCCATTAAACACAGACTTTGAACCATATGTCATGATATAGACAATGAAAGTGTAGAAAATCAAAGAAACTATATGCCCTATCACGTTGCAAAGGTCCAGCAAATTCTAAGTTGTGTATGACAAGGTCAGAAAACGCCGAGAGAAGCCAGCTTGGAGATTTAAACTTACCAGCTTGCTTTGAAGTTATGTGCGACTCCAGGTCGCAGATGCAGATGTTTGTCGTGAACTGTAGGATACATCTGAAATGTTAGTGCTATTTTAACCTTAGTTTTAACGTGGAGTACATGAACTTCGAGAAAGAAAACTTACCAGAGTGCTGAGGCCACATGCATGACGACTCAACATGAGCACGCTATGGAGCATCCTTTGTAGCACTATTTGTAGTAATATCTGACATTTATAAGTGCACCACTAAGGAGGGGTCAAGTTGTTTGTGAGTCATTCAATATAAATAAATAGATAAAAATTACAGGACTGCCAACAAAACCAAATGTTTACTTTTTTTAGCGCTGCCACTCGGCTGTGTCGCACGATGGACGCGCCGATAAGCTGTCGTCCTCGGTAAACAGTGTGCCCAATTCTCGAGCACAAATTTCGTGCCACGTATTCTTTCTTGAAATTGACAACCTATTTCAGTGATCAAAGTTACGAAGGTCTTTCAGTACTCAACCTTAAATTATGTAGAATAGTGTGACTCCCTACCGAAAAATTCGGTATAACTTTTCACTATCCTGAATATGGAACCGGAAATTTGTTTGTGGAAACCCGAAATCCAGATTGCAGATAAAGAATAATTTCTGAAAGCCCAAAATCCAATAGAGTCCAGATTGAATCCAGATAGATTTCCGGTTGCATAATCCGGATAGCGAAAAGTTATACCGGATTTTTCGGTAGGGATATGAAGTTGCTCAGAGCAAAACAATCGTCCTTACACTCACCTTAATGACTTCTCTGTCCGGTTCCTACAAACATAGCCTTCCACTACACATGTGAAAAAAAAGACAAAAAACAAACAAACAAAAAACAATAACGCAAACTAAAATTTATCACAACAAAAAATAATGCAATATTGTTCACGGAAACCTAATGATTACCTCGAGAAGTACAGTTAATTACTAGCACAAGGGGCGAGCAGGGGATCGCAGGATTTTCGAGTCTGCGGGTCTCTGCGTTCAGTTCACTTGCCACTCAGCTTTCAATTCATGATTATGATGGTTGCACATTGGCAACAATTGAAATTACTAAATAAATCTCACTAAATTGCATAGGTCTTAATTAAATCAAAATAAAACAAAATTGGGAAATTTTTAAGTCTAATAATATTACCAAATTACCGCAATGAACAACCAAATATGTAACACACTGCTGAACCGAAACCGAAACCGATGACGCTAGCGATGATAGCGACTGTAGATCCGCCAGCGTCAGGACTTTCCGGAAAACTCTTTGATCAGGTTTCATTAGCCTTCATGACGGTGTTTCAAAATCACTTGATCCGACCCCGGAGTAAATGCTTCGCAGTATCGTGGCGTTTCAAAATTGACTCGCGCTTACACGATGACGTCAGAACTCGCGTTCCAGAAGTGGGTTGTTTACTCCGGAGTAATTACTCACGCTACCCTCCTCGATCGGGGGGTAATGTCGGATGAAATAGAGTTAACGCGTCACGTGATCTGTTCACCGTCTGGTTCCTGAGCCGACAGCCACCAAAGCTCGTTTGCTCCGTTGACTTTGGTGGCAGATGTTCGAATGGACAAAAAATAAGGTGCAGCCATTTATGTTTGGTTAATGCGGATTTCTGTTTTCAACGCAGGAATTGACTGCATCACATCTAGACCGTGCTCCTTCCCCGGTAAGGTAGACCTGTTGTTATTATCGGAGTACGAGCGTACACAGGAGCTTCTCCGCATCCTCGTCCTCGGCGTTGGACGAAACTACGTATTCTTACGTTCAAGGCTGAAAGTGTGCGAACGCAGTTGATGATATAGAAGCACTCGTTTTTCTCCAGAGTGTGTGTAATGAGAAGATAACGCTTGTAAAGCGTGAAGGCTTTGAAGACTTCATATAAATGATCAGTCAACAACCCCACCCTATCTCCTTCCCCAATAAATTGCCTATAGCAGTTTGAAAGTTCTCTTTGTGATTTTGTAATCATATTTGCATGAAAACGAACTTAATTGTCTCATATAACGGTTGAGAAATCCCCCTGCGCTGTACCGCTACACCGTGTGGAAGCAATTTCTGCAAAACGTAATCGGTGAAAATTACTATGCGTGGAGCAAATGCGTTTAGGGCACCTGAGCTAGACTTACAGCGATCGCGCTGACTCAAAACAAATGTTTGATGTCTAACTGAAAGGAGTAAGTAATTTCGATCGCAATATACAACCCAAAAGGACGGTGAGCAAAATGAGCTGGTGGAGCCTTCTCAGGAAACACCGCGTAGTCACAGTACAAGAAAACCTTTGAAGTGGTTAATAACATCGTCTCTTTGAGTGCTTCCTCTATGGTCAAGAGAGCGTCTGCTATTTTCCGCCATCGCTGCTATGTTTTCGTTTTGCCCAAGACGAAGCAAATTCTCGTAGTATCCAGGTGATTATCCCGGCTTATCCCGGCCGTTTCAAAATTGAGTCAAGGATTGTTTACTCACGATGTCTCGTGGTATTACCTACTGCCATAGGAGACAGGTTACTCGGGTAAGATTTTGAACATAATTCAAGAGTATGAGTAAAGTGCTACGTTACGACTACGCAGTAGGACGAGGGTACAACCACAGCCGCTCAGTTTATCTTGCACATTTAGGAATTAAGCTGCTACGGCACAACGATTCTGAAAATCGAAAGCGTGTGCAAAAAGAGTTTAAAAAGAAACAATTAGAATTGGCGCTATGGGAAATTGTATTAACCAGCCTTTAAGTGCACTGAATGCGGCGTTGCGGAGGTTTTTACTTTTGTAAGGGCTGAATTAAAGGGATAGTGAACATAAATTTGGATTTCAGAAAAAAATAATGCAGGAGATGTAGGCGGGACGCTACAATCCCTACACTACACTACTCGTAAGGCGATATCTCGAATGGACGGCCGTATTTTTGTAAAAAGAGGTCGAGATTGAACCAGGCCGACGAGGCGCGTGACGTGGGGATACCTAGTTTCCCCCTCTATTCACTTCGCTCCCTCAGGGCGGCGAGGCGGAGAAGACGCGAGGCCGTTTCCTCTCCTTCTCGGAGAAACATGGCGTGAACATTTTTGACAAATGCGCCTTCTTTTCTTGAAAAATACGGTCATCCGTTCGAGATATCGCTGTATGAGTGATGCTTTGGTGCTTGTAGCATCCCGTTGCACGCTTTTGCCGCGTGTTTTGTGGAATCCAGATTTCGCTTCAGCATCCCTTTAAGGGAATGAGAAATATTGTATAATGTTTCCTTGGCATACGGTATTGTTAGAGAAGTTTGAGTCCTGTACCATTGGGTTGGCTTTGGAGGGCGTGCGATGGATGTGGGAACGTGTGCGAACTCGGTAAAGTTCATGTGACAGTGTTGATTGTACGGGAGTGTACGACTGGCTGTTTTGTGGAGGCGTGGCGCTGGTTGTGTGCACGAGTGCAAACTCAGTGGAGGTCGTGTGAGCGGTGACATATAAAACAGGATGTGTAATAAAACCTATTCAGCTGCGTTTGAGACGTGTGTGCTTGTCTCTTGTTTCTTATGTCATCCATCTTCTCCGGTTAGAGGCACGTGTGACCACTGATGTTTTGTACTTTGTTACACCATTGGTCAGAGAGCACTAAAGGATAAACAGCACACAAACACATTCGCAGAGACTATCAGCGCAAGGTATAAAATGACTTATGGGTAGCCACCCCGTGCTGCATTGGCACCAACAGCCAGAGAAGTTCGACAGGCAAAGAAGAAACGCCAGGCGAAGAGGATACGCTACACGGGGAACAGCGGCTGACACCTGCGGGACAACCAGCACGAGACTGCAGGACGTCGACGCAGATTGGGCAGTGCGTCATACGTCACAACCGCTGCTCACTTATAAAAAGGACGACGAAGCTGCAGCCGGGCACTTGGCCGTAGTGGTGGGACGGCGCGGTCCTAATAGCACGCAAAACATTACAGGTTAGTAAAAAACATTTACAAAATTAGTTTGGTGAGTAGCTCTCGCTGCTGCCAAGTGTCTTCCTGAATCTGAACATCACCAAGGACATTGCTAAAATGTGCGATGCATTGAAGGAGGAATTGGAATATATATTTAAGACGTCCAAGGAATTACTTGAAAGGGAGCTTAGAACAGAGATTCGCGAACTAAGAACTGATGTGAGGGAAGTGAAAAAAGGAATAAATTTCATAAACCAGGCATTCGAAGATACAATAAAAGAGTTTGAGGCGCTCTCAAAAGAAAATGGCAAGCTCAAGTGGGAAAATTGTGAGTTTGCATCAATCCTCATGAAACTCTGCTGCAGGCGATAAAAGAAACGTCTTGTTCACTGTGAGCAGAACTCAAGGAACAGAAACCGAGAGATAAAAAGGATTCCGAAGCAAGAAAATGAAAATGTGTCAGATAGGATGCAAAAGATCGGCGACCTTATCGGGTCGCCGATAGAAGAGAATGAGATGGAAGTTTGTCACCGCGTACCAACACGAAATAAGGAAAGCAACATGACTATTCAACTCCGAAGCCGAGCGCGTCGAGACGCCGCCTTGGAAGCTGCAAAAAAGAAGCGTATCACAAACAAAGATCTCGGGTCCACCAGTACCGCACCGATCTACATATACGAACAACTATGCCCCGTCTTGAAACGGCTGCATGCCATATCAGTGGCGAAAACACATGAATATAAATGGAAGTTTGTTTGGGTCCAGAACGTTAGCTCGGCTCTGGTGCATGGATCGGTGCCACTTTTTCAGAGCATGCTCAATGGCAGTTTTCCAACTGAGATGTTCTAGTAACGTTGGCGTCCAGTGAAGTTCGGTAAACGGGGAAGCGAGTGAAAGCCGGTAGAACTTCCAGCAGAATCTGGTGACCAAGAGTGACTGCCGCTAAAACTTACAACAACGTCTGGTAAACAGAGTGGCTGGCGGCAAAACTTCCAGCAAAGACTGGTAAACTACGCTGGTTTAAGATTAAAACGGGTAAAACTTCACCAATTTTGGACGGAGGACACAGTGAGTTTTTGCCGGATTTTTCAATGGGGTATCGTTATCACAGGGTATTTTTTCTAAAAAAAAGGGAAAGAGAAAAAGTGGCAATAGTTTATAAATATGGAGATAAAAATGACTGGTTTCTGTACATCCAATATTTTCAAAGGGGTTAGAAAAACGAATACATTTTCGGTAAAGCTAGTTTTGTTACAAATTTGGAGTTAGCAAGTTTTATATTGGATTCAGAAAAGGGCGATCGAATGAACTTGCACTGCTGAACACAAAACGAAAGTCTGAAAAGTTTTGAAAAGAAACTCCTAACGGTAGGAATTCTTATCGACTTTTCTAAAGCCTCTGGTTGATTAAATCATGACACACTAATGAGTAAACTTTACAATTATGGCATTCGTGGAAATGCGGCGGCATTATTAGAAAGTTATTTGAGCTATCGTTTTCTCAGGATTCACATAAATAGACATTTCTTTGATCTAAAACAACTACAGGCAAGTGTACCACTCGGAAGTGTGCTAGGACTTATTTTATTCATCCTATACATTGACGACATCCTTAAAGGGCAACTCCGGTCCATATTTTCAATTTTGGGATTATGACTGTTTTTAGCGCAGTCAGCGTCCCTGAATTGCAAGGTGTAATTTTTTTTTCGTTATTGTGCGTAGTTTTAAAGATATCGACGCCTCAAAGTGTTGTTTGGGGCGCGGCCAACAAAACCGAACTAGCCGCTCGAGGCCCCGGCAACACTGGAAATCGTGGACGTGACGTCAGGATCGTTCTCGTTCAACGAGTACGCAGGCCGAGTGGCACCTACCTCTGTTGCGCTAGACGTCTAAAGATAGGAGGTAAGCTGATTTTGTTTTAATTTGGTATACGTGGTAGTTATCCAGCATATGTAGCAAGAGTTAGTGCGTATACGCAAAAGCTAGCGACTGGAAAACCCGTGAACTCGTTCGGTGCCGTACTCGGCGGCCGCCGCCGTGCGTGCGCTATGCCATACTCGTCGCTTGTATATCCAAAAGCTAGCGACTGGAAGACCAGTGAACTCGTTCGTGCCGTACTCGGCGGCTGTCGCCGTGCGTGCGGTCTTCCGTACTGGTTGCTAGGCCTCAATTGTCATCGGGGCTCCGTGAATGGAGCGTCGTTGCTCTACGCCGCGCTGCCTGTGACGTACAGTACTGTGGGCCCTCTCGCTTTCGCGCTGCGGGTCAGTCCCAGACACGAAGCTTTGAGGTTCTTCGGCGTGGGCCGCGGCGCCCGAACACAGGTGTGCTGGGCTGTACACGTCTGTTTTTTCGTTCTTTTTTTCCTCGGGCGCGTAAAAGCCAAAGTCCACTCGTAGAACAGCGTTCACCCACACCTCCGATTTCCGGTCCGTTGAAAACTTGTGAAAAAGCACCTCCGGGTTGCGCAGCGGGTTGTTTGAACAGCCCACAGCGCTACAAGTTGTACTCGGAATTTTTCGAGGAACAGCTGGGCAGTCTTGGGTGCACCGAGTTGCTCGCTAAAACGAGTCTTGGAGTTATCACAAGCAAATAAACAAAAGGCTATACCGAAGCTACACGGGCTACAGATAAAAGCAACGGCTAAACACGCCAATCACAAGCCGAAGTAGCGGTGGTAGCGGCTCGAAGAAGCGCACTCCGTGCAACGCCCCGACCGGAGGAAAAAAAGAGAACGATACTGACGTCACGGCCCAATGTTGCTTTAGCGATCGGCAACCCGCTGGCCGCCCGCCAAGGAGCAGCGGCTCGCGGCGGGTCACATTTTTATTATCGTCATTAGTTGAGAATGCGGCGTCCCCCGAAAGTATTACTTTGACTGGGGTCGTATTTTGTGTCACTACAGCGATAACAGAATTTTTTTTTCATTTTGAGTTTTGGCCGGAGTTGCCCTTTAATATTTCATATAATGCCCTGAATATAACTTATGTGAACGAAACGAGCACATGTTCTCAAGGAATGAACAAAAATACCATTTCATGTGAAGTGAATAGTTTCCTCAATGTGGTTAGTCCGTGGGCTTTGGTAAATTTGTTAAACATTAATAGTAATAAAACAAAGGCCCTCCTATTTTGCCCCAAAAATTATCTGTGTCAATTATGTACACCACGTAAGTTAGATACATCTACCGTACAAGTTCTTTCAACGGTAAAACTGCTGCGGATGTTCTTTAACCAATACATGAGTTGGAACAAGTGTTGTGCCAAATACTCGACAAAAGTATTTAAGATCAGATACTAAATACCCATTATACCAATTTGAAAATGTATTTCGCGTAGAATTCAATTTACTTTTAGTACGAACTATCTGGAGTAGAGTACAAATATTTAAAAAAAGTAACTGCATTACATTCGAAGATACTTGGCAACGGGGGTTTCTAATTGTGATGACTTTGCTGAAAATTACATTTGGCTGTGATCATTTTGGAGCGCCTTACCTGCTGCAACTTAATAGGTGCCGAAATATTGTTGGAACAAACGGGACTCATGTGTCGTAGTCATGGAACCTGCCTGGCTTTAGTTTGACGGAAGGCTCGACACGAATTGCGCTTTAAGAGCATCAAATGCCCCGCCGCCATTCGGGTGCTCAATATGTAGTCCGGCATCGCATATCCTGGTATCCATAACAGCCGAACTAGAAGTTGATCAGGCAGCGAGAGTTGTTAGTGAATACGTGAATGAAAAACACACGTGCACGCTGAGGAGAAACAGCGACTCGAGGAGAGAAGCCTATGTCGCTGATTAACAATCAAGAGCGAGTACTTTGTCCCTACAGTCAAAAGCGAAATGAAGCACCTCTACCTTGAGACTGTAAAAAGAAAAAAAAAAAAGAAATGAATGCCAAAGGTGGAACACAAGAGATGCATGAAAGTGTCCACAAAACCGCTTATTAACCCCCTTCCCTTGCCCCCTTCATTACCAGCTGAAATCATTCTTTACGCATTAAGATAAAGATGTTTAAGATTTCATAATCAGAATCCACTAGCTTATAAATGACTCCACCTGGCGGAAAACTGGTTTTGAAGATTTTTAGAATGAAACAATGCGCGCATTCGAAAGGAGATGAATGAAACGCTTTTGAACGAGCTTCGGAGCAAAAGCTATGGGGGATCGGTAGCCGAGTGGGCTCGCTCACACCAGAGCCACTAGATGAGCGACGCCTAGGGTATCGGCACTATGTTCTCGATGGTGTTGTGGGTGCCGCCATGTTGGTGCTTGTGCAGAGCACACGCAACTTCCCATCGTCACGAGTGCGGCTTCCTCAGCATTAGATTCGGTGTTAGGGAGTTCATGCAATATTCCTTTGCTCGGTCGCAAACTGTTGAGCATCTCTGGAGGACGAAAATGCGTTTCTTGTGATTTCAGATAAAGCTTCAGATAACTGGCAACCATGATTTTAATCTACACAATGGGCAAGTGTCGTTACTCTGAAGCGTAGCTTATCTAGTGGCACTAGTGCACACCAGCTTTGAGCACGTGGAGCGAAAGCTCGCGCTGCAAAACCCAGGGACGCTGGGTTCAATCCCCACCCCTGCCCGCTTCGATCTGGATGAGCATCGTACCGGCGTGCGGTCGTGTATCACTACTGCGTGATGCACGTTAAAGACCCAAGGCTAGCGGTTCTACTGCACTGGCTAAAAGTTTTATAGCGTGCGGTCGTGTATCAGTACTGCGTGATGCACGTTAAAGACCCAAGGCTAGCGGTTCTACTGCACTGGCTCAAAGTTTTATCTACAACTGAAAGACTAGTCGCCCGTTGAGGCAAACTAACTTCAGGCTGTATAAACATACGCATTAGACACACAGCAAACGCAAGGCCAGAATAGGCACACAGGGAGCTGTGGTAAAACCTAACCTAGGTTACAGCAGCTCAATAATGCAAAAGTAAACGGTCAGCTAGAATGATAGGGACAAAACACAGACAGGGCGAAACAGTTTTGTCCCCTATCGTTCTAGCTGACCGTTTACTTTTGCATTATGTACCAACTAGCTCAACTTCAGCCTGTTATTCAGCTCAATAATGTCAGCAGGACCTAGCTTCTTTAGCCGAAGGAGTACCTGTGCTCCTTCGGCTAAAACGTGTTCGCCGATTTTCATACTAGAGCGTACTTAACCGATGATTTAGGAGAATGGTTCATTGTGATTGTTCTGATTGATGGGGTAACAATCATCCGCTGACGGAACCATTCTTGCTCAAGACAAAAGCTGGGTTCTGAGTGTAAAATCCGAATGACGTCACCAACACTCTGCTAACTCCAAGCGTGAACGTGCCATTCAAAGAAAGCTTAAAAAAAAGTGGAGAAGAGGACATAGAGAGACAGGCGTACTTGGGGCTGTTTATTTGGTATTTTGTTGGCATTTGGGGACTGCGTTATGCTTGTGAGTCGGTTCCTGTTCTGTGTTCAGTTGCTTGGCTACAAGTTGGCAATCGGTTCAGCTTCGCCATGGAGTTTGACGATTCCTAGTTCCTAAGATTGCTCTGGTTAAAAATGTTTTTCAAGGATGCAAAATGTATTTGAGATACTGAGTACAAGATAGTGAGAAATGTCATTAAGATAGAGTAACAAATATTCTAGACTAAATGTATTTGCAAGATGCCAAAATACTACCCAATATATTTTAAATACGGTATCTTGAGTAGAGTATTTAAGATGGGCACAATCTGGTTGGAACGAATACAGAGAGCATGTTATGTCTATATTAGAAAAAAATAATAGGTAATATTTATAAACATCGTTTTTTTATTTACAAGAAAAATCAAGATAATTTCATATAACTGATTATTTGCTTCACATTGAAACCAATGGCAGCTTGTATGGGGCGATGCGACAAAATAAAACCCAGAATCGCTCACAAAAAGGTTTATATACTATATAATGGTCATACCGATATTTTATTCTCAAAATTTGAAGTAATGCGTGTTTTTAATTCATACACACAGACTTATATTCCAGAAATATAAATATAGTATTCATTGTAATAACAAATCATTCCTTCAATAAGCTTCCTTGGTTGGAAATTTTTCGTTTATCATACGCGTAGGCTAGGGAACTGAGAGTCCCGCATCCCAGGACCAATTACGGATTTCGAATGCTCCAGTATACTGTACCATCTACCATTAATAAACTCACTAAAAAATTCACATAGAAAATATGTCAAATAACCATATTAGACAATTGTATTTTAAACAACAATTAATATCTTAGACGTGCTGTTCTCTTCATGATATCAAACACTGTATCACGCTCTGTCTGCCATTTCTTTAAAGACGAAAGCCTTATGTCTTATCGTTCAGTCGACCTTCAAAGTCCTTCAGCGAAAACACGTTGACGACATGAAAAGTAAGAAAACACGTCGGCGACACGAAAGGTACCAAAACCCACGGTTCGCCACTGGACCACGAGATGGCGTTACTTGTGCCAGAATCGGCGGAGGTGCGCGCGCGGCGCAAACCCAGCGGGAGGGGAGGACACTCTCTCTGGCAAAGGTGAAGAGCGGGCGTGCGACATGCCGTGAGATTGACGCAGACTTGTACGTGACGCGTTACAAGTAATGTATTACTTGTAATCGATTACATTTTACGGTAATTTTGTAACTCTTTAATTACTTCCTTTAAGGCCTGTTCAAACATGTAGCGGAGCGCTACGAGCATAGCGCTTACCTCGCGCTAAGCGCGTGCTGACGGGAGCGTTCACCAGCATTGTATCGCACCGTCAAAACTGTTGCTCATGGCAGACGATAAGTAGCTGACGACACGCGAGAAGCGCTACATTAGCGCTTCGCTGCATGTGGGAACCGGCCTTTAAGGAGTAATTGCTGAGGAAAGAACCCGAGCGCATCCGTTTCGTTGGTGGCCGTTTTATTCTCTCATGCTCCGATCGTCTGCCGTTCGTGGTCTCGTGTTTTCCTCTGTCTTCTCTTTCTTCTCTCTTCTGGTGGTTGAATTCCTGTAATCTACAACAGTAATGATCCTTGTAACTGAATTACATTTTTTGCTCTAATCGATTAAAAAATTACCCATTACAATTTTCCTCAATTTCGTTGTTTTTTTTTTTTTTTTTTTTGGGGGGGGGGAGGGGAGGGGTTAGATGTGCTAAAGTCACTCAGCTCTGGGCTACGGTCCATTTTTTTATTTTTTAAAACCACTAAGCATGGGACCTAGAGGATTAGTAAGCCACTTCACTATGCTTCGTTTCCTGGGTACATTTGTTGTTTTTTGGTACACCGGAGATTACGTCCGGGCACGAAAAATGACCTTATCCAGCCTCTTGTGAGTAATGTATTTAAAGAGCGCCCTTTTTATTTCATATTTTTTTCACGAGAGGGATTGGGTGTGTTTGCATCACTTACTCAGCTCTAAGCAAAAACGGTCAACGGTTTTTTTTCGGAAACTCTGAACTCGACATTCCAAGGATTATGCTACCGTAATAAAAAAAAAGTTCAATGAAAGGTAACGTGGGAAGTAATCAATTACTTTAGGGTAATTTCTTTATTACTTTTTTGAGGCTGCGATTGTAATTGTAATCGGTTACTTTTTCCAGTGAAGTAATTTTAATTGTAATCAATTACTTTTTTTCAGTAGCGTGTGCAAGTCTGGATTGACGGCACCAAAAGTGCGTCGTCGGAGAGAACGCTGACTTCGGAGATTCGCTATCACCGGGATCGGCTCTTGAGTTTTCGCCTTGAAGTCATCTTAGGGATAGCATAAGAAATCCTGTGAACTTTTCATAATTGATGATGTCGTGTAATGTTGTTGCAAGTGCTGACTAAGCTGTCCTAGTCTGTGTGGGAGGCAGGGACCTGTCGAGCTACGCACTGTAACTTTTTTTTTTTTTTTTTTACAGCGGAGTTGTTAAGGGTTAGCTTCCCCAGGATCGTGTCCGCCAAATTAGAAATGATGACACCGAACTCTGGAGAGCTACCCCCTCTATGAGCGACGGCGGCGACGTAAACCACTATTTGCTGCCGTCGCCCATAGATGGCGGCAACCCTTCCTTTGAGATAGAAGAGCGGGAGCGGTTCCGCCACCGTTGCGAAGCCGCTATTGCCTAAAGTTCCACTGCGCCGAGGACTTCAGATTCCCTCGCGAAAGAAGAGCAGATCTCTTCCCTGCAAAGCCACCGCCGAGATCAGAAGCTACAGCTCCGCTGCTCTTCCTTCTTCACCAGAGTGGAAAAGCTGAAAGTTTTCCCCATCTTCTTCTACTAACCGGAGTCAGTAAAGATGAATCGGATTGAAAGGTCCCGTCGCCTTCACTGAGCTTGAGTGGTTTAGCCATGGACAACACCTGCACAGAAAGACCACGAGCGCTGTTACGTAGCACTCGACGAGTTGATTCATTGACTTCAGCTGATCTCTGTGTGGACTGTGCTGTGATTTAAGGTATTAGAGTTATAACATCGTCTATTCCAGTATATTTTTCAAAGAACGTGCACACGCCCGGATTACGGCAGGAACCAACGTTCTGTCTCCAGCTTTCATTCCACGCCGGTTTGTTTACGCGACAAAATCAAAGGCTACCTTGTCAGCGATTCCTCGAACCGAAGTAAACGCTGTGTGGTGGTTGCTTGACTCGACGTTATTTTTGGCAAAACATATATCTGTTGTTTACGCACACTTCGAAGGGACGGTCCGCGTTCCAGACAGCTAAACTGATTACTCCTCGTCCGACGTCTTTTCCACGTCTGCCTGCCCACGATAGCCCAGAGCGATTGGATTACGTATTGTCAGAACTCGCGGACACGCGCGCGCTCTCACGCATCTTGACGCCTTCCTAATTCTTTTAAAGCAATTAACTCCAGGAAGCGGGCAACTCTCGAACCGCGTCGACACGACAACTTCGTGCTTTACTTTTTTTTATTTTGTTTTTTGAGAGAAAAGAAAAAAGAAATGCGGACGCGCTCGCTTCGGTCACCCAGCACAGGTCCATTTCTTCGAGGCCCGGGGCCCGAGCGTTGTCTCTCGTAGTCCCAGAACGCCGCCTCGTTGCGAGCGCGGGACCGCGCGTTGGATCCGCCTCGAAGCAATTGATTCCGAAGGCGGCGGTGGGCGAGCGCCGGGCGAGTCAACAACGCGAGCCTGATTGTGGCATCACGGCAACGCCCGTCCGAGCTGAGCAAACAGGGCTCGAGGCGAGCCGGGTGTCGGTGCGGTGTCCTCGCGTTTGCTGCCCCACTTGACCAACGAGCGGGACGGTGGGTACGTCACTGATGGCGAACTTCAAAATTCTTCGAAGGAACCTACTTCTTATTTTGTGTGTGTTTTCTAGCAATCAAAAGCAGGCTACGAGCCAAGTTCAACGTTGTCTCGCTTTTAAAGGGTAACCGCGCTTTGCAGTGGTGGTGGAATCGGTACATTTTGAAATAGCACACAGTGTGACATTTTAAGCACGTACTAACTTCTTGAGGTGGGCTAGTGGGTTAAGCACTCTTACCACGAAGACGCAATCGCCGGCTGTTCCAGTATAGCTCTTGCAATCGAACGTCTGTCATAAAAAGTACTATTATGATGCAACGCGTCCATTTTGGACACTGACCTAACAAGTAATACGTGGTGCCTAGCCTTAGTCATTAGAAGTAAAAGGCGCAAAAACGCCGATGTCGTGTTTGTGCTAACAGTGCTGCTCAGGGCACATTGATTTGATTGGTGTTCTTAACATTTCCGTAATTAAAAACCTTACTAATTTAGTTGTAATAATTTTAGATGGGGTAGAGGAATAATCTATGTTTTTATTAATTGTTCCAAAGCTGCAAAGGCGCAGCCTTTTGGAAAACCATAAATGATTTAAAGCATGTGAATTTGGTTGAGTTACACACGTTTTCACTTGAGCCAGGTAGTAAGGTAAAATAAACAGTTACCAATATAGCATACAAAATACGCCTAAATCTGGCATGCCCCTAGCCAAATCTGGCATGCTCCAACATCTGCTGAACATTACAGCACCTTACTTCTGGTGGAAAGAAGAAGAAACAGCTTTAGGCTGAAGAGCATAGAAGCAAAATGTATCAAATATATTGAGACGAAGTACAGATGAGCATTTCTTCCAGATCTAATAAATTAGACAATTGAGTAAAAAAAGTGTTATTCATTAGCTACAAGCAGGGTTGGGCAGAAATACTTAAAAATGTATTCGGAAACACAAATACTGGGATACATTAAAATAGTAGCTAAAATACTGATACTGGAATATATCTATGAAAGTGTATCGCGATACGTATCGGAATACATTTTAAATAGAGGCAAAACAATTTGGAAATACAAATACAGGAATACATTTTAGGGAGGGCAGAAACACAAATACAGAAATACTGATACTGCAATACATTTTTCATATTTGTTTGAGACGCCAAATCAGATGAAGCTTAAAGTTGGAAGTGGATGTTTTTGATCCTGAAATTACTTTGCCGTCGGCTTGGCACTTTGCCTTGGAGGTAGTGATTTCGGACGACGACGAGTCTTCAATGGGCTCAAAAAAACGTTCCATCAAGGACTCACCGCGGTCCCTTCCCTGACATCCTGTCCGTCTGACGAGGGATACGAAAAGACTTCGACCTCTAAAGCAATTCTGTTTCATCGTAAATCCCATCAAAGCGTCACCACGCCCCTGTCTAATAAGAACGCCCCTGTCAACATTTTTCACATGACGTCACGGTGAAATGAACTGGTATTCTTTATATGTATACGTGTGGCCTTGAACATGAAACTTTACCACGCTGCTGTATGAAAGGACAATACGTAATTTCGTTGTAGGTTACCTCGTTGAAGATCGTGCAGGCAGTGTCATTTGGAATTTTCGAGAATAGTGGACCACCTGAAGCATCCTGGAACATATGTCTTATCTTCTGTTACGGTTGAAAAAACGATACGGTGGCATCCCTGTTGTGAAGGTCTTTCCTGCCAACCCTCCGCCACCGACGCATGGATTGCAGTCCTCAAGTTGCGTCTTGCATACTTCATATAGAGGCCTCGTGGATTGCGACCTGATATTGCCGACACAGGTGCGAGCTCTCCGAGAAACAACGCGCTGGAGACAAGTCGCAGGAGTACGAAGTCTGGGTCGGCACAGCGAGGCCACGTCTGACCTTCTTCCTGGGTTTCGGGTCACCAGAGCCGCGGGTCACTTTAATGTGGGCTGATGACGTACCCTTGAGCCGTGCAATATTACGGGCGCAGCTGCAGACGCATTCGATTATGCGTTGAACTTCACTGCGTGAATCATCCTACTATTTCAAGTCAACCACCGCCAGGCTCGTGCTGCAATGGACTGTGACTCATCTTTCCCGGCTGGGTGTATTGTATACGCTAAAGCAACAGAGACGGTTAGCAGCGGGCTTTGGATGCCAGTAAACAATGACTCAAGAAATCCCTACCTAAAGACCTGCGGCACAAGATGCTCTGACTCCATTCCTGGCACGCCACCTGGTTCGAGTCCCCGACTACGCAACACTTTTCAGAAGAGAGAAGAGCACGCATAGAAAAATAGTTTGGAGAATCGGAAGGAACCTTGGTCAGCATGGTAACAATGCCCCAGCACCTCCTTGACCCTGGTGCCCTCAGAAGTAAAAAAAAAAAAAAGCTTTCGGATTTGTATTTTCTTTTCTTTTTGGGAGGGGGTATTTTTGGGAGTATCTCTTAAGAAATGTAACGAAATACATTTCACCCTGATTGTATCGCGATACAAAAGAACATTAAAATGTATTTCGATACAGAAATACAGATACTGGTAAAAAAAATGTATCTCGATACAGAAATACAGATACGAAATGTATTTCTGAAATACTATCGCGATACATTTGTATCGCGATACTGCCCAACCCTGGCTACAAGGTCTAGCTCGAAGTTGTATAGAGAATTGCACACTAATATGAAGGTGTTTTTTTTTTTTGAAGAGATGTAGAAAAAGGAGAGATATTTTACCTGCTTAAAGTCTTTATTGTGCATTTGAAAAGATAGGAAGATAACCATCACGATATTTTCTTCGATTAACCAAAACTATCGATTATTTTGTATTGAGCGTTTTTATGGGTCATTGTGCAATTTAAGGTTTTAGGGCAGTCAGAAATAAAGGCGGGACTATTTCACACAGTTTGAAAAATGTCAAAGTGCTTTGATATATTCATATTTCCGTTCCGCGCACTTGTCGCCTGACTGCAAGCCTGTACGCCGAAAAAGAACGGGAAGTGTAACTTAAAATAATAGTAGAATGGCTAACTTCTTTCGGATGCCTCGCGTTGATTAAGGCAGCAAATCGTCGCAGTGCCGATATTATTTATTCTGTTCTAAATCAAATAATAATTTAGTCCATTTTCTAGCGTTGCAAAGGCAGTGAAAACACAGAATGTGATGAGGTAGTCTAGAAAAACTGGGCACGTATATGGAGGCTGGATGGCACAAATTGTATCCATGTCATCGTTGCCGAAATCGCTGCTCCCGGTTTCGGCTGGAGTTCTTGAGCGGCGTCGTGCCTGATATATTTTCATCTGTGCTAACTGGCCACTGCCTGGCTTAGGCGGGCGCGCGATTGTTGGCTGTTTGTTAGCGGTTTTAGGCAGAGTGTTAAAGGCAAGCGGAAGTGGACGGCCGGGGACTGTCGTGTGCATGGCCGCCCGCGGCACATGGAGGAGAATCTTTTGCCGCCGTAAAATTACAGCGTTTCCTGTAGAGTTCCGAGGGTAAAAGCGATAAACATCTATGAATAAGTGAAAGAAACGAACAACCCAGTGCGATACTTGCAAGTGAAGTTTATTCGCGGAAAACTATACATATATACAGACCGTGAAATCACGACATGTATGAAAGAAATGGGACATCATCCAATCAATGCTTGTCTATCTGCTATCTACTTCACGAAAGATTAAAAAACAAAATAAAAACTCCACCTAAAAGCCAAACAGGTATAGCGATGTAGCACTGAAGCACGTGTCTTCAACGCACTCCGTTATAAAGAGCGCTTCGGATATATCCTTTGTCATCTTGTGTCGGTTTCGGGCTAAGATAAAGGTGTTGTCAAACTTCGGGACGCACCCAGATCTGTTACAATGCACAGCCAGATTTCCCGAGGGTGACGATGTTACTAACAGTGCATGGTCCCTGAGCCTATCATTTATACAACGACCCGATTGATGTATGTATATTTTGCCTCATGATAAATGAATCTTGTATACCACGCCCTCGCTGCACTCCATATACCTGGTGTTTTGTTTCTTCTGACATACACCAACGTGTGGCACCCCTCGTCCTACATTTCCACATAATCTGCCCAATTTGTAAGAAACTGAGAGTAATACAGGAATCCCATGTTTTTGCCCCACTTTATTTTGTGGCTCACCTTATGTACATGAGGTATTAATGGCAATAATAATAATAATAATGCTTTATTTCTTTGATTCCCCAGAGCAACCAGCCGGTCAGAATATGCTGGCTAATAAACGAAAATCAAAACACAGTCCAGGTTAATGATCACATTCGACGTGAATGCCATGCAGATTAGGAGCCGAATAGATGCAACTCAAGCTCCCTTTCAAAAGCTGACAAATCTGAAAATACGTCAACATGAGAAGACAGGTGATTCGAACAGTTCGGAATTATTATTAATGGTGACAATATTTCTTCAATAGATGAATAAAATATGCGTGAACATCTAGAAACACATGCCGGCACATAAAATTGTAATGATGACGACAAATTAGTATCTACACGTTCATGAACCACTTTATGTAAAAATAAAAGATCACGAGCAGTTCTTCTTTTTGACAAGTCGCGTAACTTAAGGATGTATTCATAGTTGAAAAAAAAACATCTCCTCTGAAAATATCTGTCATACACAATACAAATAAATCATCTCTGAACTTTTCCGATTCTTGCTGCACCAGTTACCGTCCGCGAATTTCATACGGCACTACAAAACTCGATTATAACACGAACCAAAGAACAAAACAATCGAATGATACACAGCGGATTAAAAAATCACGCGCCAGGCGTGATATGATCCCTAACATTCTAGAAGCAGAGGTGACGATTTGGGCTATGTGGTATGAAAAAAAAAGGTAGCTGTCAAAATAAACACCTGGGTCACGGATTTTCTGAACACGTTCAATTGAAGTATAGCCAAGAAGATGCGGATAGGAAATGATATCAAGTTTTCTACACATCGTCAGAAATTTTGTTTTATCTGAATTGACCACTAGTAAGTTATCAGAACACCACCCTGATAGGCGGGCAACATCATCTTGTAAAAGACCACAATCATTCGTAGACTGAATTCTTAAATAAAGCTTGATATCGTCTGCAAATAAGAGCAAATGCACATTCCTTACTGATGATTCAATATCACTAATAAATACAAGAAAAAGAAGTGGCCCCAGGTTTGACCCTTGAGGTACACCTGAAGTTGGTACAAAAACGTCTGATAAGCTATTCAAGACACGTACGTAGCTCTGACGATCGTTCAGAAAACTACTGAACAGCAATAAAAGGGATGGTGACACACCATATAAAGAAAGTTTATGCAGAAGCAATTTGTGGTTTACCTTATCGAAGGCCTTCGATAGATCAAAATAAACAATATCGACTTGCCCTCGCGCAACAACATACGGCACAGTGTCATTGAGTAGTGAACAAAGGTTTGTCCTTTGTTCATTCAAACGACCTCTACAAATCTATGTTGAACGGTGCTCATTTTTTTTAAAGAAGTCAAAATAAACACGGGTGTACATCACAAATCAAAAACCTTGAAACGTACATAGTAATGATACAGGGTGGTAGCTCTCTACCTTAATCACGTCACCAGCTTTGTGTATTGGTACAACGAAAGTTATTTTTTTATAGAATTGGCAAAACAGATTTTTTATGCGAAATATTAAATACATGTTTCAGTAAAGGGGCAGTAATATCAGCACAACCCCTAACAATAACACAATGTAAGGGCGCAAACGAGCTGGTGTACATTGCACATAAATGAAAAAACCCCGACTTTTTAGTGTCGTGTCGTTTACTCGCAGTCTCGAGGTTTTTTCAACCATGAACAATAACACTCGGTATTAAATCTGCCCGAACGGATCGCTTTGGTTTCAATTTTTGTATTGCCTCCAAGATTTCGTTGGTACTAACTTGGTTGATTGACAAAGTGTTATTACAAGCAATGCTGCCAGCAGAATTCAGGGTCTGGGGAACACCCGAAGAATAACAATCGCTAAAATAGTTTCAAAATATATTGGCTACTTTTTCGGGGTCAAGTTACATAATCCGTGTCAGTACGTAAAAATGTGTTCCTAGTTGACTCTTTTGTATGATGCCTTACGAATTGCCAGAATTTATCGGGTTCGCGGCACAGGCTGTTTTCTACTCCTCTTTCATAAACACATTTATCATGCTTAAACAACTTTTTAACAAGCGCTCCGTAAACACTGAATTTCATATACCATACTCCAACGCCCCTTCTTTTAAACAATGTATGAAAATTATTTTTTCTTGCGCACATAATAATTTAATTCCTTCGAGAACCAAAAGGGATATTTAGACGCTTTAGAAAAGCGCTTAGGAATAAAAAGATTGATGGACGTCCTTACTATCTCTCTTAAGGATTCAATCGCGGAAGCTACACAGTCATCACCCAGGACCGTCGACCAATCATAATTTTGAAGGAACGCATATAGCTTTAGATAATCACCATTGCTATAATATTAAGTGCTGAAATGTTGTTGTACACACGACCTTTCTTATAAACAAAAAACTACGATGAAAGGTGGATGAAAAACGTCAGGTCGCACAAGGGGAACACTAGTTGGCATTACATTTTCAATGGAAAAATTTTGAGAGAAAAAGATCGAGAACATTTCCGGCACAATTTTTTAACGTATTGTGCTGACTAAGCCCGTTGAAATGAATAAATTCAAGAAATCGGGATTCGGGAACTTTGTCTTGTTTGAGTGCCCACACTATTCATTAAACCAGGTGACCATTCCACGCCAGGAAGGTTAAATCCCCATATATATGTACTTTAAACTTTGAAGATTCAACTTGTTCTTGATGTACTTTTAAATGGTTGGCAAACACAATGGAATCTGATAACGGAGGGAAATGATAATTCACAATAAGCTAGTTAACACCGTCAATGGATACTAGTTCAACCCACATACATACCGCATCGGATCCCCGAATCCCACTTTCTGATCGAGTTGAGCGACTCGCGCACCGCAAGTAATACACCACCACCAAACTTCTATCCCGTGGCACTGTAATCTCGATCTCTAACGAATCCATCGTTATCAAATGAAGAAAAATAATTCGCGCATGAAATCTCTTCTAAAAGCCAAGTTTCAGTTAAACATATTACATCTAAAGTTTTACAGCAATACTGGTCATACATTCATCTGCTTACGTCCGCAGACCGCGTGTCTTTTTGTAGTACCACTTAAGGTTTCCGGCCATTTTTAGTTGTACTAGGGTTATTCTGTAGGGTAGAGTGCGTTAGGTGAAGTTTCTCGAAAAACTGTTGGAATATGCATCCCTCCGGCCACACGTCTGGGTTATTAATCATTTCAAATAGGTCTTCGGATACAGTGACGTGAAAAGACGAGTAGAATGGGATTTTTTTTTTTTTAGCTTCGTGCAGCACACAACTTTTCCACAGGAAAGGTTCAAAAAGAGAAGTAACATCCTTTACCGTTGTTTTGAGGTCGAACCGGGATACAAATAGGGCTTTCTGAGCCGGTGGACGAGGTACAATGGTAACCTTTGATGATTTCGATGTTACAACCAATGGCTGTTGTCGTCGTCGAGGGCCCACCAAAGTAAATCCATCGTCCATGGTCGCACTTGAACCTTCACCCCCTTAAAGCTCGCTGGCGCTACGTCCAGCACGGTCTTTTGAATTGTAGTTGTCTTTGTTTCCGTTGTGTGGTACCGTCGACCCGAGAACAGTTCTTGCATCAATGGAAGTTCGGGCCTCCGTGCTCGTACTTGCTGCCGTCTGTCGTAGATTATAATTTTGCCGCAATGATGCAGCCGCCGAGTAGCTATGATTCTGCTGTTTTGAATCTGGCTCTCGCTGGGCCAGTTGCTCGCGGAAGTCACAAACTTCAGAGCGCAGATGATTGTAATCTGCTCGTAGGGACTTCACTTCGGCGGTTAGCACATCCAGCTTGATATTCAAGCGTTCCAATGCGATTTCCAGGTCATACGTAGCACGCGTGGCTTTGGCTGCGTTGGGTAATTCACAAACCGCATCGCCATCCGTGTCTGACTCAGACAAGTCCGATATATCTTCAGTGTTAGGCTTACCTCTGCAATCCTTTTGGTGCTACCGAGTACAAGCGTTACAGTTGTACGCACTTTTTCCTGACGCCATCAGAACATTATATTCTTCAAGGGCGGCGTTAACACAGCTACAATGAAAATTGAGCTTGCAGCCACCAGAACACACGAGGAACTGCATCTTACCGACAGTTTTTTCGGAGCAACTTCTACAGTCACCCTTCTTGGACGCCACCTTGGAACAAGATGGCGCCCAAGAAGAGAGTAGCCAAGGTTTACAGCAGTTGTAAAACTTTATGAGCATAAAGTGAGCCACACAATAAAGAAAGTGGGGCAAAAAGATATGATTGACGAAGAAAGAATAAACAACACTGGACAACACAACCACATCGTTCAACTAACAACAGACGATTAAAAATTCCCGCAGCGAGCAGCCGACTAAACCCGGGAAAGAAAAGGAGGAGAAGGGGAGCAAAGGTAGAGAAGGGGAGATAAAAAACGCGAAGAGTGTGTCAGAGAGGTGGGTTTATCTCGAATTTTATAAATTAAACCTCAGTTCTTTCTTTATCGATCACTTGAACCAACACGCTCTTCTCCCAAGCATACCAAGTGAAAAAAGATATGGTTCCTGTATTACTCTCAGCTCCTCAAAAATTGGGCAAATTTTGTGAAAAAGTTGGACGAGGGGAGCCACGCGTCGGTGTGTGTCAGAAGAAACATAAGACCATGTACGTGGAGTGCAGCGAGGGCGTGTTTTACAAGATTCATTCATCATGTGGCAAAGTATTCATTTGCCAATCGGGTCGTTGTATAAATGATAGGCTCAGGGAACATGCGCTGTCAGTAGGACCGTCAAACCCGGGAAATCAGGCTGTGCACTGTCACAGATGTGGGTGCGCCCCGAAGTCTGACAACACCATTATCTTAGCCAGAAACAGAAACAAAATGACAAGGGAGGTATCCGAAGCGTTCTTCATAACGGAGTGCGTTGAAGGCGCGTGTGTTAGCGTTCCATCGATATCGCTGCTTGACTCTGAAATGGCGTTTCTTGAATCTTTCGTGAAGGAGATAGCAGCTAGACAATTAAGCATTGATTGGATGATGTCGCATTTCTGTCATACATGTCGTGATTTCACGGTGTATAGATATGTTTTTCCGTGAATAAACTCCAGTGGCAAGTAGCGCTCCGTGTTGTTCGTTTCTTTCACTTGTCCGTTGTTTTTTAGCGTTCTTACCCTCGGAACTATGAATAACCAACTAGCCCAAGTGCATACCCTTTAGGCTCACCCGCTCTTTTGATGACCTGGGATCACCCCTCGAGGGCTGCGTGCCAACGGCCGACCTCGTAGCCTTTTGTGGCTCACGGCGAGTGCGTGAGCGCTGCGTGGATGTCCTATTTATGGGTGGTGTTATCTTCTTTCGGTGTGCCTGTAGATGCGGGGTTCAAAGAAGCGGTTGGACTGTGAGACTCAGTAAACTCAGCGTGCGGAAACCAAAAAGAACAGAGACGTAGCAACGCCGCAGTGTGCTAAGGTTGCTGAGTACTTCCAGCTACACAAGCGGGCTCGCGGTGGTTTATGGGCCGCTTTTACAATTCGAGTTGTGAGGACATGAGGTCAATTTGCCCAGGAGCGTGAGGAGACATCCGCCATTAAATTGCAAATTCTCTCTACAGTTTCTGTTGCTCCCTCTCTTACGTCAAGGTACCTTACAGCGCCGAGTAGAGTGGCGCGAAAACTGAGCACGCCTAACATAGCCTGTTTTTTTGGTTGTGTGTTGCGCTTTTTTCTTGGAGAAGCCAGGAGCACGTTTGTTTCACTCAAGAGGGCGCCACTGTATGCATGAACCCGTGATGTTTTCTCCTCGCCGGAAATAACACGGAGAAAACGACAAAAATCTTCGGCTGGCACTGGTGTTCAACCAATAAGGCTGCATCATTGTTCGGCTGGCAGTCGGCCTGTCTACTTCCTCCCCCGTTTGAGCATCGGATATGGTTAGTAAAATCACGTGTCTTGCAAATCGAGCTCGATTCGCACGAATCCACCTCGATCTCGGCAGCTTCCATCCGCAAACTTTTATTTTCGATCACTGGAATCACTGCAATAACGGTCCTATCAATCATAGCGACTGCGCAACAGCCCTAAACAACTTTTTAGAGCTCAGCTCTTGCGCGCCCGTTTCCGGCTTGAAAGGCGTCGGCGTCGGCGCCGCCGTCGCTGTCAGCGTAACTGCGCGTTGCATTATGGGACGTTCCCATAATGACGTCACACGTGACGCCACGTGTAACGTCACCCTCATGACGTCACACGGCGCCTAAATGTAGCAGTTGTACTTCCCCGCTAAATTCGGCGTTAAAATTTCCCCGCTAAATTTAGCGGAAAAAATTCCCCGCTAAATTTAGCGGAAACTTTCTTTGCTAAATATTGCAGAACAATGTGCCCGCTAAACTTAGCGGAAAACTTTCACCGCTAAATTTAGCAGAAAAAGTTCCCCGCTAAATTAATCGGAAAAATATCTCCACTAAATTTAGCGGAAAGATTCCCCGCTAAGTTTAGCAGAAAAATTCCCCGCCAAATCTAGCGAAGCAAGTTTCCCGCTATGTGTAGCGGAAAATTTCCCTGCTAAATTTTGCGAAAAAATGTTCCCACTGAATTTAGCGAAAAAATTTCCCCGCTAAATTTAGCGAAAAAAAATGCCTACTAAATTTAGCGGGACATTCTCCTTGCTAATTTTAGCAGAAAAAAATGCCTCTCTAATTTGATCGGCAAAATTTTCCTGCTAAATTTAGCAAAAAAAATTAACGGAACTTTTTTTTATTTAAAAAATTACCCGTTAAATTTAGCGGAAAAATTTTTCCCGCTAAGTTTAGCGGGAAGCTTAGCACATTTTCCCGCTAAATGGGAGAGGAGCAGAAGAGGAGGAGGGGAGAGGGAGGAGGGGCATACCCTCCCCTCCGTACCCTCGCCTCCTCCTTTCAAGAGCTGCGCTCTAATTCGGCGTTACAGAGAATTTTAAACGCCTTTCATTTTTTTTTGCATCCGTGTTCACAGTTGAAAACTTTGACAGGATTTCCTTCCTCTCTCATTGCTAACTAACGTGATGCCACCAGTAACAATATCACGCGCTGGAATAAGTTCCCTTATTGTCAAACTAAAACTATAATCTTCTGCTGGGGCTAAAAATATTAACTCCAAAATTCTTAAGGACACTAATAAAATTACCAGTTCATATCTCAGCTTAATGTTTTTTGTTTTTTTCAAATCTCTCTCCACTGGTCGTAATTGCAAAAATCGCTAAGTCGGGAAGATAGTTCCCGTCCATAAAAAGGGTAATTGATTAGTCGCAGCTAATTACAGTCCAATATCTTTAACTAGTGTTCCATCCAAACTTTTGGAACATATATATACTCAGCTCTAGCATAATCAGTCACCTTAACTCGATTAATTTTTGTTACCCTCATGAACTTGGCTTTCTAAAAAATTGTTTCTTGCGAAACTCAACTTGCCGAACTTACTCATGACTTTCATATTAATATGACTAACAACTATCATACAGATGCCATATTCCCGGATTTTTCCAAGCTCTCGTTCGAGTGCCACATAACCGTCTTCTCTCTAAGCTTTCGGAGCTCGGCCTTGACACAGTCATCATCTCCTGGACTCCTGATTTTCTCACTTCCCGAGTACAATTCACAATAGGTAATGATCATAAATCACTTCTTGTAACTCGATTTATTTTTGTTACCCTCATGAACTTGGCTTTCTAAAAAATTGTTTCTTGCGAAACTCAACTTGCCGAACTTACTCATGACTTTCATATTAATATGACTAACAACTATCATACAGATGCCATATTCCCGGATTTTTCCAAGCCCTTCGTTCGAGTGCCACATAACCGTCTTCTCTCTAAGCTTTCGGAGCTCGGCCTTGACACAGTCATCATCTCCTGGACTCCTGATTTTCTCACTTCCCGAGTACAATTCACAATAGGTAATGATCATAAATCACTTCTTGTAAGTAAAACTTCAGGTGTTCCCAGGGCGCAGGATGTTACCCACTTTTATTTCTTATAAAAACAAACGAACTTCCGTATAAAATCAGTTAAAAATAAGACTGCCCCGACGACTGAAACATTTACCATAATGTTAAGAATCTCTTCGATCAGCTTACTCTATAAAATGACCTAACACAAATTGGCGCAATTTACGCGGAAAAAAAAATACTATTATTTATCCATACTCTCTAAGCGGCATTGTAATCGGCACTGCACCATTATATATGTACCTCGGAGTTCATTTGGTTTCCTCGCTCTCATAGATTCAGCATATTGACATTCTTACAACTGAAGCATCACGCACACTTGGAGACTTAAAACGCCATCTGAAATCAGCACCCTCCCACCTGAGAAAACTGGCGTACATCACATTTGTCCGTCCAAAACTTGAATATGATCACCCATCTGGCATTCTTCACCAGCCTAGCTCGCTGATAACCTTGAAGCAATCCCAAACCGTGCTGCTCGATCTATTACAACAACATATTCCCACGAGCTCAGTATAATACAACAAACATACCCTAGAATTTCCATTTCTATCTGACCGCAGACGAACTTCTCGAATGTCTCATATTTAAGTTTTACTATGAAAAACACAGGTCCACACGACACCCTTTTTAAACTCCAGATAGGATATACTCTCACCTTAATCACAGTCACTGCATCAAACGTGTAACAGGCAACACACTAGTTTTTAATACCTCATTTTTTCACAGGCTATAACCATCAGGAGCTCCCTCCCTGAAGCAATAGTACTTATTTCAGACCTATCTATTTTCCGCATGTCAGTCACCTTACACCTCTGCTAACCACCGCTGTCCTACCACATTGTTACAGTATGCGCTTTTTATTACTATTGTTTTTTTCTGCCCTTGTTTTACTTCGTTTTAGAGCGCAGCTCTTAGACGCCCGTTTCCGGCTCGAGCGGTGTCGCCATTGCCGTCGCCGTCGCCGTCGCCGTCGCCGTCGCCGTTGCCGTCGCTGTCGTCGTCGGCGTCAACGTAACCGCGCATTGCATTATGGGACGTTTCCATAATGACGTTACAAGCGACGTCACGTGTGACGTAACGAGGGTCACGAGTGACGTTACGAGGGACACAAGGAAGGAGGAGGGAAGTTTCCCGCTAAATTTAGTGGGAAAAACTTCCCGCTAGATTTAAGGGGAAAAATTCCCTGCTAAATATAGCGGAAGAAATTCCACACTGGATTCAGCGAAAAAATTTCTCCGCCAAATTTAGTAGAAAACTTTACCCGCTAAATATAGCGGAAATCTTCGCCTCTAAATTAGCAGAAAGAATTCCCCGCTAAATAAAATGTTTGTTACTAAAATTAGAGGAAACATTGGCCCGCTAAATTTAGCGTGAAATTTTGTTTTGCTCTATTTAGAGGAAAAATTTCCAAGCTAATTGTAGCGAGGAATTTCCCCCCTAAATTTAGCGGAGAATTTTTTCTCTGAATTTAGCGGGAGATGTAGCGACAATTTCCCGCTAAATGGAAGGGGCCAGGAGAGGAGGAGAGGAGGGGAAGAGGGAAATGAGGGACATACCCTCCTCCTTCTCAAGAGCTGCACTCTAATTTTGCATTACAGGGAGTTGGAAAGACTCACTCATTGTGTTTCAAATTATTGTATTAACTTCGCTCACATCGGGCCCTTAAGGAGAAATAAATGAAATGAATGAAATAAAACTAAAATCAAGATAGCATGCAAACATTTTTGTCGTTTTAGAGAGGAAATAGCACAAATATTTTATTCATATTCATATTCATGTTACATTCATATTAATTATTTTAGTGTTTTATGAGAGCCGGACAGACAGAGAAGGCCAATTGCCCATACCAGGAGGTATGGACAGAGGAACAAATACAAAGTCGATAATTTGGTCTGGAATATCTTCCGGCGTTGCCAGGTCAAAAGTGGCAGCGACACCAGACATTCTGCAAAATTTAGCCAGATTTTATCAGACAGTATAATTAACATAAAATAACAACCTCGAAAGATGAAGCTTTCGTATTCAGATTACATAGGATAAGAATTGCTTGTATTAATACGGTCAGCTAATTTCATACAGTGCTCAATGACGCGAATCAACAATAAACGAGACGGACCAGCGGAGTGCACATGCCATCGCGCTAGTTGCAATATCACCACATGAGGAAAATGCAAAAGTTTTG
Source organism: Ixodes persulcatus (assembly GCA_013358835.2). Classification (NCBI taxonomy): domain Eukaryota; kingdom Metazoa; phylum Arthropoda; class Arachnida; order Ixodida; family Ixodidae; genus Ixodes; species Ixodes persulcatus. The sequence goes on from JABSTQ010009691.1 coordinate 472,860, forward strand.
AGCATAGCTATTGCAGTACGCGAGATAGGTTTTACGATATTTGGTTGTGTGGAAAAAACACAACGAAAATCTTGTCTCGATCATACCGAAAAACTCGGCAAGAACAAAATGGGTCCCGCGCGCGCATTACTCGCGCGTTATGATTTGATAAGATTGGTACGGAGAGCTTCGGGGTGGAATGGAATTCACTTCACGCATGACTTACTCTTGCAATCTCCAGGTTGATCAAACTATTTAAGACAAGTTTAAAGTTCTTCGGAAACGCAGTATGTCACGAGGATCTGTTAATGATAACTTTTCAACGGGTCTTTGGAGCGCGTTGATCCGTGACTTCTTAGCGCTCTTGAATTGCGAGGAGCCTCACTGAAGTTGTCGCGAGCTGAGGAGGTTCATCGCGCCATTTACACTATCAATTGACTTTTGTCTCACGTTATGACGTCATAAGCCCGCTGCGTGATTCTGGATATCATTGGGAAACCAGCTGTACGCGCCGACGGTCCTCTGCGAACTAAGTTTGGTAGAGAGCCTTTCATTCGACGGAGCCTAGAGTTCCTGTTTAGCCTCCCTACGGGAGCCAGAGCTGCTGGTCTGTCTTCCACGTGCCGCCGCACCGCTATTCGGCGTGATCCGATCACGTGAGGAGCAGACTCAAATACCGTGCAGGAAAGTACATACTAAACATTGTAATACCCATAAGCGTGTAAAAATGGTGTAAGAAGGGTGTAAGTTAGGAAAACACACTCGTTTTACACCATTTTTACCCGATTTCTGAATATCGGTAGGTGTAAATAGGGTGTGCTGACGTCTTACACCCCTTACATGCCCTTTTTACGCCCTACTTGCAGGAATTGTGTCCAGAATCGTGTAAAAAGGGTGTATGGGCGAATTTTACGCCCTTCATTCACACGGTGTGAAAGGGGTGTAATGGTGATGCTGTCAAATACACCCATGATTTCATAGCCGTTCATGTCTATTGCTTTGGTGAAGCTGTTGCTGATGTAAGGCGGTACAAACATCGAGTATAATTAATCACCACATGAAGTGGCGTATGATTAGGACGTTCTAGAGAATTGATTTGCAACTCCGATTGAACTCTCCATCCGCCACGAGTCGAAAATTACGTGTCGCGCGTGTATCAGTTTTACCAGTTCAACTTTGATTTTAAATAAATAATCTCCGCTCGCAAAAATGGACGAAGACGTGTAAATATAAAACCGAGGCAGCACACAGTATTGCGCCGTTATGGAATTATATCGGAAGGATTGTGCCGATACCATTTTGATCTAGCCAATATTTGTGGAAAATGGGATGGGTCGCGCCGACGCCATCCTGACATACCGTACGCGGCGCCGTTTTTGGTTGAGTGTCAAGAGTGTCCTGCCTGAATCGGCTATGCCGGCAAAGTATTTTTATTTATTGTCTGCCTAAAATCCAATGGTAAACCACAAAACAAAACAAGATTGAGCAAAACGGAATCGGCTTACTTTTAACCAGAGAAAGACCTCCTGCGATAAAGCCTTGAACAAACTGTGTCGCCTTTATTTCGGGTATTACAAACTCACCTGACTGGGTTACGCAGAACTTATAGCACCTTCACTGAGATTTTATTCACTTCTGTAGAAACAATGTCGCAAGACCATCAAAAGTGCCGGATTCATGACACCCCCGCTAGGGTTCACGACTCTTATCTCCACGTAATGACACCAGAATATCTAGCGTCCCGACGTTTTTTTTGTTTTTTTGTTTTGTTATACGTGAAGCCGCTTCAATTTTTGTTTCATGCTCTCAGCGTCTTAACTTTGTCCCGTGCTTCGACGGCTTTAGATGGATGGATGGATGAATGGTAATGGCTATACCCTTTGTATCGGGCGGCAGCTTGCGCCACCTAGCCTAACATTGCGTCATCCCTTCTTGTTTGAAAAAAAATTGTATGAATTTTGTTATTACAGCCCCCCCCCTCTCTCTCTCTTTTCAAGTGAATTTATTACTGATTTTTCTCTGTATTTTTTTCCCTTTATTCTATCCTAGATCTCTTCCACCAATCTTCCAATCTCCTCTTAGTTACCGCAATTCTTTCCCTATCCATTCGTCCATCTATGTCCGTAAAACCCAGTGCCCCCTCCAAATCCGTAGACATCCCCCCCAAGACGGTGGGACGAAGCCCCGTGCACCTTAAAATTACATGTTCTATAGTTTCTCTTTCGCGGTTGCATACGTCACACAGAGTGTCTACTTCCTGAAATTTAGCCCTGTACGTTTTCGTTCTTAGCACCCCCGTTCTAGGTTCAAACAGCAAAGAGCTCCCCACTGAATTATCATACAGTTGTTCTTTATTTCTTGTTTTTGTGCCCTGTATATTGTTAAAGCTGATTTCCCCTGCATTCTCTCTTCCCACAATTTCCTCTCTGTTTCCTTTACTCCCTTTTCTACTGATACGCTCTGATCGGCTCCATCTCGTTGAATGTATTTAAATCTCAGCTTGCGGGTTCGGTTTGTCCACGTAGTGTTTAAACTTTTCATATATAGATACTTGTACCCTTTCGCTGCCCACCGTGTATCCTCGATTTCAGCTAGGCTTTGTTCAAATTTTACTTTACTGATCGCTTCTCTACTCTCGAAAGATGCCCAACCCATATCCCCCTGTACTCCCTCATTTGGTGTATTCCCATGTGCCCCCAATGCCAACCTACCCACACTCCTTTGCTGTATCTCTAAACCTGCCTGGATTTCTGACCTCATACACAAAACCGCATTCCCAAATGACAGCGCTGGCACCATGACTCCCTTCCATACACCCCTAACGACTTCATATCTATTATAGTTCCATAGTGCTCTATGTTTCATGATAGCCGAATCTCGTTTCCCCTTCTTTATTACAATATCTTCTCGGTCTTTTAGATACCGTCTTCCTTCACTTAACCATACTCCCAGATATGTGTTCTTTTCTACGTGTTCTATCAATGTGTCCTGTATCTCCAGGGGTTCCCCCTTCTCGTCGTTGAACCCTATTATACCAGACTTGTCCCTACTAAATTTTAGTCCTAAATTGTCCCCTTCCCTGCAGCAAATTCTAATCAGTTCCTGCATTGTCTCACGACTCTCTGATACGAGCACAATGTCGTCTGCATACATTAACCCTTGCAATACTTGATTTACTTTATGTCCTTCCTCCATGTAAGTCAGGTCAAAACATAGGTTGCACTGCTCTAACCTTTTTTCCATCTCACTGAGGTATATCATAAAGAGCAGGGGAGACAATGGGCAACCCTGTCTAAGACCTCTTTTTATTGCTGCTGGTCTTGTGGTTTCGGCTTCCCATGTTATAACCAATCTATTCTCCGAATAAACCCGTTCTAGAAACGTAACCATGGTTCCCTCTAGTCCATATCCCTTCTGTAGGTTCCAGACTTTTTCCTGATTCACATTGTCATATGCCCCTTTGATGTCTAAAAATGCTACCCATAATGGCCTTTGACTTGTCATTGCTATCTCGATGCACTGAGTGATTACGAATAAATTACCATCTAGACGTCTATCTTTCCTGAAACCATTTTGAAGCTCCCCTAGAATCTGCTTCCTCTCTGCCCATTCTTCTTTTTACAATTTGCTTAGCTAGTCTGTATATTACTGAAGTTACTGTGATTGGTCTGTATGATTTGATACTGTCTTTGTCTCCCTTGCCCTTATATAATAATCTCATCCTGCTCAATTTCCAGTCACTGGGTACCTCCCCTCCCATAAGTATCTGGTCAATCACTTGCCTTAGTTTCAATTTGCTTGTTTTGCCTAGAACGTTTATCAATATCGTTGGTATGCCATCTGGACCTGTTGCAGTTCAAGCCGGAACCCTTCCTTCTGGTTTCTCCCACTCCCCAGTGGTCATTTCCTCTTCTTCACTATGATCCTCCTCTTGTGTTTTGTAGGCGCTACCAATCCCTACGGCCTGATCTGATTCTAACTCCGAAAATGCTGCTTCGATTGTATGCCTAATGTATTCTCTTGCCTCTTCCCCCTCTACCTTAGTCCCTTCCTGTGTGGTTAGTGTCTGCTGGTACCCCTCTGTCTTTTTTTCCCTGCGCACTGATGTGTTCCCAGAACCTTTTTGCCGCATTCCTATCCTTCTGGTTTATTTCTATCATCCACTGGACCCCTGCCCTCCCAATTTTGGCCTGTATTAATGCTGATGCCTCCCGCTTTCTTTCCTGAAATTCCTCCCATTTTGATGCTACTTCGGCTAGTGTGGCCCCCTTTTTCTTTGCCCATCTGTGTTCTTTAGATGCCGCTTGGCGTCTCGATATTGCTGCCTTAACCTCTTTATCCCACCAGCTTTTGAGCTTGCGTTTTAGTTTTCGTCCTCCTTGTTTGTTTCGATATTTCTCTAACTCTCTTTTGAAAAAACTAATTAAGTCTTCATATGTCTTTCCGGTTGCTTGGATAATATGTTCTCGATTCGCTTAGATACCTCCTGTAGTTGTTTATCATTTAAGTTTTTTCTACCTTCTTGTTTTTGATTTTGCATTTCTGGTTTTACTGTGCCAAATCTGATCTTGATTCTTTTATGGTCGCTCCCCAGACTTTTAGTGCCTTCCTCATCTATTTCCATACCTCCTAATTTGTCTTATATTTTACGCGACATTAAACAGCAGTCAATAGTCGAGTGCGAGTTCTTTCTTTCCCATGTTATTTTTCCATCACATTTTACCTGAGCATTAACCAATACCAGATCAAGAGCTTCGCAGAACTCCTCTAACATCCTCCCTGTTGTATCTGTATGTCCATCAAAGTCTTCCAAATGTGCATTCATGTCCCCCAAGATAATTATTTCCTTGTTAGTGCCGATTGCCCTTACGTCTCCTGATATACATGTCAAGTGTTCTGCATTTTCCTCCCCTGCATCACTCCCTGTTTTTAGATACACAAAACCCAGGATTGTGTCTAAACCCCCAATATTGCCTTTGACCCACATGTGTTCCCTGCAACCCTCTCGTTCCCTTTCCCATTCCTGACCCTTAACTAACACCCCTAAACCCCCTCTGTTGCGTTCCCCATTAACCCGATTGCATCCCATCCAATGATATCCCGGTATGTATGGTGGTTCTTTTATATCTCTCAGATGTGTTTCTGCTAATCCATAGACTGCAAAGTTTTCGTTCTCTAATTGCTCCCCAATCTCCTCCCACTTTATTCTGCTCCTGCCCCCCTGCATGTTTATGAACCCTATGTTAAGCTGTTTCTTTTTCCTAGTCCTGCGAGGCTTCCTCTCACCCTCCCAAACCTTCCCCTCTGTAAATGCTCCAATTCCACCTCCCTTCCTCGTTCCCTCCATTTTGTTGCATTCTTCCCACACATAGTCAGGGTTGCAAGGTGGCTGCTCCATGTCTCTGAGATGTCTTTCCACAAACCCATTAACCACTAAATCCTCCTTTCTTAGTTCCTCCTCTACCTCTTCCCATTTTAACCTATTTCTACCACCCTGCATGTTAGTATATCCAATGTCTGATTGTGCTGTTTGTTTATACCCGTTCTTACGTTTTCTCTTTTTAACCCTGGGTGCCTCTCCTGACTTCGTTGGGTTTTCAGTTACTTCAGTGCTCCCAGGGCCCTCGGTCCGCCCAAAAAAGCAGTCACCTTGCGGCCCATCCTATCCCCCACCCTGTAACCCGTGGCCTTATTGTAGTGAATGCCATCTGCAAAAGGTTGCGAGCCAGCCTCGTACACTTCCCTGTTTACTTCCATTACGTCGTACCGAAGCTGTCGACTCATACCCTTAATTACTCTGTTGGCTTCGACAACCCTCCTCTCCGTTACCCCGGACTGCCCCCGAACTTCTGAAATGGTGCACACAACCACGTGCACATTCTCAGACACGTCCCTCAGCTTACGCATCCCCACGTTTAGCTGCTTACCGAGGTTCTGGCTCCTACCCTGGAGCACATCATTAAGCCCCGCATGAACTATCACTAGGTTCCTTCCCTCCCGGTTATCCCACACCCCCTCATATGCTGTGGTCATAGCATCCACCATACACTTCCCTGGCTGGACCTCTACGGTTACCCTCTGGTCTCCCTTCACCCTGTTCAGTACACCCCTCTTAACCCGTGCTACGTTAGAGCTCCCCACCACCAGTACCCTAGTTCCCCCTGGTAACTGCGCGCCCTTGTCCTGCGACTTACCTCCTGTCACCTGACTGCCCGACGCCTGCTGCTCGAAGGCGCTATTGAGCTGTGGGTCACTCAGCTCTCCAGCGTCGTCGAGCCCGTCACTCAACAGGCTGGACTCCAGAACACCCGTGACCCCAGCCTGCGGACTGGTGGTTCGTCCCGCTAGAACTGACACTTTCTCCTTTCTTCCATCACTTCTCTCACTCGCTCGAATTACCCCTTCCAGGCGCTCTACCCTACTGTCACACTCCCTCTTACGCTCCTCTAAACCCGCCTTCCATACTTCCCCCAGCTCTTCCGCCTGCTTCTCGAGGCCGACCCGCTGCTCCCTCTCATGATTAAGCTGCCTAGTCAGCTCCTCAACCTGAGCCTCGAGACCCACCCGCTTCTCTCTTTCTGCCTTAAGCTCGGCCTCAATCTCCCTCCCATTCCCCAGTTACCTGCTTAAGCTTCACGCAAAGCCGACACTCGAAAGTCATCCCCGCCGCCTCCTCCAGACTCCCGAAACCCGTCTCCTCTAGGTAGCACCACCTCCCACACCCCTCACACTGCACCAACGCGTCCCCACCCTTGTCCTGCCGACCCAAATCTAGACCCATATCTAGACCGGGAACAAACCGTCACTTCCCGCCAAAAATTCAAACTGAGCCTACGAAACTAACTTCTTAGTAGCCTCAACAACTTCATATTTGTTTTTTTTTTCTTTTTTTTTGTGAGCTCGCGGTCCGCACCAGAGCATGCCCTTCTACATGAGTGACAGTTTGATGCGCTCAAGGTTCTACTACGCAAAACAATTCCAGACGAATCCCTTTTCGCGACCCTCCCCGGGCAGTGCAGGTGGTCATCCAAAGAAGCAGAGAGATTAACTGCTTTGTCCGACCCCCTTTGACCTCGTCTTCTGATAAGCCTCCACACCTTCTTTTGTGTCTTCGTGTGGCTGTGAGCGAGTGCGAAGGCCGCTTCTATCAAATCAGAGGGGTGGCCCGAAACACGTGACCGCTCTCCGTAGGACAAAAACGCTTGGACAAAAATTTGTCACGTGACTCGCTCTTGCGCGCTGATGGGCTCACTGGGGCCGTAGTCCTTGCCGTATGCCAAGTTATGGCGAGTTGTAGGGGCCACTTAGGTCCGGTTTTCAAAAAGGGGCGCTCGTCAGTGCTTTCCTCTTCTTTGTGCGTTGCAGTCGCGGCCGGGATGTTTCGTCGTGAACGGCCCGAATACATCCATGCCAACCTTTCGGTAATGGTCGTATATTTCGTCGGAGTTCATGGAATTATTGTCCTGTGTTTGTTGGACGTGTTTCGACAAAGAGCTGCTCATCGGCGGCCGTGAGACTTCCGCTGAATGTGATGACCGCTTTCAACCTCGACATTGTGTTTCCGTTGTTTTGTGCTGCCCGAATCGGATTACGCATCTATCACGACAGTGAGCTGTTCATCGGCGACCACGAAACTTCCGTTGAATGTGAGCGACCGCCTTCATCCTCGACATTGTTTTTGTGGATTGTTCAGTGCTGCCCGAATCGGATTATGTATCTCTCAAGGATTACATGAGATCGCTCTTTTATTTGTAAGTACTCTGCAAGCATGCTTCTGATAGTAGTCCTGCTTCCGTCTCAATAGAACATTTTAGTGTTACAAACATGAACTGCCGCTTACGTCCCAAGCAACTCCCCGTCGTTCTGTCTTTGCAAGCCTGGCAGTATTGTCCACGTCACCAGTGCTAGAAAGCATAATTGTCGCAAGAAAAGTTTAAGTTGGAGATTGAACTAGGGCCTTCGGTTGTATAATTTAGAGGGGTTATGAAACAATATCCCGTTGGAATGTTCATAACCTTACACGGACGGACCGCCACTGGTTCAGAAGCGTCTTGGTTGTGGTGAAATTGCGAGGATAATGGGGAACTATTTCTTTCAGTCTTGCCCGTCAAGTTTGATGACGTGCACGTGAACGTAGCTTTGCCTTTTGCAAGCTTGTAATTGTACGCACTTGCCCGCATAAGCAGAGGCATGGCTGCGGCCAGATGACCTGCTTGTAATCGTCTATAGAGAATTTAGTAGAGCCTGGTAGAACCTTGATCGAAAAATGAAAAGTGAACCAGGCATGTTTAGACTCCTTTGCAGTCATCTTTTCGTGCACTCTTGTGGGTTATTACACCCTACTTTATGGGTGTTGGTCATCGCGTCTTTTTTATTTTCTTTTCTGGCGATGGTACACCCAATTTAGAGGGCGTACTGCGCAGTCATAACACCCTAATAAAAATGTGGACAGTGGAATCACACCCTATTTATAGGTGTTCGGAATAACGCCGTCCTTCAGGGGTGTTCGGAAAAACGCCCTTTTCTTAGGGCGTTTTGCTACACCCATAAGGGTGTTAGTTATAGGACAAGCCATTTACACTCTAAAGGGTGTGATAATGTTTAGTGTGAGAAGTTGCGCGCGCGCCTCGGCGTACGTTTCCCTGCTTTTGAGCGCGTCGCGCGCCTCGAACGCCCGGCGCCACTAGTTTCTGAATTCAATCACGTGATTAGCAGGATCAACATGCCGTGCAGGAAAGACGACGCTACGGGGGTGAAAGGGCGACTCTGGCTTCCATATGGAGCCTATACCGGAACTCTAACGGAGCCAAGCAAGCAGCGCCAGAAATGCATCGCCACGACGTTCAGCGTTCATTGTCTTAGTACGCTTGCCATCAGCGACTAAAAAAAAAATAACGCAAAATGAATACGCCATGACCCTGCGCTTTATTCTTGCGTTATTGGTTTAGCCGGTGAAAGCGAACTCACGACAGTGCACGTTTGGCACTGCTTGATAGGCTGCATCGCATTGCAGCGTCGGCAGAGGTCAAACTTAAAGTTGAAGGGAGTATAATGAAGTTTGACTAAATATGACTCAACGCCGACGATCACATGCGGACGACGTTCAATGGACTATGTAGCACTTGCCGCTGACGGTCGCCTGTGGACTATGCATGTTGAACTAAGTACAACTTGCCTCTGACGCTAGACAGCTGGCGGACTAACTACGATAAAATAAGTGCAACTCGCCCCCGATGGTGGGCTTGAGACCCTCCGAATTTAAGAACGGGCCTTTTCTTTCAGCGTTTCCTTACCACACTCTAAAAAAAAGGGTGTCATGGGGTACACCCATAGGGGGTGTAAGTGCTTGTCACATATACTACACCCTTTGGGGGAACACTTGCACACCCCAAATATGGGAGTACGTGTACACCCGTTGGTGTGGTGCACATGTACACCTTTTTCTACAGAAATCTCACACGAAGGGAACACAGGTGCACCCCATTCAATGGTGTACGGCTACACCTCTTTCTACACCCAATGAAATGAAAGGGAACACAGATGCACCCCGTTCGAAGGTGTACCATTGCACCGCTTCATAAACCCGCCTCACTCAAAGGGAACACAGATGCACCCCGCTCAATAGTGTACCATTACTCCCCTTTCTACACCTACTGCTCTCAAAGGGAGCACAGGAGCGCCCCATTCAATAGTGTACTGTTACACCTCTTTCTACACCCACTGGATTCGAAGAGAACACAGATGCACCCGATTCAAAGGTGCATGGTCACACCACTTTAAGCACCCGCTTCATAACTAACTTCATAAACCTATTTCAGACATCAAGGAAACCCTTAAAAAATGTATGCGCCCCGGTGATAGCAAAAAGGCAGGTAAACGGACACACGGGGTTGTTTTCAAATCTCATAGAAGTTTATTAGACAGCTCATTTCGTAAACAAGTACAAACTTGCAAGCAATCCGTGATATGCGAAGAGGTACTAAGAAGCTGTTACACAACTGAGAAGATTAGTAAGCAAACAAGAAACGGAAGTGAGTCTTGGGAAGTGTCTATTCTTCAAGCAGCCGGCAGAATTATTTCCACGAAATTACACCAGCAGTCGCCATTCATTCATCGAACGACGTTTCATCGACAGCTGTACCCGCGAAGTGACGTGTACGGGGGGGACAGGTTGGTTAACATTTTCGTAATGAGCCGCCGCAGACTGTCGCCATGAAACGGCGTGAACGGGTGTGCTGAGTCGGTGAGCACGCGCCTCAGAGATACACGCGCGACAAAATGTCCCTACAGCGTGCATTACGCCTAACGAGTGACGATGAAACGTCAGTGTTGATGAAACGAGTCTACAGAACGTGCATCAACGAAAATGTGTTTTCACAGAACGCCAGGAGATTAAGAAAGTCAGTATTCTACCTGCAGTTGTCACATGATTGTAGTCAGCTAATGGCAGGCGACTGCCGATAGAATTTCGGGGAAATTATTCTCCCGGCTGCTAGAAAATAGACACTGCCTAATTCTAGAGGGCATCCGGAACAGAATGGTCAATTGTTGCAAAGGAGTAGGTTGCAGAGCACTTACGATGAAAATACCGGACTGGAAATATGTAATCCGAAATATATGTCGACACGGGCACTGCAGCACAACACAAAAACAAAAAAAAGGGGTCCGTGAAGATTCAACACGATGTGGCAGAAGCAGTAATTTGCCGAACAAACGCATCACATAAATTCCTTGGGCTTTTTTGAAGAAATCGCTTGTTGCCGATATACGCGTAGGAATTTTCAAACACTGGAAATCTTGGTACACTCGAATACGTTGTCGCGGACGAAATCTACGGTAGCCCCGCTGGTCGCAGCACAGCACACCAGAAACTGGGCCGAGAAGCAGACATTCCGAGGTCGGGAAAAGCTACTACGTCATCCGTTAAACCTTTACCACATGATCACGCTCCCGCCCTCACCCGCGCCCAGACAGTGGAGTCGAGGGATGAAAAAGCTGCCGGTTCATTGGTCCGGCAACTGCGCACCTTCTTCCATGCTTTCAGCTTAGGGAGAGAAAGAAAAAGAAAATAGCAGCTCCTTCAAGGCCAAAAGGGGGGCGCCCTCGCAAGGGCTTATCTTCAGGGGCAGCCCAACAATGAACACAACGAAAGGATTTGTCAATTATATCCTCTTGAAAGTTCGACCAAAAGTTAATAGTGCAGTGGATGCTACCCGTGGCCTTGGCTTTCAGGCAGGTGCCGTGCTCTGCCTTATCTCTAGCTTGGAGACTGTAGTCACGTGATCCTACCCGGAGACCCGATTGGCCTAAAACAAGCATAGCGTCTACTCTACCGTCAATACCGAGTGTACAAGATAGCTCCATACTTCCTAAGAAACTGCCCAACCCAAAAAGTGACCTCCAAGAGGGAATCAAAGCACAAGCTGATCGGGGCGAGTGGCTAGCGTGGGGGTGCACTGATACACCTAGAGGTTTTTAAGGGAGAGGAGGATGCTCATTGTCGGTGTACAAGTACACTGGCTGGGTAACGCAGGGTGCATCTTTCAGGAAAAGGGTGCATGTGCGCCCGATGCACCCGACTACACCCTTTTTTTCTTAGAGTGCATACATAAGAAAAGAAACTTGATTACGGACATCGCGTCCTGCTCTGGCAACAAAACGCGATTTGCACGCACGTTTATTTTTTCCGTCGGCGCTACCATTGACTTGAAAAGACGACCCGTTGCAAAAGTGCCGCCAACCGCTACTTTGTTTTACCATAAGGTTGAGCAAAGCCGCTACTACAAGCACAAGCATTTTGTTTTGAATAGCGCAATCACTTCACGAGCGCGTGTATAGAAGAATTTCAAAGCATTGCGCTTGCTCCTGTCGCTTCTCTTCTGCTCACACCCATAGCGAAACGGAGTAGAAATCAAAGCTGACATCGGTTTTCAGTGGATCTGATCGGGTCAAGAGATTCAAAGAGTCAAAGGATTCAACGAGTGAAGAGATACAACGACTGCAAAATAACCGTTGAAGAGATTTATGGCAAGTTAAAACTAAACTCCACGGTGGATTACGTTTACCTTAAACAAGCTCACTCTTACATAAGGGGGGCTAATCAGAGACTAACATCCGCTCAAGTTTTTTGTTGTTTTGGTTTTTAGACCTAAAAAAAGGGTTTGCTCTAAGACGGTTTTCGAGTCCTGGAGCATACTTTATAGGACTGAAACAGCAAATAAGGTCCAAAGTATGTCATCCAGTGTGTCTATGCTGGGGGAAGCGATGGAGAAACTCCATGGTGACGTCGCAGGTGGGGGGAACCTAATCTCAATCGCCGCAGAATTCAACTGGCAGGGAACTCCATCGCGGCTCCTTGATGACGCCAAGGAAAAGTGACGATTGAGTTGAAACTTCATCGGGATTTTGTACCCACAAAATGTCCCTAGAGGGAAGTGCGAAGCGCCCGAGCCCAGGCTCTTCTAAAATCAATATTTTTAAGTTCCCAAAACGTAGAATTCGGTACAATGTAAATAAAATTAACGGTGTTAAGATTAAGACGCACAACTTATGTATTTTTTCCTACGTAACACAATTTCAGTGATCGCAACGCGTGAACTGCATGAGCTGCATCGCGATCGCAATGAATCGTTATGTCCGACGGAGTAATGTCACGCGTAAAGTGCTTGCGTGTCTGTACGGACATTTTCCTTACTTTAGGAATTTCTGTTGTCCAAACGGGCTTTTGTAAAAGTTGTCACGCCTCGGTTGCCACACAACAGTCCGGTGGGGGACGTTTAACTGAGTGTCGTCGCTCAACTCGAGGAGTAGGGCAAAATACTGGCCCCAAAATTCCTCGCAAGGACGTGGGAGAAGGCGCGCCTCGTCCGTCGCCACACGCCATCTCGGCTGCACTGTCGGTAGGCACTGGGAATCACCATGGGCAGTTTATCGTAGCCTTGCCATCTGCCGCGGAATTGCTACTGGGAGCTCGCGCTGCGAAATTGAAGCATGAACTTCAGCGCGCACCTAAAGCCATACCATGGCCACTGTACAATACGGAAGCAGTCTGTTAAAACTGCCTACTGGTAGTGAACAGGCACCGTGTTGCTTTTGATCTTATTGACTTTGCACGAGTTTGCTGCCTCGTAATGTTTCTTCGAAAACTTGGATCATAGCGCTCAACCACGCGGGTTAATTTCTCTAGACTTGTGCATCACGTCTGAGGTGCAGGAAATAGTGCATTGCATGAACGTATAACCAGAAGAGTGTAGCTATACGCACTACGTAGTGCACTTCGGCGGAAAATGGCTATACGCACTACGCGGAGAGTTCATGCCATTTGGGTCACCGTTTTCGAACGGCGCGTGTATCACTGGGGAGCTCGTTAACCAGTGGCGTACCAACTTATTTTTGAGTGGGGGGCAAACCATACTCCCCCCTCCCCCCCCCCCCCCCCAAGGACCGGGGGCGGTGCCCTTGGTATTTCTTGGGCGCCGCCGGCCAATGTTTGTCCTGCCCAGTGACGGCTGTTTCAGGGAAGGCAAAACACATGCCTTTCTCCCCTACTCTGAGATTTGGGGGGGAAAGTGCCCCCCTTGCCCCCCCGGTTGGTACGCCCATGTCGTTAACACCCCCCCTCCCCCCCCCCCCCCCGCCTGCGCACACGCCGCTTCGCGGCGTCCAGCCGGCAACCCAAGCCCCCCTGTCCCCGATTGCAAATTCGGAAAGGGAGTCCCATAGTATTTAGGTTCGTCGGCGACATTCTTTTTTTTTCTTTTTTTTTTAGTGTTGATCGTAAAAAAGAAATGTCGTAAATATCGCCAAATGCTTCGACAAAACAATATGTTCGGGAAAAAAAAAAAGAAGAGAAAGAGTAAGCCCACCGCGAATCGAACCCGCGTCCACTTGCGTATGAAGCAGACACCTTACCCCTCAGCAGTGCCACCGCTTAGCAAGCTCGCTGTAACAATTCGTTTTATAAGAGTTTCGCGTAGTGCGTATAGCCATTTCCGGCCGAAGTGAACTGTAGAGTGCGTATAGCGTTACTCTAACCAGAAAGGTTGTCCGTTTGCTGTGCATTAACTCGTGTTTAATTGGATTGTGCAGGACTCATCTGCTGTGGCCAAAGGTGCTTGTGAGGACCCAGCAGGAGTGGAAGCTCCACGGCCACCAGATGGTAGATATAAAAAAAAAAGCAATCTGGATTCATCTTCATGATCCATGGCTTGCACCTATGTCGCGTCATTGACATGTAGTACGCATGAGTGCCGTCGGTAGTGTCATGTTGGTGGCCACTGATGGTACGTGGTTGCGGCTTTGATATGATGTGGTCATGGGGAACTGTGCTGGCTCCAGTGGCCCAAGGTGACGGCTTTCGTGAACATCTCAGCAATTGCATAAAAGTGTGAACGCTCTCTGAACTGTGAATAACTTTGAGGAAGGTCGAAGAGGCCGTCGTAAAAATTATTGTGCCTGATCGTTAGCTCCCCAGGTGGCTGTTCTAGGTCCGACAGCGTTGATATTTCTAGCAAGCTGATATCTCTGCGAGACTCTCAAAAATTAAGTGTGCATATGGTGTAGAAGCAATCCAAACGCGCTTAGTCGAGCTTCGTGTTGAAAAAGAGAGCAGATCTAACTAATGAGGCCCAGTATCAGTTTGCAAAAAAACTGTCTGCGGTCCCGTTTCCCAACGGCGGCGTCCACCAAACTTTCCCGGCAACACCACAGCCACCCACCACTCTCAAATTTACAAGGGAATGACCCTAAGACAAAACTGGCTCACCAATTCCAAAATGAAAGTCTGCAATTTATACAGAATGCCCACTTCTAAAAACGTTTGGTGCCAAACGCTGTGGGAGCAGGACGCACATAGCATTGCCAGTTGAACTGGGCGAAATCGTTGGCGTGCACTTTTGCATTTTTCTCTTACTTTTCTGCACTCGGGTAACCAAGTCGTCCACCTTCGGCTAGAAATCACAGTTTGTCACGGTCCAATTAAGAGTAAGTAGCAGACAGTTCTTACCATCACACATGGCAATATTTTCTGCGTACTGAACTGGACAGATACGGATGTCTATGAGGAAACAGCTTGAACATTAAGGCCCGTTCACACGCTTGCGACCTCTTAAACCTTGGTCCCTTAAAACCTCTTACAACGAGAGGACGCAGTGGCGCCATCTATCGGGTTGCAGTGTAAACTTGGCGGTCCGGCATATTTTATATTTCTCCCGCGCATTATCCTTTCTTTCCTGGCTCGAAAACCTTTTGTAAACGTTATAACCCTATTGGAAAACCCCAATATGAACAGCGTATTATGAATATTGGTAAACAATATCTTTTTATTGTATTACAATACAATCTGGATAGTGTATTGGAACACATTACATTTATTGTATTGTATTCCAATAAGGGTTTGTTATGGGATTCCAATATCCATAATACACTAAAAACATTGGAATCCTATACCCCTATTGGAAAACCCCAATATACACCTTTCCAAGAAACACTCGACCCCAGGGGCAGTAAACTGTTTTCGAGCCCAGTCACTGGGTTTGAGGCTAGACTCTCACCGGCGTCCCTGCTAACCCTAACCGAGAGGACTGTGATTTCGATAGGCGCAGCCTGCGTAGGCGCAGTTTCAAACAATGCTGGCGGCTAAATTCTCGTCTTTTCCCGCTGTATTTTGTGTTTCATGGTGCACGTATTTTCCCGAGATCATCGAGAAAGCATATTACCACATTTGAAAGAAGAAAAAAAAAGCAATAAAAAACCTATAAACTATTTTTGTTGGGTATGCACGCGACAGAACGAACGCGACTTGAATGCAGTTCTAGTTTTTGTGTGTGTTTTTTACTATAAGTTTTGACGGCTCCACGCGATTCGCCGCATGACAAAGGACAAAGCGCTTAGCTGTCAAAAATAAATTACAACAGAAGAGAGCTGAAAGGCTTGCATTTTTCACGCTCACAAACAACGTGTTTACCGGTGGACAGGACACGGACATACAATTTAGAAAATGTTAACATTCGAACAATATATTGTACGTACCACACGATGCAGCGTTATCCGAAAAGAATTTATTTGAGAAAGATCTCAAATAACACAGTCACAGTCGACGACAGTCACATCTTGACGATCGGACGGAATCCAAGATGACTTCGTTTTGGGGCACGTTTTCGTGGAGAGCTTCCTTTTTTCACAACAGCACCAAGTCAAAGGAACGAACGCGACTGACCCGTTTCCCACCCCAACCCGGACAACTATTTTTGGAGATGACTGAGGACTCTAATCGGATTATCTCTGGGAGTTGGGAGAACAATGTTCGCAAAATCGCGTCGAGGGTCGTTCGACGTCCTTCACCTCCTTCGTTTCCCGTGAATGTCAAGCAAAAAAGCTTGAATGGCAGGCACTTACCAGCCTTATTTCTCACAATGGAAGATAACACAGAAAGGGTACGCAGCACGCATAAAAAAATTAAGTGGAAACTTTCAAGAGGGGCGAGAAAACGTCGAATGCAAAACCGCAAAAACACAGGAAGAGAACCGCGCCGAGCGGGTCTTCACAGTCCCAGAGAGTGGCAGAAAATGTCTAGCTGATAGAGGGCGCGAGAGTCGCACTAGCCGCATGAGCATCAGCAACATGGCGGCGGCCTAGGAGCTTTTTTTGGAAAGGTGTATAAACAGCGTATTATGGATATTGGTAAACAATATCCTTTTAGTGTATTGGAAAGCATTACATTTATTGTATTGTATTACAATAAGGGTTTGTTATGGAATCCCAATATTCATAATACGCTAAAAAAATTGGAATCCCATACCGCAAAAACCCTTATTGGATCCCCATGTGTCGTATGGGGATCCAATAAGGGTTTACGATTCCAGTCTACTTAGCGTATTATAGATATTGGAATCCAATATATTCTATCGGCTACCAATAAAACTATATACGTGTGGAAATATCACGTTCAGCACGACATTTCTTTGCAACGCAGTCTTCTTGTGTGTATTTCTGAGTGATGAAATAAAAATGTTGCTGTGTTCAAATTATGAATATAGAAGCAAAACACTGGGCTTATCCTTACCAAATATATTTCACATATTCCTGAACTTGAATATCCAGCATTTACTGTTTAGGACCCTCATTTAAAAACTTGATGTTTGAAAACAATGTGAAATCCTCACCTTTTAATGAAAACAGCACCTGCTAGCTGCAGCCATACAGAAAATGCAAGATAAAATTTTGTGATTAGTTCACGACAAGTAGCTATTCTTCACTAAGCCGGATAGATTCACAATTATGTCTGCATTGATTGAGGAAAGATAAGCTTCAATGCCACTGCCACAGGTTATTCTTAGCTCGGTCAATTAAATATACATACCCGCTCAAATGGCTTCACTATTCCTGCTTCGCACCAAACTAGAGTATTTGGAATGCTCACCTTTGAGGAAAAACGAACTGGTGCTTGCTTGCTTGCAGGCCGTGGAAACTGGAAGAGAGATTTGCGATTAGTTGCGTCCAAGTAGCAGTTACTTTGAGTAGCCACGCAACGTACACTAAGTCAGAAAGATTCAAAATTACATGCGCGGGACATAGATATCCTCTTGCGACGTTACTGGGCACACGTCAATGTCGCCCACGTGTATTAAAAAAACGTAAGCTTCAATGAAGGAGACCCCAGTCATTCTGAGCTCGGTAATTAAATATGCTGTACCGGTCGTCTGGCTTCAATATTCCTGCTTTGGGAATCTGGAATTCTCACCTATGAGGAAAAACAGACTGGCACCTGCTGGCTCTTAGGCCGTGGAAACTGCCAGAAAGATTTGCGATTAGTTGCGTCCAAGAAGCAATTTCTTTGAGCAGCCACCTACAGCACACTAAACCGGATGAATTCAAAATTACATGTGCGTGACATAATATGCCTCTTGTGACACAACTGGGCACACGTTTTGTCACCTACAGCAGGGGTTTTCAACCTTTTTGGTCTCGCGGAACCCCAGGAAGCCTCAAGAACTGCCGCGGAACCCTCTCCCCCCCAACTCCATATTTGCCGACTGGGAAGCAACAGATGCACATTTTTAGGCAATTTCCCTTGTGCTGCTTCCCATATATCCCCACCATATCAGTTGCGATGTCAGTACAAAGTGAGATGAAGGCGCTTTGCATGGTCCTGCTGTGCAGCCTGCAGCATGGGGGGGGGGGGGGGGGGTTGCAATTTGGGTGTTCGCGGAACCCATGAGACCAGCTCATGGAACCCCTGTGTTCCCCGGAACCCAGTTTGAGAACCCCTGGCCTACAGCAATAGGGAAGCCAGACAAGCGGTAAGGCATATTTAATTGACGGAGCTCAGAACGACTGGGGACGCTTTCACTGAAGCTTGTTTTGCTGCAATACACACGTGTATTGCACGCGAGTATTGCAGAAAAACAAGCTTCAGTGAAAGCGTTCCCAATCCTTCTGAGCTCCGTCAATTAAATAAGCCGTACCGCTTGTCTGGCCTCAGCATTGCTGCTTAAGAGCAATCTAGAAAATCTGGAATCCTCACCTTTGAACGAGAATGAACTGGCACCTGCTGCCTTGTGGGCCACGGAAACTGCAAGAAAGATTTGCGATTAGTTGCGTCCAAGTAGCAATAGACGATTTGCAATTTTCCCAAGCGCCCCGGCCCGCGCGTGAGGAATTGTGGGAAAGATTGTCCCTCGCCTGGCCGCGCTGCCTTGAGGTCACATTCCCATGTCGCTTGTCTCCTCTTAATCCTCTGTTTTTCGATTTCATTGCCTAATTTTTATCTATTCCAGTGTATTTTTTATTGCTTCGAAGTGTTTCTATTCTCCCCTGCGCATGACATTTCTAGCAAATATATAGTATTTCTGTCTTTATTTTGCCTTTTACGACGGGAGTGCCGACGGACAACACGCCGCTTCGCGCGTCGTTTCCCGGGAGAGTACTATCATTGCTACCGATTCTTATCGAGCTGTTAGCTGTTCATTTTGTTTCATTTGACCCGCGTGCAGTCAAGAGGAGCCGTTTATGAACACACGCGCACATGTCATAGGGGTAGACAGAGCTCTGAATCAACAATCGCGACGCGAGAGCCGAGTGCGCTCCGATTTGGTAGCCCACGCTCGCTCCGTTGACTCGCACTGTATCGTGTGCCTTCGAGTGCCGCTTACTTGACTAAGATACAGCAAGCCGCTCTGCATGGGCTGTATCTTCTGCGATGCGGGCTCATGCTCGGTATTTTACAATAGTTCACATTGAACTCTGCATGAATCTTAAAACGTAACAAGCAGAAAGTGCTTGCCAAAAGGAATAGCAAATTAAACACCCACCATCTATCTATTTTCGGTTTTCGTCCGCAAGAAGCTGCCTTATAGGTAGCCCCCCTTGCTTAAGCCGCTCCTCCCTTGTGTCCCGGCTGGGTCTCGTCCTGATGAATCGTCGGTGGAGACCTGAGGTGCGGTCAACATTAGATTAGACCTTTTGAGACAGAATCCATATACTTGCTGAGAGGAAGTACACCCAAACGAATCTCAGGCATGTCATTTATAGTGCATTTTAAATTGAAAGGCCTGATGTAAAATGAGACGTCAATACTGACGCACCCTTTTTGCGAATCTAAAATTTTGAAGGCCTTGTCCCCCTCGCTAGGGGGACAAGGCACATGAATCTGGGCACGTGGATGAAATTTTTTACCTTAACATCCCGACTCAATGTCCATCGCCGAATAATTGGCCACCACACTTTTAGAAAATTTCTTTTTTTTTTTAGAAAACACCGAGTCATGGACTACCCCTACAAAAGCCTAAACCAAGCATACTCAAACCGTGGGTTGTTTGCTCCGTGCTGCCCTTGAGTTAACTCGGGCTGACAATGTGTTTTTTAAATGGAACCCACGTTTTTAGTTTCGGTTTCACTTGTTGAGGCAGGTGGATACTTTTGTAAAGCTTTCTCCCTATGCGCTTCCGAGTCAACATTTTTGCAATGGCCAACCCCCGGGCTTTGATTTTGCGCTCCTTGACGAATGCTGAAACTCATATAGGCAGGCAATAGCTCACCTTAAAAATACTTGCTCTTGGTGGCCGAGAACAAACTTGTGTTGCTGATTGGCAGCCACTTACTGCCAATCCGAAAGACATATCCACATATCCACATATCCGAAAGAACCCAGTCTTAGTCTAATACAGATGCTTTGGCCGGACGGAGACACAAAAGCCTGACACAAGACCAGTATAAAGACCGGAAACAGTGTGTATGAGGAATGAAACACCAGGGGTGGAACTCATGAAATATACTTGGGAGCAGCCACGGGAGCAGCTGAAACAGCTGTTTCGGAGTAGGTTGGGAGCAGCTAAAACTACGTTCTGGAGCAGGCTAGGAGCAGGGGGGCTATGTTGCACGTTTTGGACTCCCAGGAGACAAGGAAGTGACGTAGGTGTGAATGAACCAAATGAACGAATCTTAGCAGATACCGTCATCAGCGACTCCACCAATCAACATCCAAAGAGCGATGTTGACGTTACTTCCTTTTCCCTAGTCTCCTGGGAGTCCAAAACGTGCAACATAGCCCCCCAGCTCAGATAAATTTTCATTACACTTCAGCTTGTGTGTTAGACAAGCACGGGAGCAATTTCAATCGTGCTTAGCAGCACAGATGAGCATGAGTGGTTAGGAACCTAGGTAGATGGAATAACAGTGTAACAGATGCAAAAACTTGAAAGTTTGTGAGCCTTAATGAGAATCAAAAAGAAAGCACCCTATGTTTCTGAAGATAGCGTCCTTGATATTTTCTGAGTGGCTTTCAGCTGCTCAAAATGCAAATCAGCACTGCTTATCGCACAACCCACACGTGCTCGACAGAGCAATTATATGTGCGAACCACGTGACGTGCGTAAGCAACGAACGTGCAGTTGCACGGAGGAACAGGGCAACAAATTTCGAGTTTATCCTATTGTGCAACTCGATATCGAAGCAGCAGACTACGATTAACGAAGTCACCATATTCAAAGCGATAAGCAGGAGCAAGGTTAAAGTACGCCGAGTAGATCTACCACTCGCGTAAGAGCTGCTGGCCGGCAAGGTTTCGGATCGGACCGCGTTTCAGGTCTATGAAATCACGACATATATTGCGAGAATGCGGTTCCAACTTCTAACGATGAAATACTAAAAGGAATATTTTGCTCATTTGTTTTCAACTGGCTGACGTCCGGATCCCGGATCCCGGGCAGCAGAGCCGCAGGCAATCTGACGCTCAACGACTCGACCTCACCTCGGCCGCCTTGCTTAACCGCTTATGGTTGAAGAATAACAATTCAGTCGCAGGTGGTGCAGCACTTAGAATCCGAGTTTTTTCGCGCGCTTCCGACTCGAGATACACAAGGAGAATAAACAGAACAAAGGATTGCAAGGCCGACCAGGCTAAACGCGCTCATTGTTGCCAATGGAGTCAATAAAACCGAAACCAAGACAAAATAAAAAAAAAGTTTTTTGGCGCACGTTTTGCGACTTGGCGCATAATGGCGCGAAGTGTTAACTTTGGCGCAGATTCTGCAAAATGGCGCAGGATGGCGCAGACACGTGCGTCTGGCGCAAAATGGCGCAAATGGCGCAGTCGTTCCACCCCTGAACACACAACTCAGATAGGCATCAATCACTCACCTTGAAAACACTTTCTATAAGCGGCAAATAGCAAACTTCTGGCCTTGATTGGCTGGTGCTTGCCGCCAAGACCTGCATGTATAAAAAAGAACCCGGTCTTAGTCAAACTTGGGTGTTTTTGCAGAAGAGAGACAACGAAATACTAATGCAAGACCAGTACACATTGCAAATGGCATCCAAGAGGAATGGAACATAAAACTCATATAGGCGGGCAATAGCTCACCTTGAAACTACTTCCTCTTTGTGGTCGAGAACAAACTTGTGTTCCTAATTGGCAGCCATTTTCTGCGAAGAATACCTGCACATATCTTAAAGAACCCAGTCTTAGTCTAACACAGATGCTTTGGTCAGACAGAGACAGAAAAGTCTGATACTAACCACGAAAAGCAGGAAATAGTGTCTGCGAGAGATGCAAACAGACTCAGGTGGAGAGGATCGTTCTGTTTCACCTTAGTCAAATAGTGTAGCTCATTTTGCTAAAACAATGCATATTTGCTAAAAAAAGTATAATATATATTTTTCCTCATTTAGCAGAGTTTACTGCCAAGGATACCTGCACACCAGAACAAGTCAGACTTAGTCACAGTTTTTTATTTTTCTTTTGATGAGCGACAACAGAATCCTAGACGGGTGATGAAACAAAATATGGGTCCAGCATAAAAAAAGTCAAATTTGGGGGTTTTATGTGCCAAACCAACGACGGGCATCTGGCACGCCCCAGCGGAGGATTGAGGATTAATTTGGTCCACCTGGGGATCTTTTGACGTGCAACCAAAAGCTCGGTTACACGGCGCCTCCTCCGCCAATAAGCCTCCGTGAGATTGCGAGCACCTCGACCGGGATTCGAACCCGCCACATGAGGATCCGTAGGCCAGCGCTCTAGCGTCGGAGTCACCGAGGCGGCAGAGCCCAGCAAGACAGGCTAGCTTGCCTTGATGTAAGCACAGTGCGATGGCCGACAAATGAGGTTCTATTCTTGGTCACTCATCATATTTGGTGGGAATAGTAAAGTAAATGAAAATAAGGCTATCTCTCTTGCAGCCGACAGCTGCAAACGAAATTCATATACCTCGATAAACGACCTAAAAATAAAATTTGGTGGTGGCCAGGTGGTTTAAGGTGTCAAATTTCAAACTTACAGACTGTGTAGTTCTAGCTTAAGTCCTCCTGGTGTATATTTTTACACTTATTAATTATATTTAAATTTTTTTTTTCGATTTTCGAGGCACTAGCACATAATTTATTCGATAATTCACATTTAGAAGCGTTTTAATTATACCCTGCAGCTTCCTAGTGCTCGTAATAGATTCTCAGTAAGAGGGGCTTTCAATTTTTTTTTCTTGCCCTCATTGCTGTTTGCTTCCTCACCCTTAAAGTGCTGACAACTCGACACAGATGTAATAAAAGACGTGTTTGAAATGTGATGAAGATTGGCATTTCCAAGTTGTAGCCCTGCTTCATGCCACGACCATGCCACCATACCATACCTAAGTGCAGTGACGCATGGTCCCAGGTGCTATGACCCAACCGTACATGGCCTTACGGCGTGGTGCGACTCATGCAGCACCTATGCTTCGTGACGGAGCCAGTGAGCGAGGTGCGACCTGCTAAAGCTGTGCAAGTCACAGCTTTACAGCCTGCAAAGGGTGGGAAGATGCCCCTCCCTTTGCAGAGCTTGTAATAGCTCACGAAGAAGCTATTGCAAGCACTAGGGAGCCACAGTGTGTGAATAAAAGCACTTCTGAATGTGAATTAGTGTGTAATTATGTGTCTATACGTTAAAACGTTTAAAAAAAAGTATATATATACATGCACTAAAAAAAGGAAAAAAAAACAAACAAAAAAACGTCTTTACGTGGGCTTCAACCTAGAGCTCCACTGCCCTTGATTTCAGTTTCAAGGCCCGCTTCAGACGTGGAACTTTTCCAGCAATTTTGAGGTGGCTGACGGGTTGTTCCCTAGGTTCTCCCAGATCAACGCGAATTGCTGAGATCGGGTTCGGCTCGAAACGGACGAGCAACTAGAACAACTAGGAGAAGTGTGAAGCGGCAGCAGCCAATCTGGGACGCAATATTTTCATGTGACACCCCTGTGGTGGTGATGATGACAGCTAAAAACTTGGCTCTGGTATGAAATGGATCGTTTTTGGAAATAAACTGTTTCAAAATGATAAGTTAGTATTCTCATCACAAATTAAAGATATAAAAACATGTTTTTTTTATATAACTGCGCATCTAAATTGTGCAAAAAAATAAAATTTCATGATGTTGATGGCAGGTCATAGCAAATTGGTTGCTGCGTGTGAACGCGGGCGGCCCGTGTTGCGACGTCATGTTGCTGGGTGAAATTGCCCCGTCTGAAGCGGGCCTTGTTGGCCCCCTTCAGAAGCGACAATTTCAATTTCACGCAGCAACAAGGCCCGCTTCCGACGAGGCGATTTCACCCAGCAACTTGACGTCGCAACACCAGCAAGACGGGCACCCGCGTTCACACGCAGAAACCGAATTGCTACGACTCGTCATCATCATCATGAAATTCCATTTTTCTTGCACTATTTAGATGCATACTTATATCCAAAAAAACATGTCTTTATAACTTTAAATTGTGCTGAGAATACTAAATCATCTTTTTGAAACAGTTTATTTCCAAAAACAATCCATTTCAAACCAGAACTAAGTTTTCAGTTGTCATCATCGCCACCACAGGTGTGGCGTGTGAAAATATCACATTCATGATTGGCTGCTGCCGCTTCAAACGTCTCTGAATTGTCCGAGTTGCTCGTCCGCTTCGAGCCGAACCCTATCTCAGCAATTCGTGTCGATCTAGGGAAAGCTAGGAAACAACCTGCCAGCAACCCCGAAATTGCTGGAAAAGTTGCCCCGTCTGAAGCGGGCCTAAGACACCCTATTGTCTGGTACAAAGACCATTTAGGAACGTTCGGGTGTTTAAACATCGTAATAACCTTTTTACAACAAAAAAAACAACAACAACAACAACAGAAAAACACATTTCAGAGGGAAAAGTTAAGGAAAGGGAATGCACCATTATGTTCAGTGAAGTTCTGTGACAAGACTCGGGACTCGAGCAGGAATGCCGTTATCCTTGGTGTGACTACATGAGACTGTCTTGCTGCCTTTGCTGGGGTTTATCTGACTGAAGTACCTGTATGAATAGTAGAAGAAACATATGTGCATAACACTCATTATTCACACGAAAATTTGTCTACATCCAAAATGACCCATGGAGAAAATTATGCGAGGAATTTTTCGGCCACTTTGGCCGAGTCACCTCTCGTGGCCAATGTTTCATTGCAACTCTAAATGTAGTGAACAATTATAGAATATATTACAAACATAGCGCAGTTTGATACGAAACTACAAAACACAAAACAGCACTCTAATACAGTATGTTGAGGTACCTCCAAACAAATTCCAGGGTTTCACGGTGCCTCCTTCGGATACCTGATGTTGAACATGAAATATGTGCACCAAGGAGTGAGCAAACAGTGACTTCCAATTAGTCTCAAGCACCAGCGACATGTCCACAAGGAGTGCAATATGTAGAAAAGGCCGTATAGAAGTGTGCAGCCAAGATGAAAAAGCAAGATATAACGATATCAGAATAAGATCACACAAAAAAGGCTCGTTGTAGCCATCAACAATCTACGCACAGCGATGGGTCGACCGACGTACAGCCGCGATTCACTTTGCGTTGATTGAGGTGAAACATGGTCAACGAAAAGATAAAAAAACGCGTTTTTTTTACATTATTTGCTTTGCGCAGTTGGGCGGCGTCACAAAAATCTGACTCGCTCGCTAGCGTTTCTCAACTTCGTTCGGCGCCAGTCAGCACCACAGATCAGTGGTCGGCACTCATGGTCTAACGGGAGGAAAAGAGGTCGAGGGTAGAGCCGAGCGTCGATCGCGACTTTCCTAAAGAGAAGCTCCGGTAACACTTCGGCGACTCGTCAGCTTCAAACAACGCCTCTTCGATCGAGCCCGCGAATCCAATGCGTTAAACCACAGGGTCAAACGGTCGCGGCAGAAAGCACGCCGGAAGGAAGGGGGCTGGAGGCTGAGTATCCGAAAGAGACGCGGCGCTGGTTTTTACGTCTATTTCGCACATGAGATAACAAGATAGCAAAGCTAGCCCAGTGTGAACACTGACTGACGTTACATTGGAGTACACGCAGTCGAAACGACGCCTGCAACAGAGCACAGCGGCACAGCTAGAGGCTTTCAACAGGGGACACGCGTTCAAATAAGCTGCGATTTCAAAACTTCATGTCTCCTTTCTGTCCTTCGGTGTTTACTTTGATCCGTGTACACCAAAGCACTCAATGCTGCAAGTAATAAAGTCGTGCATACGTACCTTTCGAAGCGATTGAACGTGTGCTGGTTTCGCTTGGTGCCCACGAGCAAACACCGCGACGAACTGCTATAATCCGTCGGTCGCGCCTGTGGCGCCGACGAAACCGACGCACGGCCAGCCCGGCTACTGCGCAGTTGCATGCTCGGCGGCTCACTCGCCGGCTTGGCGGGCTACAGCGCAAGCTCGCGCCCTTCGAACAGAGGAACTGCATCCGGAACGCGAACTGGCGCGCGCGCGGGTTGACGATGGAAATATGGAAACTCATCTAAAAAAACGAGAATGTGATGTATCGTTTGATGGCGCCAATGCACGTATTTTTCACGTCCTTTTTTATACATTGTGTGAATTTCGCGAAACAGGCGACGAAGAGTGGTGGGTGAAATGTGCTCGCATGTTGTCGTGGATTTTGTGTACGACCTAGGATTACCCGGATTACCCAGAAAGGTGGGTAAATATAGATAAATGCGCGTAAGAACTACGTGCACGTGACCTGTCAAGCCTATTCACCCTCATTATTTTATCGTATTGTATCGCGGTACGTTGGGTTCATCGTTCGGCGATCAACTTTTGTTGCATTACAACAACTACAATAAACATTTGTTGGAAAACGATCACTCCAATAAGCTCGTCGTTATTGGGCTTTTTCATTGAAAGGTAGGTCGCGGGTGTTCCAGTTAGTTATTCTGAATGGTTTGCTGGTTGTCTAGCATTTCAAGCGCGCGAGGGTGTGTGTAATATGTGCCGTACCAACAGCTGTACATACTTGCACTGTCGATCAATGTTAATGTTTTCGCAACGCAGAACGTTTGTGTTCCGTGTGTATCCCCACCCAATATCTTCCTCTCGTGTATTGCCGTATGGTAACTCGGGCTGTCTTACGATATCATTCACGCGATGTCGTATATGTGGGCATACAGATATCCACCTGTTGCTCCACGAACGCTCAATATCGTGTTACGTTTCATCTTTATCCGCGGTATATGCCGACGTAATTCATGTTGGTAACTATTGGTATCCATTCTGATATATGCACGCGATATATTGTATCCTCCTTTGGGCCCGTGGTCGACAACCGATGTACAGTATGTCCATGCCGGTCACCACTATGCACGCGATGTCGTATTTTTTTCCAATAACTGCGCATTATATCTGGGTATTGTGCTCCAATATCGTGTTGTATACCAATAACCGCAAGTTCTGTCGGAATATTGTGCTTCGATATCGTGTTGTATACCAATAACCGCAAGTTATATCGCAATATTGTGCTCCAATATCCTATTGTATACCAATAACCACACATTATATTGGGATATTGTGCTCCGATAAGAATTCCCATCGTGCTTATTGGGTTAATCGGATAACAATAAGTTTTAATTGGTTTCCATCAACTTCATTGGAATACAATATTTCCAATAGGCCGAGTTCATATTGGCCTTTTTCAATAGGGAAACGAGCCTTTCTTATAGGTATTACGCACATTTGACCTCGGAAATCCGGCAAAACCTTCGCTCTTGCGAAATGCATTTCCAGGATCACCCCATAGATTGCGCCAGAATGTCAGTGGGTTCCCTCGTCCTAAGAAATTTTAAGAAGTTTTAACAAATCTCGTCTCTCTCGGTCGTACTCGGTCGCAAGAGTGTGAACGGGGCTTTAAACACTTACACATAGACAGGACAGGACATACACAGAGCTGTTGTGATCACTTGACCGTCTAAACTTCTGCATTGGCCACAACAAGACATATATAGCAGCCCAAGTGCCTGCAGTAGCACATATAAGCAGTTTTTGCCATTAGCTGCAAGTGACATGTGCCGAGTGGCGGCCACCAGCACGGCACGGCACTCCCGGAAGTGCCCAAAAGCCGTGTCTCTTATGCTGACATGACATCATGTGCAAACCATGTAGGCGTGCTGCTGAAATTGTTTCATGTTGTCAGCTGTGCACCAGTAATCAGGTACACTGCTACCCGAATTGTGAGGGCTTGAACTGCCCCCAACTGAACTGCTTAGGACATCTTGCCCGCTCAGCAGGAGCAGCTGGTTGCACTGCTCACGCTGCTAGGCACCCAACAGTGATACATGAATGCCCTAATTGTGGAGAAGTGCAGTAAAGGTCCGAAATTGACTGGCAGGCATTGTGTAGAGAACCATAGAAAGAAAACGTGCTTCGTATAGCACTAATGAGTTAGTTTTGGCCGAGTTTCTTCATCCTTGCTTGATACAGTTACATCCAGAGCAGCTCGTGTTCACATCCTTTGTTGCTCGCTCAACACAATACGGAAGAGCTGGACTTCCACAGGACCAAATGCATTGATGGAAACAACAGTTAACTAGCCACTGGAAGTTGGCCATGACAGTCAGTTATAGCTGTTTAATTCTAGCTCTTCTGCATTGTGTTGAACAAGCCACAAAGGCTCCGAGCATAAGCTGCTAGTTTTGAAAGGATGGTATAATGCATGCGTGCTTCAAAAGCACGTCGAGCTCTCGTCTTTTCAGGAAGTGGAAGAGAGTAGACCAAAAAACAAGCCGTTTGCTGCAGTTGTAGAGTATATGAGACCCGAGACATCAGAACAGAAATCGAAAAGAAAAGTGAACGCCGAACTCCTGTGTTTTCCCTCCTTTTCATTTTTTCTGACCATGTGTTGAGTTTCGAAGTGTCTAATTTTCACCAGCGTGTCCATTTCTATTTTTTCATGCGATTGACAGAGTGGGCCGGTCTACTGCAAAGTAATAACATCAAGCTAGATGCACATTGCTGAGTGCTTCATGTCTCATAGGTTACGTGCTGTAGTGGAAGGCCCACAGCATGAGTGTGCTGGTCTGAGCACTTTCTTGGTTAGGAAGGTGCTCGTATATGTCTTTCCAATGTTTTAGATTCTTGCTATTTCCAGTACTGCATGAGAGTTATGAGAGAAGGCAGAAGCAGTGATATGTCATACACTACTGCTCGCCACATTATTGGGATTACCTTGTTCTATGCAACTTCTCTAACATGCGGTTCAAAAATTCCTGTTTTTATAAGCAGTAGCCCTTTTCTTGTACTTTGTCTGCAGGCTATGGAGCGACAAGCAGCTGCACATGCCAGCAGTCATCTTTACTGACCACACTCGTGTTGCAACTCATGGGGGTGCAGAATATTTATCCACAATAAAGCATGCTCCCAGGCACCAGTTTGCTTGTCATGATTTTAGTAAAGCATGGAAACACGATTTTCAGCAGTACCTTGGTCATGCCCAACAAAATTGTCATACAACAGTTTTTAGGTCAGTAAATCTTGGTGCATTTTTTTATGTATTGAGACTCGTACTGCGACTTCCGATGACAATATGTAGTTCAAATACAAGGAACCAGAAATTGCACAAGCGGTGGTGCGGCGGTGGGTCTCCAATCATCCAGATATTTGTGACCACAGTGAATTCTTCACCATTCCTTCCTCCTGGCCCTTAGCGAAAACTAATACGTTTGAAATATACCGCTATCGAATTTGAGTGTATTTGAAGTACAGTTCATAATTGTAAGTACACGAAAAATCGACCGAAAATATACACTTCTTTTTTTTTTACTTATTAATAAAATATACTTCTGAAAATATTTTTAAAATACCTTTATTTAAACTACATTTGAAGTTCCCTTCATGCGCTCTGAAATACGTAAATACTAAATTAGTAGGCAGAAAATACCTTTCACATAGATTTCCTAAAATATTTATTTATTTCATGCAAAATATACTCCAGCCCTAATAAAAATGCAGCGATCAAAAATAAGTGCAGAATACTCATAAAATACCTGGAAATCGTAAATGCTGTTGTGTTCTACTCTAAGTATCTTTTGACTGCAATACTTTGGTAGTTTGACTTAAACTACCAAAGTATTGAAAAGCTCGCCTTTCAGAAGTTCACTTCAAGCAGATGTGGAGTACACTGAAGTGCGTAAATTCAACATTTGATTAGTTTGTCAATTGAGTTGTGCAGCATCGCACTGATAAATCAGCCCAGTTCATGTTTTTGTTTACATTTTTCTATCAAGAACACACCTGATGAGTTTCTTGCACACCAGTCACAAACGGGGTTCGGGAACTACAACCACAACACTTGCTGATGCTGGAAAGCTTCAGAAAGTGCTGTGAGCAGATATGTTTGGCGTGGTTGTGTTAGCACGATGTTAGTTCACTCAATGTGTATACTCACCATTGTACGTGATGCGAGTAGTGACTAATATTGTGACGTTAACGACCATATTAAACAGTCAACTAGTAAAGAAAAGCGAAGTAACTATTTTGAAGTGAAGAAACTGCCTTGACTCGCTTTGTCCTGAGTGGTGCTATGCAAAGAAGCAATAACATTTCTTCTAGGAGCCGTTTGCGTTGATATTGTTTTAGCGACTGCGGCGAATTATTATTAGTTGTATCAATGCTTTTTAGTAAGAGATATCGTCCACGAACTTCAAAACACTGTTTCCCCTTTGACAGACCCCTGAGGAGGAGATCAGATACTTGTAACCTTAATAAGTGCAGAGGGGGTCACCGGCCAAATGATTACCTTCAATATGTAGGCTATATAAGGCTCTAGAGCAGTCAACGGGACTGTGATTCAGGTGTTCAGTGCGTCATTGTGTTTGTGTTTGTGTTCGTTTCTAATGTGCAGTTGTGGGATGTATTTTGTAGTTCCTTCAAATGCCACAGGAAATAACAAAGTCGAGAATTAAAAAAAATTGTGTAGCCGGTTTTTAATACACAAATGGCATCTTGAAGAGGAAGGAATTATAATTTTGGTATATTTTAAATTTGTTTTGATATAATATTTATGATATATTTTGAATACCTTACGCGCGTATTTCGAATGCGGACAAAATAATACAGAATTAATACAAAATGAATATTCATATTCAAAATATTTCAAGTTCGTTTCAAGTACGGCCTCTTTTCGCTAAGGGGGAACATACTGTTCAAGCTCGAATGCTTACGCAGAGAATGGGAAACCAGATGCCACCTGTGAGGGGGCCCTGCTTTTGTTCCCTCGGTCGTAATACTTCGGAGTCTCGCTTTTGCGGTTTGCACTTTTGCCAGGTTTCCTTTGCCAAAATCTATTCTGTGTCAAAAAGCTTGTCAGAAGCAGCAACTTATCAAAAACAAAAAAGTTTTTCAAAATTTAAGGGCCATACCAAAAATTCTTTTGACAACACACGTTTGGTGTGGTGTATTTTAAGCCCAGGTACGCCATCAAAAAATAAAAAAAAACTTTATTTTTATTTAACATGAAACAGCCTTTTCTGAGATACCAGACTTGCCCGCCATGGACATGTGGTAAGTCGTTTTGGTGCATATGGATTTGCTCCTGAACACAAAAAGTGTGCTTTTATCAAACTTCTTCTTCAGCCATAATAGTTTGTCGATAAAAGACCCAGAAGAACCGAACGCCGCTTGAACTGTAAGCTACATAGCCCACTCTGC
The DNA here is from genome assembly GCA_013358835.2 of Ixodes persulcatus. Taxonomy (NCBI): domain Eukaryota; kingdom Metazoa; phylum Arthropoda; class Arachnida; order Ixodida; family Ixodidae; genus Ixodes; species Ixodes persulcatus. The sequence continues at coordinate 504,294 of JABSTQ010009691.1, forward strand.
AGTCAAAGGGGACTTGCCGTGTCTACTAGATTGGTCAAGTTACAAAATATAACACGAAATTGCAAGTGGATGCACACAAGTATATTTCACAGATGTGGCGAGCTGAAAGACGAAGCTCGTAACAAGCTCGACAGCTGCCAGGCGTCAAGTTTGAGCAAAGCGACCCGGGTAGCCGCACATACTTGGGGCGCAGAGTTGGCCACCTTTCAGATCTTCAACGCTGCACAGCTTGTCCTCTGCCGTCAATGCTCGCACCGTTCTCGGTGTTGGATTCTTCAGAAGCAGGGGCTATATGTTAATTTTGGGCTATACGTTCCTATAGCCCAAAATAGTGCTATATGAACATGCACTCTGCAGTTAGGCAAATTATGTTGCTGTGCCCAGTACCTCTGGAGCCACTGGAACTTGTTCTTGAGCATACCTACTCATTGCTCTGCGACAGAATCTAAACCAATGCTTTTTGTTAAGCTTGGCCTCGGGACAGCACATCTCCCAGTGGGGTTACAAGAAATCGCGGTGCAACCATGGCTTCAGGGGTTAGCCACTGTCAGCTGCACACAATGGTGAGACGGTATCCGACATGAATGTTTTATAACCTTTTCATTTGTCGAAAAGCACATCAAGACTAGATAGAGGCTTTCTATTCTAATGCAGCCTCTACAGGGAGCTAAGCATGTAAGTGTTCATAACATTCCAGCATCCAATAAAAACGTTGTCTTTACAAAAAGAAAAAAAAAAGAATGCAGAGGTGTTTTACTTGGCTTGCACAGCTTCAATTGAGTAACTATCACAGTTTAGTACAAAGATCAGGTAATCAAAATTAGGTATCATGATTTGTTCATACTAACAAAGTTTGGCAAGCAGGTGGAAAAGCACACAGCGTGCTGGAGCTGCACAATTTCCCGGTGTTGAGACCCTAGCCTTTCGATAAATGATGCACATGCGACCACGAATCTAAGCTTGAATGCGTGCTTACGACAATCTCGCACGACACACATCACGTTGGATGAAGCGCCCGTTTTCTACCGAGAGTTCTTGTGGAAGCGCATTGAGAAAATGTTCTATTCCGACTGTATTAAAACACAGCGTATTGATACGTAAAAGGGTATTTACCGAGCACACCGTTGAATTAGCATCGCTGAACGTTTTGGTTTTTGTCGTTCCGTCTTCCGTTATGCGCGACGCCCACCCACCTTCAGCCCCGGGTGATCGATTATTGCCTCTGTAGCATCCAAAATAACGCGACTCGCAGCACACCGACGCACGATGATGTCTTCGTCGCAGCGAAATGTGCCGCCAGCAACGTAGAAGCTGAGAGCACTTGCTGCATGGCTGCAGCACATGGGCTACCTCGTGACGTCGCCAAAGTTTCCACAGCAACTGTCAGAGCCAGCGAGTGTCGGTCATTACTCACCGGTTATGTTCAAGACGAACCTTGTATCGAAGATAACAAAACGTAGTGATGGTCTGTGAAAGCTTGCTTTGGCTCGACCCCGTCATCGATCATGAACGTCGCCATCTCCACTAACTTCAGCAACTGCCTCGCCAAACTTAATCGTGACGACATTTTGACGTCACCGCGAACTGCATCATTTCGGGAGCATAGCTCCAACTGAATGGGAAAAAAGTGCATTGCGACGTCAGCTCACGTGACCAAGAGGGCGGCCAATCAGCGCTCGGTTGAATTATCACCATAATTTAGTTGGCTCCCAGCATAGACACACAGGAATCATTATTATGGTATATATACTGTTACTGAAATATCCGGTAAGTGAACCATAAAGTAAGAGTGTTAGTGCTGAAGTCACAATTCGTATGATCAAGTCTACAAAATTAAAAATGTAAGCAATATCATCACCGAGATCCTGAAGAATAAATGAATTGGCTAATCTATTACAAATATTTTATTAAGTTTCCTCTAACAATCAGTAAAGGTTCTAAATCTCAAGAAAAAACACAGGTTTTTGATAGCAACCGAGTACTGAGAGGGGTGTGTTTGAAAAAAAGGAAGAAAACACAAATGAAGTTTTTGAATTCAACATACGAGAGAAATAAAATAAGTATCTGAGTTTTAGATTCTTTTCCTGTCATTATTTCCCTTCTCTTCTAAGGTTTGATATTTCATAGCTTTCTTGCCTCGGTCTGAGGTAATTCAGCAAAATGGTAAATACAAACCTGCTCGCCTGCGCTCCCACTATAACTTTTCCTACACGTTTCCGTGAAAAAAAGAAAGCTAAAAACAAACCAAACAATTTAGTCGGTTGGTAAATCCTACCAAACAACTTGAGAAGTAAAGTAAGGCACATACAGATTTCCAACTTCTCTAAAGTCCACTGTAAACTTATGGACCCTTGACTTTGCTCCTTCAATTGATACCTCTTGTTATGTAGCTTCCACTCGGTATCTAAAGCAAATATCAGGTCGACATGTGACATATTTGACAAAAAACGTCAAAGGAAAGGGTCTGGCCAGTGAATGACTTGAAGTAAAAGCTTACTGCAAACATAAAAAAGAATGCGCGAGTGAAGTGGATATTTCTTGCCTTTTTGGAAAGCTTAATACATACACCTATTGACATTTAGTCGGTTCGTAAAGCTCTCTAACCAACACACGCAAAGTAAAGCATGTACTCACATTCGTCCACTTCAGTCCGAAAATGTTGATGTCTCTAGCAAACTTCAGGGCGTTTCATCTTGCTTCTCTAGGCTAGAATTCCTGTCGTGCAGTTTCCACACGTTTTACACCAGTATGTGAAACAAATATCGGGGTACATAAAATAGCTTTGACATGAGAGAGTCAGACGTGAAATGGCCTGCGAGTGAATGACTTCAAATAACGACCTACTCACATATCAGAGATTCTAAAAAAATAAACGCAGGAGTGAAGTTCTCCGTTCGTTGTCATTAGAAACGTTAAAGGCAAAAACATGTTATAATTTATCACGTGGTAAATCCCTCAAAGAAACACACGCAAAGTAAGGCACAAACGTACATGCTCCCGCTTTCGTACTCCGAAAGTGTTGAGGTCGCTGGCAAACTTCAGGGCTTTTGATTTTGCTCAATTTGGTGTAGATTTCTGACGTGCAGTTTTAACATGTCATGCCCTCCGGTATCTGAAAAAGATATGAGGTCGACATGTGAGATATTCGACACGAAATGGTCGGACGTGCATGGCCTTAAAGGTTAATGACTTGAAATAAGAGCTTATACTCGCTTATCAGGAAGCCTAAAAAACGAATGCATTACAGAAAGTTCTTATTTGTTGACAGTAGAAAAGCTAAAGTCAAACACCTGTTCTTATTTAGTCACGTAGTAAAGCCCATCGAGCAACACACGCAAAGTAAGAACTGTTTACCAACATGGACCCTCCTTAGTAGTGTGAAAATGTTAAGGTCGTTGGCAAACTTCAGAGCTTTCCATCTTGCTCCTTTTGGCATGAATTACTTTCCTGCAGTTTTCACATGTTATATCCCCGACTAGTATCTGAAACAAACTTCATGCGAGATGTGATAGATCTCACATGAGAGTCTGATGCGAAACGGCCTTGGGAGTGACTGACGTGATTGAATGAATTCAAGGCAAAACACGAAATAGCGCAAATATTGCGGGTTTGAGCTATGAGTGCTGTTCCTGTACAGTCTCAACTACACTCCAAAAATATGTCTTCAAATTTGTTGCAAATGTTGATCGAGCAAGAAATATCGCCGTTAGCTGCAAGAAATGGTATCTTTCTCTTCAATCAAAAGTTTTATATTTTGCTTGAAACGCTGTTTCACTATACGGTGGCCATTATGGGAGATGACCACACTCTATAAATCTATTTATAGTATGAAGAAATGGCTTATATCAAACACCTCAAGTTTTAGAATTATTGAAATAAAGTTTTGTCTTGAACCACAGTTAGAGCATCACCAGATGGTTTATTTAAAGCAGATGCAGAAAAAAACAACCAGCAGATTGTGCAACAATAAAAATTGAACTTTATTTTGTTACACTGCTTAGTCTTGTATAATATAGCTAATTAATTTTTAAAACTATATATTTAATATAGAGATCAGGTGACACGATTGAAGCAGTTAATATGTTTCACATTATATCAAGAGTCTGAAGGCATTTCTCTTTAACCTAATGTTAAAGAAAAGTTTACAACATATATACTCATAACGGCTCTTTTAAATCCTGCACGTTGTGTTCTGATTAGATAAAGCATCTCACATTACCCCTACTGAGCGTTAGTAAATGTTTATAACTTAGGAATTTGGATGGGCAAGGTAAGCCCACGCTTCAAAGTAACAAGAACTCGCTGTAGAATTCAGACATTGAATCATTCTTTAATTTTGTACATCTCAACGTTGCAAACACGATAATGAAATTAGAATGATGGGCATACCAGAACAACATTGCCTTTTATAATAGCTTACCTGGGTTACACTTTTTTTTTTTACTTCAAACGGGTAATTAGACGTGTACAAAACCAAGCTTAAATTTCAAGGTGGGTGCGCACAGATACGTACAAAAAATTACTTTTCACTTTGTGGAATTCTGCATTGAAACTAAACTTCCCCTTTGACACCACCTGAATTGTTTTGATACAATATATGCATGCAAGAAAAGGAGTGCATACGACAAGGTTAAAATAATCAAAAAATAAAATCTTCAAGTATATTAATAATCTAGTAAAAAACGAATGCCTCACTGCTTGCCCCCGGCAATTCAAATGCAGAAGGTCTCTATTTTCAAAAACTCGATTGTGCTTCTAAAATATATCTTTGGGAGTTTCAATTCTCTGTAACAATTGGGTATAATAAAGTTTACGACGAAAAAAAAATGTATGAATAACTTGAAAGTTGTTCCTCTACATTTAGCACCTGTGAGTTATTGCAGTAATAGAAAGTATGAAAAAAAGCTCCACAGCCTGTAGGAAGGTGACGTTTTCTGCCTTCAGTTCATGGTTCATTTACAATAGGCAGCTACATTGGAAAAGGTGCTGGCCTAGAAAACCAAGGCAAAAGAAAACTTACAATAAAAAAAAAAACCACTAAACTTATACACCAACACTTACCCTGCTCTGTAGGTATGTTTCTCTCCTAGCAGACGACTGCATTGCAACGAAGCAAGGCACATATAATTCCTGTGTTTCTATAAAGAATATCACTTCTCTGCAGTGCACGAGTGTCGTTTGAGAAGCGCCCTAGAGGAGCTGGATAAGCCGGCCAGATACACTTTTACTTATATATTTATCCACTTATTTATTATTATTGAAAAATGGAAGCGAACTTTCTTGAAGCTTCTGTGGTACTCTCCGAAATGGGTACGAAGGTCGGATCGAACAGTATGTTACTCAAATAGAACAACGAAATTTTGGACATATGGACAATTCTTTTTAGTAATTTCGCACTAACAGAATTATTATTTTGGGCAGTGAGAAAACATCTTTGGGCACCATTGGCATAGCAATGAAATCACTTTAATTGATGTGAAGTTGTGAAAAATTTTATAATTAGAAAAAAACCTGAAGGATGGCCTACATGATCGTTTAGACCAAAAGACGGTTTAGAATACCTGGAGGCAATTCGAAAATGGCATTAAGCGTAGATATTAATATTTATCAACAATCATTGGTGACTATATGTGACTTTAAAAATCCAAAATGAAAGGCCAAATCAACTGCGTAAGTGCTCAATTATGTTCTCACAATTCCATTACCTTTATTGTCCCAATTGCTCAATTGCCTTTTTGTTTGTTTCAAACAAAAAGGTTTTTGTTGAAGGTTCCAAAATATGAATTGAAACTTCCAAGTTTCAATTTTCCCGAATCTTTTAAATACAAGTATGCTATTTTTGAAGCATTTTCATATAAACCTATGTCACTAATTTGCTACTATTTACTTTTGAGAGATGTGCTACTGAAGCGACCAAGTGATATGAGTGTCTATCATGAGAACCGAATCATGTTGCCTTAAGTAATCAAGCATGAGGAGCTCTCATCACAAGTTATAATTTGTTTAAATAAGGAACATGAACAGCAGAGATTATATACCAATTTGTATAAGTCATACTGTAGACAGACTTCACATTCAACAAATGATACTTGTCGTGCCGTGCTTTGAAACGAAGGTGGTGAGCATTTTCTGTCTGATGATAACAATTTTCAAGTTTCAAAAAAAAGAACAAAAACACTTAGGGAGAAGGTCAGACAGCACAGTTCTTTCAACTAGCAATGAACAATTACTGATGTCTCCTTCAACACGTACAATCTCCCTCTCAACGTTTTAAACTAAAGAGGATACATAAAAACGCCATGAAGAAGATGAAAATACCCAAATAAAATAAAAGATAAAGAAAAAAAAGAAAAAACATTGACAAATTTAGATAGGTGAGCCCTCTGACTAATTCAGCTCTGGCGTCAGGTAGTTCATCTCAACCCTGGACAAGCCAAGAGAAGGAGCAGCGATGTTGTGTTCGTCAGCGGCTATCTTGTATGCTTCAATGATCTCTCGGACGAGCTTGTTCTTGCATCTCCCAATTATGCTGGTGTCTTGGAATCGGGCTTCACAGTTCGTGCAGAGGCGTTTAGGCACAACGACTGGATGAAAAGTTTCAACTGAAGTGCGGGAAACTCCGAGGACGTGTTCTCGTAGGCGGGTGTTCAGGCAACGCCCTGTCCGACCAATGTATCGGTCACCGCATGAAAAAGGGATGGAGTATACCATCTGCTCTTCACAAGAAACGGCCTGATTGGCGTGTTGGATGGAACATCCTTTGGGGGCTTCGTTATTGTTCAATCTTCTGCAAAGTTGTTTTATGCGCAACTTGCTCGAGAGGACAACTGAAGTATTGAAGCGGGCTGCTATTCCCTTCAGTTTGTGTGCAGAGATGTGCACATATGGCACGGAGATAACGGGTGAAGCCTTACTACGTGGAGCACGGGGTGTTTGGGTACCTAAAATTAACCGAACCAGAATGGTACTCAGTAGATCTTGCGGATAAACAGCTTTGATAAGGCGTTCTTGTTGTTTTGCAATGCTTCTCTATTGAGCTTGGGCATTTCAGTTGCACTGTCGAATTTTGGCTCAGATTCATGGAGTAAATATTCTAACTGTTTTGCTTGAGATTTTTACGAACCCCTTCTGAACGTTTCGGTCACAAACACTGACTGACCACGCAAGCAAGCAACTTACCGAGCCTCATATGTCATAGCAATTCTTTATTTCATTGGAAATGAACGAAACCCAAGCGTTTTGTTTATTTATGTTAAACAACAGAAATAAGACTGCTTCTCCCCTGCACTGAGAATAAAATATAAGCAACGTAGTATGAGAAATCGATACCGTTACCGCTCAACAGGCTCAGAAGTGATGCCAGGACTCGGTATCATTCTAACCAATACATGGCTATTTTTGTTTTGTTTCTTTTTACCGAAGAAATTTCCATTATCCAGATCACATGACATATTTTGTGACCTGTGGATATGGTTCCCGGCGAAGTGACATGCTAAATATTTTTGAGAGTTGTTATTGGAGAACAACTGCATAAATTAAATCATGTTCAGGAATCACCAAGAAAGGCTTGAACATTCGAAATCTTCACTTTCAAATAAAACTTTCATCATCTACAGGGACGGACCTAGGCTGTAAATTTACTAAATATGTGTCGTCTCTTAGTCAACGTCAGCTGCTCTTCTGAGAATTCTTAGAGACTACTTTCTATGTTCCTTCTTCCAGTTTCAATTTTTTATGTTTCAATTGTTTAAAGCCTGGAGAGCAATTGGAAAACTTCGGAGGTATTATTTTTCCTAGAGTGCAGCGCACGAAAAAATGCATGATAGAGCTCATTCAGTACAATGATGGTAGGACATGTTGGCTGACCACCACGAAGCTCTTTTGAGATTTTTGATGTCATCTGAAAGGTTACACAGCAGAAAAGTCTCATTTTATACATTCAAAGAACAAACTATTATTGAGAGCGAAGTTTTAGTTCTTTGAATTAATTGCAACTCTTTCTCTTTATGCTTGCCTGCAACCTGTTGATAAGTTATATTCAATAAATAGCAATGCGCATGCATGTACTTAATCAATCTTCAATACCGAAATATTAGCCTTCATAAACAGGACAAGAACGCGTCAGATATCCGAAGAGATAATCTTATTTTCATAATCATTTAGGTCAGCCCATCGAATACAAACATGCATTGACACATTAATTGCACTGAAATAAAAAACAAACAAACATTAAAAGTAATTCATGTCCACATTTTACAAGACGCCACATCATTAGATATGCCTATTAATCTACAGATTATTTGTGTTCTCAGCAAGAATAAGGAAAATAAGGAAAGAAACTAGTTTTCCGTTTAATTATAACGAGAGTTGGTCACCGAACTTTAAAATTTAATTTTATTTGCAGATCATGCTTAATGTATGTTTATGTCATTACAAATTGAGGTGGACTTTTGATTTGTGGTGAGAATACTTTACCTCCTCTCCGCCCCTCAAGCTAAAAAGAACCCTATTAAGTTGCATTTTCACAAAAGTTATATATTGAAACTCCAAATTTGTAGGCAGTGCACTGGTGCTACAATGGTAGAACAAGTTTATTACCTGTTTTAATGTTATCAATTGGCAAACAATACATTATTTAAAAAAGTGATGACTATAATTTAAGGACTGGTAGACCCTTTGGTCCACTACCAAAAAAAAAAGGATTAGCATGATGTTCGTAAGGTTAAGATTGGAAAGGCTGCATATATTTTGAAAAACACGAAAGCAGTTAACTCTAGCAGGAAGAGAGACATTTCGGATCACTGAAGACACTGCCCCTTAGTGAAACGTCGGCTTCCGACCTGAGACTTCCAGGAGGTTTGTTTCAACATGCTACAACTATCGACAAAAAGTCAGCAGTAAATCTGAATGAAAACATATTTGAAGATATACAACCACACAAACTGTTAGTAAAAGGTAGAACGTCTCATCTCATCTAACTAGACAAGCAGTCCGAAGTCCCCCTCATAGTAGTTCACTAGCAATTGGCGCATTAAGTCCGTCCTCCGGAGCACGAGAGTTTGGCGCTCCGTTCCCTAAACAGACAGGAGTACCGCCCGAGACTGATATTCGAGCGCGCTCTTCGTGCACTGAGTATTTTTTCGGAGCGCGAGTGACTTCTTTGCGCTCCATGATGTCACCTCCAGATGCATGATGGCTGCACTGACAGAAACGTTCTGGAGACAAAGGACGCAGTCGGATCGAAGCCCCTTCTCAATTGAGTAGTCCTTAATCCAGCACGTAAACACGATTTTATTTGAAAGCCAATACAGCAATTAGCATTCCGGAAAAGTTTTTGTTCGTGCATCTTGCCAGAAAACGAATTCATTTATCAAACTGAAGCATGCCGATAGCACAGCGACAAAAAAGTTGTCGAAATGAGAAGACAGTCGGACCGCTGACCTTATTAGAATGCTTAACCGAGGGACTAATGTTACTTCGATTGGAAAACGAAAACATCAGGTAGCATTGCGGAAAAGGTTTGTTCGTGCATCTCGCCTGAAAACGAATTGAAGTGCAATCTATTGAACTGTGGTGTGTCGTTATATTGCACATCGACGATACACTGCGAGTCGGAACCACGAAACATCTGACAGGTTTGACAGATTCCTGTGTGGACAAGCGAGTTCAAGAACGTTGTCGTTCATTCAAATCAGTACAACATGCGGCGTCACTAAATAGATCGGTCAAGATAACTTTCCGCATATGTACTCGAAGCGAGTCGTCAAACCCCTCAGGAATATTAAAATATTTGTAGGAACTTCATAACTTCATCGTCTTTTTTATTTTACACTCTGCCGCTCTACACATGCCTTAAATAATTTATCTTCGAAATAATTTCGGCTTCTGTCACCCGCATTATGAGATGCCGGGTTCGTCATAAGCGTGCGGTCAGAAGGGGTTCTTTTGGCTCGTCGATAGTTTCGGTGTGTTGCGCTCCTGTACGCTATGCGCCGTTTAGTTGCTGCGCTCGGAGTATGAAACCCAGAGCGTCGAAGTAGGAGTAAAGGAGCGCGGACTAAACGCGCCCAATGGGGTGACGCCAATCACTGCCTTCATTTTTAGGGATCGAGCGTAGGAACGTCGTCAGGAGATTCAGATCATCTTTCGGCATGTTACTCAGTTTACCATCAGTGCGTGCATCTGTAAACTTTCAGGCAAATCATGACAATACTGATGGGTTTCCACAAACCTTGTTAATGTATAGATGTTTACATCTGTCTTATGGTTGAAATTTTGATGTTTTATTTTAACATGTTTTGATAACTTCGTCAGAACTCTTGTCACTAGTGCGGCGAAACAAAAATAATTGAGCAGGCCTACGTTAATTCACACTACAGTCATGGCGATAGCTGCGGCCCGTCACGGCGAAGTGGTTGGGCATCGGTTCGCTTTCATGCACCGTGGGATACGTGAACAAAAACGTTCGGAACAGAATAGATATCTTACCATCTTGTTCCGAACACTTATGTCCTTTTTGTTTTGTTCGGGATCGCAAGAACGCACGTCTCCCGGCACAAGCTCTTGGCATTGACAATACCACGACGGCATTTGTTTGTCAGCTATTTCACTTTTTCAGAGAGAACGTGGTGTGGGCACCGGGTACTACAAAAACCTTAAGTATAAAGCGGGGTTAACGCTCCGGCGTGGCACTGCCATAGAGGCCTATCGGTTGTCAGGAACTTGTTTTTTTTTTTTGCAGTACTTGTCTGGTGTTTCGCTTAAAAGGCTTTCGAAAGACCTAATCGACTTGCTCTTTCTCCCTCCTTTGAATCGAACAATGTATAGTGAAGGCCCAGGACAGGATTTTCTAAAAGGTGTTAAAATTATAATATCCGCACTCACAAAAAGGTTTAGTTTAAATTACATGACGAAACACGTCTTTTAAAAGGTTGGGTCCTGAAAACAAGATATACCATTGGTGTGGAGAAGAAAGTACTTGTTATGCAAAATATTAAAACAGTGGAATATGTCTTTAGACGGTTGGCTTGCAGTATTCTTTTGGGACGTCCTTCGAAGGACTTAGAAAGAAAAAACAAAACCTCCCATTAACACCCCAGGGCATTAGGTTCTTACCTACAGAACCAGAGGACACTGTCTTCTACAGCCTGTTTATGCTCCTAGGCCTTCAGAGTGAATGGCTATGCCGTATGGTTGTACGACACGCAGATATTGACGTTCATCAACCACCGCCCCTTAGGTGGCTGCCCCCTTTTTGAAGAACCGACCAAGATAAAACTGTTTCAACCTTTTGACATTTGCCAAGTTGGTTAATGTTTTAACACAAACAAACAGGTTTGTTATTCGTCTCCAAATCAGGCAATAAAGAAAGCAAAAGCTGTTGCGCAGCTCAGCTTTTTTTCTGAGCCCCTGGGAACCTGGGGCGCACGCACCAGACCCAGATTCGCTTGCCGCTGGCGGCGGGCGATTTTTTTTTTTTTTAAGGATTTGCCAGTATCGACAATGGACAGCCTGCGCCCTACTACGCCAACTACAACATCATCAACGGACGTCACTTCTAATGGTGCGAAGAGCCCATAACAGGTTTCACTGTAAATAACAATCATAGTAGGTGAGTTTTTGACCTGAATGCTCACATAACAAAATACGTTTTTTCATATTTGATCTTTCTGCCTCAAGGCAGCAGAGACATCCTAAGCAATCATCATGCATTGCTAACGTAAAAAAACAAACCACCTGCCCCACCAATGAAACGTGTTTTTCTGTATCATACATAAACTGCTAAATATATACCATGACGTCAATAGGCTCATTCCATTAACCTGCCCCATCTTCAACTACTGCACTTTATGCACAACGGCGTGTTCGATTTACCAGTGAAGTCTATCTAAAAACACAGTTGGAAGTACGTTGCGCTGCACTTTACTCCACCGCGCTGCACTTTTCTACGCCGGTACTGGATGGTGCAGGTAAATAGAATGAGTCCACAATATATCTCCCCCTCGGGTGGGGTTACATGCTCCCATGATGTTGGCATACACGCATCTTTTCGCCGTTGATATTTTAAGAGTACACAACATTGTTTCTGTGAATTTCTAGGTCGTAGTTGAGCTTTGAGGTTTTTTAACAGCCTCGCGCGGGTGCGGCAGGTTCTACAATCATTGCAAAACTGCATTTGTTGCACCGGTTCCATCTGATCTGCAGACGGCTTTAGGCGAGTGAAATGACGCAACACAAATATGCAACTACTGAAACACCGCGTCTTGACATAATGTAGAGTTTTTTGAGGCTCAGGAAACGCTCAGAAGTTCATAAAACTGAACTTTAAATCTCGGAACGTGCGCCACAACGCGAGAATACGGTTCCAGGGTGAGCAGAACAACAAAAGTTAGTCCGAAGAAAAGGCCAGTTGATATAAAACAACGCAGTCGCGCAGCGTAATCCGTCGCACTAAGCAAGGTATGTGCTATAGTTACTAAGAATGCACCAGGATCCTCTGAATGTACTTATAATGAAAGCTCCTGTGAAAGAAGCCTGTCTTAAGAAGAAAAACAGCGAACATTTAAGCTGTTCACCAAACGCGTCACCTTCGCTTCACTTTTTGTGTTACTGTGCCCGACGAGGAGCCTGCGCAAGCACTGTCGAGATGAATACATTCGCACAAGCAAGTAGTGCGCCAAAGTTTATTATATGAGCAAATATAGAAGATAAAATACTACTACTCGCCATAGACGTTAACAATGTCACAAAAACAATATAAGTAGAAACGTGTCTGCTGGAGAGCAGCAAACGTTCTCGTTTGGCAAACATCGCAGGCAGTCTTTGAATCTGACTACGCGATAATGCTAACGACGGATCGAGTATGTCTACAGTTCTATTGGTGCTCCCTGTAACTTTAGGGTTTTTAGCAGTGTAAAATTTTGATATGTTTAGGACACCATCATAATCAGGCGACTTATTAACATCTATGTTTAGATGCAGATAAGAATTTTCTTTTGATCAATTCAATAATTTTCAGTACCCGAATCGGTGATGTGTGCCTTGAACCATGAGGAATGATTCCAACATCGCGTCTAAAAATATACTAAAAATACCTATTAACCAATGAGACAAGTTTACTCTAATCGCTGACAATTTCAGTTTCAACAACGAGGCTAGAAATATTTGTTCTTTTGCCGAGTGCAAGCACATCATAAACTGTTCAAGGGATGCTTTTATTAAATCATGAAGAGTAACAATAATGTACGTTTTCTTGGCGTTTATTATATTATTTTTGAGCTGTTGAAAAGTGCTCATATTTCGACGGGCTTGTTGGGCGACTCATTTAAACGCAGACGTTTTCGTCGCCGATTTATGCGGTGTTTTAGCTGTGTATTACCTCTGGTGATTCAAGGGGTTTTGCTAGCAATCATTTTGAAACAAAGTGAAACAAATATTTCTATAGCGATCAGTGCTAATGTTTTAAAAGCAATCCACGCTTGCTCCGCCGTTGTGGTTACTAATAAAATTTATTTTTGAAATTTTTAAAATGTGAATTTGATGATGTCATATAAATATTGAAGTGCCATCTTCGCTGATGGTCGTAGGGCTTCAGCGTATAACTGCCAGTGAAATGTTATCATGTCATGTTAAATGACGCCATCTGCTACTTTCACAAATATTGTTCTGGAAGATTTTTGCTTATGAAAATTAATTTAAGCACTGATCCTAAATAATTACATCTTCTAGTAGCCTCACATACAACTTGTTTGACGTTTCGAAAAAGTACTTTGAGGAGGTTCTCACGACGCAGCGACCTCACCGTTGCCTCTGCGCGTATTTGTCAAGTCTATTTAAGAGAGATTAAGACCTCCATTAATAATTAACCTGATTTTTTTATTGTCTTCTATTGACACAGGTAAAAATGGAGAGGAAAAACTATTCACCTCTCGAACCAGGCGGTGAATGTAAAGCACAGACTAGGGATGTCACGAACTTGATAAAGTTATCCATTTTTAAAAAAAAAAGCGGAGACGACAGACAAAAGAGGCAACGGACACAAAACGTTTTGTTTGTCCTTTTTTTGTCTGTCGTCTTTGTTTTTTTAAAATGTGTAACATAAACCAGCTCGCCTGTATAATCACTTTATCTTCTATCTGCTAAAGTTATAGATGAAACGTTTTAAAAAATTTAACCTAGCTGAGGTGTCAACAATTCTGGAAGTTCGTGTTCGAGGATATTGAATTTCCTTAAAGTTCAAGTTCAAAAATCTCTAGGATTTTGAACTTGCTTGACATTCAAGTAGAAAAAATTCCTAGATTTTGAATTCATTTAAGAATCAAACTGGAAATATTTAGACTACAAATAGTGGCGAAGGAAAAGCTAAAAAATTTGGAGGATTTTCAATTTAAGTGTAAAGTATTAATACCGAACAGATGAAGATCAAATTCAGCAGTATTGAATGGAGTTTCTTTTGATTCATTTCGAAAAAGTAGGACACATGTGACAAAATGTACGGAAACCGTAGTACCTTAAACTTGTAAACCCTGAGACAAGCGAACAAACGAAGAGAAAGAAAAATGAAAAAGGGGGGAGCACAACGACGTCTCAAAAATAATCTGCAAGATTTCGTTATGGAACGGTTCTATTTTATATATAGTATAAATAAGATAATTCATCAGCTAGCCTGGCTATTACTCTTATTTTAGTACTATAACACATTTTATTAATGTAGAAAGTATTCTATTGTTCTCACCACCCCCTGTGATACTTACAGTACCACTCGTTACGTATCGTAACTCACGACACAAGCGCTGAATGGGCGTATAGTTCAGAAAAAAATCTTGAGGCGGTTCGCTAAACGCCCTTTCTACCTCTGGAAACTTGCAGAAATCTGATCCAACTACACCTAAATGTGATGCTGGTATGCGAATACAAAGTATACAGCTACCAAAACTTCCCGAAAGTTTTATTTTCAATGGGCGTTTATGTTCGGTCGGATATACTGCAAGAAGGAGAAAATATTGGACACAAGAATTCAGGCACAGCACCCGGCACAGTTCAAGGCTCTTCCTCCCTCCCCCCCTTTCTCGGTCCTTTGATAGATACAGCTGTCGACGTAAAGATCGGCTTCACATTGTCGGTTTCTTGAACCGTTCTTCGATGAATAATAATAGGCCCTCTTAAATGCAGCTGGTTACTCAAATATTAGTTACCAAATGATAATCGAGAAAGCGCTTATAGAGCGTCCATTGTAGCGTGTGGGTGTAGCTCCCTGTGAGCGCCTTTCCCTGGCCAGGCGGTAACACAATCCAGCCGCTTATATAAGGAAAGTGGAATACTGACTGTTCAGAAACAACTAAGCTTATGTATGACGCTCTTGAGATGAAACCTGCAGACGAGGAATCAGTTCGCCCGCATGTTATTTCAGGGGAACCTACGTAGTTTTATACGGAAGAGGCTTTGTGCAAAACCTGGAGGAAAATATCTCAGGAATGGTACACGAGGTCAAGGCGCCGAGGCCATCTCAAAAAGAGTCATTTGTGATAGCACCTAAGGATCGACTAACTGAAGCTTTAGAGTAATTTCCACTCCACTCCATAATGTATTTAATTAAGGATAAGGTTGGTTCGACCATTTGTGAATTTTTGTACGTATGTTCGAAGTTTGTCAAACCATTTTACTTCAAAGGTGAAAAATTCGAAAATTGGCGAGTTTATTAGCGTAATAATTTTGAAAATGCGAAAATTGCGAGAAAAGGTTGTGACGAGAAGTTTGAAAGTTTTAAAATAATTCAATTTCTTAACTTAGAGGAAATTGTTAAATTCTCTAATGTCAAAACCTTTGAAAATTTAGAACACTTGGAACCTTTCAAGCACCTTGGTTTAATTTTCAAATCTCAGGTTCCAAAAAATGTTGCGGCATCTCTAATAAATACTAAGTTCCAGATGTCATTTAAAAAAACAAGCACACAACGCTCACAACGGTGGATATCGTAATGCAGTCTATGTCCTTTATAACTAGAATAGCGGCGCCCCTCCTGACCCATGATCTTTCAGAATTTCAGTAATGCACACAACATCAAGATAACGTTCCGATAAAAGAGCCTGAGGTTCAACATTACTTTTTTATCACACCAGCAGCATTGAGGTTTACTTGGGTTAAAACACCCAGGACGGCTGTTTGCTTGGACCTGATACCATGAGCGCTGTACAAAAAGGACCATGAAACGATAACTGCACAGACGCCGCATGTCAGTGCCCAACCAGAAAAAAAAAACAGTTGATCATCGAGCGATAGTTTGTCGAGGAACAAACGACATTTAAAACGCCGACTGCGCACTTCCCCATAGTTTCGTTCGCATAGTCTTGACGCGCTATGTGAAGTATTCTCTTAACAGTATTTGGCTTCCTTTTAGTTTTTCGCGCTTAAGAGAAATTGCCTTTTTTTTTTTCTTCTGGATTCGTATAGTATCAACTTGACCGGCCGAGTGGTGGCCTCCTTTCTACTATTTTGAAGGTCATGTCAGTGGTCTTTGATTTAACCCTTTTTTATGACACACAGCGGTTTAAATCAAAACCAACTGATCACCAGCCGTTTCATTTCAATCTTTGTTCAAAACTAGTAGGGTGCTCCGTCTAGGTTGGTTTTCAAGGTCGTCCAGCATTTAGGCGGGACTTCAACAGGCTTGCCGACATCCGTGACTGCAACCATTGTTTCGGTTACGCAGATAAGTAGTGATTCAAGGCGCTGGATTCGGCAAGCATCTTCTGAAGTTCCGTATTTGCGACCGCGTTTTGTTTAGTAGACTCAAAACGTTCAACTCGCGTTTCGATTTTTTACTTCTTCTGTCTTTTTCTGTAAACCTTTTTTTCTTAGAGTGCGCATCGTTTTTGATGTCATCTAAACATTTGTTCGCTCTTGTTCATGTTCACATACTTCTCATATGTGGGGCCGAAGCTTACGCCAACGTTGCAAAACAATCTAATTTAACGACCTTGTACATCTTCAAAGTTACCTCGAAATAGTTCACGATTGGTGCTTTAAATAGCACTTGCTATTAAATAAGTCAAAATTCCAAACTGGCCTGCTTCACTTACAAACAAATAATATCACATTTTTCGTATACTCTTGGATGTGAACTTATCGAATCTCTCCTCTTAGACATAGTTATGTCTAACAATATAACCAGGAATGGTGTTATAGAAACCATCACAGCAGAAGAATCGCGCACTCTCGGATACAGAAAAAGGAACCTTAAAGTCGCACATTCCCATCTATGTAAGATGGTCTTCGCTGCACACGTTCGACGGAAAGTAAAATATGAAGCAGCAATTTCGAACCCTCTTTCTATTTATTGCATAAACCATCTTGAATTAACACCTCCTTGATGAGAAAGCCTGAGGGCTGAATGTTTCTGCGTTACTAAATAAGGCCACCGCAGGCCACAAATTGGACACGACTGTAGCGTTATGCGTTCGGCCGGGACTCGGGCTCTCACTGATTGGACGCGAGATCCGGCCGAACATCGACGCAGCGTTCGTGTCCAATCTGTGGCCTACGATCGCCTTCTTTACTGATGCAGGAAAATTCAGCACTTAGGCTTTCTTATCTAGGAGGTGCTGCTTAAGTCCATTGCAAAGGGCGCAGCAAGATTGATCTTCAACGATTACAATCGAACTATTAGTGTCTGCCCTTAAACGCCAGTCAAATGATCCATTTTCAATCGCAGGTCGAAAAATATAAAGTTTGACTCGTTTTCATAAAAGGTATGTGTAATATTCTTGCCTCCGAGAGTTATCCTTTTTTACTCCTAGTAGTGCATCGTCAAAGGCTTAATCACTCGTGCCATATATCTCACATCTCCGGAAGCTCAATTTGTTTTAACCGATCTTTTTTTTTTTTTTTTCACAGGCCGTCGTAGGCAGGAATGGCTTTCTCTCTAACACAACAGTAAAAGGGGGACCATGGCTTGCTTCGAAATGCTCGGATTTCTTATTTGTGTTAATCAACTACTTAACAGTCTTGTGTTCACAATATTATTATTTTAATTGTTTATACTGTCTCTTCAGCACTGTTTGCCGACAACTACGTGTTTGTTTTTGTTTTACATAAGCTCTACAACTTCAAAGTGCATCATCTCCCCCTTTTGGAACTTCCCTTGAGTGGGACCTTAAATGAATGAATCAACAAAGCACTAGGTTGAGTTTGGACTGACATAAATATCGCGCAGAACATTTCAGGAGGTCGATAGCTAAATTCCTTTATAATTACTGCGCATACATGAGTGTTTTCAGGTTACCTAAGGTAGACAAGCAAATAGGGATTCGATGATGCATTATGGAGCTCAGTGTCTCCAAAATGGGTGCAGCCTGACCTCGGCGAGAGCACTGTCGCCATTTGCAGTGTGAAGCTGCCACCCACTCCCGTAGCCCACCAAGGCACAGGCTAATAGCTTTCATAGAGTCCTGCCTGGCCAATGTCGATAAGAAAGATCGGAATCACAGCCTCAAAAGATGATAGAGGCCAGGTAGGTGTGAGCATTTTAAGAAGTACAAGAAAAGAGCCCGTCCCAGTGTGACTAAGCGACATGGCGTTCCTCTTACCGCACTGTCTTGGGTTGTTTATAGAAGGTGTCGTGAAATATGTGGAGTGAACAAAATCGGGTGATGTTTTCGAGATACTTCTTTTGTTCTTGATGCGTAGGTGGCTTCAATCTATTAATTAAAATGGTGGGTGATACACTCTAAGAAGTAGTGCGTGTATAGGGGTTCACCACTTGTCCCATATCTAACTCCCCAAAACTACATTTGGATGTTTAGTCCATTGACGTCGAGCTAGCTATACCAACTTTTATGAGTGGCTTGATTGTCGTTGGATATAACGTAAAAAATAGCTAATGTGCGTATCAAAGACTACAAAGAAACACTGAGGTTTTTCAACAGGGCCAAAAAAAAACCTTGATTGTCTTACTGTAGACTTTAGTACGTACATTAGCTATTTTAATAAGTTGGATCGGTCGAATATCAAGCCGCTCTTGAAAGTTGGTATCGTCGGTTCGACGTCTGTGGACCGGACGTCGAATAGTTGTTTTGGGGAGTTACGTATGGGACAAGGAATGTACCTCTATACACCCCGTATTTCTTAGAGTGTAGAAGCAACATAAAAATGACTACCAGGGATCCATAAGACATCTTGTGTTTCCAAAACAAATAAACACGTCATTTTGTCTAGGACTGCGTCATCTCATTCAAACAAAGGGCACTCTTCAATCACTCCCCTTTATTCTTGAAATACCTGTGTGTTCTTTTTACGTATCTCTACCCCCAAAAAGCAAAAACAAACTCAGGTTTTTACAAGTTTCGTTCAATATTTTGCATAAAAAATACCCTGTATAAGTTTTCTTTGCCTGTATGGTACATCGCCATATAGGCAACCTTGAGTGGTGCCCTAACAGCGTTTTATTTTTAACATAGCATGAAACGTGTTTCTACACACGCGTCGTTAGTTAAACATGTCAAGACTGTATGTGGGACGAGCGAAAAGCCGACTTGAAGCAGCCGATATTGAGCCGATGCACATTTTAACGAAGACGTCCGTAACTCACCTGAATGAATCGCTTTAACTTGCCGAGCTTTCGGAACAGCTTGGAAAGCAACAACAAGAAAGACAATGTATGGGGTGAGGCCTCGTTCACCGAAAGGCAGTCTCTAAGGTAGAGGTGCGGGATGCCAACGCGTGGTCCCGGCCACCGTGGTTGGGCCGGAGAGCAGCGTGCGGGGGACGCCGAGGGCCCTTCCCCGAGCCGGTCCAATAGCGTCCGTTGGCGGGCACGGCCGAGCGCGATGTCCGGGGCGGAGTCCGCGCCATGGGCCCGCGTCCGCCTCCGGCCGCCGAGGCACTTAAATAGCGGCCGGGCCCGGGTCCGAATCGCTCTGCCGCTTCCGCAGCATGCGTTCCGCGTGTTGTCTGCTGCTGGCGGCGCCCACGGTGCTGCTGCTGCTCTTCTGGGTGCCTGGGGCGCAGACGGCCAAGAGGCTCGACTGCAAGGCCTTCTGCAGACTCACGGGATTCCGCTTCAACGCCGGACTCTGCAAGTGCGGCTACATGCTGTTCGCCAGCAAGCGCTCGTCATCGCCCCCCAACCTGTGAGTGGTGTCCCGCAAGCGTGGTGGCGCTCGTGGTGGCTTGCTTCGGCATTCGTGGCCGGGTTTTGTTCTGCCGCGGTTTAGTGCCACACACGTGTTTGGAATCATACATTTCTGTGCGTTGGTTAGCTCACATATCCTAGAGAGGGCCGCTTGGGTAGGCAGCGTTACGGAAGCTTATCTGTTAGGTATGTAAGGCAGCCAGCGTATATGTCTGCCATCGATTGTCTTAGTTGGTTCGTCGTTCGTGTGAAGGTGAGAGTCGAAGGATTTCTTTCTTTTGTAACTGAGTGAGCTAGAGGTCTAGAATAACAACGTATTTGCTTCAAACGAAAGTAAGATAATCATCTCTTCTTGTGATCTGACGGAAAGTAGACGAACGAATTTCTCGCCGGCTTTATTAATTTGAACACACAAAGCATAAGAATATTTTTCGGAGTAGCTGAGAGAAAATTTAAATATTTGTAATCTACGTTGCGTGCTTGTAACAGGTACAGTTTAGAAATAATGAAGGTTTCTAGATCAAATTAGGGGGTTTTACGTGCCAAACCAACGACAGGCATCTCGCACGCCCCAGCAGGAGGACTGGGAATTAATTTAGACCACCTGGGGATCTTTTGACGTGTAACCGAAAGCTCGGTTACACGGCGCGTTCTCCGCAATGAGCCTCCCTCAGATTGTGGGCACCTCGGCCGGGATTCGAACCCCCCACCTGGCGATCCGTAGGCCGACGCTTTGCCTCGGAGCCACAGAGGCTTTTTTATTTCTTTATTCTCAAAGCCACCGAGGCGGCTTAATGATGGTGTCTAGAATCCACCCTTATTGTACAGACGCTCCAGTCAACACCGCAATAATCTAGACATCCCAGAACCCTCCGTTAGAAATCTAGATGGCCACCTTTTGTAAAAGTCCTGATGCCTGAGGAGTGCTTGCTATCGTAAATACTGCAATTACTTATTTACGTAAACATGCGAATTTTATGTTTATGACGCAAGCAAAGAAAACGATGGTGCCACGCACTTAGGGGTAAGGCAAATGTTTGTAGCTACTTCATTTCCAGCGCTCGCAAAATCCAATGGTTTGTGGTGCCGGGCATAGCCTTGCAAAGCGCGCACATTGAGTGCGGTTCCCCGGGGCAGCACCATCGTCTTTTCCCGAACTGTCCACTGCCACATTACCTTCAGCTCACATATTTTGTTATAACATAACATTTCTCCACTTTTTACACCTATTTAGCATTTCTGAACTTTGATAGAAAACATATATTTCTGCAGTTTTCTAATTATTTTCTGGAAAATCTCTGAAATGAACAGTGAATAGTTCTGCAGAATTTTCGACTTCGTTGACTTCGCTTAGCCATTGTAGGTTGAAAACTCGCACACATATGAGTTAACCCTGGTTAAATTTTCTCAGTCGACATTTTTTGTCACGTTAAGGTAAAGTTTTGCAAACA
This sequence comes from Ixodes persulcatus, assembly GCA_013358835.2. NCBI lineage: Eukaryota > Metazoa > Arthropoda > Arachnida > Ixodida > Ixodidae > Ixodes > Ixodes persulcatus. The sequence continues at coordinate 525,873 of JABSTQ010009691.1, forward strand.
TCTTTCTTAGGTCCCTGTTGAAATTGTTTTTTTTTTATTTTCTTTTATCGTTAATTCAAAGCCTGAACTTCTTTTTGTTTTTTTAAACGTTTTTAACACTTTTAGGAAATGTTTGACTGACGTGAGCACTTGACAGTGTGAAGATATTGCTTTTACATCTTGTTAATGGTATTAGCTGACGTGTTGCTGCCACAGTCATTTGAAAGCGAAAATATATCTTCTTAGCCTGACGTTGAGATGAGTCAAATGTCCATCTTGTTGTAGAAAATCGAGGTCAGCAGGAGCTTTTTTTTTTAAAAGTCAAATTTAAATTTGAGTTGTTTTGTGACAAATTAATTAAGGAAATCTTCGCGCATTAGCGAAGGACTGATGAATAATTTGATTACATGGGGACTGCACGATGCGCAAGCACAATATCGGTTACATGGCGTTTTCTCGGCATTAAGGAATCATCACATGGTGCCCTATTAGTACTAAGAACTGGGCCAAAATTTGGTATTTGTTTTAAGAATTTGGTGCCTTAAAAAGTGGAAACAAATCTGACCTTATTTGGCAAGAGACTGGGTAACTTGGGCATAACTCGCCATCAAGTGCCAGAGTCAATTTACTCCATCGTAGTTCTGCTGCCATCTGGGATCTTTGGGCCGTAATCACCTAACAAGTACCGGAGTTAGGCTTACTGCCTGGTAGATCATTTGTCACCTGGCATTTTGGGTACAAATCGCCACGCGAGTGGCAGAGTTATGCTTTACTTCCTAAACATTCGGCTTTCATCTTGCATCTTTGGGTCGAGATTACCTCACAAGTGCCGGGGTTAGGCTTACTGTCTGGTAGTTCGGCTTTCATCTTGAATCTTTGGGCCCAACTCGCCAAATAAGTGCCAAGGTTAGGCTTCACTTCCTGAGAGTTCGGCTGTCATCCGGCATATATGTGCCCAAATCGCCAAATATTTGCCAGAGTTAGGCTTAATAGCCGGTAGTTCGGCTTTCATCTGATATTGTTGGTACCAAAACGCCAACAAATAAGTGGCAAAATTAAACTTCACTTCCTAATAGTTCGGCTGTCAGGCGCTATCTTTGGGCCCAAATTGCCATAGAAGTTCCAAAGTTATGCTTCACTTCCTAATAATTCGGCTGAAATATGGCATGTTTGCGGCCAAATCGCCAATTAAGTGGCGGGGTTAGGCTTACGGCCTGGTAGTTCAGCTTTCAACTGAAATCTTTGGGCCCAAGTTGCCAAATTAGTGCCCAAGTTAGGCTTCATTTCCTTATACTCCGGCTGTCATCTGACATCTTCTGGCGCACATCGACCCGCACGTGAAAGAGTTGAAATGATATGGAGATTAAAATTACAAAATCTCCATTTCCAGACATGTGAATTTCGACAGTGCATGTAATAATTTGCAAACTAATGCCAGTAGAGTGGTGGACTGGTACGCCTCCAATCTTTTAAAAGTCAATCCAGTAAAAACTAAGTTGATCTGTTTCCGCAATCTGTTAAAACATGGTTTCATAGATAAGCCTTTCTTTTTACGCGGGGTCGATAGCGTATCTGGCAGTAGTGTTCCTGTCCAATGGGTTGGCAGCACGAAGTACATGGGTATTATTTTTGAAAGCGACATGTCTTGGAACAAGCAGTTAGCCTACATATGTCGCGTCTTACGGAATGTAGCTTGTCTGTTATACAATATTAGAGTTTTTGTTCCTTTCCACGTAAGAAAAATCCTCGTTCATGCCTTGGCGTACAATGTGCTAAGGTACGGTGTGTCAGTGTTCGCGCACAGTACAGGACTCTGGTACGAGAAGGTAAACAGTGTTTTGAAGTGTCTTTTAAAAAATGTGGCGTACAATTCAAGTTATTCAAACAGCACGAATCTCTTCGCCGATCTAGAGATGCCAAATTTTTTTTTTTGTACCAAGAAACAGTAATTCTTCGGTATTTTTGGACGGACAGCTACAAGATCCCACATGTATCGTCTCATATTCTTAAGCAGTCAATCAGATTTGAGAAACCACGCTGTTTCACGAGATACGGAATGAAAACGCGAGATTACTACGTTCCCGACACCTTCAATCAGCTACCCATTTGCGTATTTTCCCTAGATTCCAAGACGAAAGTTAAGACATGGCTCCGCGCATATATGTCCGAGGCAGTGTAAACAGTTTTAAACAGTTTTTTTTTCTTTTGGGGGGGGGGGGGGGGGAGGGGAGGGGATAACCAGGCAGGCTTTGAATCAGCCTTGAGTGCAGTTGAGTTGAGTTGATGTGTGTGTGTGTGTAGTACCTCTTGTTGATTATAGTTCCAGCTCTTTTGTGTTCGCTCGCGTTTGGCGACTTGCAGGGCCCCGTCCCACAAGCCATCATAGGCTTTGACGGGCCCGTAAACACTGTTGTACCACAATGTGGAGAATAAAATTATTATTATTATTATTATTATTATTATTAGTTTTATTATTATTATTATTATTTCGATTATTATTTATATTATTTTTGCGTTCACCGGCCGTTACCTGGGCAGAAGTAGAGTAAAACTAAGACCCCAGTATCATAACGTAAGGTAAGAGGATACGAATGCATAGAAGTCAGGATAAGGTCCACATAAGTAAACAAAAAACTTGTTTTGAAGAGAGCGGTGAAGATCTTGAGGCGGCGTCTCCCATCGGTGACGCCTCGCTAGCGAACGCCGGCGTGCGTCGCCTACGAGGCGGGCGCCTGGAGGCATGGTCTGAGAGGCTCATGTTTATAAAATACTTTCTCAGCAACTATAAGGATCTAATATTTTTATATGTTGGACAGATGAAGTCGATTTACCTTTTCATTACTTCGAAAGTTCGGGGCACCGCTGCCCCCATTAGTTTTCCTGACTCTCAGTACGGCATTTACTGCATGAAATGGAGATTTTGTAATTTAATTAAAACGTAAACAATAATGTTTTAAAAATCTAATACAAGCTATTCAATTATTATTTCAAGAGAACAAAGAAAACAAGTATAGTAGTTAGCACCCAACTCCTAAATACTAGAAAAAAAGAAATCTCATAAAATCTCTTCTTTTAGGAGCTCTTATGTGGGCTCGAAATAGCGTCTTTTAAGGCATATACTTTAGTGCAAGATAGGGCATGTTATAAAGTAATTAGGCACCCACCTAAATGTTTGCGGTACACGACCGTTTTCTAACGATGTTTTTCTTAACTACATGGGTTTTATGCCAATTCCACAAATTTAGAGCAGGGTATCATCAAAAAGAAGATTTATATTTATCAAAACTATTTTTTTAAGTTAATGAGCATTTTTATTTAAACTAATTTTTTCGTACATATCCCAGACATTAAAAAGTCATGAGCCATTCCACTCTGTGAAGGTCGATAACCACCGAAGCTGTTTAGCACACTACACAAACCCGCCCCGAAGTGTAGGAGGAAACTAGACACATGCGACGGGACCGCCACCCGGCGGAAAGTAGACACGCGCGACGGGGCCGCCGCCCCGGGAGAGCGGAAGGACAGGAAGCTAGGCACGCAAGCGCTTGGATTGACAACAAAGAAAGGGCGGTTCGAGCGTAGACATGGCCGACGCTGGTCGCACGGTGGTCAATCTTTGAGAAACCTTTATTATCTACCGGTGAGTCTACTGATCTTCAGAATGTTGCGTATTGATAACTAATCTACTGAAAATGCATATCCAAGTGATAAGACGTATAAGTTTTTTTAAAAGAATGAAGCGAATTTGGCATCAAATTCGGGACCTGAGTTTAAGTTGACGTACACGAGAAATTCACGGAACCCTAGCCATAAACAGCATCGCTGTAAGAATACCACATCTTCTTTGGCATGGAATGACCATTATGGTGACTCCACTGGAAAGTCCGAACCGGGTTGGAAAATCTGTGAGGGAGGAGGAAGACCGCTTCGTCAGGACATGCTCCAAATCGACGAGCAGAGGATGCACTCAAATATTTTTGGAGCGATCCACCGAACGGATGTCTATCTTTGAAAATGATAGCTGCTTTAGTTTAACTGAGCGCGAAGTTGACGAACTATCATAATTACGATATAAAACCTTGCAACAAGAAAACAAAAAGACACATACGCACAACCATCTCAAATTTGAGACGGTGGTGTGTATGAACCTTTTTGTTTCCTTGTCTCAAGGTTTTATTTTGTTATTATGATTGTTCACCAGCTCGTCTGCGTTTTGACACCCATATTTTCGGACATGTGCAAGTTACTCAAAAAAGTAATTAAGTTAAGTTACTGAGTTTTGGATTCAAAAGTAATTTGAGAAGGGTAGATTTACTCGAATGGGAAGTATTTAGTATATTAATAACTACCGTAAAAAGTATCGAATTGCTTTTGAAGTTTCTTCTATATATTTTATGGTAATAAGAGAGTATATATTCCGAACTTTATTGTGAAGGGCTGTTGTGAAGTGTTTGCTCCTCTTCTCGAACAGGTGTTTAACATGTCGCTCCAGAAGGGTGTCTTTCCAAACACCTGGAAATGCTGAATTGTTGTGCCAATTTTCAAATCTGGTAATTGTGGCGACATCACTAATTATCGTCCTGTATCTCTTAAGTGCATTCTCAAAAGTGCTCGAGAAGGTGATGTACAGCCGTTTGTATAGCTATTTTAAAAGAAAGATTGTTCCCGTTCAGCATGGTTTTTTTAGCAGGAAGATCCGTGGAAACAAACTTATGCACATTTCTTAATTATTCTATGCCAGTTGTCCAGAGTCGGGGACAGGTAGATGCAGTATATCTGGATATGTCGAAAGCCTTTGACAGGGTTAATCATGAATTGTTATTGCTGAAACTAAAGAACTACGGGCTTGGCCCTGCGTACATTACCTGGTTCAGGAGTTATTTACATGAAAGACAAAACTGTGTTAGAGTTTCTGGCTACCTGTCGCGTCCTTTCATATCTATTTCGGGTGTGCCTCAGGGCTCCAATCTTGGTCCTTTGTTGTTTAACATTTTTGTAAATGATCTCATATCCTCCGTGAAGCACTCGCAGGTGCTCATTTTTGCAGACGATGTTAAACTGTTTCGGCAGGTGGACTGTCTCGCCGACTGTACTTTGCTGCAAGAGGATGTCTCGTCAGTACTGAAATGGTGCATTTCAAACAATTTACTTTTGAACCCCCGTAAAACCTAAGTGATGTCTTTGTCAAGAAGGCGTAACACGTTATCATATGACTATACTATGGGAATTGAGCCTATAAGTAGGACCAAACTAGTAAGAGATCTAGGGGTTTTTGTGGATGACCACCTTTCTATTAATTCACATATTAATTCCATCGTCAGTCAGTCCATGCGGGCGTTGGGAATAATGGCTCGTTTAACTAAACCATTCAGCAGTCATCACTGTTTTTTGCGACTCTACAGCACCCATGTACGCTCTAAACTTGAATTTGCATCTGTCGTTTGGAATAATATATCTAGCTCAGTAAGCGAAAGTATTGAACATGTACAAAGGCGGTTTGTACGTATAATCTACGATAGATATTTTGGTCGCAAATTTTATTTTGAATACAATCTGATTTTAAGTAGACTAGGATTGTGCACTTTATGTAACAGAAGGTCTATCCGGGATGTTAAGTTTTTGCATAAGTTGGTTCACGGATCAATAGACAGTTCTACTTTGCTTGCTTCTTTGCATTTTCGCATTCCTGTTAACACAAGCTCTAGAAATCGTAGATTGTTTTATCCAGATCACCTGAACTTGTCACCTGTATCACGAATTCAACATGTCCTTAACACAAAGTATTGCGGCATTGATATTTTTTGTGCAACTTTGCCCCATATGTTTTACACATGTGCATGATTTTAAAATCGGTTTGATTAAGGATGTATTTTTTGTAACGGAAATGTAAGTCTTACATTGTGCTTTACCGCAAAGGCCAACCGGCTGTTGGTAAGCACGCAAAATAAATATTGTATTGTATTGTATTGTATATGTTTTGATCTGTTAGCGCAATTTTCCTAGCCAAATATAGAGCAGTTTGAGTTTTCACAGATATGATTAAGATCTGGTTCTGCTTCGGTGTGCCTAACTGTTTTGCACTTTTTGTTTTTTTGGTCAACGATGTGCTTCGGATGTATCATTTCTACTTTGAGGTTTAGCACTGCCTTAGCTTGATTTTGCAGATTGTGTTTGCTTGTTTACAGGGTTGGGTGAAGTGCATCTAACAAGTAGTTCAAATAAAGTTCAAAGTAAATGAGAGGTTATGTGCATCAAGTAAAGTAGTAAGTACACCTGGAACAATGTACTTGAAGTGAAGTTGTATAAATCAACTGTTCTGTCAATGTAAAGTACAAGTAAATTTTAACACAATCTTTTATGATGCCCTCTCATACCCTATCTATGTTTTTTTTTTTTTTTTAAACTGGTCTGCATTGCCCCAGGGTATCGGAGGTGCATCAGTTTTTTTCGGAAATGGCGGCAAATATTGGATGAAGTCAAGTTGCCACGGAAGTGTTTGTTTCACTCTCGCTGACGAACTATTTAACACAATCACCTTACAAGGCACTTATTTCTATCGGCCTTACAGGCGCCATTACTTCACTCAGCGAAATGGCCAGATGACGTCTCAAAAGACGATAGCGCGTTTTCACATGATGACACACCATTTTTTGTTTTAAAATTTGGGCAATGTACTTTAAGTAGGGAGTTGAACTGTTCTCGGAAAGTACCAGAAAAATATTTTAGTAAAGTACAAGTACATTCTCAGAAAATGTACTTCAAGTAAAGTACACATTTTCTAAACCTATTTCAAGTAGTACTTCAAGTATCATGAACTTATAGCACTTCACTTGTTTATTTATTTTTTTGTTTGTAAAAACGGTGGGGGAATTACTAAGACTACTTCAATGATCTTTGAATCTGGAAAGACCTGCATATTTTGAGTTTTGGGAGGAAAGGCAACGGAAAAGGTTGTCTTTACGTTGCCCTTTAGCACGTGATTCTTCAAGTACAGCACAAACTACGGGAGGAATTGGTGAGCTTCAGAGCAGGTGCGGCATTTTGTTGCCCCCTCTAAGTGAGGATATATATGTACACTTCCTGCAGTGGGCGAGAGTTTCTATGTTGGGGCGAAGCAGGGACAAGCCCTTTCTTCAAATGCGTCAAGTCTCCTTCATCTTCGGGACAAAAGAAACGCCAGTCTTCGGCGTTAATCCCGCAGTTACTCGGCCTCACTGGCGACATGTCTGCACTCTATATAAAGCCCGTGCGTCTAATTTCCGGCACAACACTCGGAAAGACAATCACGGCAATTTACGCAAGCAGCTCAACGAATGACGATGCCGAAACATATGTTAAGCAATGTAAAACGTCACGTTAGACATTAAGCAATGTAAAACGTCACGCTTGCATTGCTTAATGTCACAACTCAGACTGTGTTTTTTGGTCTGAACATACGTTTCGGCATCGTCATTCGCTGAGATGCTTCTGCAAGTTGCGGTGATTGGACCTTCGAATGTTGTCGCGGGAAAGTAGATGCACAGGCTTTTTTTTAGAGTTTGTCCACTCTCCCGCGCCTCATGGCAGGGTTGTTGCAAGGGGGGCTCGTGAAACTTTTAGTGGGGTTCGGATCCTCCAAAGTATCCCACCTCCCCCTACCTACGCCACATGCTTCCCCCTTTTTGCGAATATCAGCTGATCTTCCAAGATCTTATATCTTGTTTTACAGGAACGTTTGTTGATACGCAAACCTAACACTAAAATTGTAAAGTAATTTGTAATTTTAGTAGAGGTTACTCTGAAAAAGAAATAGTTAATGGAAACTACTAAATACCGAAATAAAAATGTAATTGAAAGTTACTATTCTACTCAGCAAATTATTTAAGCTACAATAACTTGAGCAGAGTAGTTAACTTACGTACAAGTCTTCTTATTTTGACAAACTGTGACGGTTTGAAGCTGAGCTAGTTGGTTGATAACTGATTGAGTTTTCGACAACCAGTCACTACCATCGCTGCCCATGTGAAAAAAAAAAAATAATCAGTGTAAAATATGATATTTGTACTGTGTCAATCCCCCTCCTCCTTCATTAGACAAAACACCAGGTGTTTGGCAATTGAAATATTTACGTTTTACTTGTTCAAGGCTATACTGTACCTTACTGAACGGTCAAGATCTGCCCTAATGTATTTATAGCGATCGGGATCATATGTGAAATTTTTAGTATTTAGCTGAATCTGATTCAGAAGTCTGAAGCGAGTTACGAAATTGTTCAATGTGAAAATGAGACCCATTTTTGGTTGTAGACACCATTCATTTCGATATATTCGCAAACTTGGATGATCACCATCCTCAAATTTGAAATTTCCGAAGGTCGGTTATAATCCTTTGACTTAGATATTGGAAAGTAGTGAAACTCCGGCTTCTGGTATAACGCTAAGTTTTGGTTGAGGCTCTGTTCGTCGACGCGAAGTTTATTATTGCTGTTAGAAAAACCTGGTTATCCCTCCTCCTCCTCCCCCCCTCCCCGGTATGTTGAGAAACAAATTTGCCATTTAAAGTGCTTATATTTGAGACCCAAAATCTACGTTCATTGCTCAGAAATCAGAAGTAGGAGCGAAATCTTGACAACCTGTGCCAGGAATTGCGGCCTTTGCAAAACGGGGAAAAAAGAGTAAAGTGCGTACTGAAGAACCTAAAATATGGACAGGAAGCGGTTCGGGGCTTGGACGAAATTTTCCCATAAGGAAAAGGGAACTCTCTCCCTCTCCCCACGGCTCGCAGGGACGCACAGTGATGAAGCGAAGGTGGGTCTCTTGCACTTGGGCCACGCCGGACCCTTTCAACCAGGGCTCTGGAACCGCGGGAAGCGATAAGAAAGCGCCAGGGCGGAAAGAATTAGCCCCTGTTTGCTGCCAATTACGCCAGCTTCTCCGAGGGTCCGTCTCATGCAATATGCAGCGGGGCCACCGACGCCGGCGTGTAATGGCCGACCCCGAGTGACGCGCCCCATTTCGTTTGAGCGGGCGGCACCTGGGCGAGCGTCGAGAGTGTCGCCCGTCGCAGCGGGAGTCGGCCATGCATGTCGCTGGCTAGGAGCGTGCGAGGATGGCCGTGTCAGCACCCACGTAACACCCACGCAGCAGCGCTTTGAAGCTGTTGCTGCTGTTTTCACACGACAAGTGGCTTACACCGTTCGAGGCGAGCGCATCAAATCGGTTCTCGGCTTTTTTTTTCCAGGGAAAGCCGTGTAGGGATAAGGAATCCAATCAGGCCCGACGGACGAGGCGATAAATCGACTCAAATGCGAGAGTCGGGGATTAAAAGAGCGCTCGGGCGTAGAATCGGACTTGGGAAACACGCGCTGAGGGATCGTTATTAGGGTCATCGCACATCGTTCTTAGGGTCATTGCAGAATAATAAGTAGCAATAGTAGATCGAGTGTGCAGCTACATAGGCTATTTCGGGAATTGTCTAGTGTGAAATTGCGAGTGCGATAGTTTCTGCGTTATTGTTGTGCGTTAGTCCCTAAGGTGGGAGAAAAGCATTTCGCTCAATGGCTCCATTTGTGATTTTAAGAGTGATAACCATGTTTGCTGTGCTTCAAAGAAAATGCACTAAATTGTATAGAATATTTTGCCCCAACTATTCGGTATTTGATATTCAGTATTCAACGTTCATAAATTAACATTAGCCGTTAAACACTCAATGAATGATATTCAATATTCTGTATACCACATTCGGCATTTGACAGTCGATTCTATATTTAATGTTCAGTATTCAAAGTTCAAGATTCAGTATTCAACATTCAACTTTGGACTTTCAAAATTTTAAATTAAAATTTAACCTTTATCACTTAGCATTCAATATTCAAGTTTAACTGTTCGATTTTCAGTATACATTAGTGAACATTTTAAATTCAAGATGGTAGACTCTTCATTTTATATTTTCTTTCATATTTTTGTTTATCACCGTTTGAAATTCACCACTCAACATTCAACATTAGACATTCAATATTCAATCTTCTACACTTCTAAAGAACGCGTCCAATATTTTTTGCAGCCTAGGTGCGTTAAATGTTAGTCAGTCCTTCAAATATCTAAATGTTACAAATGTTTAAATATTACGAATTTTGTAGAGTCGAGCCGGAAACTTCCACTGCTTTAAAAATATAGCCTTGCCTTGATTATTTTGATAAACCCGGGAAGCACAGAATTTGTTCTCTGTGCTTTGTGCGTGGGTCATGTTTAGTCATGCTTGGTTACGGGTGGGCGGTTTTCGATGCGTTATTACACACGACATACTCATCTGCTCACCGGGCTCATCAAGATGACCCTAGACAAGTTTAAATTTATTAAGGAATGTAGTGGAGAGTCCTATCAAGTGGCCAGTATGGTACGACGGAATGACTAAGGTTTTGTATTTGTCGACCAAATGCTTGAAATAACCATACAATTACTCAGTTCCAGTATACCCCAAACTTGTAACTAGTAGCTATAGTTGTAGTTTCTGAATTTTAATTCAAAATTAATAATAATCTAGTTACTGAGGTGTAAATTAATTTAAATATCGCAAATACAATTATCTAGCTACTTTATACCAATTTGGGAAGCTAGTATGAGAGTATAATAAAATGTGAACATATGAAGATAAGACAAGTTCTACACCACTTTCGGCTGGTATCTATCCAAATCCAAGCCCGCCAGTTGTACTGTAGACTTTATTACAAATGTTGAACAGCGTTCTTTAACGTCTGATTAAATAACCTTGGGGTTTATTAAACTTACCGTATACAAAACGAAGTGAAAATATTTCTTCCTATTGCAATTGGAGCCATCGCATGTTAAATGTTACAAGAAACTTGACTAAACCTGGTGACAAAAGCTACTCATAAAAGTTAGTTACAAATGACCAAAACAAAAGACATACAAATGACAAGCATTAGAAGTGCACGTAAGCCACTGTTATCTCTTTTTCTATTAAAGTGTAACTAGCATAAGGTGCTTTGCTTTAATCTGATCTGGTCTTGTCGCGCACATTTCGGTACGCCTCAGCAAAAGGGCAGTCAACGGCGTAGGCAGTGTTGCGACCGGACTGTTACAACCGCGAAAGCCTAGCAGGCGAAAAAATTCGCGGGTTCCCATGCAGGTCGTGGGAAATACAACGCCGTCAGTTACGAAGAAGTGCTGTAAGAGGTTAATTCAGCATTACGTTGAAATTGGAGTTCTTTAGATGTCATTCAAAATGTGCTATTTGACACAATACTTTGAATGCACGCGCTCGAAGTGTGGCGTTGTTCTAGGGTTGATTCGGATGACTTCCAAGAGTCAAATCTATTTTGACATCCTTACTGTTTCCAGCCCCGTGGACACATGTTGTTCAATTTACGTTTTGCGGACAGTCGTGTTAATAGAAAGTTTTAGTAGATCGTTTTCGTGCATTCGTTGCGCTGCGCGGAACGAATGCACGTAAACGTTTGAACGTACGGCACTGAGCGTTTTCTCTGTTTCGCCGGTCGCAGAGTGGACTGTCGTGGGCGCCCTTAGCGTGATCGCGTGGCTACCCAAGATGGTTACTTTTTTTCGTAGTGCTGCGAGAAAACAGTATACAAAATAAGGGTTATGCATGCGGTGTTAATGGGAGTTTTATGTAAGAAGAAATAGCATATACAATCGACGAGACCGATCATCCCTTTGCGACGAGCAACTGCGCCCGACACCGTCGAAACTAAAGCCGTCTTGCACGCGACGCACATTCTAGGGATACCACAGTCTTTTTCCACTACGACGAAGGGAGGGTAAACAAGTTGATCCCCGGAATGAAGTTAGCTTTTCTTGCGGGAAGCTTACACGGGGAAAACGTGTTGATAAGAGGTAAGAGCCATTGAGGGGGAAGAGGGTGGGGGCGCTTTTAGTTTCGCTTTTGCAAAGAAGGCCAACTCGAAGGCATTTTCGCTTTAGGTTGTTTGAAGCGCGAACAAACAACGTAACAAATACCGTTGCCCAGCCACCTACGTTAAAATTGGGCCGTAATATTTGGCCGTTAAATTTTTATTCTCACTGTTTTCGTTTTGGATCGTTTCTACCCATCGAGGAAGGCATCTACTAAGACTCCCTAGTGCTACAGAACCACACAACCATAAGCACATACACATTAATAAATTTAGCATTTGATACATATTATAAAACGTTGTTAGTGTAGTACAATACAACGCTCGGACCTGGAAAGAGAAACGGCATCTCGCACGCGTGCGCCAGCGGTGCTGCCCATTTTGAGCCTTTTCAGTGTTCCCTCATGTTACCACGGTGGCGCTGGTGATCAATCTACGGCCGCGCTCTCTGGAAACCTTCGCAGCGGATGTACTCAGACACTGCTCCCGGATGAGATTTAGACCGAAGCTGGAAAACCAAGAAAGCGACAAAAAACTGATTTAATAGAAATAATAGCACTGCTATACCATTAAATAAAGCTGAATTTTGTTGTCCTAGCCATCGTTCTATATTTTTGTACATAATTCACAGTTTCGATGCATCATGCATCAGCATTACCAGGTATTATTCAGAGAGCTGACATGACCGCTCACGATACGCACAAGACAGAATGAAAAGGGGGCTAAATACTGGTGATATTTGAACCCCTCAATACAAGCTCCGTAATATATTTCGAAGGTGAAGTCGAGCTTTTGTACTTTAAAGGTACTTTCTTCAGAATTCTCAAATACAGCTGCCCTGGAAACGGCTCTAACCGGCCTTGACAAGAACTGTACGTGAACACGGGTTCTCAACAAGTCGTAATTCTATCTTTTCAAATAGCGCTTAGGTGCGGCTTGCGCCCACCTAAGCGCTTTGAAAAAGTGCGCGTCGCTGTCGGATTTAAACTCCGTAGGGTGACCGTTTACGACACTCAATCTCATTAGAGCCTCCGATTCCGATCAGCGCTTTGGGTGAAGCAGGCCAATTAAATTACAGCCCGACAACAGAGTGTCGCTGAAAACTGAGACGACAACCCCGCTGTTCAAAAGTATTTTAAGTTTTTCGCTCATTTATATTCTTACTAAATAGGCTTTCCGAATCGCCATTTTCAATCTAAAAATGAAGTCGTATCTAAAACTCAGAAAGGTGGCAAAATTTAGGAATGTTAAAAACAATCATTTGTGACCATTTTAATTTTATTGATTTTGATTTGTGGCATTAGAAGAACCCCGCTAGGACGAAATTTCGCATGTTCTTTGACAAGCTGGAAGATGCTGCCCAGGCGTGAATCAGGAGCCCTCCTAGAAGTGGTTCCAGCAGAGCATGGAGAGGCTTCCGCAAAGTAGGCGCAGGTAGGCTCGGCTCCAGGGGGAGTCTGCCGAGAAGGTGGCTATATGTAAAGACGTTTAAGTGACTTACCTGGAGCAAAAAATAAATATATTGTAAAATGATATGCTTTGCCTCGTATTGTTGATGTGTAAATAAAATATAAAAAATAATTCGAGAAATCGATGTGACCACTGCAGGATTTATAAGTTCTGTAAACCAATGGTAAACATACGAGACTCATATACCCCGATATTTTTGTTTGTTTATTTTTAATAACATTTTCGGATATGATTGATATTCCAAAATTATATTTTTACGAGTGTATTACAGATGACAGAATCCTTGCTTGAAAATCAAGAATATATGAATCATATGATGAAAATGTTTTGATACTTAAATATGGCTCAGGCTTTAAGTCTCATTCGAAATGAGACGGTGATGTTATAAAAATTAATGTAATTTTACCTCGTATTGACAATTTTAACACAAAAAAGCTTAATACAAAATACGCATTTCGAAGTGTTTTTTTTTTTAACAGCATTCCTCAGATGTGCTGGTAGTTTTAAATTGATTGCATGCTATTGTTATCGGCCTTTGTGGAAAAGGCTGCGAAAATGTCCTATTTACTTATTTTGGTGTGTTTCCTTTAATATGTTTATGAAGAGCTGACTCATGTCCAATTCAGTCGAAATTAATTTGAAAACCTGCAAGTAAATGTTACTTAAATGACTTTAGTGTAGAGTTTTGTGTTTTCATTATTCCGCAGTTTACTTTAGTCCACAAATTTGATGTTTAGTAGTCTCAGATTTCGGCGTTGGCCAAAAAGTCGGTGTTTACTCTTTTTTTTAAATCTCATTATCTCTACCCTTTAAAAATTGATTTAGTTAATTTTATATTTAATTATGGTTAAATTATATAATTATATGTTAAGAAATGGGGCACAACCTTCAATTCAATTCAGTTCAATATTTACCTTCCAAGTTACAATGGAAGGGGCTGGGGACAAATTCTATGAAACAACTTGACGAGTTCCCAGCACTCCAAACGTTTAGCAGTGCCGGCAACAAGTGTGCAAACAATGGTTTTAAATAAAATATAAAATCGATTGACACAAAATATTTTACAAAATTCGCAAAAAAAAGGTACAGCATATGAAGTGAATATACTAGTGAAAAATTATTCGTTCCACATAAAATAATATTGCAGTTCCTTAGATGAGTGTTTTGCTATTTCTATGTTGTTTAAGGTCAATCTCTGTAGAAATTACGGGAGAGTTATTTTGACTATGAAGGGCATAATTGGTACGAGACTTATTTACAAGCCAGGATTCAGAGTGGCGAGTTGAATTAGTTAAACCTTTTTTCCTGCAGTGACACCAGGCGAAGAAAGCGGTTTCTAATTTTCGTTCGCTCTACTATATATTTGTGCATAACGTTTAGTTATAAAACATCCTCATGAAATTTAGTTGGCTAAACAAAGCGTTTGTGTGAAAATCAGAGTTGACATTCCATCTGACTCTTGGGGCAGTTTTTTTTTAGTAGGTAGAATTTCTAGAGGTGTGAATGTGTGGTTGCCACCAACTCGAATGACAAGAATTCAGGTGAGCACAAAATAATGATTGGTGGAAAAGCAACTTGATATTGGATGGGAGTACATGGGAATGCCTATACATTAAACAAATTACAGGACTAAGCATTAAAGTCATATGATCGACATTACTATCTCAAGACATGTGTACAGAGAAATACACTTGCAATGATTAAAATGTTTTAACAACCTCAATTGGAGATTTAAAAGTAAACATTAGACAGAAGTCTGTCTGGTTGGGGAAATAATTATTAAAATATGACTACCAACCAATTCCTAAATCAGGGGCCCAACGTTTCGAAACCGGTTCGGCCTCTTCTTCAGGGGCGACGATGGAGGAAAGGAACCGCAATCTTCTTTTTCCTCTATGGCGGAGGCGAATGTGCACAATCCCATCTTCTTCCTCTTTGATCGTTTTTTGAAGACACATGATGGAGCCCGTTCACGTACACAAATGGCAGTGCGCCAAGAGACCCATTGATGTTTGTTGGCGTGGTCTGAATGTGCCAAGATTCAAGGAAGAGCCTCCGGCGAGGATTAGTTTCGATGTCCAGGATGCGCGTGTTTAGAAAGTCGATGCGATGTTCATTTTTTTCACAGTGTTCAGCAACCGCGCTGCGCTCTTGATCGAAGTTGCGCACATCAGCCTTGTGTTGGCGAATCAGTTCATGATAGTTCTTTGTCTCCCCGATGTACGAGGAAGGACACTCCGCGCAGGGAATCTCGCACACCACACCTTGCGCTTTCTCTTTAGGGGGCCGATCTTTTGGTCGTGGCATAAAGCGTCCAAGGGTTGAAATTGGCTTATGGGCCATCTGAATGCCCTCCTTTGCTAGCACCCGTGCCAGCGCTTCACTTGTTCCCTTGATGTATGGGACGCTGATCCGCGTGGTTGGCCGGCGTTTAGTATATTAGTATATTTAGTATATTGTGTGCCCTGAGGCACACAATATACTAAATCTCTTACAACTGAAGAATACCCGTTGATGTGTACATGTTGCTTCCGATTACTTATCTAGCTATTTAGTATTGATAGTGCCTTTCCTCTGGTGCCATATATTTTGAGGTTCTGCAAAGAGGTTATGATTCAGCTAATCGAAAGCTTCCGTGCAATCAACATATATGCCACGAGCCATATGTTTATGTTGATAATTGTCCAGTTTGAACTCTTTTTGATCAAGTAATGCTAACTCTGTAGATCATTTTTTAGGAACCCATAGTGCAATGTAGTAATAATGTTATGCTTTTCTCAAAAGTTTCTAGGTCGGCTGTGCAAAATGGTTTCACGGCCCTTTGAAAATTTTGGAAGTTTAGATATCGGTCTATCATTTCCGTACTCGCTTTTTGTTTGACTTTTTTAAGTAAACAGTCACTTTACTTATTTTTGTTCTCATAAGAAATATCTCAGTTTCTAAACAATGTACAAGTCAAGTAAATATGATATCATTAACTTGCTCGACTGGTATAATTTAGATTCCCAGAAACTACAACTGTTTCTACCCTTTGTGTTAAGAAATACAGAAGTAACTTCAGCTTCAGTAACCAGGTTTAAGAAGATTGTGGTCTTGTATTTAGTTTGAATTAGTCTACACATATTGGTACCGTGCTGATTACCACAAAGTTTGCAAAAGCGTAACCGAAAGCGCTTGAAAAAAAGTGACCAGATAATTCAATTCAATTCACGTATAGCTTGCCGATAGCGCTAACTGCACTTTGAGGATTTATTACTGAGTTAACGTTTTTTCACATAATAATCGTGCTGTCAGCCTTGTAGTAAAGTAATTTAAGCAACTGTATTTCCTATAATTGTATTACTTAGTTAAACTGCTTCTATAGAACTTAAATACCTTAAGTTTATTTGGATTCCTTGTCTCAGTTACGTTCTTGTAAAGGCGACAGTTTTTTCTAATTTTTCCGGCGAACTCTAGCGAGATCCATGGTTTCTGAAAAATTACTTCTTGTGATAAAAATGAAGAGAATAAGTTTTTCATAAAGTATTTTAAATATATTCATCAATAGATCAAACTATTTTTCTGGACTAGTTTCGTTGGTTACTATGCTCCAGGTAATGTTGCTTAACTCTGCACGAAAATTATCTAAAAGATCACAGTTTATAAGCTGAAACCTACCCCGATTTCGTGACACCACTTTCGTGAGACCCATACTATATAAACATAAATGAAGCTAAGAGTCACTAATATCAAAAATGATCACACCGAACTTCACGACGGATGAGTCTAAGTTAGCTATAACTAACTTAAGTCCAACTTTCGGGGACATGGCAGTTTAGTTCCAAATTTTAGCGACACGTGGCGTATCGACCTTTACGCATTTTCAAAATGTAGTTTCGCGCGTCGATCACAATCTCGCCCTTCTTTCCCAATCCTCCCCTCGCCATCCTGCTACTGTCCGCCGGTAACCTCCTCTCATTCTTGCGCCTTCATGCCTCGTTCACACTTGGGAACCGGTGGCCGGATTCGCGAGAATTCGGACGTCGGGCGACGAAAGCAGGCAGAATTTCCGGCGGAGAACAAGATCGCTCTGGGACCAATTTTGAACGCCTGAAAAAAACTTTCGCTCGCCGCAAGCCAATCAGAACGCACGGGGGAAATGGCGCTTGCTGACGTCAGATCAACGCTGACGATCTGGCGACGATGGCGACGAGACGCGCGCGGGCAAGGAGGAGGTTTGGGAGCTCTCGTCAGCGCTCGTCTGTTCGGGAAACTGCAAGACGCGGCGCTCCGCGCACTCTGCAGGTGGCAACAAATGTGAACGGCCCGATCTTTTTTCGGCGAGCTAATCCAGTCGGCGGCGAGTGCGTATCTCGCAAGTGTGAACGAGCCATCAGTCTGCTCCTGCGGCCGCGTGCTGCGTCATGTGCAAAAAAACGTTGGAGCTACCAAAAAAAAAAAAAAGTCCACTTGTCGCGGACAATAGGCGCAAACATCGTGGAACAAAAAGAAAGGGTAAAAAAGACGGACAAAAGATAAAAACTTCGCTGAGAAACCAGATTCATTCGAGAGCCCTATTTCACTGTTGTGTCTAACCATGTTAGGAAGGTACTGAAAAAACGCGTTCAAAATCAATCGCTGAGGGTATTCAGTTGTAGGGCTACGCCTTTTGTGCGCAGCTTGTCCTGGCACTGTGGATTGTCCAATTCTCACCGTTCATCCTCCTTCATTGTCTCTGCCCAAGCTGACTCCTCGGCGTTTATTTCGTGTGCTTTAGAGCAAAAACAGAAATGAATATTCAAGGGCAAAATGAATTCAGCGTACCCGATAAGCAGGCGTGGAGGCATAAAATAATAAAATATGAGAAAGAACCAACGTAGCCTTAGAAATAAATGTGAGGGCGCAAATGAGCTAATGAACATTAAACATGATTTAAAAAAAAAGACGAGACTGCAGGTAACGACACACACTCAGAAGTCTCAAACACAGCTGAAATTTTATTTTCCAAAACCTGGTTAAGTAGGAAAAAAACGAACGAATAAGGAAAATAAAAAAACCTCTTTCCACAAATGTATACATTCCGACTGTATAAGAATTGCATACCATTGTGGGACATGACACCAGTGGAAGAAAGGGAAAAAGATGACCACAAACGTTTGATAAAGGAATCGCTGGCAATACTACGTTACAGAAACGCTATTAATATGCCATGGTTTTGTTTGGACCATGAACTTCGGCGATTTCTTAGGCTGTGAAATGTGCTGTCCTTGAGTGTCTACAAGTTTCCGGAAAGAAAAGCTGTTTTGTTCGTTTTCGGTCAGGGGGACAGGGTTCTAAGATAAGAGAGGAAGAGGATGTCGCGGAGGCCGTCATTGCCCTGGTGACTAAGGGAATATACATTTGTGGAAAGAGGTGTTCTCGGGCCCGGGTCTTCCCTTCACCTTTTTCGTTCGTTTCTTTCCTATTTATCCATGTTTTGGAAACTAAAATTTCAGCTGCGTTTGAAACCTTTGAGTGTGTGTATACAATAATATACAAAATGGATGATTACTAATTTCTGAGGAATTAGTAAATATGCCAAATGAACTTCAAGAAAAAAAAAAAACAGTTAGGGCGCAGGCGAGCTGGTGTAGGTTTACCATTTTTTTTTAACACCCGAGACTGGGTGGAAGAAACAAGACGACATCTCAAACACAGCTAAGTAGTTTATTCAGTGCTTCCTCCTTTTATACAACCTGAAGCCAAAATCTTAAGTTCAGAATTTTGAATTCAGGATGTATAAAGGGAGGGAGCACTCAATAAAGTGGTTAGCTGTGTTTGAGACGTCGTCTTGTTCCTTCCACCCAGTCTCAGGTGGTCTAAACAATGGTGAACTTAGAGAATATTACAAAAAAGACGACACTTATTTTTAATGAAGTTTCGAATTTTAATTGTGTTAATTTGCAACGTGTGACAAACATTCCGCTATGCTAACAAAAATTTAAAAAATTGGTGAGCTTTTTTCCGCATTTGCTCAAATGCCGGTGAGCTTTTCTCCGCATCTGCTGGTTTTCCGGTGAGCTTTTCTCCGGTGAGCTTTTTTCCGCCGCCCCTGAGTGGGACGCAGCAGATATCGTAGTGGGCAACATGAGATAGCTGCAAAGGGGCCACGGCTGATAGCGGAGCGGGCCACATATGAACAGCGGAGCGTGTTGTAGAAGGGTGTCGGAGCGGACCGCGTCGGATAGGGAAGCTGACAGTAGCATGGTTTGAAAAATTTTGTCCTAGCGTGTAAAAAAGCACCACGGAGTCTCAAGAACACCGTCATGTGCGCCATAAACTAACGACTCAGTTTGTAAATTTCGTCGCGCTGTGCGCGAATGCGTCGGCATACGGGACGTTTGGGCGATAGATCAAAGGGGCGCCTTCAATTTCCTAAGTGCGTCTTTTTTCTTTTTTTAATTAGCCGCATTTTGGCGACCTCCAACCAGATTGGCGGCGTGTGCGAACTACAGGGGCCGCTCCTCTAGCTATCATCATCATCGTTTGTGACGTCACGGGTAGGACAGACTGGGACAGACCGCGCAGATCTCGGATTCCTCGGCTCGTCAGCTCGCTTCCTGCGCTGTTTGGGTAACACGCGGCAAAGCCGGTTTCACGCGTTGTGTTTATTTGGCGAAGCGATATTTGTAGTAGGATATTTTACCAAAGCTATATTAATGATTCAGGGCCCTCAGGGTTTGGCGCTGGCATATCAATTACATTTGAATAACCGTTCACTTGAACAAGCAGGCCCATTTGTAATTTCGATGGATCCTCTTTCAACGCATTGATATTAAATATTCCAACCAAAATGACGCTAGACTCTTTTTTTATTCTTACAAACTTAAAGAGTTCCTAAAAATATTAAGAACAAATTTAAACACTTACAATATTTATAAGGTGAAACTCTGCGACAGCTGAAGTGTGATGTCGAACCCGCTAAGGTATCATTTCGGAGCAGATGGCCTCAATGAAAGGTAAAGGTGCGAGCGCGCACCATAGAGTTAGCATGGGAGTTTCGTACTAAACCGAGTAAGACACATGATGAAAATACCATGGCGTTTTGTTTTTTTAACCAATGAGGGTTTATTAAGTAGAGAGCATTTCGTGAACCTGTTAAACAATTTTATTGGACACAGACTAGTATTGCCTTGTGGGAATTGAAGAACACTTCGAAAACCTAGCACCCAAGTTAGAAATCCAGGGAACGACAAAACTGCGTGTATGCATGAACCGTTCTCTGTCGTTGGTGTGGTCACCTGAACGTCTTTTGCAATGATATTGGACACAAACTAACATCACCTTGTGTTCACAGAGCCCTTCCGAAATCGCGCACTCAAGTTTCAAGCGTGTAGCTCCTCCTAATTTTACGCCCGTGGTTTCGCCGGCTTAACACCCACCTAGCTTTATTCGTATCATAACCCAAGAACGTTTCTGGGAAAATTAGCCAAAACGAGTTGTTTTTATGGCTCACATTGTCAGCAGTTTCATGCTTATGTTGCTTATGTTTCTGCGTGGAATCATGCTGGCATATGATTTTGAATGTCACGTGACGTCACAGCGTCGCGTGACGTCATGACATCACGTGATTCGCGTTCGCGACGTCATTAAGTCGCCTGGCGTCACTGTACAACGTGAATTGACATGAGAATGTCACGCCATGGTGTCAGCTGACGCCAGGTAACACGTGACGTGATGCACGGCGGGACGTCACGGCATGACGTCCATGTGGTATAATATTTTGTCGAAGTCTCGAAAATGGCCCGCGTCGATGAGGAGCGCTGTAGTACGGCACTAAACCCGCGAAGGGTTCCTCTAAATGTGATCGCTGTAAAACTGTGAGAATATCGAACGCGGCAAAGTCATTTGGCAATGCCTATGTTACGAGATATTCGATTTACGTACGCGCATCTGTACCTTTCATTGTGGTGTTTGACGGACCTACATCGCCACGGAGGAGTTCTTTGGCATGAATATTTAAACTAGAGATCTTTCCAAAAAAAGGGCCCCTGATCGGTTCTATTTCAAGTGTTCGTGCATATGGCGCGTGATTTGCTCGCATTCCGAAGCTTCGAACATGGTCATGTTGCGCTCAGGAGATCGTGTGCTGGGCTGAGGCCTTGTAAATAGTGGAATGCTGTATTTTCACTGACAGTATGAGAAAGTCAGACAGGAGCTCTAGTTGCCCCTCCTACATCGCGAGTTCACAAACTTCGAATGCTTCACGTGCAGTCACTCAAGTGCGAAGTGCATCGGGCGCGTGCTGGAGACCGGGTGTTTGTAACAGATGTCCTGCCGTTTTCACCTTGTCAGTGAGTACAATAGTTTTTTATTGTTTTATCTTCATTTCCCTCTCATCGGACTATAGATCTTTAAATAATACTTTGACTATGATTATGTCAACGTCAAGGAACCCCTGTAGCGTGCACTTCTTGCACGCCTGCAAGAACAAAGCTGAAGCTCATCATGCAACTACAGTAGACTCCCGTTAAGGCGAACTCGCTTAAGCGGAATTCTCGGACATGCCGAACAAAGTAAGAACATTTGGTTGGTTTCCCATAGACGAAATGCAAAAAAAACATCGTTTAACACGAACCGCTTTGCGCGCGCATTTTGGATAACTCGAACTTTCATAGGTCCCCTTCGCGATAGCACTGCACCGACGGCGACGCCGCACATTGCGCCGGCCGACGTGTATGTCAGATGTACCGTAAAAACCCGCATATAATACGAGTTTTTTTTTTTCTAATTTTCAGCTTCGATAAGGCGCGATCTAAAGCTGTTTGACGTAGTTTCGGTTTCGAAGCAATATGGCGCTCAAAACAGCTATCATCATCATTAAACTAACAACGTCCGAGGCGCCACCATTCGTACACAGTCAGGGTCGGCAATCGCGTCGGCGGGAAAACAATCGTCGGTCGCCTACAAAAGAAAAGTTCTTTTGGTTGCGGAAGACATCAAAAACAGTGCTGCCGGACGACAATTCGCCGTAAATGAGGGCAGTATTCGCGGATGGAGACAACAAAAGCATGCACTGTTCGCGTGCAACGGAACGAAAAGAAGCTTTAGGTGCCCAAAGAATGGCGTGTTCGCGGACGTCGAGGCAAGTCTCAGCGACTTTGTAAAAAAGCAACGTGAACGGCACCTCGCCGTAACTTTGTAAAAGAGCCGCGTGAACGGCACCTCGCCATAAACATCGAACTGCTGCATGAGAACTTTGGCGAGCCGACATTGGGTTACTCGCTTTATGCGCCGCGCCGGGTTTTTTCTGCGTCGGCGCACGCTCGTCGCTCGCTCTTTCAAGAAGTACGGGATTTCAAATGCGCTCGACGGCACTGAAGGCTACTGCCTTTGGGAGGAGGCGTCGCACAAGGAGTCTGATGGACGTGATGACAGTGATTAAGGCGAAATTATTACATGTGGCCCATGTTTTCTCGGGAACATGGGCCACATGTCGTCTTTCATCGCTAGACACCGATTTGCACAGAGGAGGCGGCAGTCAAAAATCACCGAATGGATCGGTTCCCCCACCAGTGGTGTGTGAAACATTATTTTTTCCTTCTTTTGACGTGGTAAGCCATATAAATGTCCCTTTATAAGTATCTCTTTATTGTAGGCCTTTTCATTTTTTGTTTATTGGTCAACAGCAATGTAGACATGCCCAGCATGATAATTGGGGCACTTCTGTTAAGGCGAACATCTGATAAGTCGAACAAAGTTTCAAGGTCCCTTCGTGTTCGTCCTAAAGGGAGTCTACTGTAGTTACTAGGCAAAATGCCGGCCAAGGGGACCTTATTATATTAGAGGCGAATCAAGGCGAACGTACAGTGTAACTGCCATTCCGGTGGCATGTAAACGACGTCCAGTGGGTTTAAATGGATCCTCACTCCCTTGCTCTGCTACACAGGTGACCGTAGTGCCCCCTCTTTTGCGTTTTTTTTTTATATTCGCTCGGTTCTTAGCCAGTTAGCAATAGTATCGTTAGTCTTCCAGTCACATTTTTAGGTTTAGTTCCTACTTCATTTCAGCATACCTTGACTAAAGATACAGAAAACTAAGCGTGGTGATTGCTTCCTGAAGAACTGGGAGACATCTTCGGTGCGACCATTTAGTACCTCTTGAACAGCATATACTATACTGTGGGAAATTCCTGAAGCAGCCAGCTGTTTGTGTCTCTAATCATCCTTTGATAGGCTTTGCTCCTTTGAGACAAACACCATCTGCTAGGGTCCAGCCGGACATGTTCTCGGTGCTTTTAGTCTCCACCGATGTCATCGTGTTAAAAGAATGGGAAGAAGTTTGTATATTGCGCCATGGGTAATATATGCGCTGAACCAAGACATGGTTGTGATCAAGCCGACAATAATAATGTATGTCAATGCCAAAAATAATTCCTAAAAATGTTGCACTATGCTGTACATTCCTTTAAACGCGTGATATCTATAGCATGTAACAATACCGTTTTAAATGTATTTATGTGACAAACTCTATAAACCATTGTAATACAAAAAAAAACTTTATATAGCAAATTAGCAATTCAACACGAAAAACATGAACTATTTTTTCTTTAAAATAAAAATAGCTCTATCAATGGCAGCGTCACATGTGCCACGGGTAAACACCTTTCCTAATAATATGTATACAACAAATACAGATTAAGTCCCCATTCAATATATGGAAATCTCGTGTGTGGGTTGGAGATCTTCTTGAACCTGAAACAACAAATGAAGGATTCATAGCTGTCCATCTTACTGAACGTTGTCATAAAAATTATACTCAAATGACGAACACTGTTACAGACTTGCGCATTAGTTATTTATGCAGACGATTTAGCCTAGGCTACCCTTTATTGGTTTTAAAGGTTCCCCTTCTTTTGAATATCCCCTGCGAGGTATTCTTTTAACTCACAAACATTTAGTTTTATTATTCTGCAGGTCCAGGTCACAATAACTGCGATCTACTGCATTATGTGAAGTGGGACAAAACAAATTTGCAAATAAATCCACGAGGTGTTTACTCAGGTCGTGCATTTGCGTTCTAGTTCGTTTAACCTACTGTTGAGGCAGGCTGGTTCAGGTAGCGTGTTCCGCAATATTAATGATAATAAAAAAAATGATATTGGGCAGAATGCTCGCACTTGCTCTTAACTCCAGCCCAGCATACCAATCATAACTGCACGCGGGCATATTTTTCTCTCTGGAAGTGTCAGCCTATGCTAGTACGATCACCGACACGTTAATACGCTTTCGCCGCACACGAACTCGAGCCTCAAAAGCTACCCCACTCGTAGCCTCCAGCGCAAAAACGTAGCTCTGCGCATCACCATCTCGGCCGGAGTTTTCGCGAGCGCAAGATAACCTGACCATAATCCGAACAACGTCTAAGAGGACGAACGCGAACAGTGCTTTTTTGTGCTTACAAATAATTCCTTCAAGGGGAGTAGGCACGACATTATTCCATCGCGGTATGCTAACTAACATCGCTGACGTGTGCAGTGATATTCTCGACGACCTACGGCGGTACTTGCGGGACAGACCCCGCTCGTTGGTGGGGCAATCAACCACTTCCTCGACAAAGAATCCGTGGTCTTGAAGCTTTTCTATTTTGTCTTGATTTGAAACCGGACATAATTTTTTCACGCTTTCTAACAGTCTTGAAATCTTCATTGTACTTCCCGGAGGCCTGCGTCGCGACAGAGGCGATCAGATTTAGTGCGGTGGTGCTACCATCGCAATTTCGAAGCGCCCTCTGGTTGGACGCTTCGATCCTAGAGTGAAAGGGAAAGGGAAGCGTGTGCGAGAGAGCAAGATGCTTTCACATTCTGGGCATAAGCCGGTGGCCATCATTTCGTCAAACGACGTTTCACACATCTCCAAGCAGAACTAGGTGACTGGCGCGCGACCGAAAAAGTCTGCTTGGTCCTGGTATCGAACCAGGAATCTTTCCATTTCCAGTGCAGCGTCTACCAAGTGAGTTAATCAGATGTAGATATCAGTAGAGCAAGCGGGTTTTATCAGCTACCCCCAGTCTAACACCAACTGGGGTAAATGGCCTGCATTTTAAGTTTATGATGATAATGCAATCAATTCAAAAGTGGAAGCCAGCTGGACAAGATTGCCAAAACTGATCCCCGGAGAGGGAGAACAAGGGGGACAAAGGACAAACCCAAGTCTCTAAACACACCTAGGTGACAGATGCGCGACCCAAACAATTTGCCTGGCTGGCCTGGGCACGAGCTGCACTGAATGGCAAAGTAAGCGGGATTTTGCGCCGAGCCAGGCCGCTAGAAAAACACGGGCGCGCCGTGCGTTGTGGCCCCTTGCTTAGTCTGACCTACGACCTCTAAATTGTATCGGAAAGGCCGTAGTTTCTAAAAATGGATAGCTCCCGTAAGGCATTTAAAAAGGTTTAAGGGGAATGTTCGTCTCTCCTTAAGCCGTAGTCGCGCTGTTCATATATCGTTCAAAGGGCACGGTGTTCGCTGGAGACATGATGACATAAACACATGCCTGAAGCATCTTTCGAAGCATGTTGGCTTTATACATGATTCGAACATGTCTGTAGACATTACTTGTACGACCACTATGACAGACCCGCCATAATAGCAAAAAATGACCGCATCTCCACGTGGTGAATGATGTTGATTGGGGCGAAGCTCTGGTGGTGCTGATGATACTGATTTTATTGTTCATAGGTAGTGCTGATGGTGCTGATTTTTTTTATTTCTCATAGGTGGTGCTGAGTTCCGGGTTGCGTTTCGACTTCATTATTACTGCTTTATGGTCGGTGAAATGCAGAGCCAGTGGTTCTTCTAGCGGATCAGCTTGGATCTGCTAGAAACCGTGGGAACGCATCTCCACCGCTTAAGTCAACGGTCCATGTCAGAAAGAGAATGCGTGGTATGGAACGTGGTTATATACGCATTTGAGCATTTTACCGCAGCACCCTCTCGTCTATAAACGTTGAGCCAATGCATGCAATGTTTAACGCGATTATATACGCATTTGACCGCAGCGCCTCTCCTGTATAGGCGTTGAGCGGCTACATGCAACGTTTCATCCAGGACATCCCCAGCTCTTGAGTTACTACCACATCTCAGAGCCCCCTACTCTTCCCGCAGTCGTGGCAGAGTGGTTAAGGCGATGGACTAGAAATCCATTGGGGTCTCCCCGCACAGGTTCGAATCCTGTCGACTGCGCAAACATTTTTTTCTTTTTTTAAGAAGACAGATGGGATGGCAATCGATGTGAGCACGGACGGACGGACGGACGAATGGACGGACGGACGGACGGACGAACAAGACTAGACCCTAAGGAGCTTCGCCCCTAAAAACTCGCATCAGTGTTCGCTGATTTTCTTTTGTAGGTAGTATTAGCAGTGTATGTGACCGCCGCTTAGAGGTCTCTGTGGACCATGAGTGTTTTTATAACAGGTGTGTGGTTTTCATACCGAGCTTCCTAAACATTACCTGGGGGCACTTCATAGTGCTAGTAGAGTCACTACCAGCTCTAGAAAGAAACAAGGTGTGGCTTATTTCGTTCAGAATCATTGGATTATGATTGCAGTGATGTGATTGCTGCGCCAATTGCGCCAAACTGCGCCAAGGGGCTAACCCTGCTACATCCTGCTACATTTCGCCGAAATATGGGTAATCTGCGCCAAGCCTGTGCGAAATGACAAATTTCGGACGCCTTTCAATACCGAAACTGAACTGAGTACCGTAATTGAGCATGCGTGAGCTAGGTGGCGCAAGCGGCCGCCCGACACCAAGTACCCTGCATCAATCGTCCATCCGGTCTTGCATGGGTTTTCCCGCCGTTTCTCATTTTGCACTCTCTTGGATCTGGTGGGTCTCGTCTCGCCAAGGAGGTTATAACCTAACGTCCTTGCGTCTCGCATCCTTTTAAAATTTTTGTAACGATAGATGCAAGCCAGTGCGGACGCTCCGACACTAGCGTGCCGGGTACCAGCCATGCCGTCATGTTGTAAAACGAAACCACGTCTTTTAGGCGGGGGGAGTTACTTTGTGAGCTGAAGCACTCGCTCCTGAAAGTAATGGCCGTGGAAAAACTATATTTGGTCCCTGCCTTCCAGTCACCGTCATTGCATGACGTCGGGTGTTGCCATCCCCACGTCGCTGCAGATGTGGCGCTTTAATTATAAACTGAAACGTAAGGACCGCCGCAAGGTAATCAACATTTGAGTTCTTGTTTAAATGAAACGTTAATAGAAAAATTCCTCTTTAACTCAAAGACTGCTGTGTCGAAGTATTGATTACCTAGTTTGCTCTCGGCGGGCTTTAGTTTGAGGGGACCCCGGTACGTGAAAAGTCTCTCGCGAAAAAAGCTAGCTAGAGCAAAAAAAAAAAGGCAACATCTGCACGTTGAACCCGCTCAGTACGCTTGTTTGTCTCGAGCTCAGTTGTTGCACAAAGTGCTTCAAGAACTTTTTGACCCTGACTCGCGATGTCTTGCATCGATGCGCTCAGGTTCTTTTTTTCTGTGTGATTAGCTTTTGCCTCGCCTGCCAGCCGGGCAAGCACGCGCCGCAGGACTGTTTTTTTCTTGCCGTATGCCGGAGCGTTACATTTTGCATACAATTTTGGGAACCAGTTGGCGACGGAGCGGAGTGGCTGGGTTGCGGTTTGGATTGAACAGCCGTCTCCGCTCGCACGACGAAGCGCGTGCAACTGTAAGCTGCCGAATTCGTCCTCACGTGCATGCGTACATGATTGCACGACAGAGGCACCAGCCAGGACGCTCGCAATCCATTGCTTTACATTTGCTTGCTTTTGATGAAAATTTGGCACGTCGGGAACCAGTAAAACGGTGGCAAGCGGTTTTTCGGAACTGCTCGGCAACGCCTACAGCACTGTAAGTACACTTGTGGGATGTCTCACTCTTTGGAGGCATTGAAAGTGGATATTCATTACTTGCCGAAAGCAAAGCGAGGGTTGCACCAGCCTTGCAGAAAGTTTCGAAAAGCAAAATGAAAAGCACCCGCCAGTCGTACTGCACCTTTTTCATATGTACAGTTCCGAATTGCACTGCAGTAGTTACATGTTTCATCAGTCAGAGACTGCTTCAATTTATTATATTATATAACTATAGTCGGTGACAGGTCAAGAAGGAAGTGGAAGCTCCTCCCACCCTTTTCCACTTTAGCAGAGCGATCGCCGAAGAGGAGGCGACCTCCTCTCCACCATTCGCTCTGCTAATGTGGAAAGAGGTGGGAGCAGCTTCCACTTCCTTCTTCACCTGCCACCGACTACAGTCAACTTGATGCTTTCATATATACTACTAAGCTGGTCATTTTCAAAGAAATTTAATATGTGCAGTTTGGTTCTTATTTATCTATAGCGGGTACATATGCATGTATCATTTAACTGAAGCATTGCAAAACATGTCGTGTCATTGGCATTTCAGTTAACATGTTGAAAGACTCCCATGTGGTCTAACTTGACCATAATTTGTTTATTGCGCCGAGCAAAGTGCCCTTCCTTTGTACAGCACTTAAAACAAATATTTTTTTATCTTTCTAAGAATATCTGCTCCAAAAGACACTTTTTGCTGCTCCGAAACACTGTTTTGGCTGCTCCAAAAGCCACGTTTACTGCTCAAAGACACTGTTTTGGTTGCTCCAAAGGCCACATTTGCTGCTACTAAACACTCTTGTGGCTGCTCCGAAAGGTGCTCCAAAACGGCTTAGGCCAATCACATCACTGTGATTGGTTCTTGGACGATCTCATTAGCTAAGGCCGCCATCTGATTGGGTCCCGAGCGAGGATAAGATACTCGGTACTCGTTACCCCCTGCCTTTCTTAAGTTCAGTGACCGTAGTCGCCTCTGAAACTTTTAGAGGAACAATGGACTTCCAAAAACGCCTTTCTAAACTGCTGGATGACACGCGTGCAAGATAATATACTTTCTTCTAAAGAAACATACCGGAATATACTCAGTGCTTTATCATGAAGTGCCGGCCAAATTGGTTTCCTGGATAAGTAGGCATGGTGGAAAAAAAGTGCTTATATAGCCTTTGAATTTGATATTAATATGTTCGTCTAACAGGGGCCCTAAATTGGACACTCGTCAAAAAAGTCGACGACAAATCCCGCGGTAGTGGTAGGCCAACGTCGCTGTTGACCTTCGTGCCGGCCAATCATAGCCTCCGGATTCCTCGCCGACTTTATCGCAAAGTGTTCAGATCAGAGTCTCAGAACTCACCTCTATGCTCGCGGTCCTGCTCCCCCATGACTAAGCGAGCAACTACCATCTCGCCCCCTTCGTTGAATAGAAGGAAGTGCGGCGTGCGAGCTGGAGCAATAAAATGATGTGCTGTTGGAATGACACTGCGAGAATAACCTACGATTCTTGGAGTAACCTGCGTCACGCGAAGAACAGATGGGATGGCACGCTTTACTTAGTTTTATCCTAAGTGCGGGAGTAGTAGTCGACGCTACGAGACGATGGTCCCAATCGGGCAGCGCCAAAAGTGCAATGTCATGGTGTTCGCCATGTTTATGTACGTAATATATAATCGCTCAACCAATCGTGTACAAAGAAGGCCCGGTGACTTGCGCTTTTAGTATTTGTGTTCTTGGTTGGATATGATTGTGCCTTCGACTGCGCTCGAAAGTTTAATAAAATGAAGTATAGTTAGCGCGCTTTGTCCATGGGGAGCTGGACCGCAGTCACAATAATGAGCTTCGACTGGAAACCGACACCAAAGTGTCATTGAACATACATTGAATATAGCTCACTTCCCGTCGTTAGATTGTCCTGATTACTTGCCCATGGATTCAATTTTTTTTTGTTATTACGTTGGTATCATGCGTATTGTCGAAGCACTTACATTTTTATCTTCATCAGGAGTGGACGGTATTAATTTGAAGTTATTAAAAATACTCAGCATAGCTCTTTTATTGTCTTAGCAAAAGTCTGTTAGTAATGTATCCAAGAAGCAATTCTTTCATCTTACTGAAAGGTAGGAAAGAAGGTACACATTCACAATGCCGCTGATAAACATTATTTGCTTAATCGTCGTCCATCTCAGGAACCAGCGTTCCTTGTAAACTTCTCCAAGACATTATCTTTTCACACCTTGTCAATTTCTTAGGATTGAACAACTTCTTCACCAAAGCCGAGCATGTCTTTCGAAAAAAAAAATTTTTAATGTGAGACGAAGTTATCATCATTTACTTACAACCTACAATGCACTTTAGACCAAGGATGACAGGCGGACTGCATTTTCCTGGAGTTTCCTAATGTCTTTGACAAAGTTTCCCACAATCTTCTTCTTCTTAAGCTTTCCAAGCTTAGCATAGATATTAAAGTTTTTGCATAGATTTAATATTTCTTAACTTACGAGTCACCGGTCAAAATTTGTCACCTTCAATAACGGTATCTCGTCCTCTGTCCTCGTGGCTTCAGGGGTTCCACAAGAATTTGTCATAGGGCCTTTACTATTTTTAATTTATATTTACGACCTCCCCACTATTCCATTCTCATTTCCTTGTATGTTCGCTCATGGTTGTGTCATTCTCCTTGAGATCATAGATCCTAATGACGTTAATACACCCCAATCTGACATGCATTCCATATATCAGCGGTGCGACGCATGGTTTCTGAAGATTAACACTAACAAATGCAAGGCTATGCGTGTGTCTCGCCAGTCTAATATCTTTCAAAACTATTTCTTTAATAGTGCGAATTCCGAACCGTTATCTTCATACAATTATTAGGTGTGCTTTTGACTTCTCGTGAAAAACACATAGTTATGCATATGTTAACTAATTCTAACCGCATGTTATGTTATATCATTGACATTTCTCATTAGCCTCAGTTTCACTTAAGTTACCTCTTTACTAAGCTTTAATTCGCACACGATTTTTTCTGGAATTCCGGTCAAGCCACACATAAGAAGCCATTCACAACAGATCCGGTAGTTGTATTCTCACTAACTACCAACGTACTGCTCGCGTCATAACCATGAAAACGACTCTGTCATCGCCTCCTTTATCCCTCCGTCGTAAACGCTATCGTATTTCTTTAGTTCATAAAATTGGTAACCATAACTTCCTCCTAAACGACAAACTTATCACCCAGCCTGAAAACGTCTCCTCTCATCTAGATCAGGGGTCCCCAAACCCCGGTCCGCGAGCAGATCCGGCCCGGGGAGAGCTTTCGATCGGTTCGCGGCGGCCCGTGGTCCTCCCAATGACGCCTTGCCCACAGCTCATTTCCACCGCTGCTATACTGGCCCTAAAATAAGCACTCGAAGAGTAACGGCGCCGCGACTCTCAGCAAACCTATCGCATTCGTTTTGATTCCTAGTTGATTGCACTGTTTCATTAATATAGCATATAAATTTCACGTTGTCATCACCAGCAACACCATTCTTAGCCACCTGTTTGACGTCTGTGTAACTATGTTAATATTCCTTTCAGTCCTCATGCACACTTACTTAGTGTCGTATGTCAGAGCTACTGCATAGCGTCATCGCCACAGTTCTACCACTCTCATTAGTCTTCTACCCTCTCTGAATAAGCTATACTTCCTCTTCGGTTTTCTTTATGCCTGGTGAGTTCTATGGCTCACAATTACTGTATAATGCCGTGATTAACTAGATATTGAATTACAAACTAAAATGTATTTATGAAGCTACTTCAGATTTTATTTTTCTTTTACTTGCATTTTTAAATTTCAACCCATCTATAGGTTTATTTATTTTGTGTTTTTATTTTTATTTACTCATTCATTTTCCGGCCCTCGAAATTGCGACAGTTCGCAAATCCGGCCCCTGAGCCAAAAGGTTTTCAGACCCCTGGTCTAGATCATCAATATAGGGTGATCATACCAAATGCTATGAAGACAACGTTTCATTCATCTTTCGTTTCTGCACATCGTAGGAATGGAACCGCCTTCCCGGGTCAATCACCATGATTATGGACTCGGACCTCTTTAAGAGTGTTATTACAATCCAGCTTGTTGAGTGTGTCTAATGTTAATTTTGTTAACTGCTTTAACCTTCATGTTGCTCTCTCCTTTTGTAATGCCTGGGGGCCCTGAGTGTACCATAAATAAAAATATTATATATATATATATATTTATAAGGTTTGTGATTTAGTAATTTTAGACAATTGCTAGCAATTGTTGAGTGAAGCCATACTCTTAAATTAACTCACAAAAAGTTAATTACTCATAAATAATTATTAACATAACGGCAGCGGAGGCAGCTGTCCCCACTGCTTTGGCGAATCCGGTATCTCGACGCGTTGGCGGCAGTCCTCTCCCACAGCGTAGCGTAAAAGAACGAAATATTGGACAGCGCGATACACATACGTTCTCTTGGAAACGGGTTTTCCCACCGCTAGTGAAGTGTTTGGTGCTGTACGTGCCCTGTGTAATGAAAATCAGCCGAGTACATTATACTCTCCTAATAAATATTTAATAGGATTTTACCCACGCTTCACTCTCTCTTTCACTTTTTAACACTCACCCCTTTGTATGCTTTGCGCAGATCGGATGCACAACTGAGCAACTCAGAGCGGGGCGGATTGTTGGATTTTCCATTTCCACTGGAATCAAGGGCATCCCGCTCCCGGGAGCAGCTACCGAGGATGGCGCCGGCCAGAGCTCCATCTAAGCCGGAAAGCAATCCGGATACCGAAGAATCGTTCTATCGATGACCCGGTTTTCACGTAAGGCTACATTAATTCTACCACGGACTACAGTGAGCACCGAAGTAGCACAATTGACCGGTTCAAGGCTGAACCAGCTTGGGAAGCCGGGGAACGTCTCCCCGGGCCAAACCACATTTTGCACCTTGGGCCAAGCTCGTCGCAGCTTGTCTAGCCGGCCCGGCAGTTCAGTGGGGGTTCCTTGTCAAGCCAAGCTTGGCTCTTCCCCGTATCTGCGGCCAGACCCAGGCTGGCCATTCAGTGGTCAGCCAAGCTTGGTAAAACAGTGTAAATGCAGTGTGGGCCAAGGTGGGACTTGACTTGTCATTCAATCTTGGTTATGCGGGGAATTTACATACTACTCCCAAGGTGGCTTATGTAGTCATTCAAAGGATGTTTTTGTGGCATATAGCAAAACAACATCTGTAATTTTTGCTACTGTGCTTGAAAAGCACTGGATCCCACTTTGAGTCAGGTTTCATGCTTCATGAATAATAAAGGTGTCCAGTAATGTTTTTGAAATACATGCACAGTAGCTTGATAGTTGAAAACATGTGCGAGCTGCTGTAATTGTCATGTGGTGAACATGCGAATGGAGCTGCAAAACAATATTTCAGACAGTGGTTCTTTATTTTATTTTCATTACATGGTGCTGGTTTATAGTTATAAGGCTCGCCGATTACCTGCTGCCTGGTAACTGGGCTTCTTAGCTGGCAGGTGGCTCAGCCAATCCAAGTACTAATCACGCTGCAACTGCCGAGGGTCCAACCCATGTCCACTTCATGGACGGTGATTAGCAGCCGGACTGCAGCACCTTTAAAATAATCAAGATAAGAACATATCAGTGACGCAGTTTTTATTAATCATAATTAAACTAGATATCATGTTTCTAATTAGATTATAAAGCAGCCAAAAAGGCTACCCAAATGATTTTGGTCGTATGTACTGTCTGCTTTTATATAAAGGACCCACTGGGAGCGCACGGCAGCGATGGCGGCGGACGGAGGCGCCGCATGCTCTCTGCGAGATTCCATTTTTGGTGTAGGTTTAGCGGAAGTGTGCACTTCATCGTCGTCATGCCTAGAGATACGGTCACGAAGACTCGAAGCTAGCATAGTTATCCCTGTTTTTTAGCAGTTGTTTCTGGTGTAAAATGTCAGAAGGGGCACTGCGAAATAAACATTTGTTTAAGTTACACCAGAGTCTCATATTTTAAGAATAAAATGTGGTGAAGAGTGCATTCATTTATTAGGAGGATGGCACAGATATTGCGCTTTAACATTCAGAACGATCGCCTTGGATCAGGCCAGTCACTCTCAGACAGCAATTGCAGCGTTAGTAGGATGTAGCCTCGGCGTGATGTTGTTGAACTGTTCTCCGGCAAGGAACCGGAAACTGATAAGTATGGTTATACTTTAGCTGAGCCCCGAGTGCGTCCTCCCATTGGCTAGAATAGAATCGCCCAGAGCGTGCGAGTCGCCCCCCCCTCTCCCTCCCCCCAGCCACCGTCTCAGCCACATGCTCCCAGTGAGTCTTTCACATTGCAGGAGACTGTACATAAGGCGGGACCTTCAGAACTAAGCAGCGAAAAATATGGTTTCCTTTTATTTATAGAATACTGCTCTCAGTAATTGCGAATTAAAAGTCAATTACAGCACCTCAAAATTCAAAACAAGCGATATGCACGGGAAAGAGTTGAGCACGTTGGTGTCTGGTGAGCTAGTGTCTCCTAAATAAGCGATATGCATCTGGGCCTCATTCCTCTAAGAGCCTTGGCGAAACAAAGCTGCTCCCAGATCAGCCAAATCCCTTATTATCATCATTTCTACCCTTGATCATCTCCAAATGACTGCATAAATATTTATGTGAACATGCAGTACTCTCGAAGGTTGCTCATATCGTTTGTAAGCAGGATTTTATTTTGCCGAAAGGGAAACTTTTCTGTTTCTCATGATAGTGAAACACAGCCATAAGCACTACTGCAATATAGAAACTGTTTTCCATCTGTTTCTGTAGAAATATATAAAATAACTTTTATGTATATTTATGTTATCAGCCCGTAAGATTAAAGTTAAAAAGTGCTGTCAAATTCCACTGACAGCCCTACAGATATAATTCCACAAAAACAAAAAGTTCTTTGAAGTTAAATGCCACGAAATAAAACACGATGGGAGGAAAACACAGTCTGACTTGATTATATTTAATCAATACACTGAATGATAGCCATATGCTCGTGAAAACGAATTTGAAACTTTCAGTGTGAAATAAGATTAGATTTATAATAGGGGAGTACTACTACAGCGACTGACAGAAACACCCAAAACCGACATGCCTGAAATACGTGCAGCAAACGCATGAAGGTACCTTTGGCAGGCTCGCAGTCTCTCAGGGCTCGTAAGTAACCAGAAATGATTGCAAGCCTGCCAAAGATATCTTCGCGTGCATGTTGAATAGTTTTGAGGCTTAAAATTTTAACTTCGGCTAGTTGGTTAAACATCACTAATGTATACGCAAAACAAATATCAAGGACAAAACGAAGAAAGATTTGGACAGGATCTGTCAAATAAATAATTTCTAAAAAAAATGAAAGCCGTTTACACACTCTAAAAAAAAAGTGTGTCATGGGGTACACCCATAGGGGGTGTAAGTGCTTGTCACATATACTACACCCTTTGGGGGAACACTTGCACACCCCAAATATGGGAGTACGTGTACACCCGTTGGTGTGGTGCACATGTACACCTTTTTCTACAGAAATCTCACACGAAGGGAACACAGGTGCACCCCATTCAATGGTGTACGGCTACACCTCTTTCTACACCCAATGAAATGAAAGGGAACACAGATGCACCCCGTTCGAAGGTGTACCATTGCACCGCTTCATAAACCCGCCTCACTCAAAGGGAACACAGATGCACCCCGCTCAATAGTGTACCATTGCTCCCCTTTCTACACCTACTGCTCTCAAAGGGAGCACAGGAGCGCCCCATTCAATAGTGTACTGTTACACCTCTTTCTACACCCACTGGATTCGAAGAGAACACAGATGCACCCGATTCAAAGGTGCATGGTCACACCACTTTAAGCACCCGCTTCATAACTAACTTCATAAACCTATTTCAGACATCAAGGAAACCCTTAAAATATGTATGCGCCCCGGTGATAGCAAAAAGGCAGGTAAACGGACACACGGGGTTGATTTCAAATCTCATAGAAGTTTATTAGACAGCTCATTTCGTAAACAAGTACAAACTTGCAAGCAATCCGTGATATGCGAAGAGGTACGAAGAAGCTGTTACACAACTGAGAAGATTAGTAAGCAAACAAGAAACGGAAGTGAGTCTTGGGAAGTGTCTATTCTTCAAGCAGCCGGCAGAATTATTTCCACGAAATTCCACCAGCAGTCGCCATTCATTCATCGAACGACGTTTCATCGACAGCTGTACCCGCGAAGTGACGTGTACGGGGGGGGACAGGTTGGTTAACATTTTCGTAATGAGCCGCCGCAGACTGTCGCCATGAAACGGCGTGAACGGGTGTGCTGAGTCGGTGAGCACGCGCCTCAGAGATACACGCGCGACAAAATGTCCCTACAGCGTGCATTACGCCTAACGAGTGACGATGAAACGTCAGTGTTGATGAAACGAGTCTACAGAACGTGCATCAACGAAAATGTGTTTTCACAGAACGCCAGGAGATTAAGAAAGTCAGTATTCTACCTGCAGTTGTCACATGATTGTAGTCAGCTAATGGCAGGCGACTGCCGATAGAATTTCGGGGAAATTATTCTCCCGGCTGCTAGAAAATAGACACTGCCTAATTCTAGAGGGCATCCGGAACGGAACGGTCAATTGGTGCAAAGGAGTAGGTTGCAGAGCACTTACGATGAAAATACCGGACTGGAAATATGTAATCCGAAATATATGTCGACACGGGCACTGCAGCACAACACAAAAAAAAAAAAAAAAAATGGGTCCGTGAAGATTCAACACGATGTGGCAGAAGCAGTAATTTGCCGAACAAACGCATCACATAAATTCCTTGGGCTTTTTTGAAGAAATCGCTTGTTGCCGATATAAGCGTAGGAATTTTCAAACACTGGAAATCTTGGTACACTCGAATACGTTGTCGCGGACGAAATCTACGGTAGCCCCGCTGGTCGCAGCACAGCACACCAGAAACTGGGCCGAGAAGCAGACATTCCGAGGTCGGGAAAAGCTACTACGTCATCCGTTAAACCTTTACCACATAATCACGCTCCAGCCGTCACCCGCGCCCAGACAGTGCAGTCGAGGGATGAAAAAGCTGCCGGTTCATTGGTCCGGCAACTGCGCACCTTCTTCCATGCTTTCAGCTTAGGGAGAGAAAGAAAAAGAAAATAGCAGCTCCTTCAAGGCCAAAAGGGGGGCGCCCTCGCAAGGGCTTATCTTCAGGGGCAGCCCAACAATGAACACAACGAAAGGATTTGTCAATTATATCCTCTTGAAAGTTCGACCAAAAGTTAATAGTGCAGTGGATGCTACCCGTGGCCTTGGCCTTCAGGCAGGTGCCGTGCTCTGCCTTATCTCTAGCTTGGAGACTGTAGTCACGTGATCCTACCCGGAGACCCGATTGGCCTAAAACAAGCATAGCGTCTACTCTACCGTCAACACCGAGAGTACAGGATAGCTCCATACTTCCTAAGAAACTGCCCAACCCAAAAAGTGACCTCCAAGAGGGAATCCAAGCACAAGCTGATCGGGGCGAGTGGCTAGCGTGGGGGTGCACTGATACACCTAGAGGTTTTTAAGGGAGAGGAGATGCGATGCTCATTGTCGGTGTACAAGTACACTGGCTGGGTAACGCAGGGTGCATCTTTCAGGAAAAGGGTGCATGTGCGCCCGATGCACCCGACTACACCCTTTTTTTCTTAGAGTGCAACTCCCTGTAGTGCCGAATTAGAGCGCAGCTCTTGAGGAGGAGGAGGGGAAGGTACAGAGAGGAGGCTATGCCCCTCCTCCTCTCCTGC
This sequence comes from Ixodes persulcatus, assembly GCA_013358835.2. NCBI lineage: Eukaryota > Metazoa > Arthropoda > Arachnida > Ixodida > Ixodidae > Ixodes > Ixodes persulcatus. Next base: position 563,877 of record JABSTQ010009691.1, read on the forward strand.
TCGCCTCCCATTTAGAAGAAAATTTGCCGCTAAATTTAGCGGAAAAAGTTTTCCGTTAAATCTAGCGGGAAATTTTTTTCCGATAGATTTAGCAGAAAATTTTACCGCTAGATTTAGCGAGGAAATTTTTCCGCTAAATTTAGTGGTGAAATTTTTCCGCTAGATTTAGCGGGGAAATGTTTCCACTAGATTTAGCGGGGAACTTTTTCCGTTAGATTTAGCGGGGAAATTTATCCGCTAAATTTAGCGGGGAACGTTTTCCGCTAGATTTAGACGGGAAATTTATCCGCTAAATTTAGCGGGAAAATTTTCCCGCTAGATTTAGCGGGGAAACTTTTTCCGGTAGATTTAGCGGGGAAACTTATCCGCTAGATTTAGCGGGGAAAGTTTCCCGCTAGATTTAGCGGGGAAATTTTTCCACTAGATTTAAAGGGGAAATTTATCCGCTAAATTTAGCGGGAAAATTTCCCCGCTAAATTTTGTGGGGAAAAGTTTTCGCTAAATTTAGCGGGGAAATTTACCCATAATGCACGGCGCGGTTACGCCGACGGCGACGGCGACGCCGACGGCGACGCCAACGGCGACGCCGACGCCGCTCAAGCCGGAAACGGGCGCCTAAGAGCTGCGCTCTAAAAATAAAAATGAAAACCGACACGTGCTTGTTGAACACTAAGATATGGCCTAAACACCCTCCCTCAGCAACCAGAGTCACTGGCTCTGCATACAGTAAAATTATTTGTCAATAACAATGATGTTGCGCTCACACGAATAATTCAGGGATATTATCAAGCACGCCATCTAGCGGTTCAGTGTAACCTTTATGGATGCATGCCCAACTTTGAAAAGACTAGTGTCAAGGGCTGGTACAAGGCAAAAACAGTTGAGCGAATTCACTAGGCGTTCTAGATTAAATACCACGATAACAACTCTTGCGAACGAACCCTCATTGTTATTGACTGACAGAGAATTTCACTATCAGCAAAGCCAGCGACGCTGGTTTTTGAGGGAGTATGTTTAGACGTTATCTTAAAGCGTTCTGCCAGCACGTGTTGCTTCTTGTCTGTAAATATACAGGGTGTTTCACGAAAGGTGGAAAACTTCGATATTGCGAAAACTACGCGTCGCACCAAAAACGGCTGGTGTCGCTTTGATCCTGGGCCAGGGGCCCATTTAGGAAAATTTTTAAAGTTTGAGATAATTTAGTTGGTAATTATGTTTGCGAAACTAACTTTTTAATATTGTGTTTAAGGGCATGGTTTCAATTACAATCTTGCTGAGCATCATCAAAAAACACTAGGCACGCGCAGCATTTTAAGGCTTTCTGAAAAACTGCACAAATTCGACGGGTTTTTAAGTTTCGTTTTGCAATCGGAGCACTTCTCGGCCCCGACGGCACCGCGCCCCGTCGAGAAACAGTGCAACCAATCTCTGCTTCGCTATCCTCGCGCGATGCAGCAGAGGCTGGTTGCACTATTTCTCCACGGGGCGCAGTGCCGTCGGGGCCGAGATGCGCTCCGATAGTAAACCAAAACTTAAAAACCCGTCGAATTCGTGCGGTTTTACAGAAAGGCGTAAAATGCTGCGCGTGCCTTCTATCGTTCTGCAATTTGTTGATTTAGTGTTTTTCGATGATGCTGAGTAATTTTCTAATTGAAACAATGCTCTTAACCACAATGTTAAACAATTTAGTTTGGCAAAAATAAGTAACAACTTAATTAAGTGTGTTTTCCCAGGACGAACACGACACAAGTATTTCTTTGTCGCGACGAGTATATTTTTCCAATATTGAATTTATCCACTTTTCGTGAAACACCCTGTATATCCCTTTCTAAATAAACCATTCCGACGATAATTCGCCATGTCCTTTTCAGACCTTCCTCTGTATTGTTCATGTTGTTTGTCGAATTATCCAGTCTTAAGACATGTCGGTGTCGGTTATTTCTTTTCGTAGCTCTAGTGAAACTCGGGCATAATGGGTAAAAAGTCCTGTCCCATTAATATGGATCCTGTTAATATGGATACTCCGCTACGTAGACATCATATTCCGGTACAAGGTGTGTAAATACCTGGATTTTTTTTTTGTTATTATGGACAACTCACAACCAATATTATTGAGACATCACTGTATCTAATTGTCGAACTGAACTGAAATGTTGAACTGAAGGATTGGGCGTGCTCTGAAGTCACATAGCAGGATTTTCCGCAGAATATACCACAGGCGCATCATGTGCAATGTAATTAATCGTCGATATTTGACATTAGAATCAACCATCAAGTAGGCCTACATATTGTCAAGTTTACGAATGTCAAGAGGTCAAAGTTGACATATGCAACGAAACTTTAAATAGTGTGCCATGTGGAGAAGGAGACAAGAAGCCTTGTGCTGCTGGAGCACACGAAATCCTTCAAATTGCCTTGAGTGTAGTACTCAAGAAAAGGAGCGACAATGTAAAAGCGGGACAGAGCACATTCTGATGCACGGCATATTGAAGGGCCCCCAAAAAAATGTTTTTTTAATAGTCTCGTTAGGACACGCGTGTAAAGAAATAATTATACGCGAAAGAAAAAAAAAAACTTTTAGAGCAATATTGAAGGCGCGAGACGCGATCTGGTCGGCAGTCAACTCCTTTCCCCTTGTTTTCTTTCTCGCCATTTCGGGCGCGTGGAGAAGAGGTCGTGAAGGCTTCGCCTTCACGACCGAGATGGTCATTCCGGAATGACTCATGACGTCTTGGACTTTGCGCACCAAATTTCAAATAAATCTCTCGCCGTCAATATTGCTCTAAACATTTTTTTCGCGTAAAATTTATTTTTGGACGAGCGCGTGTCCCAACCAGACTGTTTAAAAAAACATTTTTGCTTTGTTTTCAGGGGTACTGGAATGCTTTTTGAGATCCTCGTTTCATTGTCATAACTCAATCTACGAGTTATGATTATACTAAGTAACCCAAAACTATATTCATGCGCGGCCGATTTGCGTATTAAAAAGTGATCATAGTTCCCGACATTTAACAGCGCCGCAGAACAGCTGATGAATATGGTCGAACGACGGACGGCGCCTGTGAGCCACTCAAAAGCGATGAGTTTCCACGTGGACGAGCGGGACTGGTCGGCCGCTCGTCCATATGAAAACCCACCTTCCGCGAGGGGCTGACATTTACCTTATGACATGTCCCGTACTTTTCGCAGGTCAAGCTCCCCAATGTCTTGGAGGTGAGAAGTCACCTATGGCGCCCCTTCTGGAAGCTCCAGCGGACACAGCTTCCTTACGGCGAGCCCTGATAATTGCCGGTTCAAAGCACGTAATGTCCATCTTCAGCGACATGCCCAATAAAAACCTGATTCTAGAAGCTGTCGCCGTCAATGAAATAAAAAAAAAGAGCGAGTTTTTATCCCTGATGCCAGCTCGAGGACTAACCAGCCGACAAAGTGCACATTCCTTCTGAAGAATAGGGCGCACAAAACGTACTACAAAAAAAAAAAAACAACAACAAAACAACAACAACAAAAACAACAACAACAAAAACAACAACAACAAAACAAACAAACAAACAAAAAAAACAGCACTACATTTAACGTGGTGGTGTTTTAGCGTGGTGTAGTAACAGAGACTGTTGCATCCCATGTAAAGCAAAGAGTTCAGCCTTTAATAAGCTGCAATCATACTTCCACAGAAACTTATCACAGATGGGACATTTGGTTTGTGATTTCTTTACTTTATATTACATGGAGAATATTTAGACTTTTATTACTGTGGAACTAGCTATTCTCGCTGTCACCTAAACAAAAGTGTAAGCGTAGTAATGTGATGCGGCCTTTTTGCTCACATGCCTACTCACAAGCTCATCAACTCTGCTGAACTGTTGTTGTAAATGCTCGGGGTTTCGAAATTGAGCGTCTTTGCAGAACAGTGAAACTTAATGCTACCAAAAACAAAGGTTAGAAACGAACACTATACGAGCTGAAATATGGCGATGCACCGCGATATTCAAGGATTGGTTCGTAGCCACCTCAACCCAGCAAAGGCCAGCTTACCAAAATGGTAGTTTCAACAGTTCGAGCGACGCTGTCAATTCTGCCACCCGAAGATGTTTCGGCTTGGTTCCAGGTGCAACGCTATGAGCTTAACAATAAGCGTTTAGGCCACGGTGGCATAAATGTCATAAGAAAAGACCCGGGTAACGTTCAGCAGTTAAAGAAAACAGGTTGGAATGGACACCTTGATTTGCTAGGGTCGAAACGTGGCAGTCGGTTTCATAGCTGAATGTGTCAGAGGTACTCTATGCTGACTTTTATCTATTTTGATTTGCACTGGGCTCCTCCATTTGCTGCCGACTGTACATCATCTGCGTTTCAGGTGGAGCTTCACATATACATCAGGCGGTCTTCTGGTCGACCCAGCGTAACGGCGTGTATACTTACTTTTTCCTTGGTCGCTCCTAATTTTGTTAAAGGGTAACTCCGGTACATTTTCTTAATTTTAGGGTTACGACTGGTTTAGGTTAAGGAAGCGTCCCTGAATTACGACGTGTTATTTCTCGATGCCTTGTGTAGTTTTAGAGATAGCTTATATCAAAATGCTGAATCGGGGGCATATGGCAAAACCAAAACTACCGGCTCGAGCATACTAGCAATCCTTGTGATCAGCTGCATGGCCATTGTGAGGCTAGAAGTTCATACTACGCTACCACAAAACTTACGACTGGCCTTATTTTAAAAGACGATACACTCTGCCAGGTGAGGTACTATGGCTGTTTTACGGCTTTGCTTCCTAGATATCAAACATCTGTAGTAAATATTAATAAACATCTATAAAGTTGCTAGCTGAAAAGCGAGCCCGCGACGATGAACACAGGCTCGACGCAGGCTCAGATAGAGTCCCCACTAACCTTCTGGGGACTATTATATTGGGTGTGTGCGATGCACTTTGCAGAAGCGTTATGGAAGATAATCGTAAACTCGCACTGAGAAGGAACGGAGAAAGCTATGGTCGTTAGTGAATGCCACCTTTGGCACGACGACGCGGTTGATTGAGTAGGGAGTCAATTATCTTAGTGGGCGATCGCTAACTTGCACTTACAAACTACGTTCACCCAAACATAGCATAACAAGCAGATAATGTTCGCTAGGACGGCTGAGAACGCAGCAGAGAAACACGGTAAGAGAAGTGCAGTACACACGTAACCTTAAGTTCGACCATGACATCAGGGCACAAGGTTGCTTGAAAAACAGCCAACCCACTGAATTCCCCCTGAGAAGCAGGTGGTAGCATTTTTAATATCGGTTCTGGAATGAATCGCAGTGTCCCCATTTTGGCAATCTTCGTATTTACTCTCGTAAATGAATATCAGTCATTTATTTTGGTTCTAAATTTGACCGTAATTACCCTTTAAGATTTGAAATACGGGTGCAGTGATCGAGATAGATGTCTATGACACTCCTGCAAAATGAAGACGCGTACCAAAATAAACCCGGGCCGTGCATTAAAACAATACTTTCACTGACATTTTTGTCCTTTTGCAGGACACAATTTATTGTTATGCGATACGGAGCAGGTCTCGATTGCCGAAAGAATGCCCAGTCGTCTCTCGGCGATACGAGACTGCAGTAACAAAAAAAACTTAGAAATGGAAGACAAAGTGCGTCTGTATTGCTCACGGCAAATTCATCATTCGCCAATTTTCTTCCTCGGAACCTTTTTGGCAGTGTATGTTGTTTAGATGATTCTTGTAGCAGAAAATTGGATAATTATTCAGTCTCGATGACTATGGACAACCTCTGTCGACACTGCGGGACCAGGGAGACGACCCCATGTGCACAACTTGGGAATTCCGGCAACTCGGACAACGCGGCAGGATGTGACGTCAGAAAACGCCTTCTCCCTCATGCATTCTTGCTATCTGGAGGCGCGCACGTAAACTTAAGATTGCGCTAGCCGCCGCTTTTCCGCACGGATCCTTCGGCGGATGCTCGACTTTGAAATGAACGCAGCTATAGGCGGAACTTCGTATTCTTTGCTTCGTCAACTAATGCACTATTTCAAGGCGGAGCTCCGTCCCGAGTTCAAGCCGGGGTCTCCGACCGGCATGGACAGTTTTTCGAGAAGGAGCCTGTACGGATCAGAACCAACCCCAGCCACCTGCAGTTCTTACTCGTTGACAAAGGTGCATTTCTTGGCGGCTGCGTGAGCAGGCGTAACTGCAGGTTCAAATCAGAAACCAATTCACAGTCGCAAACCTAGCGTGCCGTTCAGTCCCCGAAAGTCGCCGTGTGGTGCGGCATATAAAAGGAGGGAACCGTCGGACCATCCTTTTTGAATGCCTCTGTGACCGGAGGCTCGTTCCGAAGGTGCTAGAAGAAGACGTCTTGTCAGAGCGAGCTAGGCGCTTCCTTATGCAGCGTGCTGTTTGCATATTTTAGCAGGACGGAGCTCCTCCCCATTATGCAACGCCCGTGAGAGACTGGCACGACCAGACCTTTCCCAGAAGATGAATGGGTAGTGGCACGCGGAACGTGCATTGGCCTCCTCGGCCACCGGTCCTGACTGTTTCTCTTTTGTCTGGGGGTACGTAACGGATAAAGTTTACGCTTGGCGAGCGAGGGACGTCCCTAAGCTCAGTGATTAAATTATTTCTTCCTTCGAAGCAAACAGCAATAAAATGTTGGAAGCGGCCTTGCCACATGAGTAGAGAAGGCTCGACAAATACATCGAGTTAACCTTAAGCACGTCGAGATTAGGGGGAGTTTCTTTTCTTCTTTCTTGTAAGTGTGCGCTTTTGCCAGAGACAAAGGTAAAGAAAAACGTGTCATGTTACTACGAAGACTGTAGTTTCGATTTTAACAGCTCTATTAAAGGGACCATGAAACGATTCTGAAATCGAATTTTATTCACCGACCGTCATAAAAGGTGTGACAAGAAACAGAAAAACACAAAAATAGGGAGCCAAAAAAAAAATTCTCCGTTATAGAACTTTTAAAAGAAAACTGGACACTTTTGCGCCTTCTTTCCTTCGAGAGCTCTCTGCCTTTTCACTGCGATGCATCCGCGGAATCGCAGCACGTCAGAAGAATCCACGTCGCCTATTGGGTAAGAGCCAACCTCACCAGCACCGCGATTGTAAACAATATATAGCCGGCGAATGTTTCCTAAAAGTTTTGTTAAATAATACAGTATTCAGATCCACATTTTGTAGCATAATTAGAGATGTGACGAAAATTGCCAAATTTGATAATGCTGAGGGCCAAGCGCCATCTGTCGTGTGGTAAACGAAGCAGCTACTGCGCGTGCGCAGTAGTGCGGTAGGGCCGACAGCGTCGCTCAGTTGGTCGCGACGACCAACGAACGTTTCTTTTCCAACGTGTTCTTCTCGCGTGTCCCGACTTCAAGTAGCAAGAAAAAAGTACTTGAAACAGACTACGACGAACAAGAACGCTGGATCCACAAATACCCGAGAAAAGCTACAACGGCTACGAATCCACCGACACCGACCAAGCGAGCTCGGCGGATAGGCCTAGCACGCACTCCAACTCAGCGCAGCGTTGCTTCAACGGTACTTGGCCAATCCCGTCTGCCCACCGACCGGCTGGCGTGCTGAATGGAATATGCCCGCGCGACCCTTGTGGACCCTTCCCGTAGTATAGTTTGATCGCTGACCTCAATTTTAGAATAAGAGGTGAGGTCAATCTCTTCCTCTTGTTTTCCGAGGCAGTGTTGACGAACACTGTCGTGGAAAAAAAAATTCTGTCCCTTCTACGTTTTGATGTTTCTTCTCTACCCCAGTTTCAGGTTAATTCAATATGGTTGATATTCACCAGCTCGCCTGCACCCTTACAATTTTTTCTATCTTCTTGTTTTGTGTGACATAGAGCTCAAATAAATGCCGTATGGATTACCTTCGTAACACGGTGTGTACACTTTGTTATCAGTATGCCATTTCTAACACGACTACACGTCACTGTCGAGCTATAACAAATCGTGGGAGCTACGTGCAATGCCGGTCCAACCTTCCTTTGCCGAGTGCCACGTCAGTATCGAGTTGCAATCGTAAAAGATCGGTCCCGAAGCTCTTGCCAACAGCGAGAATAAAGCACTTCCATCAAACGCGCGCGTCCGCTTCGAGTGTGAACAGGTGTTTACGTGGCTTTTGCTGACACTGTCGTAGTTCAAACGTATCTTTTTTAACGTCGGCTCGCTCCTGCATCTCGGAGGCCGCGATAAACGCCGCGGAAATTTGTTTCCATCTGCGTCGCTTTGCAAACGACTGACACGGGCCGCCTTTTACCAACAATGACAGTTGGGTTGACTTCTGGAGTCTTCACCGGAAGGCTCGCCGCACTTCCCAACAGGCATACCGGCGTATGGGACTAGTCCCATGCTGTCGCTGTAGCGCCACATATCGCATTGAATTTCGCTCAGCTGCGATGTGACCATGGCTATCGCGGCGATGAGAGGCGCCGATTCAGAAAATACGTCGGTGAAATCAGCGCCATCAGCGCATTAAAACCAACCAGCTCACTCCAACTCGCCGCCGCTAACGCTCCCATTCTCCTACAGCCGAGAGAACTACCGGTTCTTGTTCCAGGGTACATCACGACCGTCAAAATTACGCCGCAACTTGTTTTGCGGTCAGTTGGAGAGAAAGAAACAGTCGATATTTCATCATTTTTTGTGTAGAAGTTAATAAACTCAGACGAAAACGGATGCCCTTTCGGCATTCAGTGAACGTTAAAGGTTTAATGTAAAAGTTATCTGGCAAAAGTAAAAAGGTCATTTCATGGTCCCTTTAAGAGCCACCGAGGTACTCGTTTGTCAAGGCGCGCTCGTTGCAACCCTTGAAGCTCCCGCGCGTGCCTCAGGAGACGACAAACTGCAAAAACAGGCGATGCACAACCGTCGTTCAAGAGAAAGTGCAACAATATTGGGCAAGAATGTCACTCACTTTACATACGTTTACAGGCAAAAGTGGGACCCAAATATACTTGCACGCAACGCCCCCGATCACGAAGCTGTTTTGTCGCCTTGTAATTTAAAGGATAAAAGCGGACGTTTTCTTTCAGATCCTGCATCGCAGAACTTTATTAGGAAATTGTGAGGATCACATTGTTGGCGCTCTCGACTATGCAACCACCAGGATGTCGTCATCGAGCCTTGCAAAATCCGCGGTGGTGATACGTAAATGCGGCTTATAGTACTGATCTCATCCTGCACATACTCCTAACAAGAAGCTTAATATCTACAGTAACCTTATGACTCATGCCGATGAGACGAACCTCGTTTCATAGTTATAATTCCTTCTCCTCCACCGCCAATTTCTGCCCCTTGCTGCCCAGCCAGAAAAGAACATGGCGAATCCTCTATCCTCTCTTATTAAAACCCTGAAGTCGCAAAAAAAAGAAGACACGTGCCCTGCGTGAACATTCCATTTGGGCTCGTGACAATCGATGCCTAGACATGCATTCGAGTTGTGTCTCGTGCCGAATCGTTACGACGAAGGCCGGTACCCGAACCCTGATAATAAGTTGAACTTATACTTTTTTTAACCCTTAAGCTGAGACCACAAGCTCCGCCTTCAACGCGAGCTCACTGGCTTCAACAGTGATTTGGTTGCGCGTGTCTGCGCGTTCACACTTGTGTTAGAAAGGGTAGAAAGCTCGCGCTGAAATCGAGTTCCAGCTTAAAAGCACGCGGTATGAAAAAATAAAAAAATAAACAATTTCTTTGTTTATTTTTGCACATTTTCTAGTAAAACAGTGTTATTAGACAGTAATATTTCGGGCTGAAAAACAATTTTTCCGAAAGCAAGTAGCGGGAGACCACGTCCCCTTTTGGTATTCTCTACCTGTTGAGCAATAAGTTTTATAATAAACAAAATCTACACCAGATTTAAAAGCATATCTTGAATGAGCTACACCGTAAAAATTATCGGGAAACTATTACATAGCTCTTTTTTAACCAAGAAAATCCCGAGACACTGTGCATGTTTTGTTTTTTAAAGCGCCTGTGCTTTGGAACGACAAAATGGCGACATTGGATGCTGCTCTTTCATTCAATGGTGGTCGCATCACACGAGCCAATATTTTGAAGTCCTGTGAATTGAACTCTAGTGGAACACTTTCAAGTGGCTGAGTGAAGTTGACGTCACTCGAATATACTTGGCGGACCGAGCTACACGGCAGGTCACAAAAGAGGAGCGGCAAGCAAGGCCATAGACCGAAAAGCGAAGACATGTTTCTAACAATGACTACCATCATTTCCTGAAAGGGACACTGACAGGGTATTTATGCTTGCCGAGTTTTTTAGTTGTACAGTATATATGAGAGCCGCACTACCCAGAACAGAATTTGCGGCTCGAAATTCGGTCTCTTTCCGCCCGAAAACCGCCGATTCGAGAACTGGCCGGTTGGAGTCGCGCTCACTCGTTTCTTTCTGTGGTCACGGGCCGTTTTCTAAGCTTTAAACATGACCACTAAATTTAATCAAAGTCGTAGGTCATGGAAGGCAAACATACAATATTAAACCGAAAAAAAAAAAAGAAATACGATATTCATTTGTTGTGGCTTCTAAATAGCTGCAAATGTGTTGTTTGTGAGGTAAAAGTATCATAGCCACGTGACTTCCGCCACCTTTCTCCCCCTCTAAATTTATTCTTCCTCCCCAGTCCAGTTTCAGTCTTGGTTTCGAGCAGTTGCGTTTTTTTACTTTATTAAAGATATACGTGATGCTGTTGAAGAATATTGATTGGGTAGTCTTCTGACACCATAATGAATAACCTGGCAAAAAAACAAACACATTTTGGGTTGTGTCAGTGTCCCTTTAACTTGCCATTATAAAGGGTTGATTTTTTATTCCTGCCACGTACATAGGTGTTGACAAATACTGAATTATATTTAAAAATATGCAGCCTAACAGTTTTTATGCTACACAGTTTTTAATGCACTAAAAGAGCCTACGTTTTAATAGAAAACAAATTGATAAAAAGTTCAGTTTTTGGTTGGCTTAAATAATTCTAGTACAGTGGAAGAAACACAAAATGTGGAACAAAATGACATATATATGACAGGAATGCTCCTAATATTTACAAAGAAAACTGTTCCTCTACTTGGCCTAAAATGCATAAGAGTAAGGACTTACCCTTTAAGGCCTGTTCACACATGCAGCGGAGCGCTTCAAGCATAGCGCTGACCTCGCGCTAAGTGCGTACTGACGGGAGCGTTCACCAAATTTGTATCGCGCTGTCAAAACTGTTGCTCAAGGCCGACGATAAGTAGCTGACGACACTTGAGCAGCGCTACATCAGCGCTTCGCAGGAGGTGAGAACCGGCCTTTAGGGCGAACGGAGCATAGTGAGTGCCTTGGGCTTTTCTAACCCGAACACGAGGCTATGATAAACACTGACAGCATATAATCCTCTCCAGATCTCGTGGCTGCTTCTTCTGACTGCGACTTGAGGAGGTGAAAAAGTTTCGTTTAATTTTCCTTGCTACTGCCATTGCGTGAAGAAAAAAAAAAGAATGCGTTGTTTATAGGTTTGCTATGCAAGAAATAATTGTAAGCGATATTTACTGATAATACAAACATAGTTTCACCCCACCCCTTTATTGAGGGCAAGTAACATGCAAGAACAATAGTCTTTAATGAACACTAAGTTCTGGACATTCGGAGCAGTGGCGGGAAGCGGAGGAATAGGTTCGTGTACTTTGGGAATTCTGCGCGGTGTCGCACTCCTTCTCAGGGATGTAGGGGGTGAATTTGGGATGCGTGTAGGACTCTCCACGTAAAGGTATAAATTCAGCAGAAATTGTAACTGAGAGCTTAATTCACATAAAAATGTTACACAAAACCACGAACTGAGAAAAACGCGCGCTTGAGAGCTTGCTTGTACCGGTGGCGCCATCTGTGAATATGCTGGACAACATGCCCGTCGTTCGATCTCTTCCCGGCAGCTGTCGCTCTGACCTTTGAAAAAAATATAATGGAGAGAGGGTGGAAATAGGGAGGAGAGGGCTGACACTTGATACACTATTGGAAAGGACTTCACTCTGCAAAATATAAATTAACAGCTAGCTAAGTACTGGTGAAGTTTGAATAATGGGAGACAAGTGGACTGCAAACAAATGCAAAGTGGTGGCTCTGCGGCTGTCGGAGTTTAATATCAGTGTACTGGACAGGCAGGTGACATCTTTGGTGAAACGTTCGGGTTAGAAAACGCTAGTGTTCGTAGATTTGTTCATGACATATAAATATGTGCCCCAAATTATCACTACGTAATTAATGTTCGGGATTTTATTATTGAAGTGGCACCAAAGTTAAGGCTGATGGCTGGTTCCACGGTCATGGGGAAGGCGCAATTTCTAGATCTACAGTTGTTAAACAGTAAAGTTTTGTGTTGGACCTTATTGAAAGGAAGAAGCAAAGAGTTATTATCTAGGCGCAGTACCAATTCGAAACTCGTAAATGCTGGTGTCGTACCGTCCCTTATAGGTAATGCTCTAAAAACGTCGTGAATTTATTGTGTCGGCAGCACGCTATTGAGACAGTTGGATCGGTTGAGGTTAGGTGGCTCTAGTATAAATTTCTTTAGATAAATGTCGCTGTAAACAAATTGTAGAAACAGCTGTAGTGCTTTGAGCGCGCTTCGAAGAGAAAGTTTTTTTTTTTTTTTTTTTTTTTGTAATTCCGTACTTTCACACATTTTCGCAAATTCAAAAAGTATCGGCTCACGAGTTGGAACTAAATGGAGCTTTTAAGACGGATTTTGGTTTAGGTAGGTTTACACTCTTACGTTTGAAACAGAAGATGGCTGTGGAAAGAGGAAGAAGGATCTTCCAAATGGTTGCGTCAAGAAAGTAGTGTACAAATTTCCGTTTGATTGTGGACTCTGCAACGCCAGCCAGACGGGTTTATGCGTAAATGACTCTCTCTTAGAACAAAATAAAAGAGTGAAAAATGTCTTTAGAACATTAGAAGTATCCAAATATATAGCTGAAGGTAATGCGTGCTCGCCTTCATGGCAGGATATTTCAATACAGTGTAAAAAAAAAAAAGTGATTCGTGTAAAATAACATTAAAATAAGCCTTAAGTATAAGGGACGACGGCAACGATATAAGTCAGACTTCTATCGTTTTGAAGTGAAGCGACAAAGCGTTCCTTTTGTTGTGAGTAATTGCGTTTTTGCTTTTCGTTAGTTGGTGGTGTTGAGGGGTTGAATTCTGAGGGGGTGGGTAGGCAGAGTGCTGTCTTTCGATCAGTTCACATAGCCTTTACCGGGATTGTCATGTCGGGTCGCTTGTCGGCGAGTGTCTGCAGTTGGTGTGGTGTCAAGGTTGGAGGTCAGGTTGTCTGGCTGAGTTCCGTCAAATCTTTGCGGCGGTACCCTAGTGAAAAAAATATTTGAATGGAAAATGGCTTTATCCAATAAACGCATATGATCAAATGAGATCCTACAATAATATATGATAACTATACAAGAGTATAAGTTCTAAGAAAATGACAAGCACTTTGTTATAACTTATATAATCTTATGTTGTTCTTATACGCTCTTAAAAGTTTTTTTTATACTTTTACATGGTCTTATCTGAACATATGTGTTTGTTTGATCAACGAATATGTTATTCATATACGCTTCTTACTCGGCCATTAATTTTGTCTAGCCTCTTTCCTGTCCGTGAAGGCGATAATATATCGCTGTTGCCTTGCTAATAAATACAGCGGGGTTTGAAAGTTTGTGTCGTCTATACTGTTATTTTATTCCCTCCGTGTCTCAAGGTTTATATTATAATATTTCTTAACCAGCTCGCCTGCACACTTTAGCTTTCTGCTTTCAATAAAAGTTGTACAAAGAACGTCCCAATCTTCAGCGTCGCAGCGTCGCTTCAGCGGTATTATTTATTTATTTATTTATTTATTTATTGAAACTGTCGGCAATTTACATGGCCTTTACAGGGCCTTTACTGGAGTGGTAATACATACAAGATGTAAAAGAACAATCATGCAAGACCCTTCAAAAAAGTGATTCACCCGGAGGAATAAAAATCAAAAGAAATATATTCAAAACACAAAGTCATGGCACATCAACAAGCATTATACTTTTCATATTTTTAACAAAATGACAGGCATTAGTCATGGTGAAAACGGAATTAGGGAATTGGTTTTATTCATTTATGTCCCCTTAAAAGAAACTACATTTAAATCAAGCGTTTTTGACAGAATGGTTCTGATGTGCATGCTATGACGATGTCTCGTACATTCACCGACACGTACGTTCATGTATTTAGTTTTGTCTATCTCAACAAGAGCGTGAATGATTAAAAAAGTGAATTTCAAGCGGTCTCAATTCGTTCTCATTCCAAGAAAAGGAAAGTATAACAAGTTTACATAGCTCGGTGGGGAAATGGCTACGATTAGATTTTTTTTAAAAATAAACCTGGAAGCAAGCCGCTGAACTTTATGAAGTTTGGACGAGTTAGCTTGTGTATGTGGATCCCACACTATTTTTGCATACTCAAGAACAGGTCTCACCAGTGTTTTGTAAGCTAATGATTTTATTTATAACGAAGCGCTTGCAAGATTGTAGTAACAAGATCGTAGTTCTGACGAAGCAAAGTTACATGATTGTAGTTTTTATTTAAGGCGAAGCGCTTGCAAGATTGTAGTTGCAAGACATTGTAGTTAAATGGTGTTGTGTCGCGTGCGACACGCACTGCGTGCCCTGCGTGTCTTTCATAGCGTCCTCTTCTTCTTCCTTATGTGCATGAATTCAGTTGCGAGTTTGTGCTTGTGTGTTGTGCATATTCTTTTCTTCTGTCCTTGTCTTTTTGTGCACTGTTTTGTTCACCATGTCATCATACCAACTTGCCCAACTTACAACACTTTTGCAAGATTTCTTTTGATGTACCATAGCGCCTGGTTAGTTTTTTTTTTTTATGCTTTTTTCGTGTGGGTACTTCATCAAACGTCGTTTGTAAAGGTCACTCCTAAATACATATTTTCGTCTACACGAGGAAGGTCGGGGTCACCTATAGAGCAATCATAATTTAGAAAATATTTTTATTCTACGGATTTTAAAGAATTTAACGTCATTTGCCACTCGTCGCACCAATGTTTCATTTTGAGGAGTTCAGTTTGCAGTTTTAGTTCATCTTGTTCAGTTTCAATTTGATTGCACAAAATACAACCATCAAAAAACAGTTTAGTTGAGACTGGTATTCTACAGCGCATGTTAAATAAAAATATTAAAAATAAAAGCGATCCTAGCACACTACCTTGTAGAACTCTCAAAGCAACTGGAGCGGGTCTAGACACACAGCTTCCCAACTCAACGAATTGAACTCTCGATGAAAGATACGAGCAAAACCAGTTTCTTAATGTGGGGTTCTTAAACACGGCTTTAATTTTAAGCAATTATTTAGGATGGGTCACTTTATCTAATGCTTTTGCAAAATCTAAAGAATTGGTGTCCGTTTGGCTTATTATTCAAAATTTGGGAGAGATCGTGCACGGTTTCGATGAGCTGGGTCGTTGTGGAAAACCATTCACGGAATTCATGCTGATATTGAAACGAAATATCGTGACCGTTAAGGAAAGTTAAAAGATGCTTTGAAACAATATGTTCGAAAAGCTTTGAGCACGTGTTAATGAGAAATATAGTTCGGTAGTTCTCCACACAAGAACCAAAGCCTCCGTTATGTATGGGGTCAATTTTGGCAATCTTCGAGGCTTTTGGCACGGAACCATTATTTACAGATGACTGAAAAGTTATAGTAAGATACTTAGCAGCCAATTCAGCGTACCGCTTTAAAAACTTAAAAGTAAACATTAGAGAGAAGTCTGTCTGGTTGGGGAAATAATTATTAAAATATGACGACCCACCGATCCCTAAATCAGGGGCCCAACTTTTCGAAACCAGTTCGGCGGCTGTCGAATACTTGTGGTACACATTATTCGAGACAGTCGCCCCAAGACGTCGCCCTGAAGAGTTGACCGAGGAATTCGTGTGAGCTCAACGTCGGTCAATGTTCCGTTCCGACATGTATGGTATATTTAACGATACAGGTGGTAAATGTTGGACGTTTGTTGGAAGATGGCGGTCGCCTTTCCGCATGTATGATTTGGTGATACCGGTGGTCTTGAGGTATAAGCGTTGAGATGGAAAGAATGCGGTCGCTTACGTCATCGGACGCAAAATCATACCAGCCGCACCGAATCATATCGGCAAGCAAACTGGCTGCTAGTATAGACAGACGCTTAGCGATAGCGGTGTCGGTATCTCCAGTTATGCAGAATGCCAAACCAAACTAGCTGCATGCATAATAACAAGAAATTATGTTGGCGTCATACCAGAACAGTTCAAGCAGCAGGTATGTTTCTTGTGCGTTTTTCCAATAGGGCATAGAGAAAAGGAGCCGCAATCTTCTTTTTCCTCTATGGCGGTGGCGAATGTGCACGATCCCATCTTCTTCCTCTTTGATCGTTTTTTGAAAACACATGGTGGAGCCCGTTCACATACACAGATGGCAGTGCGCCAAGGGACCTATTAATGTTTATTGGCGTGGTCTGAATGAGCCAAGATTCAAGGAAGAGCCTCCGGCGAGGATTAGTTTTGATGTCCAGGATGCATGTGTTCAGAAAGTCAATGCGGTGGTCATGTTTTTCACAGTGTTCAGCAACCGCGCTGCGCTCGTGATCGAAGTTACGCACATCAGCCTTGTGTTGACGAATCCGTTCATGATAGTTCTTTGTTTCCCCGATGTACGAGGACGGGCACTCCGCGCAGGGAATCTCGTACACCACACCTTGCGCTTTCTCTTTAGGGGGCCGATCTTTTGGTCGTGGCATAAAGCGTCCAAGGGTTGAAATTGGCTTGTGGGCCATCTGAATGCCCTCCTTTGCTAGCACCCGTGCCAGCGCTTCACTTGTTCACTTCATGTATGGGACGCTGATGCGCGTGGTTGGCCGGCGATTCGTATCAACCTGCGACTGGCGGTGTTGTCGACTTCGGTTTTGACGACGGGCAATCCGGTGTATGAAGCTGCCCGTATATCCGTTCTTCTTGAGGTCGCAAATGATGGTTTATTCTTCATTTCATCGGTCAGAATCAGTTGAGCAAATTTTTTTGCCCTTGATAGGAGTGTGTTAACCACCGATACTTTATGACTCGTTGGGTGGTTGGAGTCAAATTGTAAATATCTTCCGGTGTGCGTTGGTTTCCGGTAAACTGAGAACTGGAGATGGTCTTTCTGCCTTTGTACAAGCACATCGAGAAACGGTAAAGTGTTGTTTTTTTCCCGCTCCACAGTGAATTGGATGTTAGGCTCGATCGAATTGAGGTGTGTCCAAAAGTTGTCAGTTTGGGACTTCATGACGCAGAAGCAGTCGTCCACATATCTTAGAAACACCTTGGGGCTTGCAGCGAAGGACTGGAGAGCCTTTTGTTCTATGGCTTCATGCACAGGTTTGCTGTGGCGACAGAGATGGAGGCCCCCATTGCAGTTCCACTGGTCTGCTTAAAGTACTCTCCTTTGAAGCTGAAATAAGTGTTACTCAGGCAGAATTCAAGGAGGCGGCAAAGTTCGTCCACGTTGAGCTTGGTCCTGTTGCTCTAATCGCTGTCTTTCTCCAGGGTGTTTCTGGCAGTCATGACTGCTGAGGAGACCGGAACGCTTGTGAACAGGGATATCACGTCAAAATATACCAGAATCTCCTCAGCGTTTATCCTTAAATGCGAAATCTGCTTCACAAAGTCGCTGGCGTTGCGCACATATGTCGGGGTTTTCCCAACAAGAGGAGAGATAGTGTGATGAAGGTAGTTTGACAATGCTTTGAGCGGAGAGGTAGTGAAGTCCACGGTGGGTCGGAGGGGAACGTCAGGATTGTGTATTTTTGGAAGTCCGTAGAAACCTAATGCGTTTTAAAAACGCATTAGGAATTTCGTCAGGCCGGGACTTTTCGTTATATGTATATATATTTTGAGCAAGAGATTAATAACTCCCTCGTTTTGAATTAATAAACCACTAATTGGATGACCATGAGAAAAATCTCTACACCTTTTTGAATATTGGTTGTCTTGAGTAAGCCCAGATGAAAAAAAGGAATTGCATTCTTCTGCTCTGCTTGTCGGAATTAACTCCCTTTTTGTTTTTAAGATTAACATACCGTCAAAATTTAGCCGGGCTTCCGTAATTCATTTCTTAAGAGTGACATTTAAAATTTATGCTCCGAATCCTTAACAAGCCTCTTTAGTTCGTGACTCAAGCTTTGCATTGTCATTTTCCCAGAGGCATTTGTTTTAATCGCATTAGCTTTATTTTTCTTTTTACATGTATAATTTCTCTTCCGGTCCAAGGGTTCTTATATCTTATCATTTTTGATACGCGCAGGCACAAATATGGCCACCGATCTGTGCGCTTCTATTTCAGCGTGCAGATGAGACAGGACACTATAGTAGATATTACGACCTTGGGCAACGTGGCCACTGTCGTAATACCTACCAAAGTCATGTCTCTTTAATATGGACTCCACTAATATGTACACACCGAAATATAGACAAAATATTCGTGAACGCAATGGTTAAATGCACGAATTTTTGTCCCTTTATTGTAGAAACGTCAATTCTGCGCGCGTTCTGAAGGAACAAAGGTGTCCGACTCCCTATTAACGAATCATCACTGCACAGTCACAGGGGTATCATGTTTACTTTTTGCTTAAAATTAAACGTTTTTATGGGGTAGCAAAACATGTCCAAAACCTTGCTTTTGGAAGATACTTTCTTGTTTTTGTGAGAAAACAATGCGCCCGAGTGGAGATAAAACGACCATTTTCCCCATTGCGCTTTGACGCAAATTTCTGGTTGCTATGAAAAACAAAGCAACTTTCTACACTGTTCATATTTTCATTTACAATGTACGCAAACGTGTCTTCTAGAGTTAAATAAATTTATTATATTTAGTTTATATTCCAATATCTAAAAGTACAAACTTGGCTTCTTGAGCAACTTTTTAATATTAAGGCATTTTTCGGTGAATTTTCAAGGTGTCTTAAATGTAAGATTGTAATATGAAAATATTTGTGCAAAGTATTTTGTACTTTTCACACTTTTTAAGACATTTTATGCGTTCTACTCTTTTGTGTTTTTTTTATATTGCGACCTGAATTTGTCTGAATATTAAATTTAAGCGGCAATATAAAAATTGACACTGTCGGTTTTGTTCAAATTTAGTCCTTTACAACCTGTAATTGCAAATCTGGAAACACATTTTGCTTTATTTGGTTTCAAATTAGAAAACATAAACGTTTAGCGAGATCTATATTAGAGCCAATTACAGGTGGAGCGTTTCCGTCTTAACGGACAGTGTTACTGGAGCTCCGTATGCCACAGTGGCCGCTCTTGGTCAGATTAAGGTGCAGGCGCCATAAAACACTGTAAAGGGAATGTTTAAATTATCTTTAAACTCTCCGAAATTAACATTTATAATAAGTGCTAGCATAATCTGCAAAAACCTAATGCAATATTTGTGTGACTTTGAACTTATAAAGCGAGAAAAATGGCCAAATTCACGCTAACTCGGTTACCATAAATGGGGCGTGCACATACCCATTATTCACAATTCCATTATTATTAATAAGCGTAAAAATGCTACGTGGTGATCAGGAAAGAACAAACTGACAGAACAAAAGTGGACGGTAGTTTTTAAGGGAAAATTCCTAATGCATTTTCATACGACCGACCCAAAAATGCACATGGGCCGGAGCGATCGAGAGGCGCCACCCTGTGACATGCTTCGCGGTGCCTGTCTCCAGTCTCCGTCTACGCGATGTAAAGGAAGCAACCGGAGCGACTTTGCAAACAGATCAACCTACAACCTTGGCGGTAACGTGGTATAGGAGGTAAGACGCGGCAGAACATAGCCTGCGCCACCTGTGAGCGACAAAAGATATGCCGCTGTAAAAGGCCGCACAACGCAAAAAAAAAAAAAAACAATACTGCAAAAAAAAAGGAATTTCGATTGACTAAGGTGGTCTGTATTGGGCAGTTTCATGTACGATCGAAAGATCATATCCAGTCGACATTTTTTTAATATTTACCAAAATATATATTTTACTTGTTGTGCAACCGCGAAAACATATTTGAATATTCTTTTGCGGAAAATAAAATTTCTCTTGACGAACGAAAATTACAAAGTCGCTGTCGGTATACGCGCATTTTTTTGCGACTTGCGTGAAACCGTACTTTCGGATATTTAGAAAAGAAAATCTTTTGTCGCCTGAGGTTTTATATATATATATATATTTTTTTTTGTGCAGAGACTGTACATTATATATATAAAAAGAGGTAAACATGTATTATCGATTACTAAGCAATTCAGAGCTTTACGGATCCGGATCTTAGAAGACGGGATATTCAAATATTTTAATATGATTTGGACGCGTTTGTTTAATATTCGGATAAATTGTCAATGAATTGAAAACGATAACCTTTCTAAAAAAATACACTAAAATGTAGACAGGTTACCAATTTTGCAAAATAATTAAAAGGTCAGTTTAAAATGAAGGCCACCTTAATTTTTCTTCTATCTTTCACAGATCAAGGCTTATAATATGTTCTATAAGGGCCTTAAAAATGCTTCGCGATATTTTTTTTGTATTTTGAAACTTACAGAGCGCTAAATATGCAGAATTGCCATAACGGGAGTAGAGAAAGAAAGACGTTTCCGCTTTCAAACCAGGGCAAGAAAGTGGTTGAACAATGTTGGAAGTCTGGGAAGAGAAAGAGCTGTGACAGAAGTTCGTGAAAAATAAGAATTCATACAAAAGTTTACAGGTGAGTTTGAAGCATGCACAAGCCAACAATATAAATACAGATTTCTCGAATCAGTGAATCTCGGAGCCTACACTTCGTAGGGAGGCTGGGCTGCTGACGACCACGTTTAAATAGTGATAAGAAAGTACACATGTTTAAAAGTGGCAGAATTGGAACGAGTTTAATGAACCAAGGTCCTTTGCGCACATTTGGCGCTTGTCGCGTGCATTCGTTTTGCCGGACGGTCACCTGAATCGGTCATGGCGCTCTTCTGGCCCTTCCAAAAAGGAACATGTTTTTCCGGCTTTGCCTGTAGCAATCACTGTTCGTTTCTTCTCAGTGGCACCGCAAGCTCGCGACATCGATCTACTTTTGGCAGCCATAGGAGACTTTACTTTCAAAGATATAACTTTTCTGCGTCTACTGTTCTTCCCAAAACAGCTGTGGTTGCAAAATATCGGACCGCGTACACTGCTACAAGACAGTACCGAATTCCACGCACAACACAAACAGAGTCCCACTCTTTTGCTTGCATGTCCCTGAATGCTTTGACGTCAGTTTTCGGGAGGTGGATTAGTTTCACGTTCGGCAGTTTAGTGTTCAGTGGGGCAACCATCTCTGATGCCGACTTGATCACCGACGTGGTGGGCCGTCGGAGGTTGTACAACGTTGCCTGGTGCTTGACACGACCCCCGATTCCATTGGAGGCACTCTCGCCATGTTCAGTTGCGGAAAGAATCCACTTCGTTGATGTGTACTTGTTCCTCTGCAGCTCGTGTAGTTGGTATTTGGTCTTAAAGAGGCTTCCTGCACCATCACTGACATAGGTGACATGAGCATACCCAAATTGGGTTTCACGATTCCCCAAACCGTTGTCATATGAACTGACTAACAGACGATCTCATTCAATCACAATTGAATTGTTTTCGCAGCATTCCTTTTCTTTTTTTTCTTTTTTTTTTTGCGTTGTGCGGCTTTTTACGCGGCGGATCGATTGTCGCTCTCAGGCGGCGCAGGATCAGGTTCTGCCGCTCCCTACCTCCGATATCATGTTACCGCCAAGGCTGTGGGTTGATCTGTTTGTGAAGTCGCTCCGGTTGCTCCCTTTACGTCGCGTAGACGGAGACTCTATATGCCGGCTGTCGAAACAGGTACCGCGAAGCATGTTACAGTGTGGCGCACCTCGATCGCTCCGGCCCATGGGCATTTTTGGGTCGGTTGTACGAAAATGTATTAGGAATTTTCCCTTGAAAACTACCGTCCGCCTCTGTACCGTCAATTCGTCTTTCCTTGACCACCCCATAGCATTTTTACGCTTTTCAATAATGATGAAATTGTAAAAAATGGGTATATGCACGCCCCATTTATGGCAACTGCGTTAGCGTCAATTTGGCCATGTTTCTCGCTTTATAACTTAAAAGCCACACAAATATTATATTATGTTTTTGCAGAATCTGTTAGTGCATGTTATAAATGTTAATTTCAGAGAGTTAAAAAAAATAAAGGTGGTCTTTTTATAAATTATTTTCAGTTTAATGCATTTTTAGTTGAATGCCCCTGTGTGAGCAATTCCTGTAAATTTATCCCCCTGACCGGGACAACAATATTTCACACAAAGATGAACTATATACAGGGCAACACACTGGCAAAGTTTGAAGGCCTTAGCGTTTATAGATACGGAAAAAAAAAGTCTTTAATCCAGAGTGTTAGGCGCAATGTGCCGTATTCGCGATTTTGTTTCTCAAAATAACGACCCTAATACTCTCTGATTAATACGTTTTGTCAATTCTTCCTATGCCCAATTTGTCAGTAAATATTTTTAGACCCGTAGCCGGAACAGTTTTTTGGAGGAAGCCTCCTGAAATGACATTATCGCGCGATAAGCCAAACGCTCACGTGTCTGAGAGGATGCTTACAATTGTTCTTTTTTCGCAGAGACATTTTTTTTTTTTCCAAAAGAAGGAATGGTTTTATTTTACTGGGCATAGATCCAGAAAAATATTTTTTTTTTCATCAAAATTAAAAATGGTCACCGGAGATGGTTGTTCGAGCTCATCTGAAAACCGCCTGCTATACTTTACTACTGCAATGTATATATGTTCGTTGTGCTAACGTTTCAGGGAAGCATCTTAATTTGGGCAGTTTGCTGAAAAATAGTTCTATTCATTTGGGTTTCCATCGCGACGAATGGCGGGCGGGAAGAGGGTGGACTAATAGGCTTGTGATATGCTATGGGGTTGAGTGATTTCAGATAAAACGGAACAAAGGATGCCTTGTCGACATACTTGAATCCTTTATAATTTTTATGTAATAAAGTCAATTATAATGCAAATGGACGTTAAATATTTTAACGTGAAACGTTCTTTGGCTAATTTTTTGTTTCGCATTTTTACATGCGGTGCCCCATTCCTTGCGAAAGACAATGCCGTTTATTTCAATCATGTGGCATGCTTGGTTTTAAAGAAATAGATTCCTGAAGGGGCGAGAAAGGACGACGCGTTTTTGACAATTGTCGTTTGTGCCATATTTGAAGCGCGCTATAGCTGAAGCTATTTATGTTAAAGATGTTAAACTTTTTAAGAATGATCTATGTATAGCCTAGGTAAGTGTCGTCTGAAGATATGCTTATTGTTGTTGACAAGTTTCGAAGAAATATCTAAACATGTATCTACGGGCAATTATGCCCTAAACTTGGTAATTTGTTTCGTCTAAATTGCTTGAGGTATTGCATTCAAATTAACACCACAGACAGTACATATCATTATCATCTGCAGAATACAAAATAATGTATTTATTGTTTTCTTTTCACGTTGACCAATAAATGAACTCATGGGGGAAGATTTCTAAAATTGTTCAAGTTCAGAACGTCACAAAAAAAAAAAAAAAACATTTTAATTTTTTTTTTATTCCACGTTCCTGGGACGTGTTTCTTTTAGCCTGTACATATTTTGGTAGAAAAAACGTGTTTCGTAGTTCTGGGCCTCTGAATATGCAAGAATACAACACTTCCAGCGGATTCTTGATAGTTTTTTTTTTCTCTCCAGCTTTTCATTTTTGCATTTATTGTTATGTTTATTTATTTATTATTTTTTACCAATGGCACAGTTATTTAGATCGAAAAGGCATAGCTTTGAACTTCCTGAACCACCGAGCATGTGACGAGTAGTGCCTTCTGAAAACGAGTTTCTAACAATGACCATCTACGCGATATTTTATGCAGTGAAGAGCGACAGTAGCTATATATGCATAAATAATTTCAGATTAAAATAAGCTCGACCATGCCCTTTTTCCCCGTATTGTTTTCTTTAACAGTCCGAAATATCTGGGGGAGGAGAGAGACTCAAGTCCCCCCCCCCCCCTTCCCCCCCGTTTTTCCTCTTCCGACGCCACTGGTATGGTAGAACGCTCCTCGACCTCAAGTTGTGTCGACTTCTGTGCTTTTTGCTCGGCGTTTCTTCCTTCCCGGAAAATGAACCTCCAAAGCAATTACAAACTAAAAAATTGTCGAGGTGCAGGCGAGCTAGTGTATGTTGATCAGGATGAAAAATCCTGAGACTGGGATTGAAATTTGAAAGAAAAAGTGTAAGACAGAAAAAAGGGGACAGGACAACGCCTCAAACTCAGCTCTGAGAATGAAATTTGAAAGAAAAAGTGTAAGAAGGCAGAAAAAAGGGGACAGGACAATGTCTCAAACTCAACTGAGCTGATAACTCAGCTGAGTTGAGTTTAAGGGTGTTGTCCTGAGCTGAGTTTTCAGCTGCGTTGAGTTTGAGACATTGTCCTGAGCTGAGTTTGAGATGTTGTCCAGTCCCCTTTTTTCAGACTTCTTACACTTTTTCTTTCAAATTTCATTCCCAGAGCTGAGTTTGAGGCATCGTCCTGTCCCCGTTTTTCTTTCTTCTTTCAAATTTCATTCCCAGTCTCAGGATTTTGCATCATGTACAAACTAAACTTACTATATGCCAGCGTCACTCGGATTGCGTTGGATCGGATTACTACCAGCGTGCAAGGGGGTAGGGAGGCAGTTTGCCAGATCGCTTGAAAGTTTTTGTGGGCCTCAGCCACCTGCCTGCCCCTGTCCGTTTCGAAATGAATGAGTATCGTTAAACAGTGCGTTCGTGTGATCACTACGTGATGCACGTTAATGACCCCCCCCCCCCCCCCCCCCCGGGCTGGCGGTCACAATTACTGCTCTATGGTCACACGTCACTCTGCACTGGCAAATATTCCACCACATCCGGGACACTCGTCGTCTCATTTAATTGCCTGGCCAACTTCGCGCAGTTTACATATCACACCCGAACTTTTCTAAACCTGATTTCGTGAAAACCAGTGAGGCATGAAAACGTTATTTGAAACTGTGGCGCAATATGAAAACAGGACTTCGAACTTTTCGCACTTGGACTTGAAAGAAATTCGAAACCTTCGAAGTTTTTTTTTTTTTTTCAAATTTAGCCTTAAAAGAGAATCGAAACCTTCGAACTTTATGTAGAAATAAATTCGAAATCTTCGAATTGATCGAACTTTATGTCTATAAGAATTTGAAACGTTCGAATTTCTCGGATTTCAGATCCAAAGAAATTTGAAACATTCGAATCTCTAGAATTTCAAGTTAGGAAAGTTCGAAATCTTCGAGTTTCTCGAACCTCAAGTAAAAAAGATATTCGAAATAATCGAACCCGAACTTTTAGTAACCGTGAAAGCTTCGAACTTCTTGAATTCGAAATTCCACGAATTTTGAAAGTTGCGAATTTTTTTAATTCCAACCTCCATACGGTCGAAAATATCGAAATCTCGAATTCAAACCTAAGTTCGGTTCGAAAATATCGAAACCTTTCGAATTTGAACCTAGGGTGGTTCGCGGCATCCCTAGCTTTAATACTAACAACCCATTCCTGTTACTCTAATAAATGTAGTTTCTTGTTTTGGAAACCCCGGCTTCGTGTTATTCCTCCCGGATGGTCATGCGGCAAGGCAACTCTACCACAAGGTGTGAAACTTTTACTCTGGTATAAGATTGGGAAGCATGGCCGCGTGAAAGTGCAGTCCCAGCCGAGACACTTCGAGCGCATTAGGAGTCAGAGCGTGTACAGTGCTTCACTACGCGAAGTAACGCGGACACTATCGTTGGTGGCAGAGACAACCTGGCGCCAAGGCGAAGCCGCGGGAATCCCTTTAGCTGTCGCACTCTCCCCATATTTATTACCTGGCAACTATAATGAGTTATCCCTAGCTATTAGGCGTTCGTTTCCGGCTTCAGTGGCGTCGCCATTGCCGTCGCCGTCGGCGTAAGTGCGGGTTGCATTATGGGAAACGCCTCAAAATGCAACGCGCGGGTCTCACTCGTGGCCCGCGCGTTGCATTACGGGACGTTTCCCATAATGACGTCACATGTGACTCACCAGTGACGTCACGAAGGTCACGAGTGACTTCACGAGAGTCACGCGCGTTGCATTATGGGAAACGTCCCGTGATGCAACGCGCGGGTCTCACTCGTGAGTCGCGCGTTGCATCATGGGAGGTTTCCCATGTTGACGTCACAAATGACGTCACGAGTGACGTCACGGTCACTCGTGAAGGTCACGACCTTCACAGCGAAGGTCACGACTTTCACGTGACCTTCACTTCACAAGGCCTTCACGAGTGACGCCACGAGGGGGGAGGCAGGGAGGGGAGGAGGAGGGGAGGAAAATGAAAGGAGGAGAGAAAAGGAGGATTTGAGGAGGGCAGAGGTAGAAGGAGAGGGAGGCAGGAGTAGGAGACGAGGAGGAGAGGGTATGGAATTGGAGGAGGGGCATACCCTCCTCTCGGTACCCTTCCCTCCTCCTCCTCAAGAGCTGCGCTCTAATTCGGCATTACACAGAGTTGTAAACGTCTTTATTTTTTTTAAATAAAATTTGTGCTAACCAATGACTAAGGTATCTATGATATCAACATGGTCATAAGTAGGCTTCTTATAAAATTCTCGGATATTCTAACACTGGCTCGTTATTGATATGGGCGTATGATTTATATATTAATTGCCGATTTATGGTAACTGCAACTTCAATTAGTTTGCTCACAAAATAATTATATTTTATGTGTAATAGACGCTTTCAGAAATTCAGTGCCGTCTGGCGGCTCAAATGGAAGTTTAACTTTTGCCGTACTAATGGCGGGAATGAACATGTAGTCTGCTGTATTTTATCAGGAATCGTCACTTTGGCAAGCCTACGTCAAACGGCAGTGTGCGCTTCACTGTACATTTCTTTCTCGATCTCTTTCAGTGTCGGGAGCAACAAAGATACAACCAGTCAGAACGAGGCGTCAACCCGCCTAGACGCCCTTATAAAGTTATACAATTCAAGGAATTTTGAATCACCTTGATGCTACTAACATACTGGCTGGGCCCGAGCTGGAAATGAACGCTTACGCAGATCTTGCGTTCAATTCCTGCTTCGCATCATGCTAACGTCACGAAAATATAGGCCTCGAATTATCTGCTAAAGAGCATCTTGAACGTCTTCGTTCATCAGTAACAAAAGGCCGCAATTAGTACGGCACATATGCCACTTTTCAAATGATGATAGTAATCAAAGTGCCAGACTAAATTTCGGAAAGTGTCTATTTTATTAAAATAGTTTTGAGACTGTACCTTGAAATCTATTCTTATTCTGTTCAGATATACAAAATCCTCTTTAGGCTTTACATATAGGTGTCATAATATGTCAGTCTTTTTCATTGTGAAGAAGGGCAATCTAAATATTTTTGTGCCAATAAAGTTATTCTGTTGAAGTATTTACCTCCTCTTGGCCATGGATATATAACTGCGTAATATAGAAGTTAATTTTGGTATGAGAAACTTTCAATTATTAGTTAACGGATGTTTGCTCGAAGGAAGTGCTACATGGAAAGTTTAAGTTTCTTCCAGACATTATTAAGAGATGAAATTCAGTTTAAGTTTGTTAATAAATTTGTAGTAAAATATTTGGAGGCTTTCTTACTTGTAATGTAGTTATAATTACTTAATAAACAACAGCGTAGCATACCACTATCCTGATGGTTACTGAAAATGTATAAACATTCAGCTTATAAATGTATCTGCGTTAGTTGATAATCCAGAATTCCAAAGCACCTGTCCATATCCCGACTCCACATATGTTTCAGAATATTCAAACCTTACCGTTGTCCTCGGGTCGACGTCGCCGCTGTACAGCTGCAGTAGCTGCCCCCTTAGAGGGTCCGCGAGGCAGCCCAACATCAGCAGGAAGGATATCCAGAACAGTTGGTCGGACATGCTACCTGCGCATTACATTTTTAAGGACTCATAATGAACAAAGTTCTGCAGAATTAACCGGGCACGTTTTGGTCTTTGGGAAGCTCCAACACAGAATACAAGAAAACGCAAATAAAACACAGTTGAGTTCTTCCTGAGAGGAAAGGGGTGTCAAGTCTTATAATGTTCTCTCCCCGAACATGGGCGACTCCGATGGCGAGACAACGTCGAGGAAGACGATCTTTCGTAATCGTATTGTTAGGATGTATGGCAGTGGGTCGGTATGGGCCAAAATGTCGCGATAAAAAGTTCAGGAGAGCGGCCAACATAGAAAGCGGCGAACTAGATCAAAACGAGGTCCCCAATTTGGTACGTCACGTGGAGATGTGCTGTCGTTTTACCGACTGATCTGTAACTGCTGAGATGTCCTTGTGCGATGTTTGGCGAGGAGGCAACATTCTTCAGCCCGGCGAAAAAGACGTGCTATGTAGTCAGGAGTTGGGTCTGATGCAATAGAGAGTAATATCGTGTCATGGAAAGTAAGTGTATTTTGTCTATGCATTATCTACAGTGTCGAGTATTGTATGTCGTAGGATCCGAAAGAAAATATTTTGTCCCAGTGTTCCTCATCTTGCTAAATATACTGTAGTGGCCACAGATGCGGAGCGTGACATGCGCTGAGCACTGAACATAAAATAAAAAAACGAGGATGTTCTCGGGCGCGCAAAACCCGCCCGCCGCGAGACATATGTACACCAGTAGAACGTCCGAACCGAACGCCTCTCCTTGTCTCCGCTCATTTCTTCGGAGTACAGGCCAATTATTCCTTACTCACAATACATATTATTCCTTCCTCACAATACATCGATAAACGTGTAAGGTTAATTCTCTTAGTCATACCATTTGTCTGAGGATGGTATGCGGTGGTGGTGCGTTGGATGGTTCCGCAATGTCGGAATAGATGTAGTCGAAATGATAAAAAGGCTCAACCCCAGTCGCTTACGAGTTTTTGAGGGGGATCCGTAAAGCAGAAAAGTATGGCGCGAAAGAACGATGGGATTTATTCTGCATTTGCCGTGATCAGGGGTCTCCAACTACCGGGAAAGGTGCTCGATAGCGACAACCAAGAATTTGCCATGTGTAAACTTTTGAAAAAAAAAAAAAACACGAGTAGGTGGATTAGATGCTCTTAAAATGGTGATTGGGAGGCCGTTATGAAGTTCTCATTCAAAGGAGTTAATGTGAAGGTGGCCAGCAAGAGCGAGTTTGGGGACCTTTTGGTGTTGACAGGCCTCACATAATTTCACGTACCGATATATGTTGAGGTAAAACCCGAACCGAAAGACACAAGAAGGCACGCGGTTTCAATGCGAAATACACCTGAGTGTCCAGCAAAAGGATCGTCATGACGTGACTGAAGAATATCATAACGCTGGTGTTAGGGGATCACGAGAAGAGGAGATTATGCTCTTGGCTTATGGTTTCGGCGATAAAGAATACAAACAACTAGCACATAAAGGTTGTTCCTCTTAGCGCCTTAACTTCGGGGTGTATTGTCGCCCATAAGTTCGATTGTGTCTCGCAACTTGAAATCTCGACGTTGTTCAGCGGCTATTTAAATCGCTGGAGTAAGAGCATAAATAGGAATGACCATGGTGTCATTGTTGTCAGCAGCGCTATGTTGGAGAGGACTTCGGGACAACAGATCTGCGTCCTGGCGGGTGTGACCAGCCTTATATACAATTTCAACGCTGTATTCTTGTAGACAAAGAGACCACCGTGGGAGACGACCCGAAGAATCTTTAATGCTTGTGAGCCAGTATAGGGCGTGGTGGTCGGTGACAACACAGGAAGGTTGTCCAAATAGATATGGTCTGAATTTGTTATGGCCTATAGAATTACCAGACGCTATTTCCCTGTTGTGGATTTGTAACTCGCTCTCTGCCTTTAATTGTATTTTGATGGTGTACGCGACAGCATCCTATAGGACTTGATTCTTTTGAATAAGGTCTGCTCTAATCTCAAATTCACTGGCATGGGAATGCATTTCTGTTTAACAACAGTGATCACAAATAACGTGAATTGAATCGCGGGTTAAAGAAAGCTCCAATGATTGAAATAAAATTTTTTGGTGCACAATCCATGCGAAGGGTGAGATTTTCGAGAGGAGGGAAGTGAGAAGTGCAGCGCCATTAACGAAAGCTTTCATGAAATGACAGAGGTTGGAGCAGGGGCCAAGAAAACTGAACATTTGCTTTACATCACTAGAACGAGGAAGCTCCGTGACTTCTCTTATTTTCTTAGGATCAGGGCGTATGATTATAGCACAAAAAAGTGTGACCCAAGATCTGGATTCGATGGGAAGCGACACGGCCCCTCTTTGCATCAATTGTATGCCAGCTGTTTTAATGCTTTCGAGTACTGACTTCAAGCGAAGAAAGTGTTAATCGAATGTTGTGGAAGGAATGACCATGTCGTCTAAATAACGGTAATGTTTGCCACTTCAGGCCCCCCAGTAAAGCATCCATCATTATTTTGAATTTGGCTGGAGCGTTATATAAAACAAAATGCAATATCTTCAGCTCATATAATCCGTCGGGAATGATAAATCTGTTTTCTCGCGATCGCGCTCATTTACTGGTATTTGCCAGTATCATGACCGCGAATATAATTAGGAAAATAAAGTGTCGCATATCTGTCGGAGAGGATAGAGATCCGTTTTTGTTTTTTGATTTAATCGTTGATAGTCTACACGAAACGTTCAGGATACCTCTTCATTTTTAATTCAAAAAACAGGCGGGGACCATGGACTAGAGGAAGGTGAAATGACATCGTTCTGAAGCAGGTCTTGAACGTGCTTATCAATCAACTTACGGCCAGATGGAGAAACACGGTATGATCCGCGGCGGTCTGGCGAAGAATCGCCGGTGTAAATGCGGTTGGACAGAAATGGCACACGTTAAAGTCTTAAATTCAACGTCTAAACATAAAGTGTAGTATTTAAAAAAAAAAGATGTTGTTGCTCCATTGAATAATTTGAATCAAGCAAGGGTCAAAAGAAAACCAGAGACACCTCCATTCGATGAGAAACCTGTGGTTGGTTAGTTTTGAAAAAATGTGCCGAGAAGAGCAAAAAAAGTGTTAGGCATCGTGTGAACAAAAATGACACATGTTGTAGTTTGCAAACGCTGTGTTTCGCTTGACATATTTGTGATTGGTGCTTCGCTAAAGCCATTTTTCTGTGTCAGCATTAAAAGGGGTAGGGCTAGTCCTTTTTGGAAGCAACAAATCACGACGCGTTTGGATATAACAAATCTGCTCTCTACTGGCAAATGACAAAACTAATTTTTTATTGTTACAAAGACAGACGTAAGTTTTGGAATCACATAGTCGTAAGCCGCACATAATTTTGTTACAGCCGCCGAGATCTCCGGCTCACAGTAAGATTCCGTGTCCACGTGAATGTTAAGAGTGCCAGTGCCATAATCAGTGAGGGCTCTGAATTGCGATACGAAGTCCGAAGCTGATATAAAATCACCACTCTATTCTTTCACAACAGTGAAACAGACGGTAACTAAATACGAGTTGTGCATAAGCAGTACGGCGAGAAAACAGCGCGATTCGTAACTCCCAATATTCCTACGTTGGGGAGGAGTGCCAATGAGATGAAGCTCGCGCCCAATGAACTTCTTCGTCATTGATACTGGGCCACCTGGGTCAATAAAGGCTGCGAAATATATTGAGCGGACGATAATTAAAACTGTGTTTCGTGGAGGTGACGGATACTTGCAGAAATTTTAAGACGTGGCATGACTCCCTAAAGCAGCGGCATCCATTTTTTATGTTAGATTAGGATGTTGATCCGAAGGCCTGAATGACGTGAACGAACGTGGGTAAGGCAACGGGTTTTGCCTTCGTGGGGACGGTCGGGAAGAAGCGGAGAGCGGACGAGCAGGGGAAGTATGGTTGACGCACTCCTCTTCAAAGGGTTGTGAAGTGTAGGATGGCAGGGTGTAGTAGTCGGAGTGAGGTGCGTGAAGGTACTCCTTATAGGCTAGCTCCTCAGCAATTAAACGGTGGCAAAGTCGAGCTGTGAGGTCACGAATACCATTGTGAAACAGGTGGGGCGTCGTCGAACGACTGGAGACCACTGATTAGATAGTGGATTTGCTCTCGGTGGTTTTTGGTATGATAAACTGGAAAAGGGAGGTTGGTAAGAGACACGTGTAGGTGATGGTGGTTGCAAGATCAGATCTCCTCGCTAACGAGGTGCCATGGCAATAGAAGAGATCTGTCGAGTGGCTGATGAAAGCCTCTCCCGTATGACATGGCGCAAAAGTAGGGGGGGGGGGGGTTGTCGATGGTATTGTTGAGCGCGGCAGAACGATCGAAAAACGTTAGGTGCAGCTCCTTACGAATGATATTTCAGATGAGAGTTTGGACAATGTCGGTGACGGTGCCTTGTCATGGTGGTTGGAAGTCGCTGCTGTCGGTGATATCCGAGCGCGTTTTGGTCTCGTGGAGCGACGGCTTTCCTCGGTAATACCGCTGACTGTCTTTATATTCCGGGATATTAGATATTTAAACCCGTCCTCTGGTTTGCCTTTTAACATATTTCCGACTTTGTCGGCCTCTGTCAGTCCGATGTTGGCCAGATTGCATAGCGCCAGTATGTCCTCAATGTATGTAATGTAGATT
The DNA here is from genome assembly GCA_013358835.2 of Ixodes persulcatus. Classification (NCBI taxonomy): domain Eukaryota; kingdom Metazoa; phylum Arthropoda; class Arachnida; order Ixodida; family Ixodidae; genus Ixodes; species Ixodes persulcatus. The sequence goes on from JABSTQ010009691.1 coordinate 596,626, forward strand.
TCTTCGGGACCTTGTGCTCTGTAGGCGAGGAGTCCCTCTGGGTTGCTTTCATTAGGCCGAGAGTCCGAACACTTCAAGGAATTCCTCTCTAAAGTGGTCCCACGAGGTGAAGACATCTTTGTTGTTGTTATACTAAGTCAATGCAGTGTCCTTTAGGTTGAAATTGACGTTCGCAAGCTTGAAAGTTTTATCCCATTGGTTGTGGACTTCACTCTGTTGTACTTGCAGAGTCATGCGATAACATACTGATCTACAGAGCCAGAGAACCAGGGTGGTGCACGCTGGCGGATGGTAACGGTTGGGGCCGGCGTTGTTCCAGAGCTCTGCGAAGAGGGCTGTAGTTGCTGTCCAGGTTAAAACTTTGTGTTTATTCGGAGGGCCTGCAGCAGCGGTTGTAGCACCTCGACCAAGTAATACGCGATATTCAGACAGAACGAATACATGTGTTAGGATGTGTTCTATTGTCGCGATTACTTCGTCTTCCTCTTTTATACATAATCGTTCACTGTCCCACAAACTAAACATAACAATATGATGGATCCTTTTCAAGATGCGCTTGTCCTCAAGAACAACACGACCTTTATATACCACAATCCCTGCGGTAGAAGCGGTTCTCTCTCTGGTGTTTTTGCTAACCCTAGCCGAATGGGTTGCTGTTCTCCTCGCTGCAGGCTGAATATGCTCAAATTCAAGAACAGCATGAGGCTCGGAATTTCTTTTTATTTTTTCTCCATATCGAGAAACTATTAAACAACTTTGAGAATGAAAGCACACAAACCTAAGCTATATGTTTACGTGCATGCGAGACAGGAACAATTAATTTGAATAATGCCGGTTTAAAATTATCCAAAAGTGTAAGAAAGCAGAATCTTGGCAATTGCGGATTTTAATCTTAATTAGTAATTGTTTTAAATACATAACTTTGTCTCTGTCTTGATATTCATGGCAATTTTCGTGTCTCATGTAAACGCCTAAATATTCTCTCCGCTGGCAGTGAAAGTTTTCAGGCACGCGAGTTTTGCAAATTTCTTTCATTTTGTTCTCGATATATTAACCTGGGTCATTTTCATCTCTTCAAAACATTTAAGAACAACGGATAAACTTCGACTGTTGGGCAGCTTATTGAATTCAATAAAAAATGGGGCACAATACACATTTGGTTAAAAATGGACTATTTAGCAACCCAAATGAAGACGCAAAGGAATATGGATACGCGGATGTTGAACTGCGCAACAGCCTCCCGCTTCTCATTTTTCATAGACGTCTTAGCGAGCTCCTAGGTGCGTATCTCCGAAGCTCGCTCTTCAAAGTGTTTCGCTGACCTCGCGAGCTCTCTCAAATTAAAACCAAAGAGCGCGGACTCATGGCTGTAGAACAAAATTATTGTACAAAAAACCGTCCCCTTGTATTCACAACTTCTGCTCTACCAGTGCCGGAATGGCTGCTAACTGCAGCATTACACAGTTGGGACGTCCCTAGACAGAAATAAAGGAGATAAAACCAAGACACTGTAAGCTCAATAGTTCGCAGTCGCCGATCGCGCAGTCACAGCGAAAGAGCGATATAGCGTTTCATGCCTTTGAGGTCACTTCTTTGAGTCAGTAATAATGGAGTAACACTTTGCAAACACCGAACCTCCATGCACTTTAGGAACACTTGATTATCGCCGCAGATCCGAACTGATTTTGAAGTACGCATTCTTGAGGTAATGATACGCAGATTTATTAATTTATTTTTAAAAGATATTGAAATAAATATAAACCAGTTGTATGTTTCGTTCTTACTGATATTACTCTGTTTTGCTGAAGATCTGCGTATTTTTACTAATATAATAGTATTTTCTTCCATAGAGCCTGCCAAGAAAATCTGAACCTCAACGAAAAGTACCGCCAAGAGAATTGCGTATCGAGGTTGTCTTCACTCACCTGTGGGTCTGTGATCCGAGTGTCCAGAAGGTTCGGAGGCATTCTGGCTTTTATAGGACAGCCGCGGCATTGATGTCCCTCTGCTGCGGCGCAAATAGAATTGTCGTCCCTAATTGTGCCGTGATTGACACCGAGCGGTTTTTAATCTGCTTAGCACGCCGCGAAATGTCCCTGTTCGCACCGGTCCGCATTCCTGGAGGTTGTTTTGCCGAGTCGTGGGACAGCAATGGCACGCGCCGCCGGTAGTGCCATCCTACCTTTTCTCACCCACTCTATTTCGACGAAGACTACAGTCCAGGAGAAAAAAAAAGAGTATTGTCCTGGCACGTGTGGATGCGCTGCAATTCCCGCTGCCTGGAGTTAACGTTATTTTTAATGGGCACCTTACGAAACAGTGCACGGTAAATCTTAATCGGTGCCATGCAGTGACAGTCGTGCATTATTTAAACAGACATAATGCTTCCCTACCTGTTACATTTCTGATAAAGACAAACTCACCAGGAAAACCACCAAGTGCGGTAAGCGCCAGGTATGTCGACGTATTTTTATAAATATAAGAAGTTTTCGAGAAGTAACGGATAATTTCCTGCTTGGATCGTGAAAATTCGTCTGCTTTATTTCTTAAATAAAATACTAATTGGTAGATGTTTGACGCTTTATTTGTTGTTAAACAAGCACCAAACTCGTTCAAGCAGTTCTTCAAGATTACTGAAATAAAAGTTCACATTTTCACCTGCAGAGTCAACATTAGTGCCGGTGATACCCTGGGCGTGGATTCCGTTTATGATTCACCGGTGGGCAAACATCTTTGAAAAGAACAAAAAAGAACACAAAAAGGCTGCAGAAAGATTTTTTTTTTTTTGTAGATTCAAATATTATAAAGTGCTGCTCACTAGTGCTCGAGATATGTCGAGTGCTCCGCTCGTAAGGTATCAAATTTGAGCAAACGAGCAGCAATGTTTTAGGAGGAGGCATAACGTCTTTCGAGCGGTTGCTATTGACATCTACTCATCCGTTGCTCATCACGAAAATGGGACACAAATACACCCTGGATGCGACTGATTACTTCATTATGTCGGTTGAAGCGTTTGTTCTGAGGAGTCATGAAAGCTAGGAGGTAACTAACTGCCTCATCAAGAACTTCGAAATGCGTTAGCATTTATTGTCCTGGCGCATGCAGCCGTCTTTCGTTAGAACAGTCGTAGTTTGGACTCGGCTTCTTTTGCCAGGCCTTGGCGCGAATCCCTCCGCGCTCTTTCGCTCTGTTCGTTCGCTCGTTACGTCCAAATTAGCTCTGACAAGAGGGAAATAGTCTTCTCGGACGATTTCAATGACGCGCCGATCTGGTTCTCCGAACACAACAGTTTGCAAAGCGTTGCACGATTGAAATTTTCATCCTTCGGTGAGTTGGAACCCTTGTGCTAAATGGTGACATTCTCTCGAGAATCAG